>CM073124.1:11469009-12110259 GCA_037039145.1 Fundulus diaphanus
TTGGTTATGCAAAATTCATTTCTATACAACAGTTAATTAAAAAATAAATAGATTTTTTTTCTTCTTCCCTGAACTGCATTTCCTTCCCTGGTTTTTACAGATCAGCTGGAACAAATTATATGTCACTGAAATCAGCAATGGACGGTTACATGCATTGTAATCTAGCTGTAACTCAGTCTTTTGAAAGAAAAAGAAGAAGAAGAAGAAAAAAAAGCATTCAAATTCAATCAGATGCTTGGCTTCCAGATGTTAGATTTTGTAGGAGCACAATGCTATAATTTCCCCAGCAGGGGTAATCAACAAGGACATAAACACCAATCAATAGGAAGCGATGCCAAAAAGCTGCTCGCAGTGCTGCATGATCCTCGGATCGTTTTAACTTTTGTTTGATGCTTGCATCTGTTAAACTCTGGCAGTGCAATATTTCTGTAAAGGTATCATATTTAATATATTTCAAACTCAACACATGATAAATAACTACAATAATTGGAGGTGACAGAAAATCTTCAAGGGAAAAGATTTTATTTAGTTATTTTTCTGTTTAGTCTGGATTCTTGACTTCATGTGACATTTATTTTTTTTTGTAGAGTCCAGGGGAATGTGTCTTCCAGAACAACACAAGTGGATAACATCCACAACGCAGACAGCCACATTTGATGATCTAAAGTGATAGTTAACGCCCTAAACGTCCACTCAGCCCACTGAGGTGCGAGCCATTTGATGGAGAGTTAATCAAAAGACATCCAGCACCAATAGAAATCAGGAGTTCTCGCCGGCTTAAGCCTCCTCCCACATGGCTAATCACAAAAGCAAAATTTCCAGCTGAGAAAGATTTGTCTATAAAAATACAAATAGAATTTGTCAGGAATGCAGCGAAGCAGCACAGTGGCTCTGTGGAGCCGGTTTTCTCTGCAAGCCCCGCTGTTTCTTACGCCATAAAAAAAATTAAAAAATAAATAAATCTGAGGGGAAAGAGACATGTGGGAATTCTAGCTGTCTTCCAAAGAACCATTTGAGAGGTAACAGGTACCACAAACAACACACTTCCCGGCTCTTCAATGGTTCTCCCTTAGGGAAAAACAAGTTTGTAGAATGCAAATAAAGCTTGATTTTTTTTTTTAATACCAACCAGAGGAAGACAGATGTGCTGTCTTTGAAGAAGCAAAACAAGCCACTGCCAGGTTTCACAAAGAACACCAATTTATAAAAAAAAAAAAAAAAGTATTATAAAAGGGCCTGCCAGAGTTTTCGACCTAAATCCATTAAGACCGGTGCTGGCATATGTTTCACTCGGCCTTCCTTAGATCTAATGGATTTTCTGTCATTCTTTGAGCTCCCTTAGCTAGAACAAGACAAGTGGTTATGTATGCTCTGTTCTGTATGTCACTCTGCTACAAATCCATCAAGAGGCTGGAGATTGTGTTAGAAGGCACAGATGGTCGGCAATTATCATACGACGAAGGTGATGCATTTAAATTTACGTCAGTGGAAAGAAGATATGTAGGTATTCTGAATGGGTTACTGTGAACTGACAAACAGCAGGCTGAATGTAGTCGGACAAATTGCCTTTTGATTTCCCTTCACTGACAACGTACACTGGTTCACGACAGTGCTCGACCCCCTAGGACCTTTCACATTTTCCTATTTAACAACCAACAACGTATATTTTATTGGGTCTTTGTGTGATAGAACGACACAAAGCACAGATTTTTCGAAGAGTAAAGAAGCAGAGATGTGATTTTAGGGAAATGCATACATTGATAGTGCCCCTTTTACTCTTTTACCCCTTAATAAAATCTAGCGCAGCCAAAAAGCTAGCCTGAAATGTGGAATACTTGTTGAAAGAAGCCCATAAGAAGTCCAGAAGCAATGCATGCGGAAGCAGGTGCTCTGGCCGGATGGTGCTTATGTTACACGTTGTGGTCTATGAGCAAATCGACAGTTAAGAGCCAAATTATTTATACCTCCGACTAATTTATATTCAAAGTACTCTTTTAATTTCAACCAACATCTTTCTCCTGACTGGAAGTAATATTAGCATTTTAAAGTGGCTCCGCTTGAGTCCTGACTTGATTGTGATAAAGAATCTGTGAAGGTAGCTAAAGATTTTTCTGCAAATGTAGATAAACAAATAAATCATTTTCTTCAAAACTGACAACGATTTTATATGGTCTCTCTTATCTAATCGTCTGTCTCATTCCATTTTAGAAACAAACTATATGGCTGAAAAGCACATTTTAATTGTATATCTGGCAGTGGATCATTTTAAATTGTCTAGGACTATAATACATGTGTAGCAAATAAAATAATATAAAACAACATTCTAAAAACAGCATCCAGGGAAACAAAACATGGTGGAAGCAGCATCATGCTGTGGGGAGTTTTTTCTTCAGCACTTTGAGGAAAAGTGGTAAAAAGAGCAAAATTAACATTTCGTCCTACATTTAAGAGGCTGTGTGGCCAAAAATAAAACACCAACCTGAACACAACATCCCGACCAGGAAACATGGTGGTTGCAGCACAATATTGTGAATATTTTCACCAGAGACTTGGAAGCTGGGTAAGGCTGATGGGAAGATGGATGGAGCTAAATACAGTGTAATCACGGGTTAAAGGGGGCTGCAAAAGACGTGAGAAAGGGGTGGAGGGTCAGACTCCAGCATTACAATGACCTTATACATACAGCTGGAGGTGTAGCTGAATGGTTTAGCTCATGGGATGTTAAGGTTTTTCCACGACCCAGACTTTCTAAGTGACAATCTGCAGCACCTGGAGTTGACAGGTGCTTTCCATCCAACCTGAGTTTAAGATATTTTATTCAGAATTGGTAGAATATTCTGACTCTAGGTGGTAGAAATTCACCACAAAAGACTTGCATTCATGTGCACGTCACACTAATCAGATTCACAGTTATGCACTACTAAGAGTTGTGGTTGTTTTGGGGCGATTATGAAATGGTTTACGGGTTAATGATACTCTTGCAAGGCACTGCACGTGCAAGAAAAGATGAATCTCCGTGATCTCAAAACTGGAGTCCCGTGTGTTCAGAAAAATCAGGGTGCCATGTGTTGCTCATGAAAATATTATTTAGCCTCACATAGTTTTATTCCGCCTGGTGTCTGCGGCTAAATTACTTTCTGGTGTGACCTCTTTTAACCACATTTCTCCCCCCGTCTTTGCAGACTCGGGGGGGGATGATTAAGCAGTTCAAATGAAGACTTATTTGAATTCGCACACGGCTGCGTCCCCGAGCCTTCTGCTCAGCACAACATTCCTGCTTGGTCAGCTGCGAGCCGCTCGGTGCGCCGGCCCTCTTCGCAGGGGCGTCCGACCGCACTGAAAGCCGATCCTGGCCGACCCCATGCTGCTTCGCATTAAGAGATGCTAATGCAGGGAGGCTGCAGTGTCTGAGATGTTGCGGCTCAGCGTGGCAGCGGGCTCTAACTGGCGTTCTCCCCAGGAAGAAGACCCTCAGAGAAAGCCGAAGGCCACGGAGAGACACATGCTTGACAATAGGACTGCAGGCTTCAGCGAGCAGCCTCATCAGCCTTAGAGGAACTACTGTTTAGTGTTCCCAGAAAAAAAAAAAAAAAACACTCCCCCTCACCCCACAGTAAAAATACATAAAAAAACAGCAGCCTTGGAGGCTACTAATGTGAGTAATGATATGCCAACGAGAGCTTTCACTTGTTCAAAATCCACCAGAACATTTTAAGTCCTGCATTTGGGCTCACAGACGACCTTGGGCGAATGTAATCTGAAAAGATAAAAACCACCTGTTTTTTTTTTTTTTTTTCCAGTGGAACGATTACACTGTGAAGTGATTATTTGAGGTATGCATATTCTTCCCCCTTGTTTACCGACAATACAACATTTTTTATTCTCTTTCCTGCAGAATGTAAGCTACGACACTAAACATTTCTTCAAAGCCTGACTTGCATATCAAAGAGATCGGATTTTGAATTCTAGTCCTTTTTTCCCACGGTGGCTTTTAAATAGATGTTTTTTTTTCACATGTAAATCCTGCACAGATTTTTGACATGCATACATAATTCCCATTTACATTTAGGAATATTTTCTAAAGTGAAAAAAGGGAACTTTATTTGATCTGTTTTGTTAAAGTAAAAGTCTGGAGATCTGGAATATTTATTATGATTCCGGCAAACACATCCAACACCTCACTCTCATTTTTGTCACCTCTCACTACTTTTGTGTCACCTTGTGAATATTAGATTTATTTAGCTCTATGTAACAATGTCACACTGAACAGTTTCCAATCAAGCCATTTCATTCTGCCGAAACAAGCCCTGATTGATAGAGTTATTTAGCTACATATATTATTTGCCACAAAAAGAATGAACGTTGTGCTGTTCACTGGAGCGAAAGAGTCTGTTTTTTTTTCTTTCCTATTAATCAAAATTGAGAGATACCCAGAATAGAATAAACAAAGTTACCAAGCTTGCTGAATAGTTGGATGAGGGGCTGAAGATGCAGGGGAAAAAGACATACAGAGAAAGCTTATCTAACTTGTGTGGATTAATTGAACAAACTTGGAGACGCTTTGCTGTTCTTCTCCAAATTTTAATGAGAGTGTTACTCCCAAAGAAGGAAAAAAAACAGACAAGTCTCAAAATAAAACACCAGATTCCATTAGGGGTGTGATGAACAAGATGAGGTTCACGCAACTTTTCTGGGAAAACTAAGAATCCAGCAAGTCCTTAGACTGGATCGACCCACCGATATTAAGTTTAATGATTTTACTTTACCAATGTTACCTGTTAGGAAAGCGTAGCAGTATGTGCCAAGCCACACAGTGCCGTGCTGCACTTTGCCACTTACAAAAAAATAAGGATCCTACAAAGCCCTAATGATAACCAGAGGTAGCAACTCGAGCTGGTGAAATTCCTCCTTAGTCCTCTTCCTGACAGCCCGAGGCTAAACTAAACAATCTACTCATGCAAATCGCTTTCATTGTTGTGAGAAAAAAACTCTCCGCCACGGTAAAGGCCATAACCCTCCACCCGTTTCGCCTTAAGCCAGTCGTGCCACTGCTGGGTGACCACTGTGTTGCTGCAAAGGAATTAGCTGAGAGATTTGCAGTGGGATTAATAACTCATTCTGCAGGCGTTCTGAGAAGGCAGTCAGGGCACCTTCATATAATTAAACCCTTTGGCTAGTTAACTTGTGAGCTTGATCAATTACTTAAATCATTTATGTTGTTTTAGGATTACTCCACCAGCAAAAGACTGAGGTAGCAGCTTTAGTTTAAAGGCATCTATGCTAAAACACTGAGTTACTTTATTAAGCAAGCAAATGCTGACCTATGGGAAATTAGCCTCTCTGAATCTTTTAGATTTAAAGAAAGGTTATATGTCCATGTACCTGGATTATGCATATGACTGCTTCTTTTAGATGTTTCCAGCTGTTTCCAAGCTTGACACAACATTTCAAATAAGTACAAGTTAGACCAAGTCATTAAACTGATCAAATGGCCATAGATTGGAGTTAAATACTTTTCAATTGATCGGCTCTGATCAACGACTTTCTGGTCATCCATAGAGAAAGTGTATTTTGTTTCCCCATTTCATTGAAGGCATCAAAAAACTCCAACCAGTTTTGGTCTACAAACTCAACAATCAGCTTTAGGTTTAGTAAAACTCAGATGGAGATTAGAGACATATACCATGATTCATCAACAAGGATATTTAGGATGCAGCAATATGAAAATTTGGGCCAATATCAATATCCAATGTCTCCACCCCTCCACCCCCTCAATCCTACACTGCATCATAATCCCCTCTCCCTCCCAAGACATATACACAAACGGCTAAAAGATAGAAGTACACATTGGTTAATAATATCTCCTCAGTCTTAATTATGAAGACAATACCTGTCCTCATAATGATGTCCTCATTATGAGGACTAACATCTGTCATATGACATCTAGCATCTACGTTAAATGTTTGTGCCATCTCTAATGACAATGTTGTAACGACAACCTCTATTGAATAATCTGTAGCACTATTTTTCTTTCATGTGTTCTAGTCCTTGGGAAGAAAAATCGGAAGCGGAAATCGGTGTCGGCACAAAAAAAAAAAAAAAAAAAAAAAAAAACAGCCTGATCGGTGGATCGCTGCAATTTTTGTTCTTCTTTAATTTTTCTCTAAAAGAGAGGGCAAAATAAATCATTAATGAGAACTCTTTCAATCTCTTAGTATTAGCGACAAGAGTCTGTTTTTAAACTATGTCAAAAATGCATCTTAACTCCTTTAAAAAGTTACGGGAAGATGTGTGAAAAGCCTAAAACCCAGAGAACATCCTGCTCATAATAAAATCAGTCCGTTAACCGCAGATATCATGTGTGACACATTCTGCGTCCTACTTAGTAAACATGCATCTTTACACTCTCTGATACTTTTTTTGTCGACTGTCAACACCGTGTTAGCACTTTGAGCTGAAATGTCATTCTGTCAGTTTGAATGAGTGTTAGGGTACCGGCAGGAGACTGCATTTCAACATAAATAAACAGCTGATGTTTTTTAATGAGAAACCACACGGGGAGTCCACAAAACTTCATTCAACACAGAGGGAAAGATGTTACACTGATGAATTTTGACACAAAAGACCCACATTGCAGCTGGAATGTAATAACTACTCTCCGTTTCTTATTTCCTACGTGAGGTGTAAGAGGTTGCATGCGGGCTGTTGTTTCAGAGGGATGCTAGGTGGTTACTCCCATCAGCAGAAATTGAAACTGAAAATAAATATCAGTGACAAATCTTTCCTGCTGAACCAAAATCGCCCGTCTCTTTGCTGTGAACTTTGCCCACCTAACTTCAGAGACTTCTGCTCATTTCCTGAGGCTGCATATCGACTCTTAACTTTCCACTCTCTCTTAAGGTGCTTAAGTTAAAAAAAGGACATTATTTTGCCCACAGCCATCTGCACGGCCTGTAACACAACACATCCAGGAGCAAGGGGGGGAAGGCTGACCTCCAGAAAGCAACAGTAGTGTGAAAACCAAACTCACCATCAGCAGATGCAGCGGAAGGAGCATACAGGTTCCCTGAGCCAGTTTTAACTAAGAATGAATTGGGGCCAAACTCATCCTCAGAGTCAGAGTCCTGGGCTGGCTGAGCCGCACTGTTACCTAGCAACCTCCCATGGCTCTCATTGGCTGCAATGGAAGGGGGAGGGTATGGGAGCTGCTCAACAGGGGAGGAGGAGGCGGATGAACAATGCAGCGGAGGACCTGTGGACCACAAACAGAGACAACACATGGGGGGGAAATGAAACACCCAAACACAAGCATCATCACACAGAAGAAGAACCCCCCCCACAAACATACACACACACACACACACACACACACACACACACACACACACACACACACACACACACACACGCTAGACTTAACTCTGACACTTCAAAAACAAACAGGGACACATCTGCCTTTGTCTCTGCCACCTCACCCCAGCTGGGAAGAACAATACAAACAACCAAAATGACTTTGAGAGTGAACAGAGAAGACATATGCCTGGCACCTCTTGAAAAAAAAAAAACAAAAAAAAAAAACACAAAGCACCTTTTCAAGACATTCGTCTTTGGGAAATAAAATCTGATTCCAACATAAAAGAAAGAGGAAAAAAATAATATTTTATATCGAAGTGCAAAATGTAAAATCCTACAGCTTTGTATATTAGCAACAGATTATTTAACTTTGGATAACTTATTTTTTGAACATTTATATTAAAAAGCTATTTTGTTTGAAGTTATCGTATACAGCACCCTCCAGAATATAAGTGCAACAGGGAAAATAAATACCCCATTTGAAGGCACCATTTTTCGCAGGAAAAGTCATCCAAAAACTGTAACTGTAATAATTGCTGTTTTCTTTTTCCCTGTTTTGAATAATAGCCTTGTTTTGACGAGACCTGAGCTGATACGTGAGAGACTAAGTTGATTCAGGAAGTGCGCATGAAACGTAAACCATGCTTAGCCAAATAATAATAAGTGGAAATCTTGGCAGAAAGTGTTGGAAAAAGGCATGAAAATCATTTGAATTCAACAAGTGTCTGATTGCTCTGAGGACGTTGTTTGGTTGTTGAGGGATTTTTCCCCTCCACTGGTCTCTTATTTAAACATTTAATAAATCAAAAACGATCAAACTGAAACGCAAAGGTATGAAACGGCGAAGGGACAAAATGACCTCAATTTAAAGGTTTAATTTTTTTTTTTTTATTTCTGTAAGGCTGGGCTAATGGAATGTAAGAGGAATTTATTTGGACGCTTTTTCTACATATTTACCAGGGGCTGCAATTATTTTTGGAGGGGGCTGTATGAATAATAATCTTGTTCACGTGGCGTTGAGCCTTACCCCCTTTGCTGTAGGGAGCCCACTTTGGTGCACATATATAGAAACCCTGCCGTAACATGGCTCTGTCATCTCCACATCAGTGTTCTGTCTCATCAGATACCGTCCCCCCCCCCACAACGATCATACTGCCCACCCCGACTTTAAAGCAGATCATAAATAATTTGCAGTCATGATTATCAGCAGCTCCTGCCTGCCATTATAAAACGTAAATTTTCACTCTTTTAAGGCTTATTGGTTTCAATCTCACGCTGTTAGTCAATGGTAAATCTCCACGTAGAGCTCCGAATTAATGTGTGATTAACTTCTGAAGCAGCTCTGCACCATGCTGAAAATGACTCTACTTAAGTAACACGACTACGGCGCGAAAAAACCATTAGTTCGGAGCTCTCCTGCATCTTCCCATCAGTCCCTCAGTCTTGATGTTAAAATTCCTGCTGACCCGACTGTCATTCATCAGAAGTGATGAATTTCTTCTCCTTCAGTAACGATCCCCGAAGAGTATTAAAACACGACTCACTGACTCGCATCTAATTAGGCAGCAATTAGTGATATTACCATATCAGGCGCAGCCCTACACAAGCTGTAAATGTCCACTGCCACAGAGAGTCACAGTTTGTGCTTTACATAAGCTTCACCAGACACTTCATTTCGTTCTCAGTTTGTCTAATGCTTAATGGGCACAGGGACACAGCGGCCCTGCTGTGGGTTAATGACCGTGACACTGCTGTTGTTGAACGTAAACTAATGTATAGCCAAGAGAGGAAGAGGCATTTTTACTGTCACTCCCTGTTTCCCTCGGATACATATCAGGCACTTCATTAATTTGTGTCAAAACAGCAACACTGCTGAATGCTCTCCACATCCTCGCATCTGCCGGCGTTAGAAAGCAACAAGACTGCTCTTCTTGACGCGAACGTTTCTTTTTCGTCCCCCCCCCCTCCCTTTCGCAGAAACTGCTCATTATTGTGACCGAAAAAAAATATTAAGGTCCACTAAAAATTGGCGACGTCCTAACCTAAATGAGGTCAAGGTAGTTAAGTCATGCAGCCGTTGGTCTCACACACAAAGGTTTTACTGTCTCCCTGTGTTTAATTAATGCTGCCTTGGCCAGTCCATGCCCAAGCCACGTGCAACCTAAGGCGAGACACTGTGTCTGTGCAGGAGGAGAGAAGATGGCCAGCGAAGTTTCTCCACCTGCCACAGCTAATTGCTTTCGCCTTCACTCACTGTATTACAGCTGCGAAGAGGAACCCTTACTTAGAAGCCCTTGGACCGTGCACAACTGCTTTAGTTTCTGACAGTTTTGGGAAGAGCCTCTAACTGGCTGTTTGGGCTTCAGGGTCAATACAGTCCTCCTCCCATTGTAGTTAGGGCCTTGATCAGCTTATTAGTCACCCAGGTGAATAAACAGACTAATCAATCTGACACCGATCTGTGGGCTAAAGAAAAGTCTAATGATATTGGAACTTTTGTTTATCTTTTTTTTTTGTTTTCCTGAAAACAATTCAGAGATATTTTATGCATTTAAAGCTATAGTTGGTAATCCTTTTCAGAAACACTTTTTGTTATACTGGGTAAAATGGTTCATCCATCCTGAAAGTAGTCAATACATTATCTATTCAGAAAAAACAGGTTAGAAAAATGTGATCTCTGTGGGAGCTGCAGGCCTGTAAAAACAGAGAAATCACCTTATCTATTGGTTGTCCCACATGCCAATCATTTTGACGTGCTCACGTAATGGCAATGCATGTTTCTTGTTAGTTTCCGCTTGCTGGCTGCGCATGCGCACTTCTAGTGTTTACGTATCCAGTTAGCTTAGCGGTTAGCTTCGGTGTTAGCCGCTCATTGTAGCTCCATTGCTCTCACCGTACACTTGGAACGTGGCTGAGAGCCACAAGAAGAAAACCGCATTCAAGTTTATGAGAAGAAGAGAAAGGCCTCAGTAGAAAGAAATAAGACCAGAATAGATTCGGGAGATTTTTTATACAATCCCCTGAGGAGCAGAAGGTAGCGAGTAAGACGGTCTTGCGCATGCGCAGTTACTCAAATACGGACTTGGGGAAACTTCCAGAAAAATCGCTGACTCTACTATTAACCGGTGGTCTTTTCTAGGAATTATATGAAAGAAGTCCCCATATTGTAAAAATTATTTGAAAATGTATTTATATTTTTCCACATACTATGAAAATGCCTCGTTTTAATGGCTTAAATTATGCAACAAAGCTTCAAGCTATAAACAATTAAAAAGGCAGAGAATACGGATAACTTAAAGTCCAGTATGAAGTTTCTGACGGCTGTGCTAACATTTTCAGGTTTATCAGTTTGGTGTTCAACCACTGTGTTTTATCAAGTCAAAGTCAGCGCAGCCATTTACCAGGAAATAGCTGCATGCTTCATTCTGCTGACAAGCTTTATAGAGATGCTGATTTGTTTTACCAGCAGTACTTGGCAGCTCTCCACACAGCCGAAACTACCTGGTCTAATGACCACTGTATCGCTGTGCTTGATTGGCCACCTAACTGTCCTGACCATAAAGGCGGTACAGGATCCTTGGTATCATGAGAGACACCAGAAACAACAAGGCAGATGAGCGGAAGGCTGATTTTAAAGCTCCCTGAGCTTCCTTAACACCTCAGCAGAGCCACAGGGTCATCACCTCCTCACCGCGTCATGCTGATGCAGTAATTCATGCAAACAGAGCACCAGACCAACTACTGAGTGCATATACTTACCATTACATGGACATACTTTTAAGTGAGACAACCTTTCCATGTTGAATAGTCCTTTTAGCATTTTAGTGTTATGTATTACTTACCGTAATTATTTTCAGAGAAATGTAGTTGTGAGTTTCCATTAGCTGTAATCCGTAATCTTCAAAATGAACTGAAATAAACATTGAAGTATATGACTTATCTGTATTGTCATTCAGTTTTCCATTACCAAATACATATTATATCTGGACAAGATTTTGATGCAGCGGTTCAGGAAAAGTGCAGAAACTAAACAGCAGCGTCATTTTATTTTTTAAATTAACAGAATTGCAATAAAACTAACCTTAAAATACCTTATAAACTTAAAAACCTAAATATTGTAAAAAATTCTAAGAATTGTACACATCTCCTATATTGCACATTGAGAAATAGTTCAAAATTGTCTATAATACACATGGCAAGAAAGGAAGGTAGCAGTGTTACACCCCTGGGGCAAACCAGTAATCAGTCTTGGGTTTGTGGTGGAAACGGCCCCCACCTTCTCCACCGGAGGCATGGGCTGGAGGCTGGGGCTTAAATTGAGTTCAGCAATCTTAGAGCGTAGTGGAAGAAGTTGTTGCAGAACCTGGCTGTTCTGTTCCCCAGGCTGTGAAGTCTCTTTCCGAACCCCAGAAGTGAGAACAGTCTGTGGTGTGGGTGGGAGGTGTTTTTGGCTCTGGTCCGACAGAGTCTTTTTGCAACATCTTGAATCGGAGGAGGTGGTGTCCTGATAATTTGTTCGGCTATCCTCATCACCTCTGCAGGACCTTGAAGTCAAAGACATGGCAGGCTACCAACCAGACAGAGATGCAGCTGGTCAGGATGCTCTCCATGGTGCCCCTGTAAAAGGTGGAGAGAACAGGAGGGGGAGAGGCAACTTCCTCGTCCGGCGCAAGGAGTGCACGCCCTACTGAGCTACCTTTGGTAGAGCTGTGGTTCGTTGGGACCAGGTCAGGGTGTACATTATCTGCACCCCCAGGAACTAGTAGTGCTGACCCTCTCCCCTGCTGTGTTGTTGATGATTAAAGGTGTGTGGCTGGGTTGGCTCCCGCTGGAGTCAATGATGATATCCTCGGTCTTTTTAACATTCAGGACGAGGTTTGTTTTGCACCAGTCCACCAAGCCTTTCACCTCCTCCCTGTAGGAGGTCTAGTCATCATCACGGAGACGGCCCACTCTGTGTGTAATGGTTCTATACAATATAGGGGTTTTCCTTTTTAAATTGAATAACTGAACGTTTTCAGCGATATTGTAATGTATTGAGATGCCACTGGAGATTATGTGGATTTGGTTTTACAAATTTGGGCTGTTTGATCACCATATTTTGACCATACTCAGTCAAATCACATATAATGACGTATAGTGTGTCCCAGTAGTTGTGCAGTAATGCACATTGGCAAAAATTCCTCTGGTGGCTGAGCTGCAGTTTTATTCCAGTCGGCTGAATTAACACCGCATGCGGTTCTCTACAACTCCTAGATATCAGTGTTGATCCTGGCTAAAAGCAATGAAACGGTCTTTCCTTTTATGTTTTATAAAAAATATGAAAACATATTTTATTGTATTATGTCATATGAGAGAGAGGTAATGGCAGGTTGAATCATAACCTTCTTTATTATCGCTGCTGCAAAGTGTTACTCAATCCTTTCCCATTATGGCAGTAAATCTGTACTTCTGCTGGACCAGCTTTTACCAGCTGATATTACATACAAGTCTAGTTCTGTTCAGTAAAGTTCTGTTCGTCATTACCTTCCTGCACTGTGACAACAAAAACAAGGAAGTTGGTCAGAATTAGTTCGCTGTTCTTATGCTGTTGTCTACGGCCCCATGCTGATGGTTCTCTGTGACCAATCAGAGGTCTGCGGTCTCTCCCCTGACCCATATGTTACCACTTTGGCTCTGTTGAACCTAGACCGAGGTTGTAATAGAAATATAGATAAATTTTGGTTAGATGCTTACTATCTCCAATGCTTAACTTAAAAAGAAAATACAGTAACATACTGTACCATGTTATGCAAGAGAGTCATGGAGATACCAACAACATTTAAATCTTAAGAAATAAGGTGTAGTCATGCTTTTAAACATGCTTTTACACTTTCTAACATACCTCAGTAAAAGAAAATTGCTAAATTAAGCTACTATAGGCTAATATACACAGACTTCACATCAGTGACTAACCATCTCTCTAACAACCATTCCTCTATCTACTGTAGAGTTAAAAAGTTTACGCACCACTTTTAAAATCCTAAATCTGTGAAGTAAAATTCAGATATATTTAAAGTCATAAAAAATTTAATATATCCAGTAAAACTCAAATAAATAAAGTAATAAATTACATTGTTTGGGTAAAAAAAAATGTTAAATGCAATAACCTGGTCAAATAAACATGCACGACCTTATACTAATGCTTTATTGGGGATTCATTCTTCCTGAGTTCACACCGGTCATTAAACATAGTAAATGTGCCAAACCTGACAAAGTTCTCCTGCCCTAGAAGAATTTTCTTAACTTCAGTATCCTTTAGTCAGTGCCATTGTTTGCAGAATTGTTACAAAGGATCAAAATTATCTACCATAAAAGTATCAGTCAGGATAACGAGACAAAAATTATTGATTGAATTAACAGAATCACATACCCTCGCACAGTGAAATCAGCCACTATAATTTGAGAAAATATGTGCCAACATCTTTACTTATTAATTAAGATTTATTCGATCAAAACTGATGAAGGAGCAGAACGAAGTACCACTTTTGCTCTACATGTGACTACTTACTAGCGTTAAAAAGCGCTAATTACGTTATGCCAATGGGAAGATCCAGAGCTAGCAAAAATATCCCAAAACCTTGTGGGAGAATATGTTACGGTCTCATAAAACTAAACTTGAACTTGTGAACCATAATTCCAAACAGCACTGACCCTCAATGAAAGAACACCCTTAGTGAAACGTGGTAGTGGCGGCATCAGGATTAGGGGATATTTTTCTTCAGATGAAATTACGTTTTATGTTAAGGTGGATGTCATGAGGCATTTTAAATACCATTCAATTCTGGTCCAATTTAGTTTTTTTTGGTGTCTGTTTGAGATTTAAGGATGAAGAGTCCAAGCAAACACCTAAATCAACCAAAGAATGACTTGATGAAAATGGGCACAGTGCAAGATTAAATCAAGGGAACTTTTGCAAAGTAGAGTGCGTAAATATTCCCATGTAAAGATGCTGAATGCTGAAAGACTTTGTCCAAAGAAGACTGAATGCTGAAATTAAAGATGCCTTAACAGCTCAAGTATAAGTTTAATGTTGTGCACACTTATGTAATCGAGTTATTGCATCTTTTTTAAAAAAAATTTTGTTTTTAAGTTAGATTGTACAGGCTAAATGTCATTATATATGGTAAAGTTTTGAAAGTATTTATCATGTTCTTATTTGTTATGAAAAACTGACATTTTCAATAGGGTTGTGTAGATTTCCACTCTTTTCTAAACCGTTTCCTGTATTAAAATGCCTCAATGTAAAAATAAATGATGTTTGTTTTTATTTGTGTAATTTGGAGCTTAATAGCAAAGTTATCAACTGAAAACCACATGAAAATAACCAAATCTTCACCACTCTGCAGTTTGACACGCTTAACTTTTGACATTACATTAATCAATTTGTTGATGTTCTAGTTTTTGTTTTCTGAAGCTCAGCTGATCGAACAATAGCTCAATTCACACCATGCTAAAACCAATAACAAATTACAAACTTAAAAAGTGCTCCATAGTCTCATTCTCCCTCTGGGTATGCAAAGCAATGTAATGAGTGGAGACAGCCTAGTTGTTTACACAGCCATAATAACTCTGCAGTCAGAGTGATGCAACATTACATAATGGAAACTATGAAGCTAATCACAATTATCAAGTTTGCTCATGCACAAGAGGCGGGCTTAGTCATTATAATACAAATAAGCACAAATGTTACATGGACAAATAGAGTCAGGCTAAAAAAGTGAGTGAACTTTCAATAAGGTAAATAGTAATTACAGTTTACATGGAGGATGTAATCAGGAGAAAATTAAATGATAAAAGTTTACACCTTTGCTACATGTCCTATTTTTAAATTCTTATTTTTCCTTTGTTGCCTTAATGGCCTTAAGTGAATGCACTGCACACCTAAATAGATAAGAAATTAGCAGGGACACCGAATTGACAATTACAGTTCCTTCCAAAAATATTTATATCTCATAAGCTTGTTTTATATTTTGTCACAAACTTTACTGTATTTAATAAAACATTGTATGTGATCAACAAACACAAAGTCATGTATATATGTAAAGAGGAAATTAAATGATTCAGGGATTTCAAAATAATTTCCAAATATAACTGAAAAGTGTGGCATGCATTTTAATCAGACCTCTTATTTAATACTTTGTTGCACCTTTCACTATAATTGGAGCTGATAGGTCATTTGGGGTGCGTCTCTACTAGCCTTTCTCATTTAGAGACATATTTTTGACAATTCTTCTCTGAAACTCCTTTGAGCTAAGTCAGATTGGATGCAGAGCATCTTGGGGTATCAATCTGAACGACTTATTATAGATTTTCAATTGGATTTAGGTCTGGACTTTGAGTTGACACATGAATATGCTTAACCTAAATCAGAGTTTCGTCACTGAAGAAAAACAGTCTGGTAAATCAGAAACAAAACTGTAGTGTATTAATAAATTGACATGGGCACTGTAACTTTAACCCAGGAAAGAAAAAATGTTGTGTAACTGGTTGCTAATTTATTTGTCCAACATAGCATATACTTTATTATACCCAAAGGACAAATGTGTTTTGCATAAAGAATGTTACCATTAAAACTTCACAGCAGAGATGGCATCCGTATTAGCCTCAAGAGTCAAGTGGTTGTTGATTATTGTAATAACATATACAACAGTCTCTCCATGGATAAAAATCAGAAAGGATTCACCTTCTAGAATCATTTGACATATCCTTGGCTTTTGGGACATTAATCTTGAGAAATGAAACCTCACACTAACCAACAAAATCTCTACCACTGAGCCACATTGCCACGAAGCGATACAATCACAGAGTCATCAGCAAACTTTCTGACATACCTACCCTTGTTGCTCTAGCAAACATTAGTGCATAAAATTAACAAATTATTTGTTAACTTGTTAATTTTTTTAATGAACAATTATTTGTTCATAAAAAAAAAATCAACAAGGCAGCAAACAAAATCCTGGTTAATGCAGTGACTGCAGTTAAAAAGAGGTGAAAAATATGTTTTGCCCCACCTAAATGATGCAAAACAAGATGTTAACAGCATCATCAACACTCCTAACTGTCTCTGTCAGCAACCTGTAGAAGATCTAAACTGATCTGAGTTGCCCTCAAGTTCCCAGCTTTTATTTTCTTAAAAAAAAAGACTTCATAATGAGTGAAGTAATAGCAACAGGACGGAAATCCTTTTGCATCTTTGGGGATTTACACTGTTTAACAGGTATAACTAGAGAACACAACCTGGACCCTCTGTGTAGTAGGAAAGACTTTGTGAGGATAAAAGAAAAAGCCAGCCAGCTGTTTGGTACAGTTTTTTAAATCTGAGGGATTGCTGCAAATCAATGACACAATGCAGGCGACTGTCCGCTGTCACTCCATGCTCATCCAGGAGGAGTGAATGCTGCAAGTCAATGACTTGATGCAATCTGCTGGGTTTCCTTAGATAGAAAACCTTTTACCAATCTGTCTGGATGATTTGATAGTATTGATTTTGTAAAGTGCCTTGAGATGATGTGTGTTATGAATTGGTGCTATATAAATAAAATGAATTGAATTCAAAACTCTGCCCCCAATGTTATCTGGTCCAGGACTTTTCCTCTCTTTTACACAGTTTAGAAAGCGTGTCACCATTTACATTTATTGAAATGACCATCTGTTTTAATAGTCCTCCAATCAATAAGAAGGTTTTTAATTAGAAATCTTTGTCATTGCAATTGCATTTGCATTCCAATGAAATTTGTCTTCTGCATTTAACCCATCCGTTAGGGAGCAGCGGGCAGCTACCACAGCCCCCGGGGAGCAACCTGGGGCTAAGGGTCTTGCTCAGGGACCCAGAGTGGCAGTCTGCGGGGATCAAACTGGGTACTTGCAACCTTCTCAGAGTGCAAGCACGCTGCTCTAATCACTAAGCCATCGCTCCCCAAACTATTCGTGGTGAGAAATGTGTTCTCTAAAACATGCTAGTGAAGATTCTCAGTCATCCAGGTCATAATCATTCCAAAAAAAACAAACAAAAAAAACCAACAACTGGTCTTTTTTTTCCGAAGTTTGAAGAGACTCCAGACATTTGAATTGAGAAAGCTTTCTGGATGGGAAGCGAAACGTCTACAGAAAAAATAGTCCAGTTGTTGTTGTTTTTATTGTTTTTTTTTAGAATTCTCTAAAAAAAATTATAAAAAAGATGGAGCTAACTTAATGAACGCAAGCAGCTCTGTTTTTCTGTCGGTGCTTAAACAATTTGAAATTGCATTTCTGAGAGTGCCACTGCTTCTGGTGTTTTCTTATGGGACACATAATGTGCTGTTGTTTTGGTGGTGATGACTTGTTATATTTTATTACATGTCATAAACTCATTTAAGTATTAAAACTCAGGGAAACATTCACTAAGCTGCGGAACATCTTCCATTTTTGCAACTATTTTTGCACCTCCTACTTTTTTTTCTACTCCGGATTCACAAAGCAAACAGCACAAGATCCATGCAGATGTTAATATGCTTGTCACCTAAATCTGGCACCTATGAGCAATTAGTATTTCTTTTGTGTCAGGACACAGTTGTCCTCTCTACAGTTGCAAGCACAGTAGAGGCAGTAATAAGATCAAAGAGCGAGAGAAAAAAATGTGACTTTTGGAGATAAAAAGCATTGATTGAAATTAATAATTACATGTAGTCCATACAAATGTTCTGTACCATCTTGCAATTATATCAGAATTAAAAAGAAACACTTTTAACATGATTTTATCCCTTGATTTCACTTAACTTAAACTGGGTTTTTGGTTTCTGGGTTAGGGTTAGGCTTAGGGCATGAAAACATCACCCCGTGTCTGTATTCCCTCCACTGGCTGCCTATTTCTATTAGAATTGTTTTTCAGATTTTGCAACTTTAGAAAAAAAGCTGTTTTAAAGCCTATTTTTGCAATAAACTCTATAATAAATTAAAGGCCTGTAATAATACATATATTTTTCTCAGTATTAGCTGTAATTCTATGCAGATTCAACAGGTTTCTTCCTCACCTTTGATCCGTTTGGCAAGAGGAGAGGACAGCCTCTCCTACCTTTCTAGTAATACTGCTTTCTTTCCGCTCATTTTGAGGCTTCTACATTTCAACCAACGTATAAACTGTTCTATGCTGGTTTTCTGGATTAAAGCATCTTGAAATGAAGCTCCTGAGACATCTTCCACAAACAAAGGATACACCACCTTCAAATAGTTTTGTGTGTCTGCCCCTCTCTTTCGCTTTGGGAGCTCCCAGTTGAGTTTCTTGGACAAAGTCTGTGCATATCAAGGATCCCATCAAGTGATATAAATCACATTTTTGTTGTAGGGAGAACCTTTAAATCTCAGTATATAATTGCAAATCCCATTAACATATTGATGGCCTCCTTACTTTTACTGCAAAACTCTTAAATAAGTAAAATGTGATACAGATGCTTTTTTAGAAATCCCCTTGTCAAAAAATGAGGAGGATCTACTTCATTGTAAGCCTGATTTCTGCAAGCCTTAACAAATGTCTGCTGGCTATTGCAAATCTCTAAGTGAAGTGCCACTAATTGGTCTAATGGGAAAATGTATGACTTTTCATACAGTTTATACTTATATGTCTGCAACTGAGTCAGTTTGTTTTGTTAATAGTGTTTTGACAGCTGTTTACTCTTTGCAAAGAAAACGGTTTAAAAGCCCATCATGAAATGAAAACCCACAAAACATTCTGTTGTTTATGTAATGAGTTTTCCCTACCAATAGGTTACCTCAATTAATTATTGAACTGCTCTTAAACTGCTGATGCAAAACCAAATCCCTTTCAGACCCTTGTAAACAGTATTTGGTGCTTTTATATTTCTGTTCTTCATCAGTCAGAGTCAAAAAGATTAATTCATTCATCCGTTCATAATTCCATCGATTGTCTTCCGCTAAGATCGGATCGCAGAAGAAACAGGTCCAGGAGGGAACCCCAACTATCTCTCTCCTTCAACAACATCCTTCAGCTCATTCTGGGGGATCCCAAGGGGTTTCTAGGCCGGACGGGATACATTTAGTCCCTCCTGTGAGTTCTGGGTCCGGGTCTCCTCCCAGTCAGACGTGCATCCTGATCAGATGTCCGAACCACCTCAACTGACTCCTTTCGACACAGCAAAGTAGCGGCTCTACTTTGAGCTCTACCCGAAGCAATTTTCATATGATAGGAAGTATGTGAGTTATGCAATTCTAAATGATTCAACAGGAATCAAATATTCTTGCTTTGGACTGAATTTTAAATGAGTTGAAAATATAATGTCTAAGACAGCCTTTCTGCCACTGTCATCTTACATCTTTGTGAGAGAAAGTTACTATTTCTCATGTTTTTGTTTTTTTAAACCTTAGGTTCTGAAGCCCATTGTATTGTTAGATTCTCCCTCTCTGCCATCAGTTTAGATCTAGTAGGTCTACAGCTGAAGGTAATGTGAAATAACTAAGCGTATAATAAGCATGAAAGAATCGCTGAGGCTTTTTATGTAACTGCGTGGATGGAGCTGAAATTTATCTCAAGGATACATAAGTAGAGGTCCTTTTATTCTGTAAATCTGACCTGCTGACAGGATGCAACAGCACTGTTAGGAATTTTGGGGTGATCCTTGACTCTGATTTTAAATTCAATAAACAGGTCATTGCAGAAAGTGAAGGCTAGCTTTTGTCGTCTGAGGCTTATTAGTAAAGACAAAGATTATGTTCCACACAATGTCCTTGATAGGGTTATTCATGTGTTTATTACTTCTAGACTGGACTACTGCAAACCCCTTTTATATAACATTCCCTTTATGTTGGAACTGACTAGTCGCTTCTTCGGCATCTATAGCAGGTTCAGAAGTCAGTTACCCGTCTGCTAACGAGGACAAGATGGCATTAAAACATCACCCCGAGTCTGTATTCCCTCCACCGGCTGCCTCTTTCTCTTAGAATTGTTTTTCAGATTTTGCTTTTAGTTTTTAAATGTCTAAATAGTCCAGTATGTCCTTATCTCAAAGAGTTTTTACAGCCACACATTCTGAGTATATCTCTAAACCAAAAAGTCCAAGGACTGGGCTTATGACTAGGGGAGACCGAGCTCTATCAACCGCAGGTTCTGAGCTCTGGATTAGTCTACCTCTTTCTGTGAGGTCTGCTGGATGTTTAAATGGTTTTAAGTCTTTTTTAAAAACAAATCTTTTTGAAGCGGCTAGAGAGTACGACCATTAAGTCAGCCTTTGTTTATTTTTTGCTTTTTATTGCAGATTTTATTACTTATACTGTCAAGTTGTATTTTGCTTTGTCGTTATTGCAGTTATATAGGCCTACCTCAACAGCGCTCTGGTTTTTAAAGTGCTTTATAAATTGATGACGACGACGACGATGATAAATGTAGATATTAATTCAGGTGTAGATATTGACATACTTTTTTAGTAGTATAGCAGACAGTAGCTTTGTGGTTTATCCATATTCATATCCTACAATACTAAAACCAAAACCAACACTGAATGTTGATGGCAGTAGATATGTACATTGTCATGTCAAAATTAAATCAGTAGTCCAAAAAGCTGCACTGGTCATTATATCAAAATCTGGGTCAGTTTACAGACATGTTCTGGTCTCAGTCGATGTCCGTGGCCTCCTGCCTTCTTTGACAGGTACTGAGCTATAACATTATTTTGATTATCCCCCTTTTCAGTCATTCTGCGGCAGATCTACAGCTGTGCTGGTACCACTGATCTTCTTTAGGAACCAAAAGCTTCAACTATTGGAGAGGAGTTCATAGTTGACTCAGCGCCTACAAGTTCAAGAGGTCCTGCGGCTAAAACAACAAACCCAAATTATCAACTGGCTTTTCCACTGATATTCTGAGCTGGACATGGTTTGAATTTTGGCAAATGTTGAACTATAGCCAAACATTTTTCTTTTGGTCTCATTTTCTCATAGGGTATTGGACTTGTGTGGCTCATTTTGATGCAACTGTACAAACATAAGCCTTGCGGTCTTATTCTTGTTAGAGAGAATATACTCTATCATTGCCAAACTATTCAAAAACATTGACTCGTAGTAGACTGGGATGTAGCTTTAGGTTGTTCTTTTTTTTCTGTGAGCTCTGCCCTGTCTGAACAAAGAGTGAACATACCAGAAACATTTTCATAGTTCTCAGTATGCTTTTTGTGAATTGTCTTCCTTTCAGCTGAAGTTTATATTCTAACTTACTCAGAAAAGTTCTCATAACCTCCTGACTACAACTCAAACAAGAACTCCATGGCTGCTGCATTTCCTCCTTTGCATTGTACAAACGCAAACCTGACTGCTGACAAAACCTAATTATAAAGGTGCTCACACTTGCTAATGATCAGTCCCTTGAGTGATTTTGATTAGCAACACCTTTCCTGCTACTTACCCTCTTAATTCCAATCGAAGCACTTTGTGTTAATAGTTTTTTACACACTACCTCTTCATTCTTGGTTAGCTGTTCATCAGTAAATATTGGCCTAGCGTTAAATGCAGTAGAATTTACCCAACTTTAAGAGTGCGCAAAGGAAGATGAGAGTCAGTAAAATTAAATTGCTGTGACACCGTTTTCTGCCTTGCCATGGGTCTTACACTGGTCTCAAACGTTAGGAAATGAATAGGACCTATACAACGTTGAATCCTGTAATGTCTTTTTGTGTCACTTTTAACGCATTCCTATTCTGAATAGCGCACATGTACTGGGATTATAGGTGTGTTGTTTTGTGTCAGGACTGTTTATGTTACTTTTGCCTGGAGATCACTGTATGGGGCTTTAATTCATATTTAAAAATCAGCAAACAATCTGGTGATAAAATGTAAACAGTCAAGGAGTTCCCCAGGTGCTCAGGTGATTCTTAGCACATTTAATCACAAAGTAGTCAGGGCATCAATTTCAGTTTCCAGCGTCCAACATACCGAGGTGAGTGAGTGTTCATCGGTATAGACTGCATCCTATAGTGTGACATAAAGTAATCTTAATATAGGGTCACAGCTGCAATATTTGAGTCAGTTTCATAAATCTGTACCAAGGGTAATTGTGTATACATTATCCATGGTACGTTAAAACTGCATTTTTAGAATTTCCAAAAACAGTTGCTGGCAGTCTGGCAGTCTGGTAATCAGACTGCTGGAGCATCAAATGTTTGATATGGTGACGTTAGAGAAGAGTTTCCCTGTGAAATCGCCCCTTCGTTCGACATTGAAATGAAGGGTGAATAAACAATAATGTGAAAGGGGTATAATATAAATAAAACAAGACTTTCTTTTTGGTGACTATTCTTGATACATTTTACATTGTTGATGCTATAGCAGGGGTGGCCAACTCCGGTCTTCGAGAGCCGGTGTCCTGCAACCTTTAGAAGTGTCCCTGGTCTGCCACGCCTGAGTCAAATAATCAGTTAATTAGCAGGACTCTGAAGAACCTGACTGCATACTGAGGAGCTAATTGTGCTATTTGATTCAGGTGTGTGGGGCCAGGGAAACCTCTAAAAGTTTCAGGACACCGGCTCTCGAGGACCGGAGTTGGCCACCCCTGCGCTATAGCAAACAAATAGTTCATTCAAGACCATCTAACCAAACAAACAACTAGCGGAGAATTTACCGATGTTTATATTAATATCAGGAGTGTGGAAGACCTGCATAATGCACACAATGTGACACTCCAAACTATACAATGTAAAGCACATAAACATTACATACACAAGCAGAGTTTGTGGAAAATGAGTTTTTATGGGCCAGCATAGGAAAATTGATAAATATTTCTCTGCCGGTGCTGTTTACTTGCTACGAATCAATATCATAATAACAGAGTGAACATAATGTATGATTGAAAACAAATTGTAAATACCCATAAATTCTTTTTTTTTTATAGACAGGCCAGACCATTACTGAGAAAATGGAAATTATATTTGCATGTAATAAAAAAGTATTACCACCGAAGACGCAGTTCCATTTAAGACTGGCCCACTACTTTTCTATTAGCACTTTCAACCCCAGCATCCATTACTTACAGCACAAACACTGCATGCACTTACACAGACACTGAGTGCCAAACTATGAATAAATACATGGCCTAAAAATGCCTCATGAACAAGCACAAAATTATGTCTATGTTAAAATGCCTTAGAAAATCAAGTTACAAGCACAGACTTCAATGTGTTTTATAAGGGGGATTTTAGATAACATATAGTATATAGGTGAGAAGTAAAAGGATATATGTTTTTAAACAGATCTTTACCAGTAACATTTTCTCCTGTGCATTTCTAATTAATCTGTTTTCCTGTGATATGCAGAAAAAATCAAGTGCAACTGATGTTCTTTGGAAGCCACCTTGTTATGAATAGATTATACCTGAGTATAAACATAGCTGCCCTATGAATGCATTATGGAACATCAGAGAACAAACATCATGAAACCCAAGAAACACACAAGACAGCTAGTGGCTAAGGTTGTGGCGATCTTTAAAGCAGGATTAGCTTGTAAAACAATCTTTTTTGAGAAAAGGTATAGCAAAAACCATCCAAGGCATGACCATCCATATAAACCTAAAGGTCGTCCAATGAGGGCAAGCAGAGGAACACCCAAGAAGCCCCTGGTAACTCTAGAGGAGCTGCAGAGATATGCAGCTCAGGTGGAAGAACTTGAAGACAGGGCAAACATTAATTACGGACTACACAAATATTTCCTTTATGGAAGAGGGCTAAGAAGAAATCCATTGTTGAGCGAAAGCTATAAGAAGTCTTGTCTGCAGTTTGCCATAAGCCATATGGGCACAGCCAACATCATGCCTCGAGAACAAAATTAAACTTTATGGCATAAATGTAAAAAACTTTGTAGCTGAAAACTAATAAGGCATGTCACCCACAACTCCCCCATCCCCAAGGTTAAATATACCAGTGGGACCATGATGTCGCAGGAATGCTGTTCTTCAATAGGAATAAGCTGCACGGAGTTGAAGTGCGGTTTGATGGAGATAAGTCCTTATCCATAAAGGAATATAAACTGTTAGATGCTTTAAAACACTTGAGACTTTCACTAATGGTAAAATATGGTGGGGGAAATCTAGGTTTAAATTGAATTAGTACTACAATTTGTCCAAGTGTGCCCATAGGCTTTGAACTGTTAACAAACCCAAGAGTTTCCTTCGCTCATCTTTAGAAAGGCCTCCCAATAGGAGCATATGCTCTGATAATCTATTCAGCTCCATAGAAGTGGAGGGAGGTAACAAACTGAGATTTAAAAAAATAAATAAAATCAGCTACTGACAAGCCTGAGCGCAAAGCAGAAAATAAATAGCCAGTGGCATTCCAATGTATCACCCAAGAAGATGAAAAGAATCCTGGAGGGACTGAGACTGGAGATGATGTTTCTTCACTGAGGGTCTCTTAGAACTCACTCCTTCCCTATCCCTTACTCAGGCCGCTACCTGGCTCCTCCAACTTTCATCCATCCAGCCTCCTCTGCTCTCCTGCATTTAAGCAACATCAAACCCTAAAATTCAGCTGGAAATCTGTTTTGAGTTTTCTGTAACCAACAGAAGAGACACAAGGCTTAAACTGTACAGTGGAAATCCAAAGTAAACTTCATAGAAACTTCCTGTATTGGAAAAGGTATTTCTGCTCCCGTAAATACTCATCCAGCTGCAACAAAGTGAAAAAAACATCGTCAAATGATCACTAAAAGTGGCAATTATACATGATAGATAAATTTATCCATGTTAGTGGACAATTGGCTACTCCAACTTTAGTGTGACTCCAGGAAAATAATGTTTTTCTGGCTTCATTTTGGAGAGATATAAACAAACATTACAATTTGAAGGCTTTGCTCCAAACTAAACCAGTGCTTTATTAATGTGATTTCCCTTTCTGTCTACTTCCTGCACGCTAATTCAATTCAATGCAATAAGATAGAAATTTAGCCTGGTTAGTCAACTTTAAATTTGAGGCTAAAATTTTATAAATGTTCAATCAAAATGAAATCCCTATTAAGAAAGTATTTCTTCTTTTTTTGTTCCCAGCGAATGACTGCCAAGCCATCTTCATTGCTGCTTGGGTCTATTTTTTTCCCTTGTATTTATGTTGTTCATACCAATTGTTCATACCAATATAATATTCATAATGTATTCCATCATGTAATACTATGGGCTTAGGCTACTGGAGGACATCAGGATCTATTTTTCTCACTCTATAGAGTTCTACTGTTCTTCAATTAAGCATTGCTTGTCATCATTTCTGCTTATAACTTTTTGTTCTCTCTCTTTTTTTCTTCATAGTAGGTACATCTGGTCTGGTGTTCTGTTATCTGAGACATCATCCAGGGAGGACAGATCACCGACTATTACCATCTAATATAGAACAGATTACTGGATCAATGTGTGCTTCTGTGCTTGTTTGTCTGTCTTGTTGTGTCTCTGCTCTGTCTTCTGTAACCCCCAGTCGGTCGAGGCAGATGACCGTTCATACTGAGCCCGGTCCTGCTGGAGGTTTTTCCTTCCCGTTAATGGGGAGTTTTTCTTTCCGCTGTCGCTTCATGCTTGCTCAGTATGAGGGATTGCTGCAAAGCCATGGACAATGCAGACGTCTCTCCCTGTAGCTCTACGCTTCTTCAGGAGTAATGCTGCTTGTCGGGACTTTGATGCAATCAACTGGTTTCCTTATATAGGAAATTTTTGACCAATCTGTATAATCTGACCCAATCTGTATAATCTGATTGATTTTGACTTTGTAAAGTGCCTTGAGATGACATGTTTCATGAATTGGCGCTATATAAATAAAATTGAATTGAATTGAATACTATATTCCATAATCTAATTTTATTCTATAAATTCATGTTCTACATGTATGCTCGGTATGAGGGATTTGCTACATGCTCATCCAGGAGTGAATGCTGCAAGTCAATGACTCGATCCAAGGTGCTGGGTTTCTTTAAACATAATAATCAATTTTGAATAATAACCTGAACTTGACTGTATTTTTTGATAACTAGGATCAACTGAAATGTATGTACTTGACAAGGAAGCTGTCTGTATGATTCAATTGCATGATCTTTTTTTCATATGAAGTGACTTGACATGGCATGTGTTATGATTTGTTGCTATAAAAATAAACTGAATTGAATTGAACCATTGGCATCGGACCCAATAATTACTTTTCTGGGCGAAGGCATTGATCCATCCTCTGATCTGGACACTATGGTTCTATTTTTCTGAAGGTGTTTTAGCTGACTTCACTTTGGAATCAAAATACCATAGATGCACCAACCAATCAGCTAGCTATCATAATCAACCTATTTTTCCTATTTATTAAATGGATCAATCTAAGGACTTCCAGCAGTTTTGCTCAGTAAACCCAATGCTACATTCTTTAATGGCCTTTGCATTGAGTTTGGTAAAAATCAGATAAAACTTACACTAAAAATAGTAACATTGTTGTATTAATAAGCTCAGCCAATTTCTAGCCTAAATCAACAGCAATCATTCTCAAGGGAGTTACTCTTTTAAAAAAAAGTAAACGAAACTTCATATTTTTGAGGCAAAAAGTTTTCATACCTTTTAAACTAAGGAGAACGTCTTAGAATTAAAAGTGTAGGGACTTATGGTTTGATGGATATTTGGGTTTTATCAGTTCTGAAGGTCATGGGAATGTTGGGCGTGCTCCGATGGTGCATAGATTGTGAGCCCGACATATATAGGGAGGTCTAAAGGAGGAAATACACCAGGCATGTTATATAAGCGTAACGTAAGCGGCGCGGCCTACGGGCGTGATTTTAAAAGTGTACATTTACACCAGACACTGCAAAGTATGCTCCACAGCTGCATGTTTCTGCCCTAAAAAATAACTATCATGGAAAGAGCACCTAGCAGAAGCTGTGCCTTGGCTTTCCTTCCTCTAGTTGACAAACTGTTGCAAGAGGAAAGGCAGAGAGCTCAGCAAAAATGAGTGCATCCCATCAATCATCAGCATCAACAAGGTGACTTCTACCACCTTGTAGCTGAACTGAGTCTCGACTTTTGGGATAGTTTTGGAAGTTTGACACAGGATGTCGTTTTCCCGTTTATTCCCTGCCAAACAGGAGCGTATACGCAGGATTATTTGTATTAGGTAATATAAGATTAGGACCAGAAACAATACTAGCTATTAAAGCAAAAGCCTGTTAGAACCGAAAATATTGGTACTGGCATACACAGATGTTAAAATTGCAGGATCAGGTTAAAACCCCGAAAACTTGATTGGAGATCTCTATATCATGATAAGCAGATGATCTTAAGCGATATAAGTAGACATGTTGGTGTTCTTAAGACCGTATTTAAGGTACATCTTCAGACATGCAACCTTAGATATTCTTGCTCTTTACTTCACAAGTCAAATACAGATCTGGGTAGTGTTGAAGTAAATTTCCGCACCCCCATTTTAGCATCCCTGGGGCGTTCTTTGTTCTAGGATGAAAAGTAAAGGTTCTAATCTTCTCACATCTCACTGTTAACAACATCCTGAAGGCATGTGACTGCTGTTTTCAAGAATCTCCAGGTCTGCAGATGTGTTTGCATGCAGCACTGTTACAAGATATCTTTCCCAACTACACAGGGGAGAGAAAAAAGTGGCGTAAAAAACAGGCTTAAAAACATATCCCCACCCATTTGGTGAGTCCTCTGCAGAGGATTTCAGACTTCAAAGACATGCACATGGTAATCTGCTTTAAATGGATGTTTCTGGGCCCTCTATCATAGCTCGATCATCAACTGAGCTGACTTAAACCACGGCTGAAAAAACAATGCTAATAGTGGATAATTATCAGCTTTTACTCCTTCTGCACAGGCTGCTCCATTCCCTCTCACATCACGCACAGAGGCTGGTGAATAAACACAATGGCATGAATAAATAATGACCCCACAATCCTCTTAAGATCCCCAAATGGTGAGGGGGACAAAAGACAAAAGTTTACTTTTGGTGTTTGAGAGCTAGCGGAGCCTGAAATTATGAGCAACTCATTAGGGCTACATGTGGCTTGCCTGGGGCCTTGCTGAACAAAGATGGCACTATCCCCATCCTCTCTTTTCTCAGTGCATTCTGGGCCTGGCCTAATAAAATTCCTCAGCATACCCGTAAGAGAAAGCTACATTCCCCATAAAAGACAGTAAAGCGCTTATGCACCCCCTCCACCACCAAAGCCCCAAATTTTCTGCATCTATCAACTGTCTTCTTGAATATTTTAAGACTTAATGCTTCCTACATTGTATGCAATTAGTTATTCTCCTTATTTCTGGCATATAACGATGAAAAATATGCTTTTATGTCCAAAGCAAATACCTCTGTCAAAAACCATTTCCTCCTTTTATCATGCTCTCTGTATAGCTTATATAAAAACACACAGTTTTATATTTCAGACACTTTGTCAGTGTTGAAGAATTGATTTCTTCGTGCCTGCAGCTCCCACTGAGTGCACGACAGTTCAAAGGCTATCTAAAATACATGGTGTGGAGAGACTTGTGTTTCTGAGCGGTTATATAATTTACAGAATAGCAAATCGTAAAGCGAGTCAGAAATATAACCAATGGGGTGTTAAGAGGACTGAACAAGTTACAAAAGTTTGGCTTTGACTGAATCACTGGCAAATCAAACTGTGAGGCTGCACTTACATGAGCATAGGCAAGGGAAAGAAAAGACAAAAAAGGGATAAACCTTTTGTAGCATAATTAAGGGGGATTTGGTTAGACTAAAGCAATCTCTTTTCCAAATTTCTATTGAGAGAAAGCATTGAAAGAAGTTGGTGCGAGTCCTAGTGCATCAAAATGGGCAGCTAAATGAAAACTGTAGTTATCCTTTAATATTCTGCCAATTCAGAAATGAATCAGAATAAAACAGTTTTTTTTACTGTAGAGAAATAACTCCCACGCTGCAGAAAATTTGTCAAAGAAAACCAATTTCCAGCATCAATCTGGGTTTCATCTTAATGTACAAAGTACATAACCCGTTACTTCATTAAAACCTGAAGAAAATAATACCACATCACCGTGATAACATGACTGAGCAACTTCCTACACAGAGCTCAGTTTACAGAATACCATCCCAACAAAGATGTAATGTCAAGAAGCAGCTGAGCAGGAAGAACCGGACGCAATGAAGAATCATCCAGGAGCCAACAGACTTTATCACTCTCATGTTGGATCAGATGTCAACAGCCTTTTATGCAACTTAAATTTATATGAAGATAGCAGGCAGCTCCTAGAAAATACATTTGGATAGTAGAGGGCCTTTTAAAAGTCTTAAGAAACTATGTAATGCGTTTATCATCAAAACACTGGAAAAGTGTTTGAAAAAATCCTCTTTTAACCACATAAATATCTCATTAGACATATTTATTCCGAAGTAGATTCAGCCCCTTTCACTCTGATTTGCCAAAATGAAATCTAATTTCAAGCTTCTATCCCTCAGAAGTCACCTTATTAGAGAAAAGAGTAAATCTTTGTGTGATCTAAGCTCAGTATAAATCCTGTCACACTGTGAAGTCCTTCAGGGTGAGCAAACAGCCTCACGAAGACCAAGAGACACAGTCGACAGGTCGGAGACAAAGTTATAGAGGAGTTTAAAGCATCCCAATCTTTGGAGATCACTCAGAGTAGAGTGCGTTGCGATTGCAAACATTAGACTTACGAGTCAACTTACATGACAGTAAACTAACACGATGGGCAAGAGGCACACGTTAACTCCGGAGGAGCCACGGAAATCCGCAGTTAAGCTGGGAGAAACTGTGGATATGAAAACTAATGATTGAAGCACTCCCGACATCTGGCCCTTGTGAAACTGTGGCAAGACAGAAGCCATTGTTGAGAGAAATCCATAAGAAGTCCGGTTTAAAGTTTGCAGAAATGCACAAAGGGGACAAAGCAAAGACAGGGAAGAAGATGGCTTGGTCAAGACCCAGATTGAACACTTTAGCCAACATGAAAATTGCTGTATGGTGGAAAATTAAAATTCACCCTGCAAACGAGATCCCTGTGGCGAAACATGGTGAAGGCAACGTCATGCTGCTGGGATGTTCTTCTCCAGCAGAGACAAGGAATCTGGTTAGAGCTGATAGGAAGATGGATGGAGCTACATACAGAGCATTACTGTAGTAAAACCTGTTAGAGGTTTCAGACAGAGGTTTACCTTTCAGCACTGACCAAATGAAACAGATAATGGTATAAATCAAAGCGTGTTAATGTGCACGAACGGAGGGACCGATAACATCTAAAAGTGCATCTGCTGCATGCCGACATTTTGCATTTTTGACCCAGAAAGCTCTGCAGTCTGCAGACAAATAGAAAGCAACTCTTATTTGACCGGCTGGCAAAGCTGGCAATTTGTACAGATAAGTCTGGTATCCCCAATGTGACAGCATTGTTCTCAAGGAAACTCTATAAAGCAGAGGAAAACATGCAAAGATATCCAGCTATTTTCTTTTTCTTCCCGCGTAGCGAAGTTTCCCTACTATCACTCGGAGACAGAAAGTAACCGAGCTGTCAAAAACAACATTTTGAAAATGCAGGTTTATTATACGCGTGCAAATCCCATTACCATCTACCTTTTATGTGAGCATCTTTATTCAGTAATAATAGCTTTTATAGCATTAGGGCTGCGGCAAATAAAATTCCTGACATAAATAATTACATAATCTATTTGACCTTTTGTATTATCACAGTTGAGGATGTAGTTCACTTCGACCAAAGATTATGCTTTAAAGTTTGTAAGTGCAGTTTCACATAACTGCCAGCCGTACCTTAAGAAATATACAGGTACTGTTTTAGTATTCAGATTTGCAACAGAGTTACAGTTTGAAAAGTGTTCATACACCTTAAACGTTTTTTTTTTCCCCACATTTTGTCTAATTACAACCACAACGATCAGATACAGAATAGTCAAAGATTATTATTTGAAAGAAAAACTAGATATCATTTTTAAAACATTTCAAAAGCAAACATCTGAAAGGTGCGGTCTAAAGTTTTCTTTACTCTGATACCCTCAAATAAACTCCAGTGTAGTCAACTGCCTTCAGAAGTCGCTTCACCAGTAAATAGAGTCACCAGTAAATAGAGAGCTGGTGTAATTTAATTTCAGTATCAATACTGGTGCTCTGTGAAGGCCTCAGAGGTTTGTTAGAGAACATCAGGCAATGTTCTCTAACAGTGGTGGTAAGAGCAGGTCCTGGGAAGGCTGCGAGTTCCTTGGTTCGAATCCAACAGACTCCCACCCTGGGTACACAGGCAAAACCCTGAGCTCAAGAATGCATCCCAGGCACCGCACCGTGGCAATCCTCTGCACACCTAGAGACCGAAACTTTATATTGTTCTTTACAAAATACCTTAAGCTCAGTCAGACCGTCATTGACCATCTGTATTGAGATCTTGTCACTGGGGCTCCAATGGACTTAGCCTGAACTTTGATGGCGCCATTCTAACATGCATGTTATCTGGCTGTAAGTAGGTTGAAGGTAAACCTCATTCCCGAGTTTTAAGTCTTCCGCAGCCTCTAACAGGTTTACTTCAAGGTTTGTCCGGTATCAGCTCTAAACATCGTCCCTGTCCCTACTAAAAAAAAATTGAATATGTCTTCTGCATTTGACCCATTGCTTAGAGACCAAAGCTGAAACAGACACACCCCAAAGGACTTGTAGCTTTAACTACAGCAAAGGCGGTTCACATAAAATCCCTATAAATGTTTTTAGGTTCATAGTTGAGATATGACAAATCTCTTTTTAGTACAAAGAACACAAATCAATATTAAAATGTATGTATACGTTTCTGTTAGTCAGGTTTTTGATGGTGAGGCAGGAGAAATGTTTAACTTAATGCTGTGGGAACTTTTGCAGATTAATAAAGCACAAAAGTTCAGTGTCTGGATATCTGTCTCAGACATTTATAGATCAGAGGTGACTGGTAATGAGGGGAAAATTCAGTAAGAAAGTGTAATTGCTTTTACGTTGCATTGGAGCAACAGCATGTTATGATCTTCGCTTCCTGAGCTTCAATAACAACTGCTAATTGCTTTCTCTAAAGATAACTATTCAGAGTTATCTGGAACTTTAACGCAAGGCAGCAGTACAATCAAACCAACCAACAGACAGGATAGGAGACATAAAGAGTTCTTTGCATTGTTTAATACTTTGCTAACTATTCATTTCTATTTAATTGAATGTGTTTTTCTCTTTGTCTTATCGTCGTTTATTTTATTTTCTGATTAAACGATGAAGTGCATTTCTTGTAGATTGTTTCAATCAGCATGCCAGAAAATGTCCATGAACATGGATTCAGAATACCGAGTCAGTGCGCTACCACATGTATTACGTTTTAAGCACAGAGAGGAATCCCCAAAACTACCATTAATATAACATGAGCATAGATAATTGACAGTGTGTTAAATGGATCTTTCTATGAGAGGAATAGAAGTCGGAAGACCGGACTGAGATGATCCTCTGCAGAGAAGCACTCACCATGCCCCATGCTGAGCTCTGAGCTGTGGCGAAGCCCCCCCCCCCCCCCCACCTCCCCCCCGAGCTTTAGTGGTAAGATGGGTCCTGATGTACTGTTGGTTTAGACAGTGGGGATGAGGGTATGCAACTCCGCAGATAACAGCCGCCAAACTGTCCACAAGGGCCTCTAAACCCCAGCAAATTAGGCTGCAAATGAGCCAGAGAATTTTTTTCCCCGTACTAATCCATGATCTGAGCGGGGACTCTGCCAAAAAATAAAAAAAAAAGTAAACAAATAAATAACTTCACAAGAAATACTGGGGGTGAAAATAACCACGGCTGTGAGCCGGGAAACCGCTAGTGATTTCTTTGAAGCCTCATTTTGCCCGATACTCCGCTGCTGCAGTGCAATTCCTGTGACCGCTTCCAAAACAAGCTCCCATGTTGAGCTCGATAAGGAGGCAGTGAAATTACAGATCTCAATCCCACATGAAACACTCTCCCCTACAGCATGTGATCGCATTCTGTATCCGAGATGTCAGACGGAAATGTTGCATCAAACTCTTGCGTGTTTGACAAAAGTCATTATGTCTGTATCTGCAGGGAAGCCGATACCATTATGAAAAAGTGGACTCTGGTAGAATCAGCCTATTCTTCACAACAGCATTCTTTAGACATTCACTGTTGATTCAAAATTAAATAATTTTTTACCCCAAATTTGAATGATTTTTTTCTAACTAGCATTCAATTCTGTGTGTTCTTAATTAATTTCAGTTTATGATCATATTCAGGGTGGAATTATCCATTTTTTGTTGTTTTTTTCCTAAGCTTGTCACAAAGGACTTGACACTAAACATGACTAATTTACCAGAATAATTTAGTGCACACGCAGAATTAAAAGGGAGGACCATGATTAAGAGTAAAACCCTGCAGGGCATTGAAACAAGCTTAAAGAGTCACTCTGCAGCGTTTGCTAAAACATTCGAGGCCAGCTAACACAGTCAAAATAAAAATGTACAGTCTACTGCAACACATGGCAATCTCCACACCATGTGAAACACTGATAACTGCAATACAGTGAAGATGCACGGATAAATTGGCTGGTGGCAAGATTCAGACAATCTTCAGCTTGGTCGTCCATGGCCAGTGACTGGTCCGAAACCGTCTGATTTTTGGCCAATCAGGGAACCCAACATACCAAAGAGCAATCAGGTAGCAGTGATAACAAAACTTCTCAGTGTGGAATTTGTATCTAAGGAGAGAGAACTCAAAATTTGCTATTTTCAACAACAGTAGGGTGTTTAGAATGAAGTCGGGGGAGGCACAGAAAATGCAGGCATCTCTTTGAAAGAAACAGTGTTTTCAGCGGCATTGGTGGGACATATCATATTTCTGTACTTCTGTAACACAAGAAGTACGGAAAGGTGCTCTGTTTTATCCTTGTGAGATTTCAAACATCTGTTATGAAACCTGCTGAACTAAGGAAACCTTGGTAGCCTTAAAGTAAATATTGTATTTAAATATATAACGTAGAAATCTTAAAGTAAAAATAATTATTTAAGGAATACAAACAGAAACATTAGTTTTAGTAATGCAAACTGAACTAAATGTAAATAGAAGATGCTAAACTCTGCAATAATTTTCTCTTTGTTTTAATATATTTAGTACAGCATAAACCCTCTTTTATAGTGACCCCTCTCACACACATGGAGTGATGTCGTCTCTGCCCCAAACATGCTAAATAATTAATGACAAGCTTTACAAAAACTAGGGTGCATCATTACTATAGAGATGGAAAAGCTCACTTATCGGTATCAGAACTGACACTGATGAATCTGATATCAGGCTGAGTTCACAAATCCAAACTTCATTTTACTAAAGTAAAAGTATGAGTAAAATACAACCGATAGAACCAACCAATGCTTATTTCCATCCTGTTGCCACGCAGGATTGTGACATATTTCAATCAAGCAGAGAACCAATATCAGTGGTGTGGTTATTTTTTCACGGTGATGAAAGGGTAGAGATATATATATATACACACATACATAGTCCGTAATCCTGTTCAGAAAAAGCTTTTTGTTATACTGGGGAAAATTGTCCTTCCATCCTGAAAGTAGTCAATACATTATGTAATCACAAGTTACAGGTTAAAAAATAATTCTCTGTGAAAGTTACAGGGATTTGTCAAGTTTTGTTCCAGCTCTCACCCATAGACATTATATACTCACTCGCCTCTGTTCCTCAAGTTCCGGGGGAATCGCCTTATCTGTTGGTTGTTCCACATGGCGATCATTCGGACGCGCTCATATAACGCCAGTGTGTGTGCTCTTTCCTTCTGAATTTGCGCTTGCTGGCTGTGCATGCGCACTTCTAGTGTTTATGTATCCGGTTAGCTTAATTCAATTTTATTCAATTCAATTTTATTTATATAGCGCCAAATCATGAAACATGTCATCTCAAGGCACTTTACAAAATCAAGTTCAATCATATTATACAGCTTAGTGGCTAGCTTAGCGGTTAGCTGTTCATTGTAGCTCCGCTGCTCTCACCGTAGACTTTGAACATGGCTGTAAGTCGCAAGAAGCGAACCACATTCATATTTATGAGAATAAGAGCCTCAGTAGAAAGAAACAAGACCAGAGTATATTTGGGAGATATTTTTCCACGCGATCCCCCGACCGCAAAATCACCGACCCTAGCTTTAATATCGGATATCAATACAGACCCAAATTTTTAAAATCGTTGCATTCATAATGATATTAAATCTTATGGTTTAAGACTGGGATGTCACTAAAGTTCATATGTGTGGGATGACAGTCTGTAAATCAAGTCATCAAGAATGAAAATTAAACCAAAATAGAAACTGACGTTAACATCTCTATACTGCACGATGTCTTACCATCATACTATTACTAAGCAGGTTAGTTTCAATTTGCAAATGGCAGGGAGATAATATTAACCTGGTAGGCACAGGAAAGATATCAAAATGCATAAAAAAAGAGACAATTTTCCAAATATGTTGGCGCACTTGTGCCACCTTTACACAAGAAGCCTTGTATCTATGGTCCCAGCGTCTAGCTGTATTGCTGTAAAACAAGCCCTAATGAATCCAGCACTGTAAAGCAGAGATACCCGATCTAATTGGAAGTCTAATGTTGCTTCCCCAACACAGGCTGCTGATACTGAGGCAAAGCTCCAGAGATTCAGTTCAAAGTTAACACGCATCTTAAGTGTGGAATGAGTATCAAAGTAATTTGCTCAGACCCCTCCAAAGGGTGTGGCCATCAGCAGCGGTATTTTAGTATGCAGAGCCTGCGAGGTACACGAGTCAGCTACATGGGTTTGTATCAAAGTATAAAAGTGCTGTTTGTTCTGTGGTTATTTTTAGAAAGCTATCATTATGCAAAGAATGCATTTTTAATGTGAGTTCGCATTTTCTTTCATCTGTTGTGACTAAGTAGCTGGGTGAATAATGATCAAAAAGACGAGGAAAATTTATTTCCAAAAGAAAAAAAAAATGCTGGTTGAAGTTAGTTTTGACATTGCAGAGTTTATGTTTCTGGGACGGTTTCAAGCTCCGTTTTACATCACTTGGGTCAATTTAGGAATACAAAAACAGAAAGCGGATTTATTTTTTTATAGACTGGAATTCCTTGTAGTAAATACAGCGAGCGAGCAGTCTATACCACAGTGGATGCTTTTGTATGCAGCGGCAATGTGGTTTGAGCCAGAAATAATCGAGCTGAACAAAAGTTCTTTCAATACTTGGACGGGTGACAGCTGATGCATTTCCCATTCAAGTTCAAATCTGCAGGAGATTTGCTTTTCAAAGCCCCTCCACTTTTTTAGAGGGGAGGCATGACGCGCTTCACAAGGAACACCTGTCTCTCACAGATACTCGTGCTACGTTCAAAGTTTCAGACGCTAAAAACCACCCCGGAGCGCTTAACCTCAATCTTTCAACAGTTCAAAGTCTCGCAAGACTCTTACACCCTGCAAAAAAATAGCACCTGATCCAGCTAACAAAGGAATAAATCACTGTAGGGTTTTAACAGAATGCATGAATTTTTTTGTGTTTGTTTCATGATTTGTTATATGATTCATTAAAGGCAGATTGTGTAGCTGTTGGTGATATCTGGTGGTAAAAGATACAGACTGCCACCAACAAATACAACCCTGGAGCGCCAGTCCCCGCCCTGTACAAAGAGAACCATTTTTAAACAGTGTGAGGGATGTTTAGGTTCAAGTTTACCGTTGAGACTAGGAATGGGCCAATATGATTCTAACGGTATGAAAAACTTCAGCAAAAATACCAATAAATAAATGAAACAAAAATATATAACAAGATCTAAATTATTGTATTCAAACTAAAGAGTAAAAATTACTCCTCCTGGTGCTAAAAAACTAACATAATAATGAAGTCATGATAAAGCTATCTGTATTTTTCCCCCCGTTATTTTTATTTTGATACATGGACTTGAGTAAAAATGTACAATTAGTCCCTGTTAAAACATCAGTCAGACTAAATGAACTTCTTCAGGATGAGGTGGTGTCCCGTCTCTTTAAGGAACCACAGTAAGACCTTCTGACAGCAAACCCATGGTGGCATCATTGGGTGGACGTAGGCCATCTGGCAGAATTTTTTTTCCAGTTTTGAATTTGATATTTTTTTTAAATCCTGGTATACCTTGACGCCGCAAACCAGTCACAGCCTACTGTGGGGGAGGTGTCCCTCCATTGTCTATACCTCATCCGGACAGGTCCCCAATCTATCCCAGGGCAACTTAGAGACACATAGGAGAAGAAATATTCACTCAAACACTTACTCTACAGGGAACCCTGTCCTGCATGTTTTAGACGTGTCTCTGTTCCAGCTGTTGCATGACCTCCTCTGCATTTCATCAAGGACTGCAGAAGCCTCTTAATCATCCATTCATTTAAGTCAGATGTGTGGCAGCAAGATAAGATAAAATCAAAAATACCTTTATTGTCCCACAATGGGGAAATTCCGGCGTGACAGTGACAAAACACATAGAGTTATACAGATTAGTACGAATAACAAGCTAATTTAAAGTTAAGTTGTAAAGGAAAAACTAATTAAATTATCAGAAAGGCAAAAAAAAATTGTATATTGCGGAATAATTGAGAATAATGGCATATTCAGACAAAAATGCAACATTCAAGTTAAACAGAGGAAGGACAGCAGACAATTTATACAATGATGTGAAAAAAACCATGCACTATGTATGATTGTACAAGCAAACGCCTCTGAGTAGCTAAAACATGTGCAAATGGACATCAGTATCTGAGAGACAGTGTAACTGATGCTTGATCAGATCACAACCCACCTAGACACCTAAAATGTGTAGGGCAGGGGTACTTTGGGACCAGGGTTAGGAACCGCTGTTCTAATGGACCATCTAGACAGTAGAATTGCCTAGCATGCATATTTTTGGCCAGTGAGAAGTACCTGGAGAAAACATGCATGGGAAACTCTTGCTGCAATGTAACAGTGCTTACAACTACACATAAAATAATGCTCATTGCCAAAGGGACAGCCTTTGGGTCAATTTTTAATGGTTCTATTCAAAAAGAGAAAAACATTAAATCTTAAGGTTTTATGTCATTGTGTGCAAAAGAAAATATTAAATTAAACAGCATACACTGAAAATCTTAGCATGGGGGCATTATTGCTGCATTTAATACAATTCAGTTTTCTCAAGTAAGTTAGTTCTGTTTTTTATGGTTTTATTTTTGATTTTACCTTTATTTAACCAGGAAAGTCACACTGTGATTACTAATCTCTTTTTCAAGGGCGTCCTGGCCAAGACAGCGGCCCAGATTACAAAAATTTCGCACATTACAGACAATTTCATAACAATTTCATAAGACTATTTAAAAAACATTTCGAAACCATGGCAAATTCAGATGTCATAATATTACATATATGTTTAACAGATGCCTTTATCAATTTAATATAATGCAATAGTACTGTTTATCATTGGAGAAATTGTCAGTGAAACTAACAAAATGGAAAGCAAAAGCAACATAAAAATTGCGGTGATTTTTTAATGCTCATTAAAACCCATTGTTTACTTTGCAGAAGGGTAGGAGTTGAAGAAATGCGAATTTAATCATAATTGAGCAAACGGTCTTGTTTGCAACTTCAAATTGACGCTTTTTCAAATGACAAAAGCAATTTATGAACAGAAAAACCAGAAGGAATATTCTAAATTCTGGAGAATTAGTGAAGATCCACTGCAGGTTTCTACCTCTTAAGATGGACTTTTTATTTTCCACTGTGACCAAATGCTTGTTCAGGATGACTGATTCCTGCAAAGTTATCAAATTAACGCAGACCAGATGACCACTGTTGCCAAACACTTACTCGGAAAGAGCGACTGCTGCGAAGTCGATGACTAGATGCAATCAATTTGGCTTCAATAACCCCAGCACCCAAGATTGTGCGGGACTTGAAAGGGTCACAATGTGCCAGTAAATCCTGTCACACTGTGCAACGGATCATGCCAGACTGCATCCCTTGTTGCTGCAGCACTATTTGTGTCCCTTAGAACTTTTTGAATATAAATGTTTTTTTTTTGTTGTTGTTCTTTTTTTTGTTTTTTGTAAAATGCCTCAAGATTAAATTATTTTGTGAATTGGGGCCATATAAATAAACTCAACACAATGTAATTGAATTTAAAAAAGTATATTGTCATTCTGTGCAACTGTAACTACTTTAATGTGTGTAAGAATCTTACGATCAATTATTCTCTTGTTCAGTTGTTGGATCTTACCTTTAATTGAATATAATAAAAATAAATCTAACGTCTTTTTTATCTACAGGATACTAAAGCCAAATATTCAGCTTGCTTTAAAATAAGGAGCCCTTATAGGACCAACAGTTGCATGATTCCTTAAAATACTTCTGCAGAACCAGGCTCGACGGTCTTGCAGCATGAAAACTCAAGCTTAGGCAGTGAAATAGCAATCGCTTGTGCAATCTGTTGTGACAGTTGTAAAACTCATGTCTGCCATCGGGGCTGCTAATTTTGTGTCACTAGCAGCTTTTCTATCACAGCGTGTAGCCAAGTCAGTCAAACTTTAGATTATTTTGATTCTAGACAAGGTAGCTACTGTAAGATCAGAACAGGTGCTTCCAAACACACAGCCAGCTACCTGTTGTAACGGGACAAAATTTGCTTTAAGAAGATCAAATTTAGTAATTCTTTCAAAACTTTCAGCAAAAAACCCAACAGGTTGCTTTTTCCTTTAGCCACTCGACACTTAACCCAAAGCCCAAATAGGGAAAGCGATAGGGAAATAAGAAATAATCACCTTCTCTGTCAGTTTCTGACAAATTATTCCTAAAATGTTTTATTTTTTTCACTCGCAAAAATATAACAAAGTAAAAGAAAACTGTTTCATAGAACATTTGCTACTACAGACTCCATAATCTGAAGGGGAAATGGGGGCGCCACTCAATTGCACTCGAGAATCAGATCAAAACGTGGCTGCGTGTACATTTATAAATATATCTCCTCAATCAATAAAGAATGAACCTCCCAGGAGGATGGAGTAAAAGAAAGCAAAATAAATACACAACTAACCACCCACTGGAACTAATTACGTTTTGGCCCAAGAAAAACACCAGACCCAGTCCCACCAGTGGGTTTTTTTCTCCTAAAAAGAACTGTGTAGGCTTCAGCTGCATTATTCTCTCTCCACAGGTTATGGAATACATGAATAACACTCCCTGAACGGGCCTCGTGGTTATCGTCTGTTCTGGTTCTCGGAGTTGCAGCAATGTAATGGCCAAGCCACAGCGGTGGAGGGGAGGTTGGGATTAAAACGCACATCTGGATAAGCTGTTACTGAGAGAGAACCAAGAAAAGCAACCGTCCTCTAAACACAGCAGCTTGCCTTTTCTTCGTGCCGCTGAGCCTCAGTGAAATGTAGAATGAGTCAGCAGTGGCAGGCTGCCTTAAGTGTCTTTGAGGGGCTCCCTAGGGAGCAGGAGCAGCATGAGGAGGATGAACATGTACATAGCTGTACAAGCTCAACGGATGCAGGTTTAATGTTTTCCAACTCATGCTCTCGAATGTGCACCGTGTATGTACATTAACTTAGCTGTCCAATGCAGCCATTACAGGTTGGGGAAGATGAAGTGTGGAGAAAATCACCAGGAGGTTCTGTATTTAATGAACCGGAGCTGGGTTCACAATAGGAGATTTTAGGGGGTTTAAGAATCTTTTGTTCTATAAAGTTTGTGTGATTTTATTTTTTTAATCTTGACGTGAGGTTAAGGGGGTAACTGATATCAAGCTTAGCACTGTTTTGATGAAAGATTACCCATAACAAATATCAAGACCTCATCTGCCATGCCCCTATGAGTGCTTTCTCGCTGTCCCCCTCTCTGCATCTTCCTGGCCCTCTTCAAAGAGCCCCAATATACAAGCTCTCTACATATCAATGCTATTTCTTTAGAAACTGAAGGCTGCATTGTGGAGGGCTAGTTTCTATCAGCACCTGATGCCACCTAATAAGGTAAATGTATCTGGTAATAGGAGTTTGAACGTCATGGCTTGATTTTCATTCATTTTGCAGTGATATATCTCGGGGTTCTCGTCAGCGCATTTCAGTATAACGGGCCGTTGCGCTGTCACAAGGACGCTGAAATTACACCATGTGCTAAGCTAACAGTACGGCGTGGATGTTGGAGAGCAACATAGAAAGGTCAGTAAAAGTCTTGAACGCGCGGACAACATAGGCTAACGCCAGCCGTTATTAGCTTGGTGAACAGCCCCCTTTCTAGCTTCACTACGCAACGGTGCGCTCCATGAACGCATACTGAAGCAGCGGAACAACGTACCAGCATTAGGTCCCCCTATGTGACACTATGGATTTTTTAATAGCCAAGCCAAAATGTGTTTCATTCCAAAGAAACATTCAAATAACCAACTATGTGGGGATTTTTTCACAGTTTTCATTTTTAAACAATGCAACCTTTTTTCAGGCCTTTCCCTCCTTCTGCTCTTACCACTGGAGAGGTGGAGTGCTACCTCACAAATTACTCAGTCAGAAAAAAAAACATGCTCAGTCTGTATTGTCCTTAAAAGGCATTTTAACAGCAGCAACAATGTGTTCCTAAACGTTAAGCCATTAAAACCTCCTTTAGGCCAGGCGTCTTCAACTCCAGTCCTCGAGGTCCAGTGTCCTGGAACCCTTAAGGCCCATTCATACCCTACGTTTGGCCTACACGTCCGTATTTCTGTCCGTACGTTCTATCCGTTGACTCCTTCATACCTCCATCCGTTGAGGTGCGCAATAACCAATATGTCCTCTAGGTGGCAGTGCTGGGCGCCAATGATTTGTCACTGATCAAACATGGCGACGGTCCAAGACGTGATTTTGTTGTATTTGCTCCTTAAGTAAACTTTTTGTTTGTCCCTGTGCCCCGGACACGACACATCATATGTGTGGGTAGTTGCGGACAAGCTCCGCAAGTTGTTCCTCGAATCCCACCATTGTTTAAAACCCAGAATTACAACCTTCTTCGTGGTTTTGTTGACATTTTGTACTACAAACTCAATAGCGCCCCCACCTTTTCCGGTAGTATTGCTCCGTATTGATCCGTTGCGTCCGTAATCGTAAGCTCCCAATTTTCGTGTCAAAGTACGGACGAAATCGACGGTTAGAACGTATGAAACACTCCACACGTATCCGTATCCGTCTTTTACGTGAGGTATGAATGGGCCTTTAGGGTTTATTCACAACAGGAAAGTCCTTTGGTTTGTGTGTTTGGTCCGAACCAGAGGCGGACAAGATTCTTTCATTTGGTACAGTTTGCTTTTACATTGTACTTTTTGCAAGTGAACAATCACTTGTAAACAAAGCTATGTGTGTGACAATTGTTACTCCCATTGGACAGAAAGGACTCGCCTCTGTCAGTCTGCCCCAGGGCAGCTGTGGCTACTAACGTAGCTCACCAACGTCAGGGTGTGAATGTGTGTGTGAATGGTTGAATGAAGTAGTGTGAAGCGCTTTGGGGTCATCAGACTAGTTAAAGCGCTATACAAGTACAAGCCATTTACCATTACCATTTAGCACAGACTCCAATAGAGGAAAACTATTATGGAAACCCTGCCTTCAATGCAGGGTTCAAGACATTTTATTTCTAATTTTGGAACGGTGTTGTAGAATGTGTTCTGCAAGCCGATGGTATTGGTCTAAGTTGCTCTATTCCTCCGTTTAATTGCTGTTTGCACTACAGATTTGGTGCGTTTCGATGACCATCAGGACGAGGCCTTTTACCGTCATCACACAGCAACTAGAAAATAATTGTATAAAAACATCATAACGAGGAAGGCGTTTTGTTCACAAAACAGAACTGGCGGCCTGGAATCAAAGCATCAAGAAAATTGTTCTGAAATTACTGTTGCTTATTTGCATGCATTAAACCAGGGTCAAGAAAGTCACATGTGAAGAGGGGGAACAGCCCAGCGGCTTGAATACATTAAAGCAGACTAAATGGTTTGTTGATTTAAAGAGATTAAAGCACACACAGGAAGGCCTGCTCGATGGATTTTAATTAACTCGCCATATATAAATTGTATGTTATCTGGCATTACTGAATTAAATGCTGAATACAAGTGCTCTTTCTGCTTGGGTGAGTGGAATAAAAGGCTACTTAGAATCTTGATTGGGTCTCACACACGCATGATGCTGCTGCTACGGGTGCCCTGAATACATTCCAGCCTGCCGACCCCCTGAACAGCTATCCAAGGAGAGTCTCTTTAATTATGTACAATACAGCCAAGTTTGAGTCCCTTGGCATCCTGGATGATCAAGCGGAGGGATGCCATGCTTTCTCCCGGAGTCATCTGGCCAAATGGATTCCACTTCCAAGAGTCATTTCTGTCAGTTATAATAAGAAGCTAATACATAACGTGACACGGGCTGAAATGCAAACTATTCGCAGAGTTCTCTGCAAGGATGTGAAGGGCAATTACAATTTTTGCTGCCCGAGCCTTGATGAGTTCCTCTATCTGTGAAGTACCCTGGGAACAATCTTATAAATCTGCCGTATAATGTGGATGATTTCAGTTAATGCTTAACTTTGCATCTTAAAAAAGAAGAAAAAAAGACTGACGTTCAAATTCTAGAACATCAGAAAAAGTAAATAATCCGGTCAAACTGAAATGCAAGTAAGCAAATGTGGAAAATATTACATTGGAAATGACACTGCAATGTTGCATGCAAAGGGTACAGAGTCTGTACCTGCAGAAAATGACCACAATCACCCAGAACTAAAGCGCAGATCAGAGCTGACCCTACACTGACATCCTGTCTCTTGTACTACACTGATGATCGACTTATTGAAGTAGGATAAATTCTTTTCTGCCAGATGTCTTTTGCAGCATTACATTTAAACATGACAGCTATGTTGGGATAGTTATATAGCAGTACAGTCCAAGGTAAGGCTGTGCATGCCTTCATGTTTAATCTAAAACATTACTTCTTCTCTTCGCTTCTACAGTTTCAAAACATTTTCATTTGTTACTTTTTCATTAAAATTTGTCTATCACCAAAATGTGCTAGAATATTCTGAGTGGGTAGAGAAATAACTTTAGAGATACAATTAAATGATTCAATGGTCGTGTTGAGCAACTATGCTTCCTTAGCAATTTCCACATAAAAAAAATAAATAAAAAAAGGTAAAAACTCTGAGGTCAAAACTCATATTCAGTTAAACCAGTATGATTCTCTATTTCCACAGTCTAAAAATGACATGTGTGGGTTATTTCTTTTGGTGACCTTACAGGTCATTCAGCAAAGGTCACTCTATTAAACACAGGACTATTGTAATAATAAAAAAACAGGCAGTATCAGTTCAGCCATCTCAAAAAGGCTGAGGGGGAAAAAAATAAGCCTCCTACCGTTTTCTGTGTTCTCGTGTTCGGTGTCGGTGAGCGTTAGGTTGGAGTTGGCCCTGCTGGAGAGACAGGAGCTGCGGCCTGACTTGGTGTTGCTGCGGCCCCAAAGCCTGACGGCGTGTTCCGGCGACACGATGCCGTCCGTCTCCGTGTCCGCGTCAGAGCCCACGCTGACCGAGTAGTCGCGGTGAGGCAGCCCCATGTCGCTCCTGTACGTAGCTACATGCGAGGGGAGGCCATCTCCGAAGCCGAGGTCTCGCAGGGAAAAATCTGCCCCTGCAGTAAGACAATGAACACAGAGCTTTGAAGGTTAGCATGCAAACTCACCGCGGTGCAATTCTGGGCAAAGAAATTAGTATTCAGAAACCATCAAACATATCTTAACTCTGAAAAACCAAAAAAAAAGCTTCTAATGAATAGTTTTGTTCACCGGTGAAGGAGTTAAGTATGGAGTATTTACATCTTTAGCATTTAAAGGGTTTATTAAGTAATTAGAGCATATTTTAAGTACCACTTTTTATGGAGTCATCACTTATTCATGGATTTAAAATGATCATTTTCTAATTGGCAAGGTAACTATAGTTACAGCCAAGGTGACTTTACATACTCAAAGAGGGAAGAAAAGCCATGGGAACACCTGTAGCTAAATAAAGCTATTACATTCATTGCAAAACAGTTAAAAAGGCATCCATTTTCCTTTCTTTTGTAAGTCACACTATTACAAATTCTGTATCTTTAATTTCTTTGCATGAAAACTGGGCTTTTGTGCACATGTATTCTAGCAATTGTAGTTTTATAACAATCCAGCCACGACAAGTGCTGTCTACCGTAAGTTCTCATTAAACCAGATAGGAGTGTTTATATTAACCACCAAGCAGCTGTGTTACCTACTCATTTATTTCTATAAATTACCCTCTGATCAAATGACAAAGGAGCAATGGATCTGTGATTTTGGCCTAACCTTGTCGGCCGAATTCGTCCACTTCATGGTGAACCATTTCCTTGACGCGGCTCCCATATGCCATCCTCGAGTCATGGTCGAAGGCTTTGAGTGTTTCGCTGGAGCTGTAGGACTTAGAGTTGGGTTTGCCATCTTCGCTGTCTGCAGAGGAGCTGGTGTAACGGCGCTCTGTGTCCTGCCGGGTGGTAAGCGAGCGATAGGGTCGACGTTCCTTCACCTCCATGGCTGCCTCCGCTCTGCTTTCAGATGAAAATGTGTGTTGCAACTCCTGTTCAGTTTGAGCAATTCTGCGGAAGAAAAACAGGAAAAAAATATATTGATTTGGTATACAGGAGAATCAGACAAGCGGTGCCGTCAAAGAGTATTCACACCCCTAGACATTTAACAAACAAAACCTCTATGTATTTCATGACGACTTTATGATAGACCAACAAATAAACAACTGTGGGGTGGAGGGAAACTTACATATGTTTTTAATTTAAAAACTATACTAAGATATTTAAAGAAAAAAACACGAAAAAATGTGGCGCGGATATGTATTCAGTCCATTTCACTCTGATACCCTTAAAACGGAGTTCAGTGCAACCATTTGTCCTTAGAAGAACATTAGTGAACAAACAGCATCATGAGGAGGAAAGAGCATAGCAGAGGGTCTGGGAGAAAATGTGGAGAAGTTTAAAGCAGGGTTAGTTCATAAAACAGTAACCCAGGCTTTAGGTATGATAGAGTCAATTTATCACATGGACATGGAAAGGCTACGGCTCAACTGCAAAGAAGGGCGGCACAACATGAGGAAATTAGGATTTGTGATCTCGTTGAATATTGCTATGAAAATGGTTGCAATTCAGACATGATTTCCACTGATCGCCAAGAAGTCTGTTGTGACTCGGGAGTAACTGAAGAAATCCTCAGCTCAGGTGAGAAAATGTGTCAACGATCAGTTGTGCACTTTGTTTATGAGAAGTCCCACAGCAGTTTGGCTTTAGCCGTGTAGGGGACAGCGGAAAAAGGTTCTATGGTTTGGTGAGACCAAAATGTCACTTTTTGCACATTATGCAGAACACACCATCCTGTGAGGTGGGAGTGTCATGCCGGGGTGGTGGGGGTGGGGGTGATCCTAGAAGAAAAGACTTGAGATGGGGGCAGAGGTTCACCTTCCTATGGGATAATGACACTAAACGTACAGCCAAAGCTACAAAGCAATGGTTCAGATCAAAGCATAGTCTTGTTTTAGAATGGCAAAGTCAAAGTCCAGACCTAAATCTAACTGATTGTGGCATAACCTAAAGATCAGGGTTGCTGAATACATGTGCACACCATAAATTTCCGATTTGGATTTGTAAAGAAAATTGAAGATCATGCATCCTTTTCCTTCCACATCACAATAATTACACACTAATTGGTGTCGGTCTGTCACATAAAACTTGATTAAAACGCATCGGAATTTTCGGTTGTTACGTAAACAAACGGAGAGAAAGCTCAAACAGTAAGAAGACTTTTGATGTTGTAATTTAAAAACGTTACCTGCTCCTGTCTCATACGCAAACGTCCAAAACCTTGTTGACAGAAAATAAAAAATAAAACCCGTCTGCTCCAACACAAGCAAAGGTCAAAGTACCCCTTGAATAAGTCACTTTAGAGCCACAAACTGTTTAATGAAAGCACATTTTCTCAGTTGGAGGTTTTGCATGGCCCAGCCTACGGAGAAGAGCATCAGCCTTTCATCTAATAAAATATGACACAACAAATCATGCACCAGTAAAGTTTATGACACAAGTCACCCACAAATATTGTGTTTCATGTGTCGCACAGAAAATGCTGGGGGGTCCGGCCCGTGGACAAAGTGGCAGGTGTCCTTCCTTGAGTTGTGTTGTTTACAGGCTACAAATCATCCCGAGCCTGAAAGCTGCGGAGCCAGACACATCTAGGGGGCCGCTGTGAACCAGCAGAGGTGATTAAAATCTGCATCGTAAAGCCCCACCGTGCCAAACAGCGCACCCAGGATAAGATCAATAGGAGAGGGAGGAAATTTCACTATTCAGCTATGTGCCATTTTTTTCACTTGCCTTCAAGGACAAAATACTTAAGGAAATATATTTAAAAAAAACAATAAAAAAACAATGCCGTGTCACTGAAACACAAGATGAATCCATGAGTAATTGCACAGTAGTTAATAGATGGCGCCTTGCAAGCAGCTCTTTTATAAAGAGTTTTAGGTTGTATTAACAAATGTTAATGTGCAAGTGAACTGTACTAAACCTTTAGAGACAGCATATTTAAAGCTTGAGTACTAAACATGTTAAATAGAGTGCATTGAAAAAGTCATCGTAGAACTCATGTCATGTTACAGCTGTAAACTTCAAGGTCTTTCATTGAGATTTTACATATAGGATCAATACAGAGCAGTGCACTATTTTCCAGTGGAAGGAAAGTGGTAAATGGTAATTAAAAGCATTTACAGTTAAAAACCTGTAAAGAGTGGCTCACATTTGTATTGCGTCCTTTCCTCTGAACCCCGTAGATGAAATCCTTTGCTAGTAATTCCTTTAAAATCCACCTAATTACTGAACAGTGTCCACCACTGTGAATTTTGAAAAGTATGAATCCATTTAGAAAGCACTGCATTATAGTTTAATATATTTGTTTTTTGCCGTTTTTTTTCTTTTAAATGCGCTTTCATGGTTTAACATCCACAATTATTTAAGTATAGGATTCCACAACATTCAGCCCCCTGACTTGCACCTCATTTGAGAGCGACACATAACTGTTTTGGACAAGAGATAAAAAAAAACTAATCCAGTCAAATCAGAGACTTTTTACTGACAATATGCTGTGCTGTTCAAACACGGATTTCTCCACCAGATAAGCTCTTTAGTAATACAGTACGAGATCTGCGCTGGACAGAGCAGTAAACAATAATCCTCACTGAACTATATTTGCCCTCATTCTGAACAAGAAAAGAAAAAACGTTTCATTTGAGACGTCATTGTTGGCTTTCGGGGGTCTCCTTTTTGTATCTATTGACAGCTGAAAAGATCCTGGTGATTAATGATTCGAGGCCACATGAGGAGCGAGGGGATGGTGGGAAGGTCACAGTGTGTGTGTGTGCATGTGTTGTGGGGGGGGGGGTCATTGCCACAAGAGCACTTAGGGTGTTCCTAAGATTTCAAACGTACTAAAAACTTTTTTCAAATTTAACTCGAGAACCTTGATGCAAATGCAAGAGGGTGGAGAAAACAAGCAGCTTCCCAAACTTTTTACGAACCCTTTGTAAAAGTGCATTGTTTTTGCCTCCAAAGGGCTGGGCTAAGTGCTTTGGCCAAAATTCTTCAGAGACCTTCCAACTCATTATTAATCAGCTCCTATGCAGTGAGATGTACTTTGGAGACCATGGGAAACCCAGCGAGGGTTTCAACAAACTGCGCACAATGACTGATGATATGAGATGCAAATATTCTCCTGCTCTGGGCCCGCGCTTCTTGAGAGCTGCTAGCAACTTCTCACAATGCTGTTTTGTTAAAAACTGCTGAGTTATTTTAATGAACCCAAAAAACAAAAAAAAAAGGATTTCTAACTAAGAGACAGCTAATAATTTCTATACAGACTAATTCAAAAGCAGTCTTATCGGTTTCAGATAAGAGTTGCCAGACTGTGAGAAGTGCCTTGAAGTAATGAAAGAGATGTTAGTAAGAGAGCATTCACCAAGACTGAGAAAAGTTATTAGCAAAGACCAGTGAAAAATAACCGCCACTGATTAATATCTCTAAAACCAAGATAAGAATCAAGCTTTTTCTTTCAAAGTAGAAGTTCTTCTAAAGCCTGAGCTGCAGAGCCTAAGCTGCGCCAGAAAGGAAACCAACCGGGTATCTTCGCAATGATCCAAATCAACTGAGGTCTCTCTTGAAAGACAAAAGAAATGATGGATGATCTGTTTTCCCCCCTTAAAGCAATTGCAGACTCCACCTTTTTCAATTTCATTATCTGCACCGGGGTAGATTATGGTTCGTCTGTGGATCTAAAAGGAAATGTGTAGCAGCCGTGAGCTCTGGAGAGGAGGGATGTGGTCCAACAAAGAAAGCGTTGCAGGGGAGAAGCAGACAGCGGAATCAATCGGTTACAGTGATGCTGCTGAAATGCATTTTTGTTGGAAGGGACGGCAAAGTTTTGCATTGTGAAAACGGAGATTGTTTTGACCTATAGCAAGATTTTCTTTAACATTTCATCAAAGATAAAAGCAGGTCGATGGGGGTTTAGCAACAAAGAAGTTCAAACGTATCGTTCAGAAACGGGAAAAATGTTATAAAGTCATACCTGGTGTCCACAGTTCCTGTTTTTATGCTGGGGTTAGACCTCGCCAGCTGTGATGAAATATATATCCAGTTTAACACATTGGACAGAAGGCAGAACTTCAGCTGCAGCAGCAGCAAAAAAAAAAAAAAAACGAAAAAAGAAACGAACTTGCTGCCAGTTTCAAAAGAAAAAGAACCCGTCATAAACTACACGACCCTAGTAGTACAATCATGACAAAAACCTGCAGCTTTTAACACCCACACTAGACAGCTAAAGCTGGACAATATTTAAAGGGTTCTGGTTTCTTTCAATTCAAGCTTTCATTTCTGGGTCTTTTACTCTCAGGACACCTTTTTCGTAAAAAAAAAAAGAAAAAGAAAAAAGAAAGCAGATTTCTCCAGGATAATATCAGCGCTAACATAACATTTTTATTTTAAAACATCTTTTTTATTGGTCTGTTGCAATCTGACTTTTAGGTTTTCATTACTTTCAGTCCATGATCATCAAAAACTAAAAGTAAGAAATGGCTAATATAAAAAAAATGTTAATGTTAATCTATGTATAATTTTTGTATTGGAATTAAATTACCATATTAAATGAACATTTCAAAAATCTACATGCCTGTAAATTTGGGGCTATGAATTCAAATAATAATAATAATACATAATAATAAAGTAAATATGCATCTAACTAACAAAAAGAAAAGAAAAAATACATTCAATACAGCCAAAATTGAACAAGCAATTAATAAAGTAATGAATTCATTTACACATTTAAGATTTAAAATTTAAACCTATTACGGAATGTAAGGACATATCTAAGATATGAAATGTCTCAAGAAGCAATTAACTTTAAAATTCCACATTTATTTTTTGCAAACTTTTTAGTTGATTTTTTCCCCCAGTAGAATATATATTTTAAAAACATTCAATCAAGAGTTTTAAAAAAAAGTGTTTTAGTGATCCTTGTTTAAGGTTTTGTGTTCTGAGTGGCCTTTAGTCGTGATTAGCTGGGCAGGAAGAAAGGGGAGATGTACAGTAAACGTCCCAGAACCAGGAATCAGCTAGCTGCATCTAGGACTGCAGCCTCCATATCTGCTCCGACCGCTCTACCCCGGAGACTCTTGGCACCCAAATAAGTGAGCTTTTAATACAAATGAGGTAGATCTGTGAGTTTCCCACCCACCAAAGCGGCATTAAAAATCAAGATAGCTTTCAATTTCACTGGTTTAATTTTAACCAGCGTATTCAAATATTTGTGAAAAATCAGCTCTTCAAAAGCAGCGCGAGCAAAATTAAGACATCTCTGCCTCCCTACACAAGACAACCTCTGACGCCCACCCCTTAAACACACCACCTGCAGGTTAAACAGTGGCAGCCTTTGTTAAAAACACTTCCTGAGACTTTAGCCGTGCACTTGTGACCATTGCTATAGTGTCAGAAGTTAAATATGGGATCTAAATAGGCGGGAGGCGTTTTGTGGTGCGATATAAATGCAAATGGCTCCGCACTATCCATCAAACAATTAGCAGTGTGCTGAGAATTGCTATTCAGAGCTGGTGCTGAATATAAATCTGGCCTTTACTCTCTGTACAACCTTTGTTTCCCTCAAATGTTGGCGATTCTTCTTTGCGGAAGGCCGGGCTAAATGCTGACATATTCACACGACAGACAACAGAAAAAAGTGCTGAACGTGGACAATGTGTGAACAATCTAAGCGATTACTACTTAGTCGTGTGTGAAATCGCCTCGTTATTTATGATTCATGACCTTTTTTACACAAATGTCAGCTGATATATTAAAGGAATCAACCAACGAAATGATAACAAATGGGGAACATTTCAATAACTAATTAGATTTGTTAAGAAATTAGTGTTTCTATGTCTACCAAGGCTTTTAAAAGCTATTTTTTCAAAACTGCTAAAAAATGTCTATCAAACCAATATTAATATTTGTAATGATGTTCCAGAGAAAGCACCAGAGTGACTGGTGTTTTCTCTGGCGTTATGGAGCAGAGGCTAGTACGTATAGTGTTATCCTTTCTTGACCTGTTGCTGTGCACTGCTGGTCATCTGGCTTAAATAAGATTCCTAAACTTCCCCGTGTTAGTAAGAAAGGCAGATTCGGCTGTGGACATATTCCAAATTGCTAAAAAAAAACCAGACAGACATGGTGGGAAAACCTCTAGAAGCCCCATCTGTCACTCATTTCATGGATACTTTGTTTTACAGCTATAGTCAGCAAGCTATGAGCAGTGCGTCTGCGGCTAACTGGAGCAGCTAGCCTGACAAATTACCCAGCTTGATAAACTCCAGGTTTTACTGCATAAAATCCAGAGTGGCGAATAGTTATAAAAGTTTTAAATTCTTTTAATTAGATGACAATGAGAGGCGTATGCCAGAGGCGTTCCTTTCCCAGTTGGTGCTGTGCACTGCCTGTCAGATTGCTGAAAGAAGGGCTTCTACGCGTTTTAGGGAAAAGGCCAAATTCAGCTGTTTGGACACTTCTTGGAAAAACACAGACAATCATGGTGTGGGACAGGGCTGCACGGCCTATAAGGAAAACGTGTTAAACGTGGTAATTTTGGTGATGGTTGTATTGGCAATATAAATTGGGATAAATAAGCAACTAATTAACTAAACAGCTGACTATAGGATCGCTATCAGAGCAGACAGCCAGGCTAAAAGCAGCTGTTAAAAATGCACCAATCAAATGGAATTGGGACATTTTTTTAGATTTCAGCGATGTGCAGGCATGGGGGAGAAACAATCTATATATAAAATGCATCAAAACTGAGTGCTCTTGCCACTTTTAGACCGTAATCTCTCCAACCAACAGCATACACTCTGATGCACTGATAAATGTTGAGGATAATTACTTTGATTCATAAATCTTGCAATTTTTTTCATTTTAAGCTTGATTTAAACCTGAATTTAGGACTCACAGAAATTGATAAATTGGTATTGGCCAAGAAAACTCCATTTGAATTGAACCTTTTTTTTCTAGGTTCATTAATGTAAATTCCCTTTGTTAAACATATCAAATTTGGTATACACAGATTATCTAAATAAAAAAAAAAAGAATATTTAAATGGAGTTTGTATTTGCTGACTAACACGCAATTAGATTTAAGCATGTCATTTTGAGCAAAAGTTCAGAAGAAATGGGGCTTTGGGGGGCTGGTCTTAGGAGGTTAATATTAACCGAGAGCACAACAGCAAAACAATATAATATTGTTCACAAGGAAAAAGGTTTGCGTGAAACTGGTATTTTCCCTGACCGTGAGAATCCCATACCACTCCATGTCCACTTCTAGACATGCTTGGAGGAAATTTGGGCAGATATCAAGAACATTGTCTACAACATCTATTGAGGGCAAAGAATGCTCCAAACAGGCACCACTTACTCCTCTTCTGAACAGTTTTCACATGCCTCAGCTCTATAGAAAAGCTTCCTCAGTCAACAGAAAGGTGTGTTTTCAATAGAGGGGAAGAAAGACTTGGGTAGCTGCGGTGGGGGTGGTTAAATGGCTTGTCAGACAGAACTTAATTTGGTAGTGCTTATGCAAGCAGGGGAGGGGAGGGGGGGGGGGGGAGGACGGCGGCGAAGGAGTATCTCAGCAGCCTCCTTCCGGGATCAAAAGCGAGCCCCACAAGCGCATTAAACAGAATGCGTAAAAGCCTCAACATAAACAAAAGTAGCCTGGGACCATTGCTGCAGCACGCTCCCTGCTACTAATCACTCCAAGCAATTCAAGGTTTAGTCCTGACAGCAGGAGCACAGAAAGGGAATAATGCTTTCGAACCAGCCTGGTAAGCAACAGGGAGAAGCAGACTGTTTATTCACTTTCTGCAGTGATGAACACTGCTGACCTTGGCAAAATGCAGCTCATAAGGATTGATCCAGGGTTACGCAGCCCAGCCTGACTTAATGGAAATAAGTAATAGGTGGTCGTGAGGTTCACATAGTCCTGACGAACAATCAGGAAAATAAATAAAGTTCACACAGGTTTAAGAGAGGGTCTTTCTGCAAGTACTCTGCTGGTGACCTGCCTCTCATTAGTCTGCAACTACTGCTCATTATCCTGCAAAGGCAAGACATGAATTTGATTTATAGGTTGGCCTGCAGGGAAACCAAAACTAATACCAGCTAAGCAATAATCAACCTACAGTAAACTCGCAACTGTCAAAGTCGCTGTTATATATATATATTTGGGGTTCGCAGCTGTAGCCTGAGGAAGGTCTGAGACCCAAACACTGCAAATAAACGATGTAGCGAACAAAAATATTCTAAATGCAGTTTCCATGGCTCCAGGACTGAAAAAAAACCTATTCTCACTGCAATTACTCTGGGATCAACCCAAACATAATAGAGAAGAATAGGTACAGTACATTATGCACACAGCTCAGATTCCCTCCTGCTGACTTCTGCCAGGAATGTCAAAATGCATGATTTAGTTGTTTGCAGCTTTTGCTGTTAAACATTATCTTTTACCTCTAACTGGGAGTCAGCCAACACCATAACATCATAGTAAAGTAGACTGTTGCCATTCTGCCCTTGGTAGAGTAGCACTGGGGGCAGGCCTGGGCGAGAAATCAAGTTGTGTTTTCAAAACTGCTAAAATGTTCCGACACACTGTTTGTATGATTTAAAGTCCATCTCATCAGAAGCCAGCGAAAGTGCCAGAGTGCCCAGAGTTTTCTCCAGCTGTATGCCCCCCCCCCTCCACCTGTTTCTGCACACTGCTAGCCAGCTGTCTGAACAAAGCTCATTACACTTTTTCCTTTCTAGCAAAATCAACAAACTCAACCATTTAGAAATATTTTCAGCTTCAAAACAGACAATTTGGGGTTACATGATAACAGAAAAACAACTAAGGGGCAGTTAAAGTCCATGTAACTGGTCAGTTGTATATGAATCGACAAGCCTGGCACTTGAGACGTTTTATCTAACCAGATCCTGTGTCCCAGCAGTCCTTCGTGATTTCAGTATTGCACAGATTGACAACGGTGATACAATAAATCACGCATCTCTAACTCAGTTCGACATGATTTGATAGAATTTAGGAATACTAATCCTGAAGGGAATTTAATTATCGGTTGTTAAGCTTGGGTTATTCTATAAAGAGCAGAATAAAATCATGCAACAGGGATTATTCATGTTTTCTCCGTTTACAAGTCAAATTCTAATAACAAATATACATGTTATAGATAGGATAATATATATTATTATAGCTTTGACAACATCTTAGATTCTTTTTTTATCTTTTCTGTTTTCAATAAAAGCAATAATTTTGTCAATTTTGTGACAATATTGCAAGACAAAAAAAAAAAAAAATCCCTCCAAACCTGTATCTGTATAACAGGCCTTCATTAACCGGTTAATTTGGCTCAGGTAACAGAGAGAGAAAGAGTGATGGGCGGCGCTCCTTTCCACACAGTGAGTTTCTGTGTTTTTCATGACTTTTCCAAACAGTCAAATTTCTCTTGCAAACTAAGACGGTGAAACCCTATTTTTCTGACAGGCTACCGGAGATAGCAGCAACACGTGGGGAAGAGAAGTGCCGTTTAACTCCATGCTTTAAACAGCCACGAAAACAGATCAATCCAACACTTTCCCTGGCATCTGAAAAAAGAAAGAAAAGAAAAAGATCTTTGAACTGTAGGGTCAGTAAAGCGGATGTTGTACTTACTAACTTAGATGCAGCTCAACTACAGATACTAAAGCAATTCCTAATGCTTTTTTAAAGGTATGATCAAATGTCAGCTGCTCTGGGGGAAAAAAACAACACATTCATGAAATGATTACCGCAATGACACGGCTGATCTTACAATGCAAGAGAAAAACCTACTAATACAGTAGATTGAATAACATCTTTTAAAACAGATAAACCTAAGAAACTAAGATTCAACAAAAAGAAAAATCTCAAAGGAATCAAACCCGATTTTGTGTCATTGGAGACAACCAATTCTAGTCCATCTGTCTCTCCAGTGACCACTTTTATTTGGATTTTACATCACTGTCCAATATGCAAATAATCTTTCAAATCACTTCACTTCCTCATTTCAGAGGGAACTCTGCAGCTCGTGTTTGTACTCTCCATACACAACATCCGGCACACAGGCAACAGCAACCAAGTCATTGGTTTTGAATCGTTCAACAAGGGCCATGCATTTGCAATTTCATCTCATGGTGCACGCTTTTTCCCACTTCTATGACAGTTTATCAGGGAAAATTTCACCATGTTGCTCTGAAAGAGCAGTTCTCAGTAGAAGAACTCCCTGCAAAGGCACTTCTCTCGTACTGCTGGATACCAATTACAATCCCCTCTCAACAGGATGCAGGAGATTGTGTCTCAGGATAACTCAAGTAGAACTAGACTGAAGAAGTGGACTACAAAGATCTGAGATCTCACACAACTGGATCCATGCCTCTAAAACTTTAAAGCAGAAAAGATTGTTGCTGGGGGTAGTTATCAGCTTGATTGGCGGTGATATAACTCTATAAGTCAGTGAGTCTTTTACTGAAAGAAATACTACTGAAAAAAAAGTGCTTACTGACCACAATGTCTGAAAAGGAGGATTTGAAACTCCCAGGAGCACCAACTAACAAACAAACCAAGAGAAGGCAATTCATTTTACCAGTCTGCACAGCTGCTGGCAGCTCACTCTCAGTCCTGCCATGTGAGGCTGACTCTTACAGCCCAGCCAGAAATAACAAAGTATTTTTCTGAGAAAGTCTGCTTATCAGTAGCTGCGGACCACCATAGCCTGTGGGATTGTCAAATGCCATCCCCTTCTGTTGAAGCGTTCCACAGTGTCGCCCTCAGGAGCCACTGGGGGCAACAGCACCGCCTCTGGCATTACCCATTTACAAGATTTGGAAGCCTTGCACCTTTTCTCTAATTTAAGACTAACAAGGCACAAATCGCCAAAGTCTTCACATTGCAAAATGACTTACTTCATTGAAACCTTTTTATTTCATAGGATATTGAATAATTACAATTTTTAATAGAAAAAAATAAACTGCTCAGGCTTTCTGGTGATGGTGCAAACCGAGTAAACTCCCTAATCCACACAGTGAAATCCATACATATAGGGTATGAAGCGTTAATGTCAATGTTTCCATCTTAAAGCTTTATTGACCACAACTTCACCCTTGTAAGTGTTTTACATTGCAAGCATTATAAACAAGGGTCACTGAATAAATCACAGCCAAAGGGAGCCCAAAGGCATGGTGCTTGATATATGCACGATGTGCACAATCATATAAAGGAATTGTGGTACGTTGTGCAGCGCTATCGCGCACCCAGCTCTTGTTTGTAGAATTCATTTGTTATCTGTATTGTGTATGCTAAAAGAGCATGGCTCAAATCAATTATTAAAATGATGATGACTCCAAATGAGATTAAAGTTCTAGTTGGGTGTGTGTTAACTTCTGACTGACGCTGGACGTAAAGCACATAGACTAACACATTTGTACATAACGCAATTGAGTTGATCCCTCTTGATCAAAGCGCTTCCAACTGTTGAGTAGGAAGCAAATAGTGAAAGCGTCAATCAATCACATAAACTGGGGTAATTAGGTTTCCTCACAACAGCAATAATATGGATGTTAGCTGCACTTTGCAAAATGAACCAGCAACCACTCCAGGCTTCAGTGCATGTGTGTGTGTGTATATATATATATATATATACACACACATTTATATATATATATATATATATATATATATATATATATATATATATATATATATATATATATATATATATATATAGAGAGAGAGAGAGAGACAGACAGAGAGAGAGAGAGAGAGACAAAAAGCCTGTGGACATGTGCCACATGATGACCTGATGCACAGCAAACAGCAGACACAGCCGCGGTGAGACAATAAAACCAGCGGATGTTCAATATCAACCGTAAAAAAAAACAAAATCAGCACACGCAGCAAAGCCAGAAGAAGCATTGCCGCATGAAAATGGTCTTACTCTAAGTGCTCAACTGAGTCATCCCTGGCTTCTCTGCTTTGACAGCCACACACCTCCCACATCTCCCGTCTCAACAGCCCCTGGGTGTGGCTAATCACTCTCTAGCTTCATCAGCCACCAGATGACAGCTCCTGCTATAAAGATCCGCTGTTTAGAGAAGGCGTGGCTGCTGCAGTGGACTGCCGCACACACAATGGCCTTGTTTTCCTGAGCTTAACAACATTGCAATACAAAACAGTCCTCTTTCTTAGACATTGAAATAAAGATATCTTTACAGTTCAGGCAAAGGTCATTGGGGTTTTCCTGGGCCATTGAGTGTGGCTTTCTACTTGGCACTCTGAGTATGATATGAAATGGCTGACGGATAGCTTGGCAGACCTACGGTGACCTGCACAGTCCCTATGCCTCTAGGACACCAGAGGGTCTGCATTATCTGATCCCAGTGTTGAAACAGTAGACAGTGCTGAAACATGCAGAAAGCCATATGTACAAACCTACAGCGCCTCGCAATCATACCCCATGTCCCTTTTGACATTTTGTCATGTTACAACCGAAGGCTTTATGCTCACTCGCCACTTTTGCCGCGGCTACAGCTTAAAGTTCTTTGGGGTACGTCTCAGTCAGCTTTACATTTCCAGTGAGTGATTCTTTGCAAAAAAAGATCAAGCTAAGTCTTGTCACCGATCCTCATTTAATCTTAGGCTTGGATTTTGACTAGGACATTATAACACACGAATATACTTTGATATAAGCAATTCCATTGTAGGTCTGGCAGTATAGGGTTGCCATCCTGCGGGTAGGTGAGCCTCCATCTCAAGTCTCAAGTCTTTAGCAGCCACTAACGGTTTTCTTCCAGTACTGTTCTGCATTTACTGTACCTTAGATTAGCTTTGTTATTCTAACCGAAGAACATCCAAATAGCAACAAGCGGCCACCACAATGTTTCACCTTGGGGATGATTCTCATCTGATCAGAGAACCTTCTTCCACATCTCTGCATGGCTTTTTACAAACTGGAACTTGTGGCTTTTCCTCTAGCAGATCTTTCACAGAGGCCAGATTTGAGGTGTGCATGGCTAATAGTGTCAACAAATTATCTCACCTGAGGTGTGGATCTCTGCACCTCCTCCAATGTTAACAGGGCCATTTTGGCTGCTTCTCTGATAAATTATCTCATGGTTCAGCCTGACAATTTAGTCTTTCTTATTGCAGATAACAGAAGCAAAAAGTATTATACTGGACTCTTCTGAAGAAAGATCACCGGATTTTTGTTTTGTTTTTCATATATCTATCCATATCTAGTTTAAATAAATGACACAATACCAACAAACAATCCACTCTTAAAATTTTTTGAAACCCAGACATCCTTTTCTTTCCACATCGCAATTATTCACCATACTTTGTGTTGGTCTATCATATACAATGCACTTGAATTTGAATTTATAATGATTAAAAGTGTAAATGTTTAAAATTTAGATATCTGTTAAATGTCATTTATTTATATATATTTATATATATATATATATATATATATATATATATATTTATATATTTATATATATATTTATATATATATATATATATATATATAGAGAGAGAGAGTGTGTGTGTAGTTTGGCCTGGCTTGGCTTATTTTCCTTTTCCTGCCTGAATGTTCACACATAGTGGAGAAAATGACCTTTCCTCTATCAGGGTAGGGCATTGCATCCTCCTATATATAAATTTAATTCTCCCAGTAAATTAGGATTGATCACCAGCTCTAGGCCACAATCAGCATCACTGATCTAATCAGAGTTTGGCTTAGACAGAAAAGGATACTTCCATAAATAAAAACCATGTGAGCACCAAGCAAATGCCTATAACAGTGCTACTAAATTTGATCTTCTTCCTCTCCACAGGTATGCTTTTAGCTTTCTACCTTCAAAGACTGCCAGCAAGATAAAATGATCACCGTGTGTCTCCTTGCTGTTGTTTTCCAGCACTGAGGGTTTTACATCATACTTGCATCAGCGGATGTGAGCACCACATGCAAGAGTCACTGCTAGGCAGGTAATGCCCATGGAAGCCTGGCTGAGGGTGATCCCAGGGAGACAGAATCTGTCAGCGGCGCCTCGCCCGGCGACACCAGGGGTAATAAATTACCCAGAATTAACACATCATACTGTGCATGCACACAGCCACACTCAACTCATGTCATGCAGTCTAATGGATCTATTAACCAAACTTAGACTTGGGAAGCCTGCTTTTATGGTTTAAAAATTCATGTTTTCTTAAGTTACTAAGGAAAAAACAGCGAAGTAAGATAAAATAACTCTGTTTAAATTATTTAAACCCTACTGGCATAACACACGTAAGCAGGTTTCCATGTTGGATTTTGATAATATAAATGACATAGTTTGATTTGCAGTGATTTTTACACATACTCAAAAAGCATTTCTCTCCCTAATAGATTTATATTGTTTTTGGTCTTTATGTGTCTGTTCCAGAACATCAAACACATATTATCAAACAAAGATAGCCAGGGAAAACACAAATACAGTCTGAAATGATGATTTAATTTATTAGGGGAAAAAGAAACCCAAACCATACTGGCCCTGTGTGAAAATAAATGATTGCCCTTCTTGTTAAATCCCAAGGTAACTGTAATTAACCACAGTTTATTGGTTTCACCAGCCCCAACCAGGCCTGATTGCTGCCCAGCTTGTAGAGACAAAAATACCCACTTAAATAGAACACTGACAACATGGTTAAAAAATATCAAAGTGCAACTCGTCATGCCCCGATGTAAACAAACTGAAGAACAGATGAGATAAGTCACTAACATCTGTTGGTCTGGAAGGGTTACAAAGCCGATTCATCAGCCTAACAAAGCAACTCCGAGAAAGCATCAATGGCTCATCCGGAAGAACACAAATGGCCCCAGAACAACATCGAAAGAACTGCAAGCCTAAAGTACCTCAGTTAAGGTCAGAGTTCATGATTCAACAGCAAATAAAATGTTTTGATAATTCCCAAGACCTTTGGGGAAATAGTTTGTTGACTGACAATCGGATCTGATGTAAAACTAAGATTATTTTTGGAAAGAGATCACCATAATGACAGTCAGATATGGTGGCGGTGATCTGACAGTTTTGGGCTGCTTTGCTGTTTCAGGACCTGGGCAACTTGCCGTAACTGATGGAAACATCAATTACGGTTTCTGTTCTCTACTGGAATATCGTAAAGAAAAGTATCCAGCCATCGGTTAGTGACCATAAGCTCAATCACACCAGGGTTATGCAGAAATGATATAAAGGACACCAAGAAGCTCACCTCTGAATGGCTTGAAAACAATAAACAAAGGCTTTGGAGTGGCCTAGTTAAAGTTCAGACTGGAATCCAGTCTGAAAAAGCTACAGCTAGTCCTTAAACTGGCCGCTTATGCTTGAAGACCCTCCAATGTGGCTGAATTAAACCAATTCTCAGTTGATACTTTGCACTGTGAACAAAAAAAAAGACACATAATGACCCAAACACCTCCTTTATCACCTCCTTTATCACCTGTTGCGACATGTGTCTTCCTGGCCATTTAAGGCATCCTCTCCTATCGACGGCTGTCACTGATGCTGGGGGACATTTAACAGAGGGCTCAGAGTCCCAGTTTTGCAGCTTTTATCTACCTGTTATCTTTAGAAAGCAACTAGCGCTGTGACAAGCTGATAATGTTGTACACAGCAAAGCCAAACTTCAGATCAATGCTCACTCATTAGAGACAGCTATTACAGAACCATATATCTGAGAGGTTTACATGCTTTTTAATCTTTCTAGGTCTCTGGTGATATGGTGATACTGTGGTACAGGTGATAGACATGCAAAAAATTACAACCGGTCGTAAGGGCATTAATAAAAAGTGCTGTGAGAAATTCCATATAGGATAACAATGTCAAATATTTTAAGGGTGAAAGCTTTTACCAATTTGCACACCAGTTTATCAGCATTGCTTATAAAATGCTATTTCATTCATTCCTAATAGGCTTCATCTTTTCATTTTTTTTTCCAGTTTTTGCATATTTTGCCCGCATAAAGAAAGAAAAAGAAACCTCTGGAGCCAAAATGCAATTTTCATGAGGGAGAAAGAATTAAACCTGAAAAGCATAAAACCTGGAAATTTGAATTATTAAACCTAACAAAAAAGATTTATGCATATTGCTGGAAGTAGTTGCAAAAGAAACACAGTAATTTATGGCATTTTTCCATGCAGTATCGAAGGCATTAATCATCATTCAGCTGTTTTCTTCTGTTATGTTAAGGATTTTAATTCTCATTTTCAATGTCTTGCAAAAGTATTCATTGAAATTTTTCACACTTTGATACGCTACGGCGGCAGCCTTAAAATCTAATTTAATTTCTTTTGAACTTATGTATCAGTCACACACAAAATAGTACATCATTTAACAAATAACATATTTTTACTAAAAAGTACGCCTTGCTTGAGTCATCACTCTGTAGAATTACTCTTGAAAAGATCTTTGAACTTTAAAAGGTATATAGTGCAAGTTTTAAAGTTAAATATTATTTCTTTCCCATACATGCCCTTACAATACAGATGCCTTGTAAAATGAGTTATCCTCTATTTACAGCAGTTGCCTCTATACACTGGATTAGTTAGTCCATGAGAGAGTGATTCGGGATGAATCCCCTGGATGTGACGCACTGCACGCTCTCGTTCACTCGGTTATTTTGTTGAGTTTCAGTCTGCAACTGATGCATTAGCGAGAGAACAGGGGCTAACTTCAATAATTTATAGCTTTTTTACCTCAGAAGGCATTACGCCTCTAAACAAAAGACGCGTACATTTGCAGCAGCAGATGCTTTTCCTCTTCTCCCATGCATGTGCATGACACTGGTGTCATTTCAACTTGTCACCAGAGGGGGCAGACGTCTGCAAAAATCCTGGAACTTATGCTGTGCTCCTTTAATTTTTACAAATTATTTTTTGGATTTAATAAATGTCTGGCTGGGTAAGGACTTTAGGCCTTTATGACACATGAATATGTTTAAACCTTAACCTTTCCACTGTAGATCTGGCTATATGCTGATGGTCGTTATCCAACAGGAAGGTGAACCGGCACACCAGTCTTAGGTAGACTGTAATTTTTTTTTTTTATTCACATTATTAGCTCCATCCGTCTTTCCATCAACCACTCAAATACATGAAGCCCACACCATGCTGCTGCTACATGTTTCCTGTACCTCTACATGACTTGTGGCAAAGTATAAATGGAACTTCTCAAGGCTTTTACTTTAGATTCCGTGCATTGTTTTGCCAGATTTGTAGACTGCACAATTCAGTTTAAAATTGTAGTCAGTCCTCTTTATTCTGATACCCCCGATTAGAACCGAACGTAGATAGTCACATTTCAGATTTTTATTTGTTTGAAAACTCCTAAATAGTGTTAAAAACTACCTCATTCCTTCCACTACACGAATATGCACTACTTTTTGGTGGTCTATCACATAGACTGTCCCCCTCCCCAACAACCTTAATGTTTGTGGCTGTATGATGACAAAAGATGAAATCTTTCAAGGTTTATAAATGTTAGATTTCAGAACGTTCCTTTCCAAGCTAAACAGAAAGTTTACTGTTCACTGTTAATTATAATGAAATATCCTGCTGTTTTAGTACAAGATGTATAATGAACACTTCTTACATCTTTCAGCCTTGGGGGGCACTTGATGAATAGAGGGGTCATTATTCGTAAACTGAAACAGCAATGCAAAGTCTCATGTTGCGTTCCCGTCTTCTGTTGCTGCATGCACGCCCCAATGAGAGCCACCCCGTCCTGCAGCCGCCACACTTGTCAACAGACTCATTAATTCATTAACAAAGGTGCAGATAGCATTTTTGTAAAGGAAATGAAAAAGTAGGGCTAAGCGCAGTAACTAAATATGTATTTAAACACACAAACAGACGAAAGCGAGATCATTTGACTCCCTAGAAGGAACACACGATAAGCTTCGTCACAATTAACTGAGCCTATTTTAACCTTTTTCATCAAGTGCACATTTTTTGTTACTTAAGCTACCACAGGGAATCTACATTTTGCAGGTTTTGGTTTGTCTTATCATGTTTAAGAGTCAATTAAAGAGGATAAAAGGTTTTTCACAGTGTTATTTACTTTTTAACATCTTTAAGTTGAAGTTTTATTTCTTTTTAATCTGTAACGTCGCACTGAAATGATAAAATTCATCAGAGTTAACACACTTGCATCAAACATAAAAGGACATTCAAACTCAGGACTTAATTAACATTATTAAAGAATTAGCTGGACAGAAATGCCCCTGTGGGCATCCCAGATTAAATGCTGCCAACGTGAGCAGGACCTGATGGGAATCCAACCACTGCTCCTGGTCAGGCCATATCTAATTTCTAGATAGTTAAGGGGGGAATGAACTGCTATAAAAATTGACTTTTTTTTTGAAAGTGCAATAACTATGAAGGCAATATGGTTATTGAAAACCAATTATCTCATTGTCCCAAGTTGGGTTTAAAAGACAAGTATTGACCGCCAGGCAGAATGTAAAACTAAACAGAGTTTTGAGTTGTTGGCCTAGATTGGAAGCAACTACTCTGACAAACTCTTTAAAAAAGTAAAAATGCTCAATGTATATTCTGAATTTAAAAAATGTCAACATTTTAATCTTGTTTTCTGGAAATTCATTGAAAAATTGGCCGTTGACTGAAATTGACAGTTTTGTGCAGCCAAAATCATGACCGGATAATCAGACTAAAAATCTGATGTTTTTTTGTTTTGTTTTTTTTAATTACTGAACGCACCATATATAAAGCGCTATTATTGTTGCACTGACAAGAAACACTTCAGTGTGGGTGAAGCAGCAAGTCCAAACTCTCCATATGCAAAGTTTAAAATAAAAACAGACGAAACATATTTGTAAAATGTTTAATAGACTTGTAAAAGATTGCTTTAAAAACAACACTTTTTGTTAGATTTGTTTTAGGAATACACACACTCTAATTACTTTTCTAACGTTACCTGTTATTGGATGCAGGCTGATTTCATCTACACAGTGTCCTTTACTATTAAACGTACCAACTGTGGTGCCTCAAATCTACCATATGTGAAGGCACAAAGACCAAAGGGGAATTCCCCACTGCCAAATTCCCTCAAAACAGCTGCTGGGTGAAGGTATAGCCAGTTTAGCTGGTTTGAGATAAGAACCCATTTGTAATCCTCTGGTAAACTCACAATTAACGTAGCACTCCATATACTCTACAGGGAATATAAACATACAAACTGGTGTTTAAATGTTCAATAATCAATGATAGAAAGGCTGCTTAAAGCTTCATTACAGTCACAATAAATTAATGAGTGATTTAACAATCTGGTGTTGTTCCTCTCAAATATTAAGTCTAACAGGTTGTTACCTATTTTAAAAGGAATCAACTATCCACCCATCTATCGCATGGATATATCCAAGAGTAAATGGGGGGTGTGTGCCTATCTCAAGCAGTCATTGGGTCAGAGGCAGGACACACCCTGGACAGGTCTCAGATGGCAACACAGAGACAGACGAGACCCACACAACCATGGACACTTTCATACAGTAACCAGTTAACCTAACAGTCATATTTTCGGACTGTGGAAGGAAGGCGGAGTGTTCACAGAGAACCCATACATGCAAAAGGAGAACAAACAAACTCCATGCAGAAAGGGCCCGGGCCGGGATTGTGTAGATAAAAAAAAAAATCTATCTTGTAATATGGTATATTTTCAGGTGTGCAAAGTGGAAATGGTTGAAGGTAAAAGATTTACTGTAAAGGAGTAAATTCAGTATACTTATATAATTGTTTTCAGTTGTGTTTTTTTTTCCTATACAAATATTCATATCCTACAACCAGAAGGATTTATTTGTATTTGTAGACTTCCAGTTAGGAAAAAGAAATGTTTTGAAAATTTGTTGAGAAAATCCTTTTATTTTACAATAAACGTTATATTAAAGAGGAATTGGTGAAAATTGGCGATCAATCCTTGGCTACAGAATCTCTGACTAATCCAGCCTTACTTTTCCCCCTCATTGCAAAGCTGAAAATATTCAAAGCAAATGTAGCACAAAATTAAGTGTAAAAAATGTTAAAGAAATACTCGAAGGGCACCAAAGAAGAAAATTAAGACAGAAGAAATCTAAGACATCTACACCTGATGGCACATTCCTTACCGGTGTTCCGGGGAGTATCAACTTTTACGAAAAACTTTTCACACGGAACAGATGAGCGGCAGCAAAATAACGTTCCCCTTAAAGAAAGTATGGGACGTCAAGGTTCAAAAGAAGGACGACCTACTTAAGTGCACTCATTGTCTCCTGTTGAAGTGGGGTCAAGAAAAGCAATGCTGAGTCATGAGGAAAAAGAAAAAAAAACTCTCATTTTAATCTACCGAACTATGCAATGTCGTTAAAACACAAAGGCAGTCTTTATGCACTGCACTTAAGGTGCTCGCTTCCTCAAACCTCTTCAAATGTACGATTGCTTTAGGTTTAATAAAAAAAATAAAAAAACTCATAAGGAATACGAGACCCTCTAACAGAATCTAAACCCCATCCTATCACTCAGGATCTGATACAGCACGTTAAGGCATCCGTTAGAACCAGGAACAGAAAGCTCGGCAGGCAATGGGAGAGCAGAATATAAATACTAAACAAATAACACTTAATTGAGGTCAGTGTGATTGAATGCTGCAAGGCTGGGATGGCTTTAACATAGGTTCCAGATGGCAGGTTGTTATTTCCCTGTGCCCTGCTAATACTGCAGGATTCAATGCTGGTAACCTGAGTGTCCCCTGGGCCCTCTGGCTCCTCCACCGCACTGAAATCAGGACTAAGCTTCCTCCGCTTGCTTCTCAGACGGTTTACTCAACTTTGAAAGGGGAGCATTGCGATATAGAGTTGGAGGAGGGGTGTGTGGATGTGTAGGTAGAGGGTGGGGGGCTGTGCAATGGAACAAAGCATGTTAACACCATCTATGTGTTTAACAAGTTTGGAGACACGCTGGGGTTTCCTCCAAATCCTCCATGGATGGTGAGTCTTAGTCCTTGACAGCAGGAGAGAATCCCAGAGTTTCCACTTGCTTTGTCCTCCCCCCACCCCCCTCCACTCCTGTGCTGTCTCAGCAAAACACACAGAAAGAAGTTTGTTCCGTCATTTAAATGCTGATAATGGTTGTCAATATTTCTCATTGCCAATTCCTCATAAATTAAGGAAGAAACACAGAGATCAATGATTCATCTCTGAAACTGTTTTTCCAGTCACGAACTGTGTTTTCTATGTTGTGTTAAGATCTGTGTGTCAACATCCCTGTGGAGAATTCACTTAATTTTTAGTTCTAGGATCTAAGTTTGTGCTCTTTTCTTCCCTCTCTTGTTTTCTTGAAAAATAAGCAAACCGACTGACTTAGACTTCAAATTTCAGTTCCTAATTTAGATGTTTGACCTTCCTTACATCAAACCCCACCTCCACGTGGCACTAATTTAAAAATAGAAAACAGTATGTGTAATATGATGATAAAAATTTTAAATACTCAACTGGAAAGTTGAAAACTGGGCACTGGTAAAAAGCCCAGAGGAAAGAAATAATCTTTTAGTAATTGTTGAAGACATTATAGGGAAAAAAAAGCTTCCATTCTTTTCTTTCACACTCTTAAATAGAAGCTTAAAGTTCCTGTGGAAATTAGTCCCAAAGTGAGCCATTTTCACCATCACTGAGGTGCACATACTGTATATTGTTGTTGCCATTTCACCTCTAGGCGGGCTGTTGAGGACCATCTGTAGACCAAAGCAAGTTGTGGGCAAAGCCACGCCTCTCTCTACCTCCACTCCAGCTGCTACCCACCCATCCCCCTTTCCCCTCCCCTTCTCACCCAATGCCTCACATGCGCATATTTGCAGAGGATAAATTCACAGCAAAACCAGCATCACCTTTCAGAGGAACATGTAGAAGTAAGTAACTCATAACTTTATTAAGCTGTTAGCAAGAGAATGTTTCGATTTGCTGGACATGCTCTCTGGCATTTTGATCCTACGCTACACTGCTCTGATGGTGGTCTTTTAGGATATTTAAATCCCATATTAAACTGGTTTCTAGGGTTTCCTGTTTGCACCTCCAGAATATTGCCAAAATTTTCTAAGGTTTTGTCAAGGAGTGATGCTGAAAAATTAGTCCATGCATTTGTTACTTCAAGGCTGGACTTTCGTAATTCTTTACGATCAGGATGTCCACAAAATGCAGTCTGAAGCCTTCAGCTGATCCAAAATGCTGCAGCAAGAGTTCTGATTAAAATCAAAAAGAGGGATCCTACTTTAGCTTCTCTCCATTGGCTTCCATTAAATCAAAAATAGAATTTGAAATTCTCCTTCTCACATATAAAGCCCTTAATAATCAAGCTCCATCATATATCAGAGCTCTGATTACCCCGTATGTTCCTAACAGAGCACTTCACTCTCAGACTGCAGGTCTGCTGGTGGTTCCTAGAGTCTCTAAAAGTAGAATGGGAGGCAGATCCTTTAGCTATCAGGCTCCTCTCCTGTGGAACCAACTCCCAGTTTTGGTTCGTGAGGCAGACACCCTGTCTACTTTTCAGACTAGGCTTAAAACTTTCGTTTTTGATAAAGCTTATATAGTGGCTTAGGTTACCCTGAGCTATCACTGTAGTTATGCTGCTATAGGCTTAGGCTGCTGGAGGACATCAGGGTCTATTTCTCTCACTCTACTGAGTTCTCCTACTGTTCTCCAATTTTGCATTACTTGTTGTTAGTTAAACTTTTAACATCATGTTGTTTCTGTCTTTTTTTTCTCTCCATAGTAGGTAAACCTGGTCTGCCGTTCTGGTAGCTGTGACATCATCCAGGGGAGGCAGATCATCTGCAATTACCCTCCAACATAGGGGGGATTCCTGGATCAATGTGAGCTTCCGTGCTTTTTGTGTCTCTGCTCTGTCTTCTCTAACCCCCAGTGGATCGAAGCAGATGAGCGTTCACACTGAGCCTGGTTCTGGTTCTGCTGGAGGTTTTCCTTCCTGTTAAAAGGGGAGTTTTCCTCTCCACTGTCGCGTCATGCATGCTCAGTATGAGGGATTGCTGCAAAGCCATTGACAATGCAGACAACTGTCCACTGTGGCTCTACACTTCTTCAGGAGTGAATGCTGCTTGTCAAGACTTGATGCAACCTGCTGGGTTTCCTTAGATAGGAAACTTTGTGACCCATCTGTCTGGAGGATTTGTTTGAATTTGACTTTGTGAAGTGCCTTGAGATTGGCACTATATAGATAAAATTAAATTGAATTATGAGCAGGGAGGGGTTAAGCCCTGAGTGGCAGCTGTTCACATGGACGTACGTGCCGGCCCGGCTTCGTAAACAAGAGACTGGAGAACATCAGAGAGATGATGTGTCACGACATACCATATTCTAAAAACATTCCTTTACTTCTTCACATCATTCTTTTTTACTTTTTTCTATCTACAATAATCAAAAGTTTCTTATTGCTGCTTTAAGCGGGATTTTTTTGGAAGATTCATTGGCTTTGTAGATAATTAACCATCTTAAATAGTCATTGATCATAGTTTCAAATATTTTGGGGATAAGTTTTCAAACTGAGGCGTTATCTTAATGAGGAAACATGAGACACTTTCCAGTAATTTGCTATACCAAGGTTTTCAAAGGCTGAGGTTTCAAAACGTCTCACAATGTTCATCATCCTCTTGCTACGGTGCACAGATCTTTTAATTAGATGCCAGGGCAAGGGCTGCAGTGACCAAAGAAGCAACAGGTGGAGGACGACTAACACACCGTCGCCTGTCCACTGCCAGTCGCCGAGCCTGTTGCTCGGCAACTGGCAGTGTAATTACTACATTGTTATAATGCAATTGGCAGTGTAAATATAATTTAAAACAGACTGAAGGAAAAATAAACAAATAAAATCCAAAGTTATGACATTATTTTAAATCGCCCTTTCTCTCTTTATTGTTGTGTCAACACAAAATGTGAAAATGTTTATATTTTTCATTTTGGGATATTCATATACATAAAATTAGATGGCAGTATACCTTTTGTAAAAAATCCTGTGTAAATACCGTGACGAAGTCAAACTTACTTATATCTTTGCTCCATTAAATAACCAATCAAGATTTTGGAGTTCTTTTTGTGTCTGTTTGTTTTTGGGTTTTTTTGTTCAAGAAACTTTTTCTCCTTAAGGATAATTTGAAGAAAAAAAAACCATGTAAAAGCAATCATTTTTGTGAGGGTAATTATTTAGTTTGAAACAGGGCAGATTAAGGTTGCTTCTTTATAAGAGCCTCTTCATAATAACACAGTCAGCCCTGTGAGAAAAAACATCAGACCAGGTAATGTTGACAGAACCAGGCTAGGTCACTATATAAAACTTAATTTGCATTTTTCCCCCTTTTCTCTCTGGGCTCTTTTGTTCCCTTTACTTGTTTTAATTAAACTTATTTTGCTTGCTGTTTACAACACTGTACAATTTGTATATATTTTTAATCAAGTCAATGTGCTGTCTGTAAATTAAATGCTCCCGAATTAATGAGCTTTGGGGGAAAGAAAATTAAGGATAAAATAAAATGCAAACAGCTAAGACTAATACCGTCATGATTTAATGCACGTTAATGTTTTCAACGGCTTTTTTTTAACATCTATGCAATTTAATTTCCTTAAAGCAAAAGCTGCCAGTGACTGCTCACTAAACACACAGAGCACATGTACTTGAACCGATGCTTGCAAATAAAAAATAAATCACTACAAGACTTATGAGCCTGTCAGCTGGCAACAATAACTATGTACCTCTATGCGTCCAGCTGCGTACTAAAGTCCTGCAGTTTCCTTTTACCCTGATTTTGTTCAAACTCAGCACAACGGCAGATCTCTCCAGCCATCAGCTAACGCTCATAAGCTCCCTCTGTTTCTGCATGAATTCAGCCGCATGCAAAGACATCCGGGCACATTAAGGACTCCGTGCATGCCTGAAAGGAGGTTGGCCGGGAATACTGGAAGCTTTTTAAAGAACAATACAGGTAACTAATAGCTTTAGTCATACCAGTGTGATTACAGCCTTTGCTGAGCCCGGTGTTAGCTGACAGTTTTCAAACCTCCTCCTGCCCCGCACCGCGTTCCCTCCAACACATATTTCTTCCATACAGCCACTGTATATGGTTATGAAAGACACATCTTAAAAGGGAAGTTTACATTTAGCTCCATCTGCTCCCCATTTCCTTTAAGTATATGTTAACATGTGCATTGAAAGTACAGTGTATAGCAAACGTTGGTTAATAAAGCAGAAGAACATCTGCTACTTAAAAATATAACATTTATTCACACAGTAGGCATTCATTACAAAATAAAAAAAAAAAAAAAACATGTGTGCTCCAAAATTCCATAGATGGGTCAAGAACGCTGGTTTCCCTCACCCTCAACTTCTCATCTAGATGGTTAGGCGGGAGTCTTTGTGTCACAGGCTACCCATTTCACTTCATTTCCCCAACACATAGGGAGTCTGGTACACTTCATTATTTGACGTCTGAGACTGAAGCTATGAGGCTAAGGCTCAACGTTCAGTGTAGATGTAGATGGAAAAAGTTAATTTCAGAAGCCTAACAAGATCATTTACTGAGATTCTGCAATATTAAAACGCCTCAGTGTTAAGGTGGTAGAAAGTGAAGTCTTTTTTCACAAAGTGCCATCGAGCTGGTGTCAGTAAGCGATGCCGTCTGATAAAGTAAGTGTAACCTACTATTATGAAGCTCAGATATGAAAGTAAGCGCTTCAAGCCTGACAACTTGGTGTAACTGTGTTTGTGACTCTATTTTTTAAAAAATGAGAACAAAAGTTGCGACTGAAAACGCTCTGCTACAAAAGCCCTGATCTGAGCTTCCGCCACTTTAACACAGTCTACCAGGCAGCATTTTTGGGGACTTGGTGGGAAAAGAAAATCTGTGACAGAGTGACAGACAAGTTAAAAAAATATATTTTTTGTAGCAGCCTTGATTTCAGATGGAAACAGGATTTTAAGAGGCTTAAAAAACCTTTGGTTAGCTGGTTCACGAGGGCGCAAATATAAAAATTATGTAACACTTGTTGGATGTTTTTGTACATGTCTGGATAATCCGTACATAGATTTCTAAAGACAACGTTTACCTTTCTTTTTTGCAATTCCTCAACCCTAAGTGCATCCAAAGTAACAAGAAGCTCATTCATCAATTTGTACCTACGACCTTTCCATTCTGTCCCTTCCTGCTTCCATTTTGCCCCCACATCCTTAAACCATTGCATTTATACATAGTCAGTTTAGATTGGTATTTTTTTTAGTATTTTTTTAGTATTTTTTTTACATAGCTAGGCATTTTAATAAATTATAAGGATAAATATTCATAGCAATGCTTAATTCTAGCATACAGTTCAATTCAATTCTATATTATTTGAAAACTTTTAGGATTATACTCCATACCCATATTTTTGTTCTGATCCCAGTTGGGAGCCAGATTGACATATAACTCTAAATGAGACCCTGCTGGTAGAAGCTATTTGATGTCGTGATAAAATAACAACAGTAGATTATGTGTGGAATGTAGAAAACTACTTTAAACACTTTGTTGTCAAACAAGTGCAAAATGTCCCCCTGGTGGGTACGAACTGAACCAAATGTCCCGTGGTAGAGGGCACACTTTTAGTTGGCTCTTGCTTTCACGCAGGTCAAGAGTTACCGTAGTATTTTCAGGGTTTTTCGGAGGCCACCGATTTTTATTTCAGGGATAAAACCTTTTAGAAACGACAACCTAACAAACATTTTCTGTGGGGATCAACTTTCAAAATAAGCCTTGAAATGCACCTAAAAAAAACAACAAAAATCAGTATCAGGTATCGGCGTAGCTTTCATTGGTTGCTTTGTTAGTAGAAGAAAAGAAAATCCATTAAATCCAGCAAGAATCCGCTACAGCTTTAGGGAAAAAGGTGAAAAGATTTTTAATCTGTTCAAAAAGCTCCTAATAAGGTGTCCATATGAGATATGACTCTTTTTCCAGGGAAAAACCACAATGAACAAATGAGAATTCGCCTTGCCGTAAAATAGGCCCAGAGTGGAAGGAAAACCTTTCCGCCAAGTTGTCATTTTAGACAACAATGCATCGAATAAAGAGAAGCCGAGCAGTGGAGACACAAGGCAGTGTGTGGGATGCACAGCGGGCAAGGGGAGAGAGGCTGAGATTTGCCAGAGCTTTGTTTCTCCTGATTACAAACTGTAGTCTTCATATTCAAAGATTAAAAGAAAAATGTGAAAACAAATTCAAGAATCCGTTTAGTTACTTTCCTAAGTTAAAAATGCTAACAAGCTGGTACGAATTTCCCCAAAATGAGCTACATGCCTCTTAAATCAGCTTCTGTGCAACATACATGTTTTTAACAAACCAATCACTTCTAAACCCAATGGTTCTGCTGGATACTGCAACCCCAACACCCAAACAAGCAATGGGTCTTTACAAGCGATCTCTTAAAAGAAAATGGGTGCAATAAAAGCACTTCTTATAGCTTTGAACACGCTATTCCATAAAATATCTGGAATTGTCTTTACCTGCAAAACAGAGAACCAGCAAGTCAAGCAGAACATATTTAACATGCACAATTCAATGATTTTCATAAGGTAACAAATATAATCTAAGTGAGCGCATCTCTGGGTCTGCAAAAACATGAGAGGAGACCTATTTTGCATGGTCACTTGATAATATCATCTGATGGCTGCGTGTATTTCTACGTAAAAAAATAAAATAAAATAAAATCTTTTATGCAACTTGAAACCAGAGGCTTCCGGCTGGAAAAAGCTGTAAGGGCACTTGGGAGAGTCACATGGTTGGGAGTGCATTGAGCAGCTCCGCTGATCTGCAGCGTTAATGCATGCGTGCTGAGGCAACCCCATTACTTATTGAACACCACACGTGGACCACATATCAAAACGACAGCAAAATACTTGAGCCAGTGCACTGGATATCTGGAAATGCAAGCTGGCTGTGAAATTAAAAGTATGCTCCCTGATCCAAGAACGCATTGCATTATTGTGTAAAAGGTCACAGGGCCGTACACAGGACTGTCAAACTGTTTACGCTCGGCTGCAGGCACAGCTTCGTTTTTATTTTCTGCCTAAAAGCCAGCTTATCCGAGCATTATCAGCGTGATAACAGACTTTTATGGGTTTGAACACTCTTTATCAGAAACTGCAAATATTTCCAAACTCTTATAGACATCGCATTACATACAACTACTGATAACCAAAGAACTTCACATTTTCCACATCAGAACCACAAATAATGCATTTCATTTGGATTTTATGTAACTGGCTAAGACAAAACTGTAAGTAACTGTAATAGTGGAGAGGAAGGAATGTGATGAAAGTTTTGTCTTTACTTTGCTTTACAAATTCAATACCCCCAAATGATATTGATACTCTGATACCTCTAAATAAAATGCAGTCCAATCAATTGCTTCCAAAGTCACCTATTTCATCTGTGTATAATTTAATCCCAGCATAAATACAGTTCTGTGAAGGCCTCCAAGCTTTATTTAAGAACATTATCAACCAACATCATGAAGACGGAGGGAAAAGTCAGGGATAAAGTTGTGAAAACGAATGTAAAGAATAGGTTCTGAACATCTCACAAGCACTGACTCATCTCCAGCTAACGCGACTCATCACACTGAACGCACCATCGCCACCGGGAAACGTAATGGCGGCGGCGCCATGCTGTGGGCATCCTTGCCTCAGCAAAGATAAAGAAGCTCGTCAGAGCTGATGGGAAGATTGCTAGAGGTAAACGAAGGGGCATTCGTGGAAGAAACACTGTCAGAGGGTCCAAGAGAGTCGAGTCCTGGGTGGAGGTGTGACCTTCCAGCAGGACAACGACACTAAACATGCAGCCAGAGCCACAATGGGTTGACTTTGATCAAAGGAAATTCATGTACTGGTCAAACTCCACACCTAAATCAAATTAGGAATCTGTGAGAGAAAATTGCTTTTTCACAGACACTCTCAATACAATCTGAGTTAGCTGGAAGAATGGGCAGAAATTTGAGTCTCTAGCTGTGCACAGCTGGTAGAAATATATCCCAAAAGAGTTGCAGCGGTAATTGCAGCAAAAGGTGGGTCTAAAAAGTACAGACACAGGGGGGCTAAATAACACAATGTTCTTTCTCTTTAAAAAAAAAAAAAAAGGTAGAAAACCATCTATCAGTTCCTTCACTACAATTCCGCTCCGCTTTGTGTAGTTGTATCATATATGATTCCAATAAAACACACTGAAGTTTGTGGTTTGTAATGCAAGAAAAATCTTTAACTCTACAGGTGTAAAATATATGTACGTACACGGATATGTTTAAGGATTTCTAAGTTATTTTCTTTGTCCAAATACTGCATGAATCCTCGGATCTCTGAGCACACTGATAATCGTGATGGGGAAAAATGTCCCCCTTGTTCAGAAATGATAACCTTTAGCAGGCTCCTCTTTACAGTTTCATACCTCTAGTCACAAAATCAACAAAAGTGGAAGGTATTGTGCATGAAGGCATTAGCGTACTGTATAGAAGCTAAAAAAAAAGCCCACCAGCATGCTGCAAGGGTGTTCATGCATGCTGCCCTCCTCTGGAAAGTGTCTAAAAAAACCTAAGGTCTGTAGAGCATGTGTGAAAACATCTTAAATTACACCGTTGAAAAGTTTGTTGACATGGGTCATCAACCAGCTACGACTGCTGTTATTCATAAAGTCTTACCCTGCGAAATGTCCCGGATTTTTAGAAACGTTTCTGACAGCGACAAAAAAAATAAAATAAATAAAAAATAAAAAATCAGAAGATCAGTTGAAGGTTATCCAACAGTAAAGCAGAATTTATACAAATATGTTCAGAAGGAAAGCTTTTGACGAGTGTAGTCTTTTAAGTCCATCCAATGAAAACTGGAAAGAGTTTTTATTTTTTATTCAGTTAAAAGCAAATACAGAATTTAAACCTTTAATATTAAAACAACTCATATTACTAAAATAGTATGCAACAATTTATTGGACAGACTGTAAATCATTTCATTTCAATTCTGCTTCAAACTACATATTTAACTTAAATTAGTATGACGTGGAAGCTTTTTCTAGACTACTCCAACATGCTGCTGGGCAGTTTGGTATGTTACACGCTTTAAACTTCCAGGTAAGCTACCATTAATCCATACTATGCTCTCTGTTTTCCAATGACACATGAAAATGTTGATCTTCCCCATGCTGGCAGGATAGCAACAAAACTGGCTCGCCTTTAGAAAATTGGCTGGTTCTTGAATAAATGCAGGCGGACTTCTCAGCTATTACAGACTTTACGATTTACAAAATTTTTAAGAAAAACAACAGATTCACCCAAACACAGACTTAAAAATGAAACAGTTTAAATGAATAAAAAAAAAAAAAATAAAAACTGAAGTCTTCTTAAATTGGCTCCCCGGCGAGCTCTCTGTCAAGTCCAACTCAAACCGGAGAGGAGCAAATTAGTCAAAGCTTAGAAGCTGCCCCCTCTCTGCTTCTTTCATCGCTTATATTAACTGTATTCCACAAATACTCTTCCCTTCAGACACACAAACAAAGGCACAAACCATAGAGAAATAGCTGTACGATCAGAGCACTAAGTGGACAGATGGTTATTTCTCGAAATATTGAACTTCAAATGAAACTTCCCATTTTCTTGAACACATCCAAAGAAACTGATAATGAAACAAAACTCAGAAACTCAACGCTGTGGGCTGAACCGATAAAGGTTAACGCAGCCAAAATAGATGACCTAGAACCTTTTGTTTCAAGAAAAACAAGAAACGTGATTTAACCACTATCGAGTTAAATCACAACACGGCACCATCCAGTTCCTTGTATTTTTCTAAATTGCCAATCCTCTGGTTTAAAGTCTTTTCACTGAGGTGCCTCAGAAAGTGCCGGAGGGACCAAAGCGTTCTCCAGCCACATGAAGGACAGAGTAATGCAGCGCTGTGCCCTGCAGGTCAGCTGGCTGATAGAAGGCTACTATATTATTCCCTCATATTAAAAAAAAAGACAAATTCTGCTGCTTAGAAAAATATTCCAGGTTGCGAAAAACAAAACAAAACACGAACAGCCATGGTGTGGAAACTAAACGAGCATCATCCGTCACTTTCATTAAAGTAGTACTGTTTTCAAGTAGTACTGTTTTCAAACAGGAGTTGGCACGGTATAAGCAATTAGATCATGTTTTACAATTTATGTTTATGCGCATCCATTTCTACTCAAGGTTATCACACTCGAAGAACTGCACAACAGTCAATTTCAGCTGCGTGACTTTTATGTTCTATGAAGCACGACGCTGCAAAATAAAATGCACCAACAGCAGTCGACGTATTCTGGGCGACGGTCTGCAGAAACGTGCGACCCGCCATAAAAGATGGCAACAAGTTTGAATCATAGCTGATTGCATGCAGCTGTAATATTTATACGTGCATGCCGGCGACCAAGCGGGAGTCTCAGTGCAATGCGAAATTGTATATCTTCACTAAATCCTGTACAGAGAGGAGCTACGACATCGGAGCACGTCTGTGTTTGTGAAGGAGCCAAGTCAAGATGGTCTGCGTGCGCATCGTAATGAACCCGCAGACTGGGAACAGTTTCTTTTCTGATCTTCCACACTTTGCTCTTGAGCTGTCATAAAACTTCAAAAAATGAAGGCGCTCATTCCCCGAACCACCAGAAGGCACAGAGTTGTGGAGTTGAAACCTGTTTTCCATGACATCACCAAAGTAATCAGATTGACTTGAACCTTTTTGTGGGCATAGTATAAAAAAAAAAGAAAAAAAAAGCTGCACAGACTTCAATCGGTCGCTCTATTTAACACAATTCAGCAGCTTGGCTTTATGAACATCTGCCATTAAAGGCTCCACCAGAACTTTCTGCAGTTGCTCTATGCAGTTGTATTCGCTTCTTCATGCTTTATGGCCAGGAGCAATACATGGAGCAAGAGGAGCTATATGTACATATTCCTGCAGCTGGAGCTGCTTCCCTAGACCAGTTTTCGAGGTAAATATTCCCTAGTCTCTTAAAAATCCCAGCTCAACCTGCTTTGTTTTTAGTTTCCAAACGTCTCTTTTTTTTGTAATCCACAAAGAGCTAAAAAAAAAAAAAAGATTTTATTTGTTTAATGACGCTGGTTTACATCATCCATTGCTTTTAATTTAAACTGTTCTAAATATAATCATACATCTAATGTCAAATAAGGAAATCTAAAATGTTTTGTGAATAAAACATTATTTTAAAAACAGTGACACGCTTGCCTACACGAGCTTCGCATTTTCCTTTTTATCCGCTTCCCTTGAACTTAGAAATGCAGCATCGTGATGTAAAAGAATAAAATCTTAAACAGTTTTTGTTCACTGGCAAACACATCCTAAATCTTTCATAAACGACCTAACATCAAAGCTAATCCCTTTCAAACACAGCAATAATTGTCTCATTGTTAGGAGATTTTCTAGAGATAAATGCTTTGGGTACCATGAGGTAACAAGGACATAAAGGCAACGATAAAGAAGTGTCCATAAAAATCATGTCCATAAAAGTGAAGTTTAATCTTTGGAAAAGGCCAACCAAATGATGTTCCTGTGAGAGCCAAGGTGTGGGAATGTCCTACCAGGTTGATACAGCTCATTAACAACTGTCACTGCAAGACATTTAGACCTAAAAGGAGACCTAGAAGATCCACTCAGGCCTTCCATTTGTCTACGCAGAAATACATGAATTAGAATTTTTGGCAGATAGAAGGACAAACAGATTGACAGGAAACTTTTAGACTACAGAATAGAGAAAAAAAGTTTGGAAATAATATTTTTCCAGTGTTATTTACTTTATCCTATTAAGTTTCTAAAGTGAGCAGAAGCGCTGTGTTTATTTCGTTAAAGCTACAGTAAACCTCTATAGTTTGGTATGTAAGAAATTATGATTTCTTTGCCAAAAAAATTTATTCTATACTCTACAGTGGGCAATTTGTAAATATTAGGCCATTAATAAATATGTTGAAAATACAGCAAAGCATAAAGATAGTGATAGCTATTAGGTCCTATAATTTACAATGAAATGTACAATTTCACAACCACTGTGGTACACAGTGAGAACACAGGAGAAAGAATGTATTGGGTGCTGCAGCTTCCTGACTTTGTCATGTGACCTGCTCAGTCTGTTCAGGCAACCTGCGCCCAATGGAGCAGAATGTTGTAACACCAGCCATCAAGAATTACAACGTTCAAAGCAAAGCGTTTAGTTCATTAAGCAGGAGAACAAGGTTGTCTTTTAGTTTTGTCCACACATCATTAACTAAAACCATAATATGACATGTTACGAGCTGACGGCTAACCTAGCTAACGTTAGACTTTAGCAAAATCTCCCTGCTCAATTTTCCTGAGTAAGATCCAAGTTTTCTTGAGAACTTTGTACAAAGTGAGAAAATCCCTCAGCAATAAATGAAACAACGTATTTCTGTTCAATATTCTTAAATGAATGCATCATTTTACTATGTTTGCTAGGGGTGATTTACACCCCTAGTAATTTATCTAAATCTTACTTTTTTACCTTTTAAAGTACAATACAGCTTTATACTAAAATTGTATTTTTAAATCATATTCAAACTGAAAAAAGTTTACAAAATTGCAGTGATAGAAGTTAAAAATCATCTTTGACAAAAACACTGGGATATCTTGAAGAAATATGTCTATGAGGTGGAAATGTGATTAAATCATTATCATACTTCATAAATGTGATATTTGAGTACAATGTATGACTTCTGTGACAGAATGATGATCCACTACATGGTTAACACTGCAAGACTCAAGCAAATTTGCATGCTGACAGTTTTTTCTGCGACATTCAGAGTTAGAAACCGAGTCAAACCAGCAGTTCTATCAATAGTCATTTGAGGTTGATTTAATTCCCAAAGACCCCATTTTTAGCACCGTAACACAACATTTCATTTTTGAAACGCGCATTTCAGAGATTGTTTTTACATTTTTTAATAAAGTTACTTCTTCAAAATCCTACTATCCCAATAGATGTGTGGCTGAATATATTGTAGTCATTCTTAATAAAAATGATAAATGTATGGCAAAAATTGTATCTTTTTGGTTAAATAGTATAATGTATAAGGTATTATTAATGATACAAAGCAACAAGTGAAAACAAGCAAACCTTCCAAAAAAGTTATTTGTGATTTTTTTGTTAACAACCACCAATAAACCAATTAAAAGTCCCAAAATCATAACGTGGTGACACATTATTTAAACGCATACTGCGGATTGTTAAGAGTTAGGCCGTTTTCTTCAACAGGCGGGTCAAGTTACCAGCAGTTCGGCAATATATGACCAAGTTGTGCTGGGGTCCTCATTTAGATCCATTACCTCCATGTTACATGTAGCGTCACAAAAAAAAAAAGAACAACCGCTGCGTTAGAACTAGCAGTTAATCCAACACAGATCTCTCTTCAAAAGAAAACTAGAGCCTATAGAAGAAAAAAAAAAAAAGACCCACAAAAGCGAAAAGGCGAAAATCCAAACTCCAAACAAGGGAGCCGCCTGTCACTCTCTGTTCCCCTGACGGACCTAAATTGGCTTCTTATTGATGTTTGGAGCATTTTGGACGAAACCTGGCGAGCTGGCCTGCTGATGTGAAGACGGGGCTCTTGTCCACAGTATAGAAAAATCAATTGCAGCAACAATTTTTCTAAATCAGCAAAGAACTTTGGCACGCCATTTATCGAAATGGAGGACACAAAAGGGAAAGATGGACAAGCTAGTGTACTTCAGGCATCCATTCAGTTCACTGTGGCATTGCACAAAGGTATCCAGCTTCCTCTCGCTTTTATGCTCCACGATATAACTGCATCCAAGGTGGGACTGGAAACCAAGCAGCACAAAATACCATACAATAGGTTTCTTTGCATATTTGTTGCATTTATTGCGATGACAGTAAAAAATAGGTTTCATGGTGGCTCACAATTAGTTGCTCTCGCTGCTGAAACAATATCTGTCTGTGCTGTGTGTCGGCATGGAAGACAAACAAAAGAAAAGGCTCGGCATCTGTTAGCACGACAAAGCGCCGTGTTGCTGCCTCGTCTTTGTTGCAGGCGACAAGTGCATCTTGGCAGCGCGATGTCACGAGCAGCCACAGCCTTCTGTTCTCGTCAACCTTCTTTCTTCCATTAGTTTTCCAGTTAGGAGGAGGTAAACAAGACCACGGCAAGATTGAAGCCTAAATCAACGGCTTTGCAAAAAAAAAAAAAAACGGTTCATGATACAGTTAAATAATAAGCAGTGCATTCGAAATGAGTCGGGTCATTAAAACGTCTTGCAGGGGAATTTATTCTCAACTTTTTCCACGTTTTGTTGTTACAACCACAAATAAAAACCCCTTCGTGATTTTATGTGACACACACAAAGTGTTGCATGGCTATAAAGTGGAAGAAAAATTACAGACTATTTGAAACATTTTACAGGTAAAACTCAACGCGCCTGAGTCGATGTGAAGTACAAACCCCCTTTCACTGTAATCGCAGCCACACGTTTGGAGCAGTTTTACGCATCTAGAGTAACATACCTATTCTATTATGCAATATAGTTCAATATCATTGAGACTGGATGGAGAGCCCCTGTGAAAAATAACATTCCAGTGTTTCACAGATTTTCTGTTGGGTTTAGGTCTGTACTTTGACTAGAGCCCTGTACCACATAAACATCTTTTAATATAAACCACCCCATCCTGACCGTGGCTGCATGTGTGGTTTTTTTTGTCCTGCTGGAAGCTGAAAAATCGGCCTCAAGCTGAAGCCTTTTGCAGTCTCCAACATCCTCCCATCAGTTCTGAGCTGCTTCCCTGAAAGCCCACAGCATGATGCTGCCACCACCAAGTCTCACAACGGCTGTGTGTTCAGTGATCTGGTGCAGTGCCATTTATCTGTCAACCACACTCTTTGGTTTGACATCATCTAACCAGAGCACCTTCCTCCACATTTTTACTGTCTCCCCTACTGGGCTTGTTGCAAGCTTTAAACGATGGCTTTTGATGCCTCTTCTTCAACAGTGGCTTTATTTTTTTTTCACCCATTCTTCCATAAGAGCCGGATTTGTGGCGAATGCAACAAACATCTTTTCTGTCAACAGATTCTCCCACCTGAGCTGTAAATCTCTGCAGCTCCTCCAGACTTAACGGGAACCTCTTGGCTGCGTCGCCTGTAAATACTCTCCCAGTCTCTTTGGTTGATGCTGGGCAGGCATGTCTCTGTAGATTTGCAGCTGTGCCATATTTGTCTGGTTTCCCATTTAACACAATGCTTTGTCAATTGTTCAAAGCTTGAGATATTGTCTTATAACCTGACCCTACTTTAAACTTGTCCATGGCTTGACTTGTCTGGCGTGATCAGGTATGTTTAGTAATCTTGTCCTATGTGTTGGTCTATCTACACCAAGTGTTAAGAATACAAGACACTGAATAGCATGGAATTGTGCTCTTTCACAAAATTGTCCCCAATAGCTTTGGTTTGTAATATTAATGCAAATTTATGTTTACTCAAAAAAGTTAAACACATGACAGACAGCATGTATTGTTTGCCAAGTCCCAGTTTTGTAAAGGAAAGGTCAGGAGGTCAAGCTTCTGTTTTCAGTGATGGCATTTCATTTTTGAGAAATGAGCCCTGTCACCAAATGCCATCTTCCCACTTCTATGTTATCTCATCACTTTTTTTTCCCCAGCAACTTGTCACTCTGAAGCCATGTCTCTGACATGAACAAACCGTTTGCTTCCTTCCAGGCAGACCAGTGGGCTTTATTAATATTTATAGAATAACAGCTTAAGGCCATCTCCCCTGAGAGCTATCACTCCACTTCGCTGCCTAACACGTACAAAATATATTGACAACTCTCTCGCAGATCTCGTCGTTCCCTTGAAACCTATGTGACCAGGTGGACAGAAGGTTTCAAAAAATATATGCAACCCTCCTAAATACAGAATAGACCCGAATCCCCATGTAAGTTAATAACTTGCACAACACAGAGGCAAAAATGTGGACGGCTGGGGCTGAGAATTGTTGTTATTGAATTAAAAAATAGGGAGAGGCACAATCATAATGTCATTTCATGGATGTCATCTTCATTTCTGGCTGGATGTACAAACAGGCTCTGCTGACAGCTCTCTGATGACTCAGAGTAATGCCAGCCAGTTTCAACCAGCTTTCAGTCAAGTTTGGCCTAGGACCGTCTACCATGCAAGAGGAATCTTTTCATGTAGCTGATCTGCCGTAAACCTCAGCGGTTGGAAGGCTGAGTCGTGACATGAGGTGATGCACATTTGGACATAATCAGAAAGTAAAAAAAATGTCCTTTTTAAAAACACTATCTGATTGGATGGATGCATAAAGCTCGCATAAATAACAACTGCAGATAATCTTCTTGGTTTGTGCCAAGGCAAATGTCTCCAGAGCCAAACTAGTGGTTAAAGGCTGACATGTCACAGTGATGGTATACAGGAAGTTGCAACTATTTTCTGAACTTTTTTTAAACATTTTGTCACGTTACAACCACAAGTCGATCTTTTTTTATTGGCAAATGATGTGATATACCAACACAATGTCGCACATCAAACCTACAAAGTATTCCATAGACTTGTATTCACCACTATGGCATGATGCTGCTACCACCTCTTCCTTCCTGTGGTGCGAGTTATTAAATTGTACAGGGGCAAAAACTAATTTCTGTCAAAGGTTGCTTTGAAAACAAAACATGGTGACAGCAGCTTTGTGCAATGGCGAACACAAATGACAGGAGTTCGCGTTCATCCCGATTGCAGAGTCGTGAAGTAGAAGGAAAATGAACCACGACTTTTCTTTCCAAATAACAAGCTGAAAAGTACGGTATACATTTGTATTTAGCAACACAGCTGAATTCAGCTCAAGCCAAAAGACCTGCCATTGAAATTGCTTTGAAAGGTGATTCTGTATAGTATTGTCTTAGGGGGAGGCTGAAGACTAATGGATGCCGTGCTTCCACTTCGCAGTTATTCATTGCCTTTTGTTGGTCCTACACCTACAATAAAATCCCCAAAAAATATGTAATTGTCTGTAGTTGCAATGTGGAAAAATGGGAAAGGTTTCAAGGGGTATACATTTTTGCTACTGTACAGCAATGAATACCTTTAATGAATACCTTGTCACTTCAGTTAACTTCTTTACCTGTGGTTCCTGTCCAAAAAAAAACATTAACGAGGAATATGATTCATTGTCTTTCTCTTAACCTTTCTTAATCCATAACGCAGTGACGGGTAGACTTGGTATTCTTTAAAAAAAAATCGGATCCAGATGACATAATAAAAATATTGCATCTTTTTTTTATAGCAAGATGGAAAATATGAAAAAGAAATTACCATCACCCTCCTAAAAATATCTTTTATTCATCGCAAAATATGGCCTCAGTTGTATTCCTAATTTTCGCTGAAGCATGTCAAATTGCTTGCAAGTAATTTGCAAGACAACGTATTAAGAGTTACTGACAGAAAGCTGGGGTCAACATAAAAAAAAAGTACAGACGTGAAAACCTTTTAATTACTTAAAAGGGAGCTTAATAAGTGCCGAGTATGATAAGCTTCCTGTCCTGTGTCTCTGCTTTCATCTAGTCTTAATTCGTAGCCTCTAAAAAAGGCCTCTGTCATAGCAATCACAGCTTTAACTCAAAGCTACAAATTAGCTTGAGATCAGAGTAGAATTCAGCTCTGCAGTCAGGCACTGTGAAGTTAACTTTTACAAAATGGTCTTTAACAGTGTGGAGGGAGATTTCTCTAAGTAATCACTCTGTTAAAGCTGAAATCATCCATTTGGGACCCATTTTCAATATACCTGCTTTGACCTTTACAAGCCTCACTCTCAAGGGCAATCTAGTAAACAGAGACTCACTCTGTATTCAGAAATTTGTTTTATAAGGTTATTGTTTGGTTTAACCTGCCCTAAGTCAAACAACTTTAGCCTATTTTGGTGAACACCAAATTAGGCTATTATTATCAGTGTAGTGTTTCACTTTGTATGCCTTTTTCAGTAGTATAGAGTCATAGCCTTACAATCTTTTAAATGCTTTTTTATCTTTACTTTTGCCATTATTAATACCACAAAATTTTGTTATACAATATTATTCCTATATGTCCCATCTATAAACCAAAGAGCATTTTAAATAAATGATTAAAGCTGACGAGAGTTTTTAGTAACTTGTAATTAGAATTGCATGATCTATAGTTTATTCTTCGGTGTGAATATTATATGACACTGATTCCAAATTCTCTTACCTACTGGTCTACAGGCTGGACAACAATATAGCTCATTGTTAAGAGAGCTAAGGCACAGATTGGCATATTAAGGTAACAAAGTTTCCATCAAATTTTAAATAACACCTGGATGTTTGTGAGGTACACAAGGAAAATGCCCTTTTCTGTCCCAACATCACAAATGTAAACATGTGGAGTTTGTTGCGACTTTAATTGGAACTGTGTGCTTTGGTTGAATTTAATGAAATAGGAAATCTGTTAGGTTGCAGTCTCATTTCACTACCAGAGAACTTAACAACCTTGTTAGTGGGCATGGCATCCCAAAACATTTGACATCCTCAAAGGTTTTAAATCAAAAATCTGGCCAAACGAAGTCAAAATCCCCCAAATGCCAACTGTTAGGTAAAGCCCCCACCAACTGTGATGCAGTGGTCTTGTTTCTCCTTTAAAAGGTCTGAGGGAGCCCTTTTGGGGGCATGGCATATTTAACTGTCAGAAATACAAGCAATTATTGAATAAAATTCAGGTGGATTTCACTGAAAGGATAATAAGCCAAATCAATGCAGAAATGGTGCAGACACTAAATCAACGGTCTTCCCTTGCTTAGCGACCTATTTTTAGATAAAGAACACACAAACACTGAATTCAAACTCAACCCTCTATTTAACCAACTTTTTACCAAAACTGCAAGTATTTAAAAAAATGAAAAAGAACGCGTGCTCTCTGAACTCTCTGAACAGGGCGGAGCGTAATGACTGTAATATTAAGCTACATGATAGGCTAGAATGTAAAAGGAAGGAAAACTGTTATTCTATTGAACTTTTTATTGACCCTAATTTTTCTATCATCGATATACGTCTATCGATCAATATATATTGTTATTGAATTATCGTCCAGTCCTAATGCCAACCTTGTAAAATCTAATAGAAGAAAAGAAAGTGCAAATGCACAGTACTGGTAGCAGGGCTGTCAATAAGAAGAAAATATCTGTTTCATAACATGGAATATTTTCCCCCCAAAAAACAAATAACATCCAATTACAAGTAGAAATCTAGAGATAGATTATGCTGCTGGAATAAGAGAGTTTATTTTAAGACTGTAAAGAAATCTTTCTCTGGGATGCCAATAAATGTGTCTGTAACTGTATACGAGCATGTACAGTACACCCCTGCTAACAAGCCACTGCCGTGCAGTGTGGCAGTTTTAAAATGCTTTACATCCAAAAGCAGGTTTTAGATCCCAATGTGGGGCTACTGCTGAGGTGGTCTAACGTAACTCCAAACATTACACTGCCCTTATTTACTGCTAGCTGTACATGCTGCTTTTTCAACTGTAAATCACTGGGGTTTAATTACCTGCAAATTGACTACTGTTTCAGCGTCTTGCATAAGACTGTCCTGGTCATGATGAAATGTGCCTTGGGAGTCCATTCTGATGGGACGATTCCAAGATGCAGATAATAAAAGGGGCCAGTTTGTTAGTCTGATGGCCATAAGAAATGTGACGGCTGTCAGCTAACTCGTCCCACTGATGTAGCTCCCAAAAGCTGCAAAGACATCTTTTAATTCCTGTCACTATTTTCCAAACCAGCGTCAGCCGAGGACCTACACTGAAATTGCTAGGGTTTCCTGTCCACTCTGTATGGCTGCAGCAGGCCACAGTATAGTATATAGCCACAACATTATGAGTGGGGCAATTTGCTGCAGTGCATTTAACTCAAGTGGTGTAAAACACATTGACCTGACAGCTGGGCTTAGTCAGTCTGCGAGCTGTATTTGGGAGCAGTTTGAAATGGTCAGCCTCAATTTCTCTCCATCAGCTTTGAGTTCTTTAGTGCATGATGGGAAATCAAAACACCAAGGTTTGTAAGTTGAGTTCTGCCAAACCCGCTCTGTTAGGGCAAATCATTTCAGAAAGCTTCGTTTGTCGTTTTCTTCTTGAACAATTTCAGTGTTGCCACCTCCTTCTCTTTCCTTCATTTACATTTTATTCACATATTTTGTTAACATTTTGTCCACCGAGTTTAGAAGGTTGGGAGTGTGGCACACGATCGGGCTACATTAAAACGCTAACAGCTTCTTTTAAATCTGTTTCTTCAACTGTCTAGGTTGTCGTCAGCGTATCACTTCATGTGTTGAAGTAGGTGCCAGCTTGTATTATGGGCCCAGATATGAAGGTGAGTGATTCTATCCTTGTTAAGACTCGGATTTGGAAGTAAAAAAAAAAAAAAGAAGCAGTTGATTACTGACCGGCTCATTAATGCAACCACATCCTCTTTGGTTCACCCTTGGATCTCCACAAAAGACTCAAGTCCATCCAGAGCTCAGCGTCACATTTTCTCTCCCACTACTCCGCCATAGATAAGATCCAGTATTGGCAACTTACCAACCATCATCACCAAGTATTCAGACCCTACTGGGGACTCTTTTTTTAAAAGAGCAACAAATCTAGTAACTTTTCTGGTGTTACTGAAGACTTCTTAAGACTTTGACTTGAAAGTGTGAACTGTTTTGACTGATCTCAAGAAGTGCCGTGGACTCTCCACCCATTCCAAAGAACTCACAGACTGCCCAGTCCTCTCAGTGCAATCCATCCCAGTTGCGGTCGAGGAAGCACTCCTTTAGTTTGGCAAACTAAATCCACATGCATTAAGTTGCTACTTAACTACTAGGCTGTTGTCGTTGCTGTGTGCTCCCATGTGGAGCATGACGTTAAAGCTAAACCAAACCTAAGAAGACTAAATGAAAAAGAGGAAAGAAAGAAAACAATATACTCAAGTTACAAAAAAGTCCTGTAACTTTACAAGAGCGTCTGTTCTTGGGTTCCTTTTGCCAATCTTGAGCCTGGACAAAGTTAGAGGGTTGGAATTAAACAATAATCAACTGAATAAAGTCGGTTTTTAGTTCTGAACCTATTCAGGGTGTTTCTGGGTGTCCTCTCATCAGACATGGGAAAACTTGCATGTTGAATATTCAAAAGAAAAAAAGACAAACGTTGACAGAGACAAAGTAGATGCAAATGAAAACACTGCAAGTAGCTAATAGCTGCTTATATTTACCATCTTTTTCTGGTAAAAATCAAAAGGCTGTCTCTTTCAGTTTTAGTAAGTCTGGACTGAAGTCTGGTCATCTTCTTTTCAAACTCCATTCCTCATCAAACGTAAACTGAACATAGTTTCTTTTAAACACGGATGTTGATTTTTAAATCTTTAATTCCCTGCAATATCAATGAAACTTACAGAAGCATAACTGATGAAGAAAAATACAGTAACACTATCACCAAATTGCACAGTGACACAGCTGCTCTGTAACTTAAAATAAGTTACATCCCAGTGAACGTCTGCAGTGGAGGCAGTTTGAAGTGGAATGAACCTTTAAATCATGCTAAAAAGTGCAGACTATGCACATTTGACACGCTAGTGTTGGCCCGGTCTCTGTTTAGACCATTGAAATGTAGCATTATTGGTTCACTGGTTAAGACCTCTGAAATATGAGAGAAAGAGCGCTTCCCAAATTTTGGATTGAACATTTTTTTCCAGATTAAAAAACTGAATCAAATGGAAGTCCACTTATTTACTTGTTGCCAAATAAAGCCTCTGATTTGCATCAGTTTAAGCTCTGCTGCAGAGTTCTTTCATGATTATTTACCTTTTGAAATAAACCAGTTTTTGGCACTGGTACCACCTTAGAATTAAGAAAGGATAAAACAACTTTAAGAGATGTAAAAGACATAAAGAAGCCTTGTATTTCTTAGATTATTTTCCTGCTGTGACTTCTGAGTTTTCCTTCAAGAAATAATTGAGAAACTTTAAAAAAAAAAAAAAAAAGCTTTATTGAGCTCAGGTTTTCTCATACGTCTGACTGCATAGAATCCGTTCCACTTTAGTCTTGAGTTTCTCTAAAATATTTCTCGAATTTTGTCTCGTCTTGTTCTCATGAACATGAAGCTTTTAATTTAAAACCTTGTTTTAATCCATGACATATAAGCCAATCTGCCTTACTTCACGTGACACTTTGGAACAGATACGGCAAAGCAACAACAGACAAGCAGCAAGCTAAAGAAAAGTCACTGAACCTGTTGAGATACATGAAATTCTAAATAACCTGGATATTTCCACACAGGATTGTTAATTTGTTAAAGATTCAGATAATGACCTTGTATGAAAAATTGCTTCATTCATGACAGACAAAAAGACTGTAAAAATAAGTTTGAAAATCCGTAAAAATCATCCTGCATAATAACACCTGCCTTCCCATCCATTAGCATAAAACTTATTTGACAGTTGAACAGAAAAATAATTCTACACGGCATTTATTTCTTAGTGCACTGTTTTATATTGTGCTGCAGTAAGTAAGTGACATACAGCCCTGCCAGCCTTTTTTTTTTCTTCGCTGTAAAGTCTGACAACCTTAAATAAGGACATCCAGGGCCTTGATCATGAAAACGACATGTCCCTGTATTCAGGAAACACTCCTCAAAACGCAGGCACATTATCATCGACGAATGTGAGGATAAGCTTGGGAAGCAGATTTTTTGCACTTAGTGCACCTCGAAAATGGTTTCATATTATTTGGCTGTGAACAACCAAGCAAGGCAACCATCATATCTAATGACCGTGCTGAGATGGCTGTTCCTCCCATTACCTTTCCTGAAACATGCTTAAAAAAAAGCAAATGAGTATTTCAAATGAAGCAGTGCTCATATTTGATATGCATGCAAAAAATAAATAAAAATAAACATAAACAGAACCAAGTATTTCCATATTCGCTTAAAGTAGATGCTTAGCACTGACAGCGTTCTTAGGGTGTATACATGTGTACCATGTAGAAAAACATTCTATAATTGTAACACTACAGATCAGACCATTTAACAACTAATTTAAATATTTTGGACCTTTTTGATTTTTTTAAAGGAAGATCTTTAAAAAGAAAAAGAAATACCGATGTAATAAATATAAAACCTTTTCTTACATTCAGTAATTTAACATAAAATAAAATAATATATGTATTTTAACCTCTCCTTAGGTTTTTATAGTTAGATAAGAAATTATTTAATTGTAAACATGGCCTTGGCCAGTTAGCGGTATCAAGGTGTCTTATTGTATCTGGCTGTGTGGTGCACAGAATATCCCCGGCTCCTCCCCATTGCTGCATCCTGCAGGTCAGCTGGCTGAAAGAAGGCTAGTAGGTTGGTTTCATCTGTGATTGCACCAGTGTAAGGACTGGCTGGTTGGAAACTCAAAACTAACACTTTTTTTTCCCCAATCAGAGAACACACCCATACCGAGAACAACATTGTTTAGTGTGGATGCTGTTACTGAGTGAGGTTAGCAAAGTCCAGTTACTGAGAGGCATAAACGATAAATGTAAGAATGCACAGGTGTAGGGAGCTTTGGAGAGGGAAACTATCTTCTACAACATGTTTAAAAGCTGGTTCGCACTGCAGGATTTTAAAATAGTTGGACGATTTTCAAAGTCTGAGAGACACCACAGATAACGATAAAAAAATTGTTGATAAAACAGGTTTGCTCGTACGGCGAGGGTTGTCCGGTCAGAAGGTGAGCACAACTCACCACACAAACAGATTTCACTCTGGATCATTCAGATGTCAGACGGGAAATCTTGCGAAACCTCTCAAGATCAATCATGAGTTTAGAGTAAATAAGCATAGACTACAAGGAAGAACAATGGCGATAGTTTGTGGACTAATTTAACAGAGAAAAAACATAGCTAAAAGAAAAGGCATTGGTTAAAAGAGTGGATACAGCGCTCTGGGTTTGCTGCACTATGATATAGTGAGCTGTTTTTTTTGTTCTCTCAGGGTTCCCTCACCTCGCTTTCTGATTGGCTACACGTCGCATTCAACAGGCTGCGTGCTCATTTGTCCTCGGGGGCATAAGCTACCACATGCGCTAGGATATCAGGCTAACACAATCCAACATGATCAACATTCCCAATTTGAGGTCAGAGCGGTCCCGACGTTCTACCGAGCAGTCCAGATCCCTCTTAACACACCACACATGGCAGGGATATCTCTTAAGATTATCTTAAGAACCACGCTGATAGTCAGGGCCTGTCAGAATGGGAATATCCGGGCACAAATTGGGCTAATTATCCTGCCGTGTGAACCAGCCTTAAACGGGTCTGCCATTCCTTCCCAATAGGATGGTTTATTGTACTGCAGCCAAGATGTAACATGACAAGCCAGATTGATAATGTGCAGCACTCTACATTCTTTACGTAATCAATCTGGGACTGCTACCATCAAATCCGTTTGGAGAGAGTTGGGAAATTCAGCAGACCTTTCCAAGCTGAATGGGTGAAGCGACGCCTAGTGCCCACCAACCAAAGGCTGGTTTTAGTCCATCAAATGAAAAAGCAGCAGCCACCATGAGGAAACCTCTTGCCGTTCTTCTTTCAAAGAAGAAATCCGGGATTCTGACTAAACAGATGTGACAGCAGCAGCTACGCCTGCGTCCTCCAGCGCTGCCATGTTTATTTTGGTTCGGCTTTGGGCTCGGCAGCTCTTGCTTTCGTCACAGCTGTATGTCCCGCCTTAAACCATAATACTGCAACGTGATTGGAGTCCACTGTTTTTGGTTCGGTCCCAAACGGTTGAGGGACCAAATGGGGACTAGATGGATTCCCACGTTTTTGTGCATGCAAGGTTAGCCAAGACGCTCTTGTTCGCCCTTTTCAGGATTCACCCTCTATCTGTAATGGAACAAGCCTATAACAAGGTGGATTAGAAAATGTTGGCATTTTTTTTAGAAACCTTAGAGTTAAAGAAAGAATCTACATTATTCAGGGAATATGCACAGAGGCTGCCGTTTTGGTAATGCGGCCTGAGCTAATTACATTTGCAAATGCAGCAAAGAGCCTGTTTTTCATGTGTGGGTTCTCTCCGGGTTCTCCAGCTTCCTCCCACAGTCCAAATACATGAACGTTAGGGTTAATAGGTCTCTCTAAATACCATTAGGAATGAGTGTGTCTAAAAGGACATATGGTATAGACACAGGTAAGATTAATGTTTTAAAATAGTCAATTAGCAAGTTTGAAACTGGCTCCAGTATAATCTGTGTTATTATTAGGCCCATTAGACTCAAATGGTTTCACAACTAAACGGAGAATTAATAGCTTGTTTCATTACTTCACTACTTCTAAGCCGACTGAGGCATCAGCTAGTTAACATTTTCCTGCGATGACTCATACCACAATAGAACAAAATGTTGTGTGATGCAGAACCGTGGCCTTAGAAGTGCATCTTGATGGGGGAGCTCAGACCCAGACGGAGCCAGAGCACCGTCATAGGGTTGTGTCCTGGAAGCTACTATTTACACACAGTGTTCGTTTATGTCGTTCAGGAAGTTTACTAACTCACTGTAGCAGATACAGGATCTTAACTGTGCTATTACTTTGTGGAGATAGCTAGTACTGTTAGCAAAGCTAATTTAGTTGTTGTTTTTTCCTGTCCACCTGCCTCATAGGGAACGTTCATCCAAATAATGCTTTTGGGTTTAACGTCTCAGCTAATGAGGGCTGTACTCCACATGTATAAAACCTAGTTTATTTTATGTCACAGAAAGCATAATATATCCAAAGTCAAAGTCCAAAGTATTTTATTGACACCGCGGCAAAATTTCTCTTTTGATACTCCGGTTCACATTACACATAATAAAGGCAAAAATTTACAAACAAACAGGCAATGAACAAGGGTTACATTTCTTTTTTTCTTTTAGCATATCCAACTTTATTCACAGCTTTTCATTCCTTTCCACCACTGCTGTTTCCAGTTAAACAATCCTCCTCAAACCGCAATGAATCATGGGATAGAAATAGCCATAAAGGATACGCCGGACCCATCCTTCAAATCTGGGGAAAAGAAGGCCGCATTTGTGGGCCGCGTTAAGGACCCTTCGAATTTGGACAGCCTTTGGCGCATCGCGCATCTAGCCCGGAGTAGGCGGCCTCCGGGGCAAATTGTTTTGGATCTACCGCAGCAATTCAGTCAAATGATATCTAACAGTTATTGTTCAGCTTATTTCATGGTTTCATTTATCACTGAAATTACTGGTTGAGATTAATGTGAAGCTACATAACTGATAGTTTTATTCAACTTTAATGTCTAACTAGAGCGATGGAGAGTATATCTGGAAATGAATAATTCGATCATCTTTAATGTTAATGCGGGGGTAGGGAATAGTGCCTTATTAAAGAGAACAAGCCTGGCTGCGAACATGTTAATATGCTCCCTTTTTTACACTACAGTTAAAAATCGATGCAGACATTAAGCAATGTTAAAAGCTTGAAGGTCAAAAGATTGTTTTTAAACACATCTGGATCTTTATTTGACCTTTGAACAGTAAGAAAATAAACTATTTTGAAAGAAATATTAAAAATGAAGTTAAAATGAATCTATATTAATCTTTATCATCTATAAATGGTAATAAACAAAGGACAGTAAGCAACTGAAGTGATGATTGAGATCATACAAAAATAATCGTGAATAGTCGACTAAGAGAAAAAATTATTCATAGATTAGTTGACTATTAAAGTAATCTTTAGTTGCAGCCCTATATAGAAATATTGATTGTTTTGACAACCCTAAGTTTTATGGGTAAATAGTCTTGACATGTTAAATCAGCAGGCAGAATGCAAACCAACAATATGTCTGTGTCAAGGGAATAACGAGTGGGTTCTTAAAAAGCCTGCACCCACAAGGGACAGAGAAAATTATTTACAGAAAAAAATTCTATATCTCTCAGATAACATCAACCAAAGATAAATTCTGTAAGTGTATTATATTTGCCAGCATAATGCAACTGTTTCTGTTGTTTTGATCCAGACTTAATGCATTAACATGGCCCACCACAACAGCCTTGCTCTGACTCCGGCTAACCCCCCCCCCCCCCCCTCCCTCAGGACAATGTTTCTACTTTGCTATCTAAACTGTGATCAGTCGAAGGAGAATAAGCAGTAGGGGGCCAATATTATGAGAACTCTGAGCAGACTGATGGCTTTCTGGTTGCACTGAGCAGACAAGAAGATATCAAAGCAAGGTATGTAGGGCAAAGGACTACCACACCTGTGAATTATCACTTTCTTCAGCGGCAATAAGAGTCATCTTAAAAATTGAGGGCATGAATACTGTGCAATGTTGAACACAAAGAGGAGTCTGTTCCTGCTGGCCCAGGAAGAGAAATCCTATCCTGCGTCTGGTAGCTGAAGTACATAATTTCAACCTCAATCTCGCTCCTCAAATGCTTTGTGTGATTTTGACTTTTAGAGCACCAAACAGGAATACAATTTTAGTTATTTGAGAAATGAAAGGTTAAATTGTAAAGTCCATGTTGGTCCTTTGTGGAAATTATAGAGTTGGGTTCCAGAACAAATATTGTAAGATTAAATCAAGCTTTTTGTATTTTTTCCTACTTCTTTTGCACACTTGTAAGCAAATGTTAGCAAACTAAAGCTTTTTTCTAACTTTAAATTATGATGTCTTTTTTTCGTTCCATGCATTAATTTAGGTTTTACTGTCGTGTTATATACAGCAAAAATAAGCTTGGGTTTTGTCAAGAGATACACAGAACAGGCTTTCCCAAGCCAATACTGATGTTCTATTCTACTATTTTTGTTTCTTTGAGGTCTAAGTGATCGGTTATACATTTCTTAAAACTATTACACATATCACCTCATTGGTGTAAACATGGATGTTTGAGTATTTGAAAGAGCATTTATGGTCTAAACCTGAACACCGGTCAGAGACAACCAAGGGAAATCCTGTCAATCACTTCTATCACTTTGACCCTTTTTGAATTTATTTAAAGAACTGTAACTTATTGCTCTGTGGAAATTTTCTTTTAATTGAGCAAATCAAATTAACTAATTGACCAAACAGGGAACAATCCACCGCATGTTCTTTGATAGCAGTTGTTTTGAATCCATCTAACAATAAATGGGTAACAAGATAATCCCCATTCATGTATCAAAAATTAAGCTGTGGTTCTTAACAAACTCAAAACAAAGTAGATTAGCATACATGCTCTTTACTGATTAATGTAAGAACAGAACAATGTATGAGTGATTCCCATCAGTGGCCGATTGTTTTTGGTTCATTAGAAAGTTGTGTTTTAGAGTTCCTAACATTGAGATAAAACCCGTTTTCTGTACAGCAACAGCCAATTTCCCCTTGACTGGCTCTAATCGGTAATCGGCAGGAAACTAAGAAATCTGACTTTACTTTAATGGTGAATGTCTGTTATGCTTAATTCCTGAATTTAAAGAAAAAAAAGTTTGCAAAAGCAATTTTGTATATGTTATAGTCATTCAAAGATATCCAGATTCAACTGACAAGACAGCAAATACAATGACAGCTTCACTTATCATTCAGTCACAAACTGAAATTGGACATTTTTCTCTTGATTGGCTCTGATCGGTGATCGACAGGTTGGAAAATAAAAAAATCAGATTTTTTTTTTTACCCCCTATTCATTAGACGTATCAAACAAAGATCTCTTACCAATGTATTTCAATAAACAAACAAAGAGAATGCTTATTGTGTACTTTAATTAATTTAACAGAAACCATGCAATCCTTTGTTTTCTGATTGCTACAAAACTAAATAGTAAATGGACTTAATCTATGTAGTGCTTTTCTATGTAGTGCTAATCTATGCAGTGCTTTTCTAGTCACACTGACCACTCAAAGAGCTTTACACAATAGCCACATTGACCCAGTCAGACTTATTAACGTGCCCACATTAATATGCCTATAGGTAGATCGGTTGGCGATGCGGGGTTAAGTGCCTTGCTCGGGGGCACATAGAAACCATCCGACAGCAAGACGACCTCTCTACCCACTGAGCCACAGTCTCCCCATCAACGTTGACCACAGCTGGCCTCCATCAAAGAACCTGGTAAACATTTTTTTTACGTTTTTACATTTCTTTAATGTTTTATAGTATCTGTGTTACAGATTTGTGCATCTCTACTTTGCGAGCATTTCAGTAACAAACAAAATCCCATGTACGTATGTGAACAAGTTTTGTATAAGTATTAGGTATTTTTATTTGTTGTAGAGATGCACAAATAAACATTGCTTAATCAGATCAGTGATCAGCACATCAGATACAACATAGATCAGATTTGGGGTTTTCTACTAAACTAAATAAACTAACTACTCCCTCCATTTTCATTTCATAACACCAACTCACAGCATTTAACTTGATGCACTTTTTCTTAATGCTAAATCTAAAAATCAGATTAAGGTCAAGGACAAATGCTTTGAAGCATAAATGAGGATAATCCCTTTGCTTCTTGCTGGATTCAAATCAACTACCTATAACAAAGAACTTGCGCAACATTTTTTTTAATGTTCTACAAGCCTTTGGGAAAGAAAAATCTGAACTGAGCAAAATTGAAATCTGGCAATCATACCTTAAAGAGATTACTAATGGCCAGAAAAGGTCAGATCAGTGCATCTGTAGTTTGCCAGCCTATGAAAATAATCTGAATCACACATGTGTGGCATAATTCTATATCAGTATTATTTACTTCCCTTTGTTGTAGAGGGGAAAAAAGTGAATCATCAATTCAGACCTCAAGGAAAAATAGAAACCTCTGATTTGTACCGCATGAAAAAGCTTGTTGTGCTTTCAATACATTTTAGGATGCTATAACAGACCCGTGAAGCTTTAACCAAAGACAATGCAAAAGAACAGTTTGTCAACACATACGATTGTCCTTAAATGTCAATAGCTGTTCCACACGGGTGGCATGTGAGGACGAATGTGTTCATAGTATTTGCTCTGGACATCTTGTAAACGTTTTCCTCCAAGCCACCTAGTAAAAAGTTCCAAAAGATCAGTAGGGGGGACAAAATGCAAACGTAGAGACAAATCTTCTGCAGCCTGCTGCTCAGATTAGTTGCTTTATGTTTTCTGCTGACCTATATGCCGCTTTGCTCTCTCTTGTTGATACTGCAGCGACATCCAATGACTGTTTCTTATGCAATTGTGAATACATTACATTAATCATAGATGTATCAATACATATTTACTTGTAATGCCAATCAGAGGAAATCTGACTCTCCCAGCATAGAAAACCTGCTACTCTACAATCACCCTGTCCCTTTGTAACATCACATGTTTTGTATGTCTGGGCTGTACTCAACTTGTGATAAAAAAGTGCAGTTGTTCTGTCAACATTTTAAAAAATGAGATGATTTTGTTCAAGTGCATGGGTCTAAAAGAAGAGAGAATCCTTTCGTGTCCAATAAAAAGGTGTAATCATGACAGTTACTCGTTATTTTTTGTGAGTGAGATAAATCATAAGACGACAGACTGAAGCTTTGATTCAAGATAATGATTTAGCTGGAAAATGTACCCCTCCTCTTGTTGCAGTCGGTCCCTAAATGCGGGGGGAAAAAAAGCAGGTATGATCTGAAACCAGAATTTAATTAACATAGGAATATCAAATGAAGTAATTTTCACTAAAGTGAGATTCGTTTTAAGGTTATCTGTTCTGGAAGGCAAATGAAAGCTGTTTATCGTTCTTATTCCCTTCCAACTAATCAGGGATAATGTTCTTTTCATCATCCACTGTATCCAGTCCCCACACACAGCCAGCGCCTCCCCAGATGACTGTACAGTTCTCGTAACAATTATTACTTCAAATACACAGTATCCCCCAAGAAGCTCCGGGGAGAGAGAAGCATTTCATTGTTTCTTCGCTGTCATCTGTCTACCCTCGTACAGCATTAGCGCAAACACAACAATCGTTTATGGACTATAACAAGGTCCGACTGCAGCTTGGCCCCACTTTCCACACCTTGTTTTTGCAGGAGAACGAACAGCCGCGCCATCGGCTCGCTCTGAGACAGCAGCTAAGGTGAAAAGACGAGCAACAGATTTTTCATTTGTGACTACAAAGGCTGGGCCATTCCCCCCACTTATCATGCAGGGAAAAATGGTGCTGAGGCGGCTTCTCGGAGCTCATCAGCACGACAAAGACGTGAGGGAGAATGCAGCCTTGTTCTGCAAAGGTTAACCTCGAGGGGACCTAACAACTTCAAGCTTTTCATTTGATGCTTCCATCAAACACTCGCCACAGAGTATTGAGAGCCTCTGTATTCCCCTGGATTTAACCTCTAATATCTGAGGTCATGCCCCCCCCCTAAACCTCCCCCAGGATAGCCAATGGTGGCACTTGTGAGTTCAAACACTCAACCGCTCCCCCTTTCTTTGGGCATCTTTCGCCTGGGTGTCCTGGGAAAAACCCGTCTACCATGGCAAGAGACGCTGCAGTAACCTTTTCTTTTTCAAAACCTTGAGGACAAAATATAAATTAAAGATGCAACAATCAGGCTTTTTTCCAGCCGATACCAATTTCCAATTTTCTTTTCTAAAGATTATAAGAGATAAGAGTAAAACATGAAACAGGATCTTTGATGGAAGCAGTGTTTTCAAATACAACAAATCCAAGTTGAAGCGAGTAGAAAATCGGAAATCGTTATCAGTCAAGAAATGCATGATCAGTGCATCTCTAATGGGACACCTGCTAAATAAATGGAGGGAAAGTTAAAGTAAAAGTCATATCCAAAAATATCAATAAGTTTAAATACAATGATTAAATATAAATGAAGGCTACTGTAACACAAAGAGATGCATCAATCCTAGCCTTTTCATTTTCTTTGAGGTATGAATGGCTGATTATGATTTTTTTGAGGGGTTTTTTACCGAAAGACTACACCACATAAAATAGAAAAGAAAATGTGCTCCTAGGTCTTTGATTGAGTGAGTATTTTCTTTCCATTATAAAATAAAGGAACTGCAATATTATCCCAATTTATTCATCATAGCATTTGTTCCTGACCTTTATCTGATTTTTATTCAATGCAAAAAAACTTCATTAAATTACATAGTATTTCTTGCTGCATTTATTGACAGAAAATTGTGGGAGTTCTTCGATTTAATGTATTTACCGAACAGAAATTAGTAATAGTTTTCAGTAGAGGCTGGTTAATTTACGAAACGCGACTTAGTCAGTTCACTTCTTCCTTTAATGATTTTGCTAATTATAAAGGAAAAAAACCTCAATCCTATTATAATCTGCACGTAGGATCAAGGCGTAATCTGGGATCACCACTCCTCCTACTACTGCACCACTACTCTGAGAGGCGTGTGTAAGCTGGTGTGCAAGCCTTACAACTTGCTAAATCTGAGTGCAACACTGATTTATGCGGTGTGTTGGGCCCCAAAAATGACTCCCAGGGGTCCTCCTCTTGCCTCTCACTGCCCCAGTCTCAAATATCTGCGTGAACTACATTATGTATTTCAGATGTCTCAGTTTATTTCATTTAATTTGACTGGTTGGATTGTGATCCCCCGCGATAATGCCGTTTTAAAGGCTTCCCCCTCATAAATTAACAATAAAAAGTCCAACTGAATTATAATAAATTCAACACTGAATTCCTTCTAACTTTAATTATATAGGGGGCTATGGTTGCAGTTTCTTCTGATTTATTGGAAACCACAGCGTTTCTTGTAGGCAGATCACTTCATGAATTTTATTCATGTTATTATTATTATGCTGCTGCAGTGAAACTATAAGCTATGCAGTTTTCCCTAAAGGGTTCCTTTTCAGAAGGAGTATATGCAATCCTGAAAGTGTTGCTGCTATTACACTGAATGTAACAGAAAAGTTGAATAGGAACAAGAGAAGCTCTCATAAAACACCCACAAATTGGAATTGGTCTATTTTCCTTTGACTGGCTCTAATCAGTAGGCTAGTTAGTAGGTCAAATACACAAAAATTTACTTTTTCTGTCCAGATCGTTAAATGAATCAAAAGTAAGAACTCATACTATTTTCAGTCAATGAATGCACCAACCAACCGCATTAACTTTTCTGAACATTTAAGATTTTATTAGAAATCCAATAAAGCGTGGGGACATATACTTTATCAGACCAGGTCTCAAAGAAAATCAAAAATCGGTACTGGTTGGTACATCTAATAGGAACCCACCAATGAAATAAAGGAAAAAAATGGTGGAAAAGTAGTAACGTGGGTGTTGCTCAAATCTAATCGTGTTTTGATGCAACAGTGTTCATGCAAAGATTAAATAGAAATAGGAAATACTGAAATATATGCACCAATCAAGTTTTCCCTGGCCAATTGCGTTATCAGATATTTACTAAACAAAGTAAAAGGTCCAGCCATCTCCACTGTGTTGGTGCGTTCAGAGACTGAAGAAGTAAGGAATTCTTAGTTTTCTTACACTGAATGAGTCGGATGGCCGAAATATAATTTTTCATTACATGACTAGCCAATAATTTCTTTAGAAGCAAAATTTAATGGAATATTGGTTGACTGGATTAATTAGAACATGTGCAAAACAAAAACAATTTAGATAATATTGTACATGTAAACACTGCTGATACATAATATGTTCACCAATATGTGATTTTGTTCATTACCCAAATGCCTAAATGGCCTAAATAGCCTAAAGGGCGATCACTTTTATTTGGAGTATGAACCCCAGATTCCAATTTGACCTGTTCCAATTTTCAAAGGACTGCAACACATGAATGGGAAAAACGGTTTAAATAAAACGGTTTAAATAAACCCTTGGCTGATTTTGTATTTGAGTTAAAACTCAAACGTAGAACGGCAACATACATGCTGTGATTTGCAGACCAAAACGAGTTGAAAATGGCAGTTTTGGTGCATTTAATGGATAGTAAAGAAATATATGTTGTTGGTTTTTTTTTTTATTGTTTGACCTGCGGATCAAGACTATCGGCAGATTCCGAGCTCTGGTCGATTGATTGGTGCATCTCTGGTATTATAATACCAGAGATGCACCAATCAATTATGTCGCAGCCTGCCTAGAGAGAGGCTGATCCAGACCACAAGGTTGGTCATTCTGTCAAATCCAATCCCTACTCTTATAAAAAAAGATCCTTACTCGCCACCCTCTTATTTATTTAGTTACTTATTTCACATCACACAGGACACGGTGCACCCACAATTTTTTAAAGGACTTTTTTTATCTCCCATGCTCTATAGCCTGCACATCTGCACCGAGCGATTATATTACTGCGGGTTGTGAACCCTTTCTAAAGCCGAGGCGCAGGTAACGCTCCGCGCTGCACCCCTGCACGAAGCCCCGCTTCATCTCCCCGGGATATAAAGGGGGGGGGGGGGGGGGGGGCGCAGACGCACCCGAGCCCCGCACAAACACAACATCCACCGCCTGCGCTGCGACTGATCACCGCGGCGTCCCGCACCAGAGTAGCGACTTCCCCGGTAATGCTGCGTGATGCACGTTGTGCTGGCAGATATTACGCAGAAATATAAGCTTACCATTCTGAAGACATGTCCACCGTAAGCAGGCCCGTCCCGTTAACAATAATAATAAAAAACAAAATGAGTCTGTGGAGCCTTCTTCACTTCGTGTTCTTCTGCTTCTTCCCCTCCGATTGGTTTTGATAGTAACCAGAGCAGCCGAGCGTATTCCCACTATGTACACGACACGGAACGGCAGAGCAGAGCGCGGCAGAGAGCAGTCCTCCTCCTCCTCCTGCGCGTCCAAGGTGCTGCTGCCTCTGCTCCTGCTGCTGCTTACAGAGCACTCAGAGGCGCACACATGGATGAGGAAAGGCAGCCGTCCAAGACGCCCATTAACGAGCACAGCCCCGACCGAAACGCCGTGGAAGTCCTCCGGGAGAAATACGGCAGATAGCCCCTCAAACACGGCACAGGGAGATAAGGTGACACGCCAGCCGATATGCTGGGAAATGGTGAGCTGCGTGGTCCCCCACTCCCACTCCCCCACCTCTCACGATTTACAATTACGAGTTTGGAGAGGGGATGAGTGAGCCGCCGCGCGTGGTCGCCCCCTTCGGTAAAAGCGTCCAAATATCCGCCCTTTTTTATTTTAGAGCATCTGTAATAATCCTATAGGGGGATTTCAGAGTTCAGAGGGGTGACTTTGCAATATTAACCTTGAGCGCATTATTTTTAATACGCTTTCCCTCGCAACAGGCAAAGGAAGGGTTCACGTCTTCAGAAAATAAATGACGAGTTGCACAGAGGAAAATGACAAGGATAAAAAAGAAATATCAAGGCGATCAGGCGGTTATTCATATTATTATCAATTATAAAATAATGTAGGGTGTTAAAACTAAGCCTTACATAATAAGCACACCGGCAGAGCTGAACAGGTGTTTCTAATGGGACTTAAACCGAGTTTTATTTGGGAGATCACCAATTACCATCCTCCACAACAGCATCCCTTTTTTAATTGGTTCGGTTTAACTAATGAGTATTAAGGTTCCGCGGTTTTCAAAAGTTTTTTTTTTTAAAAAACTGCTAACAGTGCTGGTCATTTCTACGGTTTACTGGGGTTTTCTCCTGCGACATGGAGCACAGAGAACCATATCGCTGCCCTCCCCCACGTGTTGCTGTACACTGCCTGTCAGCAGGCTGAAAGAGGGCTCGCTCTGCAGGAAAACGATTTCAGCTCTTTGGGAATACTTGTGAATAACTGTATATATTTAAAAAAAAACCACACAAAATGGCTAGGGTGTCAGAGGCTGTGTAAGTTCAAACGCAAAGTAAATCTAAAATTTGTCAAAATTTGTGCTTGATAATATGAAAAGAAAAACTTAACTACAGACAGTAAACGTGTACTGAGATAAAAAGAAAAGAAAAAAAAAGGTTGTGTGAGAATTTAAGGCCACTTGGGGGCCCCCTGTTGGCCAGTGGGGGAAGGGGCTTAATTTGCATAGTTTAGGGTCTGGCTAATCCCATTTTTGGAGATGACCAGAAAGGGTTATTTTAAAAAAAAATGGTCCTATTGAGCCAATTTCAAAGCACAATGTTCATATTTTTGATTCTTTAAGTGAGTCACCAAATACATTTTAACATTCAGTTATTCTGAAATGGTGCATAAAATGCATGGCGTGCATAACATTTATTTCATGATGGACATGCAACTACTACAACGTCAGAATATTTGAAGTGTTTCCACCACTTTTTGGTGTAAATATTGTTAAAATTTAGGTTAGAGGGAAATGTGGCAGTGATCTCTGTATATCTCTGATAAATCTTTAGGAAGGATGAACAAATTCCAAGATCATTTTAAAATGAGTTAGCCAATGAATATTGTATTTTTTAATTCTTGAGAAAAGTGTAAGTCCCATCATTCTGATACTTTTTAGTTTGAGTTTTCAACTACAACAACGTCTAATATAAAGACCTTTAAACCGTTTTTCCTGCAAGCTATGCTTGCCACACATTAGGTTAACGAGAGCACCATCTGTCCTCTAATTGTCAGGTCGACCTCTTAAACCTAAATCCTCTGCTATATACTCATCTCCAACTTCTAGTTTCTTCTTCTGGGTTAAAAAGACTGGTCAAGGGTTCCTGGGCCTGGAAGTGTGTTTGGTCACCCAGAGAATAAGAGAGGGGCCATGTGTGGCCTTTAATTCACCACATTGTCTGCCAAAAAGCTAATCTTGGCCAGGCTCAGAGTCTCACTGCTCATGAGGATGCGAGTGAATGAGAGAAAAGTTTAAATATGCTTTCAGATGTAAAACCAAAGACCGGCCTGGCATTGTGGGCTGTGTGGTTGTGAGAATGTGAGATTTGCCGTTGACCCAGGCAACAAGAAGAAAGGGGCCCATTTCGGTTGGAAAAGCTGCTGCATTCAGGCTCATGTTTGCAGGTGGTGGGACTGTAATTCAATGGCTACACACCAATTTTCCTGCCAGCCAATGTTTGAGAAATAAATTGATGGCTCACAGTGGTAGTCTGTCGCCAGCCATCAATCAGAATTTATGGCATACGGAACATTATATATCAAGTCAATGTATGTAAAAGCCCTATAATGTGACCTTCAAGATAAAGAAATTTCCATCTAAGCTGCAGCAAATCTCGATTTCAGTTCAGAGTCTTTTAAGAAAAACCCGCCATGACTTTCAGAAACTCTGCTGCTGAGTCCGAAGTCATTTTAAAGGCACCGCTGAGGTCCTAATTATTATTGGGGCAATCCGTACTGTCTTTGCGGAACAGCAACAAACCAACTGACAGGCAGAAAGAGAGGCAGCACACATAGAGGAGCACTAAGTAGATAAAGAGGTAGCCATTTCCCCCGGGAGTCGGTTAAGACCAAACACTGAACTAAAAGAAAGCACACACCAGACTTGCATGTGCCAGGCCGCCTCAGGCATAACTTCAAATAAATGTTGATTTTGCTCTGTGAATACTGGGCGTGTAAATAACAACTGCATGCTAATATGGTTGATGTTAATGTGAAATGTGACATGTCAGTGAAGGATTACTCCTTCTCCATGCCTGCAAAATACAGAAAATTGTTGTTCTTTGACAGCTGTTATTGAAAGATTTATAATAAAATCCATTAATGAGGGGCAAGGAAATTTAGCTAAAGCTGCAGTAAAAGTTTACACACATATTAAACCAGTGTGTCATGCTACAGCCATAAACTTCAGTATATGTTGTTTGGGGGTTTATGTGACCGACACAAATTAGTGCATGGTTGTGAAGTGGAGAGCGAATGATGAATAGTTTTCAACATCTTTTACAACTAAAAATCTCAAGTGCAGCATCCATTCAACCCCCTTTACTCTTGTGTCCCAAAACAAAATTCAATGTAAGCCCTTGACTTCAGAAAACACCTCATTAGAAATCAAGCAAATATAGTCTGCGTGTAATCTAATCACATTATAAATGTAAATGTTCTGTGAAGGCCTCAGAGGTTTGTGAGAACATTAATGAACAAGCAGCACCCTGAAGACAATTACACTACCCTTGTTAAAGCGATCCATGCCGAGCTCGGTCCGAGCTTGGATCAGTTAACCAAGCCGAGCTTGGTTCTGACGACCGTTTACACATCACGCTATCTCGGTTCCTTGGTTTCCTCGCCTCCTAGTGACGATCTGCGCAGTGTTGCCAACTCAGCGACTTTGTCGCTATATTTAGCGACTTTTCAGACCCCTCCAGCGACTATTTTTCAAAAAAGCGACTAGCGACAAATCTAGCGACTTTTCTGGTGTCACTGGTGACTTTTGGAGACTCTTACGTGAAAGCACGTATCGTTCCTACTCTTGTCCTCCAGCGGCAGGTGCTGCCGTGGGGCGCCTCCCCCGTCCCAACCCCGTTCTCCCGCTCCCACAGGAGTCCCTCTCAGCGCTGCAGTCAGAGCCACAGCATGTTTACCCTCAGCGTCCAGACTGCAAATGAAGCGCGCATGCGCCGGGATTGACGGCGCAGGTTGATCATAAATAACTGAATTTGAAATATTTTATCTTAAATAAATAACGGCATTTGATTCACACAGCCACACGTTCATGTTTTACCGTGATTTCTAGGCTCCTTAGTGGACCACAAGGGAAAAAAGAAAACGTTTAAAAAAAAGTTGCATTTTTTTTTTTATTTGTAACTCTGCCATAGTGTCTCTTTATGGTTTATTTTGCCGGTCCCAAGCCCGGGTAAAGGAGGAGGGTTAGTATTGTAATAAAATAAACATTAATAAATAAATAAATAAATAAATAAATAAATAAATAAATAAATAAACATTAATGGACAGAAGAAAGTAGCTCTATATATTCTGAGTGTTTTTAATCACTTTTTGTCTCTTTCTAACAACGTTATTTCTCCCACAGCGTCAATAACATGCACATCACATCATGTGGCAGATTATGCAAATTAGGTGATGACGTCATTCAGCGACTTCTAGCGACTTTTAGCACAGCCAATAGCTACTTTCCTTACTGAGGAGTTGGCAACACTGGATCTGCGGTACTACTGCTCTCTGGGATTGAAGGAGGAAATCAAGCAAATAAAAATGGCGGTGCCCGTAACATTCAGGAAGTTATGTTTGGTTATATTTCGTTGTTTGCGGAGAATCAGGCGAAGACGGCAACTTTTGGTGAATTTACTTGATAGGGTCGGCTTTTGGGAAGTGGATAAGACAAACGAACGTCTAATCAGGGCTTACAGATGCAGGAAACAACGACATACGCTGAGGTTCATCACGCTGCTAAGCAGAATCATCACTGGAAATTGTGTGCCACGGTAGGGAAGCTAGTATTTTTATGAATGTCTGAAATCTCAGCTGGCTGTAAGGAAATGACGCGGTCTGCTCATGCGCTCTTTGTTATCTGAGAACTGGGCCAGGGAAAAACCAGGCCGAGCCCACCCCTGGAACTGGTCTGCATTTAGCGCGGTCCGGTTGTGTCTGGCTCGGTTCAGTTCAGTTTGCGTTCCATTTACACTCGATAGTTATCTCGGTTACCGAGCTCGGACTGGTCTCGGCACGGTTAAAAAGAGGTAGTGTAAACGGGCTAAAAGGTACACAGCAGACAGGTCAGGGAGAAAGTTGTGGAGAAGCTAGTAGCCATGTTCCCATCCGATTCTCATGCAAATTTTGAGCAAACCTTTAATATGTGGCAAAAAATTAAATGTGAATCAGACGTGTTTCCATCTATTGGTTTGTAGTGACTTAACCAGGCGTCGCAAAGCGTAATATCATCATACGTCATCTACCACCAGACCCACGAGATTGAGTATCCATGCGAGAGTCTGTACCTCAAATTCTGGAAATTCCACCAGGTCAAAGAAGCCGAGCAGTGAACGTAATGCTGAATTTGTTGCTCGAACAAGCTCAAAGAAGAGTGCTGTCTCACTTTCTTACCTGTTTTCTGTACTTCTGAGCTCCTACCATAGGCAAGTCCACCCTCTATGGAAAGGTTTTACCGCTCATTTATGGAGCTGTGTTTTCCTATACGGGGACAAACCTGGCCCCATATAGGTACCCATCCGTTTACCTCGTGTTTTTTGTATTTTCCCCAAAGCAGATATGTTTTACTTTACCAGCATGTCTATCTTCCTGTCCGACTCATGACTGTCCCGTCAAATCGCCACGTAGCTCCGACAGATATAGACCAGGGATCTACCTTGGTGGGAGCTACACACACGCAGTTGTGTCAAACCGCCAGCCAGTCTGCCCGGCCCCATTCACTTTAACCATCTCTAATTGTTACAATGGGATTTTCCGTCAGCTCGGACGGTTTGGTGTGTCTTGGTCTTTAACTCACCTTCTTCTCACCTGCTTGTTCAAGATGCAGTTCAACTCCACTGGTTAGGATCACGGGCCTCTAACATCAAAGTTATCCCAACTTCTCATGGATGTTTGTTTCCGTATCGAAATACAGTGAATAAAACTTTACAACATGAGATGACATTTTAATGTGAGACTTTGATGATTTGCTGGGTGCAAATTTAATTTATTAAAAAAAAATGGAAAACTATACCAACACTTGTCCTCATCTACCAGTCACACAGCTTATTCTTAATCAGCACTCCAGATGGGAATGAAATTACCTGTTCACTGCATCAACAGTCATGTAATTTAACTGTCCATGGTTGTCTGCTTCCATAATCACCATTGTCTCATTATTATCCTAACATGCTGAACATATGGAAAGAGACAAAGGATACAAAATATAAATATGTTGCTTAAAAATAACTATACTGCAGTAGTTCTAATGTAGTTATTCAAAGGAACATTGATGGTTCTGGTATTTCTGTGCTTGCACAGCTGCTCGGCACATTCTTGTTATGTTAACGTTAAGAAATGTGTTAGCTTTTGGATCCAGGCTTGGTGCTGTGACTCAGATTATATGCCTCATAAAATCCCTAATTAGGGAAGGCCTGGCTATGCTGTGCCACCACTCCCTGTCTTCTTTACCTCATTCTCTTTTAATCCATTAAAACCTGTTATTCCCAGTTGTTAAGAAGCATAATGTTGCCAAATATGAGTGACATTTCACCATCACATCTACACCGTATCTTCCCTAAAACATATTTAGTGAAGCGACCGCTTGAAAAAAAACAACAATATCTGTTTGTTGTTCTTAAAGCATTTTTGTATCGAAAAAAATGTCTATTATTGCATTTGGTGTGATGAAAGGCAGTTTGTATTCAGTAATTTTATTCTGTCACAGCAGGGGTAATGAATCATGCTGAGAGTCAAACAGCAAGCATAATATATCATTTTTTTAATGATTTCAAATTTAACAGCACTTTGAAGGAAATGCGTTTGAATACCACCTAAATTTGATTCAGTACTTAACAAATATTCATTTATTTTTTATTTTTTATTATTGACTTGTTGAGTCAAGATTATTAGCTTCAGTTTAAACTTCAGTACCATGTTCATAAGATCAGCATGACTTATTGGCTAATGAACTTAATTAGCTCCACCTAAAATTATGAATTAAATACTTTCTTTTTGATTTAGACCCAGTGTGTAGGGAAACACACATTCTTTAAAGTCAGAAATCCCACTCAGATGAAACCTGATGCTCTGTGAAAAGGAACCCCTCCCCCCCCCCCCCCCCAAAAAAAGTCTCCACTCAGCCGAAGAGTTGCACACCTAATTAGGGATGTTTTGGTGCTCAGATGTTTGATGAACCATTTCTGGTGAGGGTCTGAGGACCACAGATTTGCTAATGAAGTGAGCCCGTGTGATTGGCACTGTGGAGGATGTTTTGGTCGTTTCACAGCGCATCAGTGTCAAAGCTGTGATTGCTGCTGCTTTACGGCTTGTGAATAAGAACACTAATTGTAGCATAATTAACAGTAATATGTGTCAGTTCTGCTACAGAGAGAAATTTGGAACTATATTATTTTGAGTTGACTCAAATTAGTTCTTTAAGAATCCACCATCATCCCAGCTCCTAAAGAACGTCGGCTACCACCCCATAGCACCCGCACCTGTAATAATGAAGTGCTTTGAATGGCTGGTAAAAGAAATAACACATAACCACAGCACTAGCCCATAACTGGGCCCAGTACAATCTGCTTTCCGTCCCAACCACTGCATTGAGGATGCTGTGTCCTATGCACTGCAACTGATCCTGGAACACCTAGAGAAGCAAAAACACATTTGCCTGTTTGCTGTTCGTAGACTTCAGTTATGCTTTTAACACAATGATGCCCCAAACACCTAGTGGGCAAACTGAACCATCTAGGTCGGAGACTGCCACGTGCAACTGGATCCTGGACTTTCTCATCAATAAAATGGGATTAAAGAGAATTTAATCAAACTGAAATGAATTAAATCAACTTTGACTTATCCAATTGTAGCTTCAGCATCCTTTAGCTTGGGCCAGAAAATCACAGTGAAAAATAAAAATGGTGGATTCACTCTATTGATTAGCCTGAAGTCCACGACCTTGTTTAGCAAATACTATGATGTTATTGTTCCACAAACATAATAGATGATAGAAAAAACTGAACGGCTTGAAAAACATGAGCTAAACAGAATATAATGATATCCACACAGCACCTGGACAGAGTAAATTTCCTGCACTCCTAGAGACTTCAATAACATAAGGAAATGTATTCAAGGGTCAAAAAAGTGGATTTTGCATCATATGATCTAAAATTGATCAAAGTGGGTTGAAGAGAATTTAATTGAGTTAAACTGAACGGACCTATCTGTGATGGACTGGCAACCTGTCCAGGGTGTACCCGGCTTCTCGCCCAGTGACCGCTGGAGACCCCTCTGCAGCGATGTACTGATAAGCAGGTATAAAAAATGGCTCGATGGATGAACTGAACTAAACTCCTCTGAACTGACTCAAACTGAACTTATATTAAATGAAATTAAACTGAATTCAACAAAACTGAATGGAATAAGTGTCCAGTGGGATGCCATTTTTTCACTTTTACACCCTATTTAGAGGTTTCTGGTCACCAAGCCATTTGCACCTGTTTGTGCCTAAAGTTAGACGTTAAATGAGATGTGATCAAGTGTTTTTAGCAGCTGCCCAACCTCCCACCCCACATCAGAGGTATGGGTGCACAGCTGAGAATGCCCCTTCAGTTTCTTTAAAGTTGTTATTTCATCATCTTGTTTTCTTTTCAGTTTTTAATTGTACTGTACATACAAATACATGCACATTATATTTTATATAATATATAATGCTTATTGTAACTGTTGTGTTAGTTTACATTGTGCGGTACTTTTATGGTTGTTTTAAATTGGCTTTAAAAATTGTCTGGCTTTAGTAGCTATTTATGTCTCTGCTGGGAAAACTGAATAGTTTCTTATATGAATAATGTTCAGTGCAGAATATTTCAGATTTTTGACAGGTTTGCACTTATTTATGTTTGTAATGGTAAAAAAAAAGAAAAAAAGTAACCTTTTGGCTTGTACATATAGTGCTGGTTAGTACTGGGGGCAATAGTGGCACAGGAGTCCAGAACCTGTACCCAGCAGGTTGCTGGTTTGAATCCCTGCTGAGACCGCTGTGTCCCTGGCCATGACTACTTCACTGGTTGCTGAATGACAGGAATTCCCCTCTTAATAATGTTCACACTGATGAATTAATCAATAAAACAGTGAAGTGTAAAAGAGTAATCGATATTTTTCACTGAATGACATGACAACACATTTGTTAGAGATTCGGCTTTTCTAGGTAAAGTAAATTTTGCTGAAATTAGGGACTAATTATGATGTTTGAATTATAAAAGACTAATATTTAGTACATCCAAAAATATTATAGGTATGACAAACATAGAGTAGGGGTCACTTAAATAACTGCTTTTATATTCTGTTGTTTTTGTGCTACAGTGCTGCTTGTAATGCAGCTGACTGGAATACTACACCCTCTGCTTTGGCTGGCCGCCCAAGGCAAAAAATCCTTGAAATTAATTTACCTTTTTTTATTCCAGCAGCATAAACTCAAGCTGAACATTTCTGAAAAATGCAACCTTTAATTTGAGCATATTTATTTTGCGGGGAAGAAAATCACACATTGAGAAATTAGTGTTATTGACAAAATCGCTGGTCCCACAAACAATAATACCCCAAACAATTCTTATGAAGCAAATTAACTAAATCATTTCTTGATATTTACACCTTAGAGACCAAAATCTTTTCAAGGTGGTAAAGACAAGAGAAAAAATCATTAAAAATGGCACGTGTGTCAATCTTGATAAATAATAGGAGTCAGAGGAATAATCAAAATGACAATTCAACCGAAAACTTGTTAAATAAGGCTGAATGAGGACCGAAGTGTATCTTACTATAGTGAGGACTGTAAGAGCGGTAAATATAATCTCAAAAGCTCTAACTGGTAGAAAACTGCTGCAGTTAAAAAAACAAATAAAAGACTGCAATATGGAATAAAAGCATTTTACACATGTCCATGAACCCAAATGACAGATTGTGGGTTAGGGTTTCCCACTGCCTTTTAAAAAAGATGAGACACATTCATGTAAAAATATTCAAAAGAGACGCTCCCGATGTTCTTTTTAAAAAAAGTTTGGAAGTCAATTCATTTAATGGTTGGACATCAAAACTCCTTGGTTAATTTCTAGAAACACCTCAATAAATTATAATCTGATACACGTCTGTAATGTGAGACATCATAGGTCACTGGTTCCAATTTATTAATAATTGCACCTTTTTCACTGGAGATGCACAGAGATATTGTCTGGTGAGCGAAATTGTCCCATTTTATGCTTCATGATCCCTGATTGGTGGACCTGACTGGATCAGAAACTAACAATCATTTCTGTTTTACAGTCAGTGAACACAGCACAGTAAGCGCTTCCAGGTTACACTAACAACACTCTTTGGTGTGGGCGCTTCTACTGAGTGGAAAGGAGCTATTTTCAGTATCAGCGAGCTTTTAAAGCACAAAAAGAATGCTGTTAATGTCAAATATTAGAAATTATTTCATATATGTAATGTGTTTTGAGATATTATTAAATTCTGTTTAAGTGTGTAGAATCATCTATTCCCTCTAACATAAGGTTCATATATGGACATAGGGCTGGACGATATAGAAAAAACAGCATATTGATAAAATAGAAATCATATTGATCGATATTGATAATTATCAACAAATTCAAAACATATTTTAAATGCCGCCCTGACCATTTTATGCTATTGCTTAGCAACCTATTTTTAGATACAGAACACACAAACACTGAATTCAAACTCAACCCTTTATTCAACAAACTTTTTACCAAAATTTTTAAAAAGTTTTTAAAAAGAAATCTTTGAAAGGGCCAGAGCTTGGTGACGGCATGTTCCTGGTTCAGTGTTTGTGATTGGTTGGGAGGATGTAATCACTGTAATATTAATCTACATTGCTAGAATGCAAAAGGAAAAAAAAGTTATCCTATTGAACTTTTTATTGACCTTTTTTTCTATCATCGACATACGTCTATCGATCAATATATGATGTTATTAAATTCTCATCCAGCCCTATATGGACATATAATTTTTTTATCAATCACAACACAAGGGGTCCTGAGGGAAACAGACCTGTATTTAATAAACATTTGAATTATTTTACTATAAACTATTTAAAAATAGAAGTCATTTTCCTTTTTCCCAAGACGTGGTGGAAAATATATAATTGTTTTAATTTATAGATCCTATAGAAGTCAGAGCTTCACAAACTCAGTGATTTAAAATCGATCACAACATTTCTGATGGGTGCATCTTTGTGGTTGACAACAGACCAGATTTTTAGTTGTTTAGTTGTATTTGTACACATTTCCCCTACACGTGTTTGGGGCTTTGCAATCTTTCAGCAGTGATAAAAGCAGCAGTGATAAAAGTGCAATTCTTGGGCTGGATTCCTAAAAGAGCTGCTCAAGAGCAACTTGACCCGCAGATATCCAAAGCCTCTTCACGGTTTGCATTTCATTTGGCCCTGCTGGCCGCCCGGTGATTGCCACGTTTAGTGCCAGCTCGGGAAAACAATCTTCTGAACCTTCTGCTTGTTTTGAGGTTCTCCCAAGATCTTCAAGTTGACAGCAAGTGAATTACTGCTTCCAGATTGTTTGCCTTCAATTTTAGCAAACCAGTTTGAGGATTTTCTCGTCAAACTACAGAGCCAGGTTTCCATCACAACTTTCTTACATGGCAAACTTTTTTCCTGCAGTTCTCATGCTTGTCAGATTGAAGCCATTTCCCTCAAACTGTAATGGGATCAGGGCTCTGAGCTGCTAGCACATGATTGATGAAAGATTAAAAGGATTGTTGAGATTGAAGGCACATTTAGCTCCCCACTGAGGTCCAATTTCTTGTCCTTGTGCGGGGAGGAGGACTGCCACCATGCAGATGAGAGGATCGCTGCTGTGAACGCCGATAATGTGAATTCCGGGAGAACACAGCGACAGGGACAGGAAGGCAATCATTTTCATTCTGACTGTTTTCTTTCCACAAAAGAGCTAGGGTTGAATTAAAATGTGTTAAATAAGATATTCACAGGGGAACAAGCCATAAAGCAGAGAAAAGGGGAGAGAAACAGCCATAAATTCATATGGTCATACCTTTGATGCTGTTAGAGATTATGCACTCTGATCATGCACTTTAACCTCTGCTGAAATACTTGACAGCTTTTTGACTAAAGACAAATTGCCCTGCATAGACCCAATTAGCAATTTGTTCTGGTCAGGAACTCTCACAATAAATAACATTTTTCTCATTGCCTTAGCTTCGTCCTTCATGCATAAACACATTCGAGGTTAACGGCCGCCACTGTACTCCTAATTTCTTCTCTGCATTGTTAACAATAGAACCTTGAGGAACTGACCTCCGGTAGGAGAGACCCTATTTAATGTCTCTACATTATTTCTAGTATTTCCTCTTCTGCGAAGCAAGCTCTAATTTTTAAACCCAGAAGGAATGCTTATTTGCAATTATGGTCACGTGTCAGCTGTCAGTTCTTCTCTGCCGTAGGTTATCTGGTTTAATGTGTAGGAGCCCTGTAATTGGAGACGGTATTTCTAAATGAAGAACTGGCAGCTAAGCATTATGAAGCTGTATCGTTTAATTTAAAATAAACATCAAGTTCCCAGCTGCCTCAAAAAAAAAAAAAATTAGAGTAATTTGCAAAATTATTCATGACCCTTGAACATTTTCATATTTTGTATAACCACAAACATCCGGAGGTATAAATTGCTGGGATTTTATGTGAATAAGACAAAGTAAGATTTTAACTATGAGGTAGAAGGAAAATCACCATTGTTGTAAGGAAAATTTACAAATAAAAATCTTGAAACTGGGACATGCCTTTTTATTCAGTCTCCTTTACTCTGTAACCCTTAATTAAAATAATGTGCAAGTAACTGTCTTTTGAAGTCACCTAATGAGAAAATACAGGTCACCCATGTGTTATTTAATCTTAGTATAAATCCAGCTGTTCTTTGCAGGTTTGTTAGGCTACGTTCACACTGCAGGTCTAGATGCGCAATTCAGATTTTTTGCTAAAAATCACATTTTTTGGGAGGTGGCCGTTCATACTACTATTAAATGCGACCATCATCATACTTCTGTGTGAACGTAGCCTTAGACAACATTTGTGAACAAAGCGCATCATGAAGACCAAGGAGCACAGCTCACTGGTAAGGAACAAAGCTGTGCAAACGTTGAACGCAGTGTTGGGTTGCAAAACAATATTTTAAGTTTTGATATTTGCACAGAGCCCTGTTCAATCTGTTAACCAGACATGGAAAGGAAATGCAGATTTTACACCTACCAAGACATTGGTAGGTGTAAACAAGGCTGAGCAGGAGCAGCATTTATCAGAGATGCAAAAAAGTAAAAAGAGGTCCATGGTAGCTCTGAATGAGCTGTAAAGATCCAAAGCTCATGTGGGAAAACTTGTTGACAGTAAAAAAAATAAAATAAAATAATGAAGCGGGGTAAGAAGAAAGTCATCATTAAAGAAAGCGTACATGTGAAAGATGTACACCTAGAGCTACCATGAAAAGTTTTAGACCAAAGGATATTCATGTGTTAGAATGGCCCAGTCAGAGTGCATACCTACGTCTAACTGAAAACTAATGTTCACTGAGGCTCTCCATCCAATCTAACTGAATTTGGACTACTTTGCAATGAAGAATGGACAAAAAAAGACAAAAGCAAAAAAAAAAGTGTGTCTAGATGTACAAAGCTGGTAGAGATACAATATACCCCAAGGGACTTGTAGCTGTAATCACAGTAAACAACGGTATAATCTACTAAAAGCAAAACCATTGGTCAAGCTCCACAAATCTTGCCTCTATGGAAGAGTGGCAAGAAAATAAATAGATTTTAGGAAGTAAGCCACAAAACGTTGAGTTTCCATTAACCTGAACATGCCATCCTCACTGTGGAGTACAGTGTTCATTCTGGTGGCAGCATCATGCCGTGCGGGTGCTTCTTCTTAGCAGGTAAAAGCTCTTCAGAGTTGATGGGGAGATGCATGCCACAGTTATCAGATTCTGAAGAAGAAATCTGGGAAAACAGTGTATCATTTTCATAATTATTCTCTATTTTGTGATGGTTTATTGCACAAAGTCTGACTAAAGTACATTCATATTGAATGAATGAGACGATTATAACACTATTTATTTCAATAACTCCATTCACTGAGTGAAATATAGATTATTTACAGGTAGATAGATGTTTCCAAGGCTTTATTTATGTTATTTTCTGTCCTGTCATAAGGATTTTCCACTTATTGCTAAAGAAAAACAACATTTAAGCTTAAAATATTACAGCAGATCAATAAAAAATATTTGAACACATTTACAATACCTGGTCAAAGGTTATTTTCAAAAGGCTTTATTTAATCTGAAAAACAATTCTCATCTGAGCGCATATTCAGATTTTCTGAACATGACTGTACATCTAAGTTTTTGGTCGTAACATGAAAAAGTAATTTGGGGCTTTGAACATTGTGGCAAGGCACCGTGCAACGTAACTTTAGCACTTTGAGATGTCAGCTGGCGATATCCAGAGGGCAGATTACTTGGATCAAAACCCTTTTATTAATGTTTTTATTGCCTTTTAAAAGTCTGCACATTGTGTCAATGCGGTCACACCGGGTTACATGCGATGACAAATGCAGCAGCTGGCTTATTCATCTGGGCCAGTCCTGCCCTTGAAATTCTGTCCTCACAGCCTCCTGAGCCAATGCTCCATGGAGGCATATGATTAGTGGTGACCAGCAGCGATAAGGACTGCACGTCTGTCAAAATCAAGTTGCAGTGCCCTGACCGTGTTGTCTTAATATGAGCTGAAGTGTGGTGTCAGGGTCTAGGGTCAATTTACCAATTCAGCAGTGCAGCAAGTCTTTGCCTCAGCTCCTTTCAGCCGACAATTATTAGTATGTGGCTCAAAGCATAAAATAGCTACAACATACTCACGCAGACACCTTCAGAAGCAAGCTATTGGTGCTCCTGCACTGAGGCATGCAAATATATTGGATGCAGCACAGCCCTTGAATTATTAACTAGGCTTAGTTTGCAATACATTACACAAAAACCCATACACGGGTAGTACATCATAATGAAGGCTAAGTAGCTCCACAATGATATATATTTTTTTCCATCCAATTTTCTTCAATTATAGAAGAGAACTGGAGGCTTGTTGAGTCATTTACAGTTGATCAAAACAATTGAGAGAGACTGTCTCGGAGCTGAGTGCTGCCTCTTCTCCGACCCTGAGAAAAAGGCCCTTGATCACTTCATTGTGTGAGGTTTGAATATGAATGTAATCAGAACATTTTTTTCCCAAGGATCCCATTCTGAAGACCACTCAAAGGCATCAGCTATTATCAGCAAGCGAGCAGCGTCCGTGCTCTGACCTCATCCGCCGCGCTGTCCCTCACTAAGAGGCTGAGTTATGACCGACACAGAGAGGAGCCGAGCTGCTCGAGCTTGTAAATGAGCGCAGTGTGAAGCAGAGTCTCCATGCATGTCACGAACAGCCCATCATTACTTTTACAGAGGTTGACTTGAGTCACAGTCTAACATATGGGTTATGATGTCTTAGAGGGTAGACACACTATGCATTATAAAAACAGATGTATTCTGAAAGTGCAAGGATGCAAGCAGCTGTGTTCAATATAAATACCACAAACGGATACAAATAACTACAGTAGCAGCATCTGCATGTATTTGTGAGCTCTTGAACTCTTTATGCCCTGCTTTATTTTTAAAAGACTTAGATTATATTTTTATCAAGCCCAAGTAATCCTTTTTTTTTTGGGGGGGGGCTTTCTTTCTTTATCTCAGTGAGCTGTAGCGCTGTTTGCATAACTCCAAAGCACGCTACCCCTTTACTCACTCTGTTCCTGGAACCAGTCGTTAGCTGACCGGGCTTTTTCCTCTTATCTGCATTCTCATTTAACACTTTTTCACTTGCCTCAGACAAAGAAGCAGTGGCTGCCTAGCACCCTGCAATTTTTGTCTAATCAGCTGCCCAGCCACAAGCTCATACAGTATTCATTTCATCAAGTGTTTGCGAGGTTTGATAGTACTGCAGAGATGAGTCCTGCTGAGGCTCTCTTATAAACATTCAGGATGGCTACCAGACAGATATTTTGCTGCTCTGTCTGCCTGCAGGTCTTTACAGCATCATGCTGATCCATCTTGGCCTTTGCAGTTGATTACATGGTACATCTGAGAATCTGGGATTTATTATTATGCTGTCATTTTTTTTAATTATTATTTCTTTATTTAACATGTTGAATTCACTAAAACGTATGTTTATTTCTACTTGGAACTATATATTGTTTAAATACTTTCACATATTTAGTCATAATAAAAAAAGATTTTTTTAACTAACTTTGATAAGATCTTCTAGTCTTTTCCATATTTATTAATTGGCATTTTTCTTCTCCAGAAGTAACAGAAACATTCAGTTTCAAAATGTTTAGCAATGTTTAAAAAACATTTGCATGAATGCATCTACCCTTTACCAGCCCACCTGTAATGAATATTAACTTTTAATATGAGAATATATTTTCTTATGTATAAACAATAGTTAAAACCAGATCTCTACATGCATTTTATAAAAAGACAAAACTCTTACTTATAGTTTTCTTACTGTCCGACATTACATGACAGTGAACGTTTTCTGTTTTAGGCGAGTCAAAGTTAACAAAATGACTTTTGATTGCTAAGTTTTCAGGAAGATAATTTCGGACCTCCACGGGTCTTGTTCATGCTTGGGTACAATTTCCAGATGCATGAATGTGCCAAATCCATTTGTTCAAACAATGATCTGCAAGTACAAACACCATGTAAATGAGCAGCCATCACAAGGTTCAGAGAGGAGACAGACTCTGTTTTGGTGCATAATTTGTGTTTCAACCACGGAACAAACTAAAAAAAAGACCCTGTGAAGATGCTGATTGAAGCTGGTAACAGGGTGTCACTATCCACAGCGAAACCTAGTTGGCCTGAAAGACCACTCGGCAAGGAAGAAAATGCTACTCCAAAATCAAAATAAAAAGCCAGATTACAGGCTGCAAATGCACTCGGTGACCTTTCTTTGGAATACATTTTTGGAGACATGTTCTTTGGGCTGATGATACTGAAATTGAGGGGACATTTGTTGCATTTAGAGGACAAATGCCAAAGCTCTTAAACTTGAGAACACCCTCCAAACATTGAAATATAAGTTTAGTCGCACCATGATGTAGGGACATTTTGCTACACATACGGCGTACATTTTAGGACATTCTCGATTCTCAGGACAACATCCTCAGACATCCACTCTAACGACTTCTGACTAAACGGCATCAGACTAAAAGGTCTCAGAAAAAAAGGCATCTGAATAACAAGTCTAAGAAAAGGCTCAGCAAAGGCAAACAAGCCTCAGACGAGGCTAACTTGTCAGATTAAAAGTACCCTATCTTTAAAATAAGTATTAAAGGAACATGTCATGCTTTTAAATCCTTTTCTCATTTAAATCACTCAGTTGTGTTCTATATAAAGTGTAACTGCAATGCTTTGGTCTGAATTCCTCGTTAATGTAGCCCCACAAGACCCTCTTTTGCCCCCGTTCTCAGACGTGTCTCAGAGCAACTCGTTTTGGTGCAGCACCTTTAAATGCAAATGAGGCACTTCCCATCCCGCCCCCTTTCAAATCACAGAGCATTCAACTCCACCCTGTTCGGCCATTTTTGTAGTATGCTGGTGTCGGTGTAATGAATTGTGTGAGTTAATACGCCCAACAACTGAACATTTTCACTTGTCTTGTAGCTCCGGCATCCTTCAGCTTGGACTACCTTGTTTAGTCGTTTGGCAGTAAATACTTTAATGTGATTGTTAAAAAAAACCTAATGGAGAATATAGCAAATTGACCAAATTGAGAAACATGACCCAAACATAATATAAAGATATCTATGCTGTAGCTGGACAGACTAACTGCAACTTTCCTGCACTCCTAGAGACTGCAAGTATGCAACAAAATGTATTTAAGGGCTAAAAAAAGTGTTTTTTTGCTTATGTCATCTTTAAACATACTTTTCACTAAACCCATATTTCTGGATTATTTTTTTGTCTGATGGAATATTCAAATTTCAAATGCTATTTTTGCATTAGCTATAAGCAGAAACCCATCACAATTAAAAAAAAATAACGACCACAAAACATCAGACTGTGTGGGATGAAACTATAATGTGTTTCAATGAATAAAGTCACAGAAATAATCCTTAAAAAATATTCTGATTTATTGAATATGACTGCATAGTAATGTACCAGGTTGATCCTAAGTGCAGCATTGACTTGGGAAACTGATCCAACTATTCTTTCAATGATTGATACTGGAGCTTGGGACTAAACTCCACCCCTGTTAGCTGTTGCTGGTTTACTCTCTATGATTTCATGTTAGCTACAATCCAGTGTGCCTTTCGGCTGGAAACTTCACTGCCAATTTTTAAAACTTGACATACAGGGATGAATGGAAAAAAAGAAACAGATAGCTTCAGAAAAAAACAAAAACAACCTAAAGCACCATGGATCATTCATATCAAAATTAGAAACATGCAAAAAGGTTATTGCATAGCAGCCTATATCTTGTAGGTTTAATTTTGTCCATAAAATATTAAGCCTAAAAAGCAGCTCAAGAGACTTAGACTTAGACAACTTTATTTGTCATTTTGTATGCACAGAGTGCGTACAGAACTAAATTTCGTTGCATACAGCTTGTAAATTGCAGTAAATTAAATTACAGTATAAGGTGCAGCAGTGATTTAAAAGTAAACAATTGAAATGTAAACAATGCAGGAGAAAATCACAGTGTACAGGTGAGTATTTTTAAAACCATTTGTATGTGCAGAATTGATTGTGCAAAGGGCATTTGTGCAAGAATGCATTTGGAAACTAAGAGTTCGGCTGCATTTGTAATGCTGGATAGAGATGCAGTGATGCAAATGTGCAAATATGCGAATGTTGTGCAGAGTTTATAGTTTATAGTTCAGCAGTTCAACAGTTCAACAGTCTGATGGCAACAGGGAAAAAGCTTTTGCAGAACCTGGTGGACCTGCAGCGGATGCTGCGGAACCTCTTCCCAGAAGGCAGCAGGGAGAACAGTCCTTGGTGGGAGTGTGAGGGGTCCCTGATGATGTTACGGGCTCAGGACACGCAGCGCTGAGATGAAATGTCTTATGTCAGGAAAAGGAGCCCCGATGATCCCTTCTGCTGTCCTCACCACTCTCCTCACGTTCTTCCAGTCGAAAGCACGGCAGCCTCCACACCACACAGAGAGACAGCTGGTCAGAATGCTCTCTACGGTGCTTCTGTAGAAAGTCGTGAGGATGGGCGGGGGCAGGTGGGCTCTCCTCATTCTCTGCAGGAAGTACAAGCGCTTCTGTGCCCTCTTCACCAGTGACGTGGTGTTCACAGACCAGGTGAGGTTGTCCGTGATGTGCACCCCCAGGAACTTGGTGCTGCTGACCACCTCCACAGCTGAGCTATTGATGAGCAGTGGAGCGTGGTGCGGCCGGTTCTTCCTGAATGTGACGATGATCTCCTTCGTCTTCTCCACGTTCAGGATCAGGCTGTTTTCTCTGCACCAGCCCACCAGCTGCTCAACCTCCTCTCTGTAGTCCTGATCGTTGTCGTCTCTGATCAGGCCCACCACAGTTGTGTCGTCTGCAAACTTCACAATGTGATTGGTGGTGAACCTGGGGACGCAGTCATGTGTCATCAGGGTGAACAGCAGGGGGCTCAGGACGCAGCCCTGAGGGGAGCCCGTGCTGAGGGTGATGACATCAGAGGTTTTCTGTCCGACCCGGACCAACTGAGGTCTGTTGGTGAGGAAGTCTAGCAGCCAGTTGCGAAGAGGTGTGCTGAAGCCCAGATGTTCTAGTTTTCCTACCAGATGCTGTGGGATGATGGTGTTGTTTGCTGAACTGAAGTCCAGGAACAGCATCCGCACATGCGTGTTCTTCTCCTCCAGGTGTGTCAGGCTCAGGTGAAGAGCGGAGGAGATGGCGTCCTCAGTGGAGCGGTTCCGTCGGTAGGTAAACTGGAGAACCAGTTTGAGAATCAGAAGAGAATCACAATGTTCACAATGCCATACTAAATTCAGTTTCAAAATTAAAAATATGTCTTTGCAGAAATACCAATGTAGCAGCTGGGCTGTGTAATGGAAAGCTCGACAAGAATACTGATTCTTGCAAGTACATTAACTGTAGTAGCCTAAATGGGATATGTTAAAACTCCTTCAGCTGAGAGACTCTTTGGGTAACTCAACAGAATGCGTCTCATCTGACAGCAGTTCTCCCCAGGCGTGAGCTTGCAAATATACAGTGTGATCACAACAAACCTGCCCAGACCTGCATGTGAGAGCTCTCAAAATGAAAGTAGCAGCTAACAGCACATGTAAATGACTGGATCAGAACAGTGTCTCTGTTACATCTTGTTTCTTTCAGAGTGTCAATATCCAACGCTAACTGTCATCCACGGCACTCAGGCAGGCAAGTTTGAAGGGCTCACTCTACTTTGTTGATCTCTGTGTGGTTCATGATTGAGCGTGGCTTCTGTAGATTATCCAGAAGTACCAAGGTCCAACTCATGTCTTAGTTAAGCATGCTAAAAGGAAGGGTAAGTATTTTTACAGCTGTTTTTAATTTATTGTTTTAGGATATTATCGCATTCAGGGACATTTTGACATGTTTCAAATTAAAATGTAAGAAACAAAAAACAGATCATGTTAGTTCTGGATTTAAATATACATTCACAATTGAAGTTTTGCAGAACTGTTGGATGAATATTAATAATATTTAATATAATTGTATTCATAATTCTAGATAAATATCTTTAGTGCCCATTGTATTTTGAATGGTTGTTGTTGCTCTATGTATTCCTTTTCCAATAGTTTCTTACTATTTCATCATGCAAAGCATAAGTGTTTATGGATGAAAAGGTTCATATTGAAAAATCATAGTTCTAATATAATCACAATCACAATACAACGAAAATAAACATAATAATCTCTAAAGTATGAAACATTGTGACAAAGTGGTTGAGTTTTTATTAATTCAACACTTGAGTCTTAAACATAATTTGACAATTTTTTGCTTCTTATTTTGTAGTTATTTCATGATTTCCATTCATTTAGTTTATTATTGCTGTTGTAGCTTTGCTTCACATACTATCCCAGGTTAGTTGTAGCATTATATTACGAATTATATCCAAGCATGTTTTTAGAGTAAACACAATTGAATCATTAGTTAATTAGAACTTTCATTAGTTAATTAGAAGTAAATTTCTGGAAAATGATTTCTGTTTATGTTTCTTTATACACTCATCATCATTGTTTGTCCCTTTGTTCAGATCCTAACTCCAGGACTGGTGTATGGGAGGGGCCGGCGGCGGCCCAGCACTTCCTGTTTATGTAGGCTCATGATGTCATTGATTGCCTCACAGGGTACCATCAAATGAAGGGTTTCATTTGTTTATATGGTGTTCTGTATTTTACTTAAACTAATCTTTTGAGCTGTGCTGTGTGAAGTGTGGTATTTTGCAAACCATTTGGTTGTGCAAAGGAGTTCATTCCTCTTTGTTTGTTTAGAGTGGACTGTTTGTTTTAACCTATATTCTAATGGTGAAGGCAACGAACGGCAAGTTTATTTATATAGCACTTTTCAGTAACAAGACGATTCAAAGTGCTATAGATGAACAGAAAAATCTTACAGAGGTAAATATTACATAAGAAAATACAAAACATTACATTGACAAAGAAATAAGCTAAGTAAATATTTGACTAGACTCATTTCATACATTAAAGGCATACTATGCAACATTTTTCAGTTAATTAATGTGTTCCATACTGTTTTGGATGATTAAATGAGTCATTTCAGGTTGAACAAAGGTTTTCTCGGCCGCCCTGGTGGTCTGTGGGGGAAATACCGCACTTGCAATTGCAGGAGCCCTCGGCCCGCGCCCACAGGCTCAGAATCTCATGAACTGCTACACGCCCCCAGTGAAACGCATGCTCGTTGCTAGCGCAGTGGCGATATCTGTGCAGTTATCATGGCGGAACCGGCGATAAAACAGCGAAAGCCCATGTCGGAGCAGGCAAGAAAGAGGAAAAGGGCTGTGGACAGAAAGAGGAGTCGTACACGGGTGAACATCTGGCAAGCTTTTTCCCGAATGGCGAGAGCTAAAAGAAAGAGAAGGCTGCAAGGCTGACGCGGACCTCGCGTTTCTGCTGATACTGATAAGTAACATTGTAGGGTTTCCCTCACGCTACCGCCTCCCAACATTCCAAAAAAAAAAAACTAACTCGATATGCGCGCAAAGCTTGTCTCCCCCCCGCTCCGCCGGTCGCGTAAAGCTTGTCTCTCCCCCCCCGCTCCGCCGGTCGTCCAGTAAGCAAATTCCTAGGGGAAACACTGCATTGGAATGGTTTCTCTCTCTCTCTGTGCATGTTCATACTTTCACTGTGTTAGTCATTGTTTGTACTGCCGTTTATTTCGACTTTTGTATTCGTTGCGTTCGCCTGTCTGCTAAGCTAAAAACAACCGCGCCTGGCTTGACGGAGAAACCAGTAGAACAGCTGAGCATATTTACGACAGTGCACTTTTACTTTCGCCCTCTGGGGGGAGCCTCGCTGGAAAATCAACCCCGGTTGCATAGTATACCTTTAACAAACATACAGAAGGCTGATGAGTGTCTGGTGTGTTTCATTTCTGTATAAACCAGCAAGATTTTGCTGCAAATATCATCTATGGAGGAAGCATGATTGAGCACTATTAAAGTATACAGGTAAAGAGGATGGAGTTTTCACCTAAGAACAACAGCCTCTCTGTTGGAAACATCTCTTAGCCTTGGCATATGAAACTGCTGTAATCTAGTTAAAAATACCTGAACCCGAATTGATACGACACAACAATATTCATGGCATGGCTAGGACAGATAACTGGATGAAAGTGAGACCACTGAGGTGAGCATGTGTGTTGTGAGCATAAAGTTTGTTTAGTTTCACTTTTGCATAGCATCTATCCAAACAATACATCTACTGATGTCCGCAGACCCCATCAAATAAAAAAGTTGCTCTCTGCAATTAATCTACTGCACATTTGACAATGATAATTACCTTCAGGTAAGACTACTTTTTCTCTGTGTCTGAGCCAAACAAAGGAATGTTTTTTTCTGCAGCTGCTGTATGATTGTGTATCAGTATTATAACTTCCCTGCAATCCCCAATATAAGTAGCATTAGCATGAAATAATTTGTTAGAGCCAAAACAAAACATATTACTGGAGAGGTACACTCATAGAGTTGGAGTGGCCTAAAAGACAATGACGTTCTTTCAGCTACATTACTACTGTGCAGTTAAACCCTCACAAGTTAAAACATTGACTTATTTTGTGGAGAAAAGTGAGACTTGCTCAATCACTCCATACAGTAGCTCGTAAATACGGAGTATTTTGGTGATAGCGCTGCGGGGAGAAATGAGAGTGCTAACACCATGCACGTCAGTATAATAATGCTAGTCAGAACTGGGGCAGAAATCTACACTCATAGAGTTGGAGTGGCCTAAAAGACAATGATGTCTTTTAGGCCACTAAAAGACGTTGCCCACTACTTATGGCAACAACTGCTAAATACAGTTGTTGCCATAAGTAGTGATTTACCACTGTGTTGACTTACAGGCAGACTGGGCACACAGCAGAGCATTGTTTGGGTAGTATGCTCTCTTACACAGCTCTGACTTACTTCTCCTCACCAAATAAATCCCCATACAAATCTCCACTTTATGAGATTAAAATTGTGCTAGAGTCTTTGTTATACTTTTGTTTTGGACAGACGTTGTGTAACAGGTCGAGGCCCAAGTTTGGCATGTCCAAAAGAACACCATCAGTCTTTGGCTGATTTCTGGGCTGCTTTGTGGTCACATCTTTCTCAGTATTGGACATGAGAATGAGAAAACAAATCTTCTTATCATTATACATTTCCACAGTGTGAATGTGATTGTGAAAGAGAGCTGTGACTTTTCACTTTTTGATTTTTCGCATCACTTTGAAATCCCTCAGCTGTGAAAGCTAGTCAACACTAAGATGAAACTTATCTAACAGAGCAACAGCGCAGCTGCAGAAGATCTGTTTTATTTAGGACTGACCAACAGACTCTGTGTTGCCACCGACTTGCTCATTGCCTCCAGCCAAGATAATGTGAGTTGACCTGCCATCTCATGTGACCCCATCAGGACTTTCACCTACGAGCCTCCGCAGAGAGCGCTGTGCCTGATAAATGAGTTTTAGGTGATGAGCAGCTGATGGAGTGGCTACCAGAGGTCACTGTGCTCTGGGAAACTCCCTTCTGTTTGCATTTTTCAATGTTTGGAGCACCAGAACCTTGTGATAATGCTGGAAAACAGAGTCAAAGGTCAGTCTTTTGGAAGCAGAATAGATCATTTGGTTCAGATACTACCGACCGACAAGCAACTCTGGTTTAAAAAAAAAAAACATTTAATCTGGTGCACTGTCTGCTGAATTAGGTTGCATGCTGCTTGTGTTCAGGTGTAACTACTGACAAAACAGACCCACATGTGGTGGTTATTGGCAATAGATGCTGCTGACATGCAGGGTTTATGTTCGTTCCTTGTTATTGCTTCTAAATTTTCATGCACCCACTGAGTTTTATCACCGCTCTAAGTGTTTAGCATTCTTTTGGATTGCTTTTTGTAATACAAAGGAGGGGAAAAAAACTGGTCATTACACAATATTTGATTTGTCATTTTGAAGAGTCCATATTTCTTTTTCAATTAGATGCACACAAATTATTTTTTGTCACCTTAATGCATCTGCTGTGCAAAAGATTTTCTAACATTTCTCATCCACCATCTTGTTTTATATGATTGCATTTTGCACAGTGTGTGTTTATTTTTCTGTGGCTGAAAGACCACCAGTACGAAGGTCCAGGAAGTGGAAAAGTAGAAGCAGAATGCAATTTGTATGGCACTGCATACACCTCTTAGCAGCTGTGGACACTGGGGACAATTGACCCGAGCACCATCTGCACTCACCCACACGCGCAGCTGAAGATGGTCTCGATAAAATGTCATCTTGGAAACCGTCACGTGGTGAGCTGCGGCTCCACAGTCGACACTCAGGAGTGGAGGAGGAGGAGGAAGGTGTGAAGACTTTGAAAATAATAGCCTTTCGACACGTCTTGGAGTTAAAATTTGCATCACAGAGGAAACACTTCAAAATGTCAGTGGTCAATCAATTCAAATATTCCTGGCTGAAGAATATAAAGTGCAGCAAATCTACTGTGTTCATAGAAAATGCAGTAAAATAACCTCTAAGCCCTGAGTAAAAATAGTGAGGACTCTTTTGCTTCAGTGTTTCAGTTTTAGAAAAATAAGCTACAGTCCCTTGCAAACGTATTCATACCCCTTGAACTTTTTCAACATTTCTCACATTACCGTCTTAAACTTCAATATGTTTCAATTGGATTTTAGGTGACGAATCAATGCAATCATGTGCAATTGTGAGGTGGAAAGAAAATCAGAATTGTTTATTTTTTTACAAATAAAACTGAAAGGTTTGATGTGCAATTCAATGCAACCCCTCAGTCAACATGTTTTCAGCCCACCTTTCATGAGATACAGAGACTAGAGACTGACATTTTTTTTACATGTTTTGCCCATTCTTCTTTGACAGATACACCAAGCTCAATCAGACAGAATGGAGAGCGTCTGTTAACATTAATTTTCAAGTCTTGCCTGACTACACCATTGGATTTTGCTCTGTACTTTGACTAGGACATTCTAACATGAATATGTCAGCACGTGTATCCATTGCTGTATTCATGGTGGCATGAATTATTAATTCTCCACCCCACAGAGTGTTTTGTATTTGGATCAAAAAGTGTAATTTTGGCTTATTTTTAGCAGTCCTTTTTCTTTTTTCTTCAATAAAAACATGGTCAAGTGAAGAACTAATGATTGACGTGTTGAAATATTCTCCCAAATAACTGCTGGATCTCTTCAGGTCATCCAGCTTCCATGGGCCTCTTCGTTGCTTCTCTAATTAATACTCTTTTTGCCCAACCTGGTAGTTTAGGGAGGTATGCAGCTGTCCCATTTTCTTTCCATTATTGGATGATATGTTGAAGAATGCTTGCGATATTGTTTTATAACCTAACCCTTGCTCATTCTTCACGCTGCTGTTTGTTCACTTATGTTCTCTAATAAACCGGATGTCATGTTCTGGTCTGTCTGTCTGTTTGCTGCTGCTCATGCTGCACTGCCACAATCAAGATCATCTAATGCACCTGTGAGACACCTCCCTTGGCAGCTCAATCAAGCTAATTTCCTTCACCTGATCATCTGCCTAATTATACACCGGTTTCCGCAGACAGACGTGCGCTAGAGTATTGAAAGTCTTGAGTTAGTACATGGCCAGCTGATTTTTTTCTGCCTGATCTCTGTTCATGACCAATACCAAGTTTTCCTTTCAGTCTGCCCCAGGGCAGCTGTGGCTACAATGTACAATGTCAGCGTGTGAATGATTGATTTTAGTGTAAAGCGCTTTGGGGTTCTCAGACTTGATATACAAATACTATACAAGTACAGGCCATTTACTATTCCCTACCTTGCCTAGCACCTGCCTAGCCCCTGTCGGACATCTGCGCTGTCCTTTGTTTTCTGGACACAACCGGACTAATACCACGAGCCTTGACTAGCCCTACAGCTTTGTCTGCCTGTCACTGCCTGCCTGGTTCTGACCCATGCCTGTCTTACTATACTGATTCAAGCTTCTGGTGATCTGCATATATCTGCCATCCTGCCGATCATCTCCTGATGTGAACAGCCTGCTCTCGGCATTATCAGCCTTCTGCTTGCTCCTGCACCAGGGAACTGTTTTTTCTGAAGGTGTCTGGCAGGAATGTTGGGATTCTCTGCGTCGCTTTACTAATTTGGTAACCTTTGCAAGTGATAAGTGGTACTGGATTTTATTTAGGGCTGTCCGAGTAGTGATGGATTAATGGAAATTCATGTCTATCATGCTTTTATTTGTTAAATCTTTTTTAAAACTATATATATTTTCCCTCCACAAATATGCACAATGCATTCATCTACCACATAAGTACAACCCTCTGTGGTTGTGACATGAAAAGACATAAGTGGGTATAGAAATAAATTATTTGTGGAATCTGTACATTCAATTATTTGAATATGAACAACTTGAATACTTTTTGCAATCTGATTTATTACAGTAGATCCCTCTCTGGAAATAAAGAGTACGTCTCGGGTTACATCATTACAAAATATGAGGCAAGACATATTTCCCCCATCTTCTTCTGGTGCCTTCCAGTAATGCAAGTGGAGGAACACTCAGTCAAGGGAAGCTGCTCTATTTTTATTTGCTTAGAATCTGACTTGGAGCAGTTCAGCATTGTTCACGGCATTTACAAACACACCATAAGCCATACTTGGTAACAGCACAGAGTTATTCAACAAAGCCGTTTTATAACACCCTATTGAATTCTGCCCAAGTTGAGATCCTCGGGTCATTAGGGAGCCCTGCGTGTGGCCGGCTGTGCATTCCAAAGCTAGCTGGGTACAATTGTTTTGGCTCAGTTCTTTAGTTCATTAATGCACATGAGGTGCTCCCGGGAACTCTCGTCAACGGTAATGAGCATATTAGTTTGCTGCGGGGAAAGCCACTGTCTTTTGATCAAGTTAATATTGGTCAAATATATGGGGAACCTAGCACTGAAAGGACAGAGGGAAGAGTCCAGAATTTGTGGCTTTTTTGACTCAAAGTGGAAACTTCTTCCGCCCTCTGTTTTGCCACAGCTACATAAATAGAGTGGGTGAACAGAATCCAGGTGGATGAGATGGGTTACTTTGTACTGTAAAGCAACATTTTGAGTAATTTCACCTGCGAAGGAGTGAAACAGAAAGGACTTTTTTGTCTATGCCCTGTGGTGAAAGGCAATGTGTTCTGTTTAATGGTGCCACAGTTCATTAGAATGTGATTTTGTGCTCAGCTTTTGCAGTCACATCCCAATGCACAACAGCGCCGCTTCAGATGTTCTATATTTGTACGTTTAGCCTTGAAGTGATACCCAAACTAGATCCTTTGAGAATGAAAAATGTCGTCTGAGAACTGACACCATGTTTAGCTTACATGTGCATCGTCTCACAGATTAAAAAAAGACTAAGCCTGAGAAATGAGGAAAGAATATGCTGTAGACAGCCTGACCTGTGGTTTTCTGGTGATCTGGACTGGAGCTGAATTTATTCTTCAGATAAAAAGAATCAAAGAAGGTTCAGTCCTTGAATTATCTGTGTCTTAAATTCCACACTGGTATGCTTTTTAAAGGTTCAAATCATAAAAATGATCAAATAATTGTCTTAAAGTCAAACCTGAACTGGCATCTACTGTCAGCCCCCTAAACATATTTCTTTGGATCTTTTTATCCCGAGTAATTGTTTTGGTCGGTTTAAGTCTACTAAACAGCATCCAGTCAGATTGAATCCTGGACTTTGACTAGGGGGCACCAAAACTGCTTTTGTGTATGAGTGAATCAGAGATGGACTTTCTGGTGTGCTTTGGTTCTTTGTCCATCTGCATCTTTCAAATTTACTTGAACTTGGTCACAAATTAATGGGCGGACATTCTCCTTCAGGATTTTCTGCTAAAGTGCAGACTTCATGGTTCCATCCTTTGTGGCATGTTGTTCAGGTCCTGAAGCAGAAAATCCTACCAAAACCATCACACTGACACCATGATGTTTGGCCATTGATTTGGTATTTTTCCCTGAAATGCTGTGTTGCTTTTATGCCATACATAAAAAGACACACATCACAAAAGCTCCACTTTTGTCTCATCACTAATGTATTCTCAAATGTTTTAGGGGATGATCAAAAAATGTTTTGACAAATGTGAGATGGGCCTTAGTGTTATTTTAGTAAGCAGTGTTTTTTTTTTACCAAAGCACACTCTCATGTATACAATTTTTGCCCTGTTTCTTTGCATACTGTACATACTCCATACTGTTTCTTTGCATCATCAGTATGGAGTGAAAATTCTGCCAAAACGGAACACGTGCAATAAATAGTCATATAAACATTTTTATTTAACTTACATGTACATGAATTACTCTCCACATACATTTTGAACGTTTTACATGAATAATATATACGGTTAGGTTATATATGATTATATGCACATTTATAAACTGTCTATCTATATAGAAATATCTATATATAGATATATCTAATATATATAGATTATACATGTGCAAATAATTATATATGTATAGATATAATTATGTATAAATATATTTGAATAAATAAATATGTATGTATGTATGTATGTATGTATGTATGTATGTATGTATGTATGTATGTATGTATGTATGTATGTATGTATGTATGTATAGATAGATAGATAGATAGATAGATAGATAGATAGATAGATAGATAGATAGATAGATAGATAGATAGATAGATAGATTTAGTAATTTTGGTATGTCATAAAATCCAGTCTCCAAATGTAAAATATTTTGTAATGAATTAGGAAAAAATGACAAAAGTAATCCTTTCAGTAATTGTCACACTGACATGAAACAGAAATGATTCACAGTAAATACAGAGTACACAGAAAAGTTAAGTAAATCACAGTAAAAGCATTACTCCATATTTGTAATACACAAGCATTGAATTAGCCTGAATAGTTTAACAAAATGAAATGACTCAATAAATTAACAAATTGGCAGATAACCTAACCCCCCAATGATAGACCCAAAGTTGCTCCATGCCCACCCACAGCTAACAGTCACAGTGCAGATGGAGGGGCTGGCTGCTTGGTCAGAGAGTCTGAGCAGAATGGATTAGAGACCGATCACCCACTTAATTTCAGCAATCCGACTAAAATGACCGTTTTTGATCTAGTGAACGTTGTACGCATAATGACAAAACAAATGCTTTTTCTCAAAGAGGGCGACGGAACTGCCAGCAGATGCTGAGGACAGGAATTCCCAAAGTATTTGACTTCTTCTACTTCCCACAATGGATGGGAACTATCTATCTATCTATCTATCTATCTATCTATCTATCTATCTATCTATCTATCTATCTATCTATCTATCTATCTATCTATCTATCTATCTATCTATCTATCTATCTATCTATCTATCTATCTATCTGTCTGTCTGTCTGTCTGTCTGTCTGTCTGTCTGTCTGTCTGTCTGTCTGTCTGTCTGTCTGTCTGTCTATCTATCTATCTATCTATCTATCTATCTATCTATCTATCTATCTATCTATCTATCTATCTATCTATCTATCTATCTATCTATCTATCTATCTATCTATCTATCTATCTATCTATCTATCTATCTATCTATCTATCTATCTATCTATCTATCTATCTGTCTATCTATATATAAAAAGCTTGTAATAAATTGATAACAAACATGTTAAGAGGAAAGCCTCCGTTCAGATCGTTTGAAGTACTCAGTCCTTCAAAACAAGCCCACTCACTGCGATTCTCAAAAGAGCAATGGTGCCATAGGTGGGAGAGAAAATGCACCGCGGACAATTTGTGGCACACCGAGCCAAAACATGATGGATCCATCTCAGCTACTTATAAACACATCTCATTAATAAAAGCAAAAAGGGACTGATTACTCAGATTGCTTTTGATTCAATTTACACCCACTGGCATTCACAGTTGGATGTGCACAAGTCCACCCACATGCTCAAGCCATAAGTGTGCCTATAGTGTTGACCATGAAGCAAAACAGATTGTCTCCAGCATACTCTAGAGCTCACAGCTTACTCAGTCTCTAGTGTGTGGCAGTTACCTCAAATTCTGAGAATCTGTCATGTAGCTTGAAATCAGGGAAGCCTTTGGGTGAAATACAAAGTGCCACAAGATAGTGGAAGGACACAGGTAGATTCTTAATTTGGTGCAATTTGCTGCCCCGGCCGCTCATACAGACATGTGTCTACAGGTTCCAACGTGTTTTAATAGTCCGACTTTACACTTATTCCCAAGTTCCCAGTTCTTACTAGGCCACTTTTAAAGTTTAGATATAAAAGTTCCATATGAATTTGCACTACATTTTCCTACAGCGATGAGACTTAAGTGTAAAGCATGCAAGAAACTAAGAAACAAGGAAGGAACCAACGAAGGAAGGATAGACAGCCGAACAGATGGATGGACGGATATGATTTTAGACAACATGACTGGGAATAGACTGCAAAAACACCAATATTTTCTCCACACTCTGTTCGCTTTTCCCAAATCTTTTCCTGGCAACTAAAGGACTCAAATTCCCTACTCTTCCATACCGTGGAGGAACCCTGGGGTCTGCATTCCTAATTAGCAAAATGGAAGATATGTGCACCAAGTCGACAGAGAACCTTCTGTTTATTACTCCAAGCATGCTATGGATAAACTGGTGCCCACAGAGCGCAAAAGAAATAAAATGGTGCAGAGAAACAGCCTGAGACAAAGGGGCCCGTGGGAGATGATAGATGGGGATAAAAAAGTGTATGAATCTGGCACGATCACAAGCAGCCATCCCCCCACCTGTCAGGGAGTGACTAATTTCAAAGTGGGAGCTTGGTACTGGCAAGCTGAGTGCTTCAGGTCAAAGGAGCTGCTTGGGTTACTGTGAGGTGCTCTGTACTGGCTGGGAGATAATGACTGGGAGTCTACACGACACTCCGTGCACACCACCTTGTTACAGAGGCTGTCCCTGCAGTGGAGCCACACATCTGATCAATCACAGCAGGAGTCGCCTCTGCGGGAAACACAAGCACTCCCATGAGTGTGGACCGGTTGCACAGTGTGCCTTGAAAATGAGAGCTAAAGTAAGTCAGAATATAGTGCCCGTCGTGTTTACTGCCAAATCTGGTAAAAGATGGATATAAATGCCTTGAATTAAATTAGTAGTTTATTGCAGCCACACAAAAGTTCACTGAATTTTGTAGACAGGCCAAACCATAGGTTTTTATAGATTTGTTCAGGGACAAAGCTATCCAGTGTAAAAATCATTGTTTTTAATGAAATCACTAGCAGCACAATTGCTGGTGCCCCATAATGTTCCTAATTATGTCTATAATTTATTTTGCTGGAGTCCGACATCTGTGAAAGTTCAGGAGCTTTAGACATGGCTTTGTTACCATTTTCAGATTGATAGATGTCACAGACTGATTTTTAAAAGGGCAAATACTGTTCTATGGAGTATATTAGGACATTTAAAACAAAATTCTGCTATCTTAATTAAGCATTTCATTTTTTCGTGGAATGATACAAGACCTATTGCTAAACAAACAGAGGTTTAGTATTTAAAGCTTTATCAGCAGTATGGATCTTAGCGATGTTGTTTCTGCCATCAGGAATGATTCCTCTACTATTACTTCTACCAAAATCTTCAAGATGAATGAATGCATTTACTTTTGCACATCACCGCTGGTGCAACTTCATGCCGCCAAACCATTTGTATCGTTTAGTGCAACACTGCTGCATATTTCCCTCATTCTGACTCCTGAGGTCCTTGAAGTTTTTTCACTGCTTTTATACCTCGGAGACAAGATTGTCTCAGATAACTGAAGGTAAAATATTAATGTGTGGCCTGTAGTAAGAATGTAATGTTAGTCCTCGAAAAGAATGGGAAAATACTAAATAAAGAATAGCATTTACTTATGCTGTACGGAGATCTCCCTGTATTTTGTCAGTATGAATTACTGAAGAACGGTGGAGCAAGGACATCTTTTCTTGTGGTGATAAAGGAAGATTGCTTTCTGAAAATACTTTAGTCTCAGATCTTAATCAGCCTTTCTGATATATGGCTGGTTTGGGGTCATCTTTAGGGGAAGAGAAATACTTTGACTCTAAATTTGCTCTTCCACTCAAAAATCAGTCGGCTCTTTTTCACAGCTGTCTGGCATTTAAAGTACTTGATGTCCATAATATAATGTAAAATATAATGAAATAAAATGATAGCAAAGTGCTCTCAGCCAGTCTTTGGGAAGATTAAGCAGAGTCTGCAATGAATGGCATTAAGCACGGGTCAGTGGGGCCTTCTCACGGTAACCTTGAATATATCACAGTATCACAGTAAAATGTAAAACAAAAATGTATATAATCTACAGCAATTTCTTTCATTTCCAACATAAAAAGCAACAATTATTCCTATAGCTGCTACAATAACATATGGACAATTACAGATATAACAATGATTTGTAATATATATTTATTATCATAAGATTTAAGGAAAAATATTGAATACAAGTTTCCTAAATTTAGCAGTAGTTTTTTTAAAGTGCTTAATGCTGATATTATCTGATTCATCAATGGGGTGTTCTGAGGTCAGCTGCTTAAAGGGATAGTTCAGCATTTTGGTAGTGAGCTTCTGTTATAGTAATGTGCAGTTAATACTGTCTCACCTGCAGTAGGTAAAGCTTTTGTCATCTTTATTTAGAATAATTTAGATGAGTAGGACTCAGAGACTGAAGCTCATGATCAGTAGAACACCAAAGCGGACTTGGAGCTTTAGTTAACTTCAATCCCTGATGGAATAATGAATAAGGCGATGGAAAAATAAGGCGATGGAAAAATGTTTGTTTCTTCTTTTGGCTTTTCCTTTTCAGGGGTCGCCACAGAGAGTCATCTGTCTCCATCTGACTATCTTCTGCATCTTCTTCTCTCACACCAACTCCCCTTATGTCCGCTTTCACTCCATCCATAAATGTCCTCGTTGGTTTTGCTCTAGGCCTCCTGCCTGGCAGTTCCAGCCTCAGCATCCTTCTACCCTGTCCGTCGTCTGTACACGTCCAAACCATCCCCAATGTTCATTTGTTCTATAATATTTTTGCTATTCTCACAAATTGGGTTACTGTTATTGTCCATTTATCGTTATCCAGATGAACTGCTCAAAATGTTGCGATATTGATTGTAGGCCATGTCGCCCAGCCCTATAGCTGTAACACACCTAAAACATGTTGTACCCCAGTACTGGTGTTGAACACCCCTTGATTAAAGCCCCAGTGTGTAAGGTTTTCACACTGGCACACCATCTAGTGGTGCGCTAAATGAAGTACAAACAACCTCGCCGTTAAGTGCATAATAACGACTACAGAAGCTGCGGAGTGTCATAAATGTGACAATGTCAACATATCCTCCATGTATTTGGTCCCATGCTACTGCTAATAGCTAATAGTCATCGTGTTAAATTGTTTTGGCACTGTTGCCAAGTCCATTTGTTTTTGGGCTTGTGTCTTGCGCTTATTTTTATCTAAAGCCGCTAGTAAATTCTGTGAGTTGCAGGTTTTTGGGCTCATTTCTGATTGTGCAGTTACTTATTTGGGCTCTAAAACAAGCAACTATAAACACAAGTTATAAAGAGAAACAGTGAACCGGCTGATATCACTCAGCCCCTCCGCATACACACATACTGTCTGAGAGGGAGAGGGAAATGAAGACAAACAAACTAGCCCTCTCTGCCAAGAGGACAGAGTAGTTGCTGGACCACACTGCCCTGTTTCTGACATAACGGCAAAATATGGCGGTCGGCTGCTTAGGCATCGATGTTGAAGAACGCAGGCTGTACTTAGCTTCGATTCTAGCCAGCGCCCATGTGGAAGGTCTCTGAACTCCATTCGGGCCCACGGTCGCTTGTCTCTCCAGTGTAGACCATCTTATCACGAGGGCCCACGGCAAAGAGAAAGATGAAAGAGGGAGCATTGCTTCATAGCAGGGGGCACCCTGCTGTGAGGGGCGGTCCCCTAGCGAGTGAGCTTGCAACAGTCTCAAATTTCCTGGTGCTTTTAGCGTACAGTTCAACATCCACGTTCTCCTCTGGCTGATATCCCAACAGCAACTCAAATGCAGAAGCAGAAATCTCATACCGAGGTGCCATAAAATCTACTATCCTCAGTGATTACATCCTGTACAGTAAAATGTAAGCCGTTTTCCATGCTGGTTGAATATCACAGGCTATCATCTCTGTGTGGTGTCCTGTGACCTCCGTAGTAATGAAGCTTAGTATGATTTCATTGGTTAGATGGTGCTGCAACATAAAAAATTATATCCTCCTCTCTCATTATTAAGGACTTTCTTCCTGCTTTTACAAAACATAGAAATTGCTCAACAATCAGATTCCTAATATAACCATGCAACTGAAATATATCTCAGCTGAAGCTAAATCTATGTTACTGTTTACTGTATATTGACTACAATATGGGCATTATGTTTTTTACTGTAGGTAAGTCTCCTCCCTGCAATATCACATTCCTTTTTACTGGCTGTACTCATAACATTGATATCCGAATTGATCTTTGAGCTCCAGATGAGGCTGCCCATATTGATGTGCTTCCTATAAAGTATTATTAATAAAACAAAGTGTGCTTCTGAAGACTACAGAGGCAACTGAAAGGGAAATCTTTAATCAAGTCAATCAAGCAACAGTATATTGCAGAATAGGCGGATAAACAATATTATAGCTACAGAGCAAATAAGCCTTTCAACAATCAGGAGCTACTGCTTTACAGTTAAAATGTAGTCTGTGAAACATAGAGACACTGTTGCAATTTTAAAAAAAAAGATTTTTTTAACACTTCTTCTCTTCTCTCTTCTAACACCTTATCAAGGTGTCAGTGACTGAAGACAGCAAAACTCCCTCTCCTCTCCCTGAGGGCTCTGCTCTTTGGCTTTTGCAATGCCAACATGTGGAAAGATATATATTCCAACTAAAGTTGGCCAGATTTACTTGTTGATCTGTCTTGTGACTGATTGCAGCAAACTGAAGGGTTCTTCAAGCGTTTTTTTTCCTTCTGACCGAGCAACATTGTTGCTTCATTTCCTTGGCAGAGCGCTTGGCTGCAGTCTTGTAATTTATTACACAATTTGAATTTGTATTAAAATTGTAACTCCAGCTGTTTGTGCATTGCAATCTATTTTCATTTTCTGTACACATTCAGTTGTGATTGTGCACCCTTCATAAAATTATCATTGTGCATGGCTTTAGCAAGCTTTATATTGAACATTTTCACAAATGGCTCCAGTTGAAAACAATCTTTTTCTTGGAAAAAAATCTAAATTTTCGCAAATGCTGTATGAAGCCTAAACTGAATATATTAATGCAAAATATTCACCTCTGACAGGTGGACTGAATGAAACAGATTATGTTATTATCACGGCTCCTATTAGTGGGTGGGAGATATTATGCAGCTAGGCAAAATATTGTCTACATTGATGTGTTAGAAGCGGGAGAAATGGGCAAGTGTGAGGATTTGAGTAGATTTGATCAACCGTGATAGCTATACTACTGGGACATCTCCAAAATATTTGGGAACTTCCAAAACTGCAGCTATTGTGAGGTGTACATGATCTGCAACGGTTAGTAGCTATCAAATGTGGTCCAAGGAACGAAGGAACAATGGTCAACCAGTCTCAGGGTCATGTGGGAAGTCAAGGCTGGCTCTTGTGATCCAGTTCAAATTGCTCAAGACGTTAAAGCTGGTTCAGACTGAAAGGTGTCGCATTTCACAGTGGATCACGTTTTGCTGCCTATGGGGGTGCATTGCTGCCGAACAGTCAGGGTGCCCCTGCTGATCAGAACTTGAACACGGAGAAATGGAAAAAGGTGACTTAGCTTGATGGATAATAAGACAAAGCAGTTACAGAAAAAAAAAACAATATACTAAAATAAAGAACAGATAACAGCTGAATGTGTCCCGGTCTCACAAACATCTGATCGACATTGCGAGATTGATTGCAGCCTTTTGCGCACGGTGCTTTTGTTAAGAGCATTTAGTGATCCCCAGGACACTGTTTTACTGCCTTTTCTTTTTGGTTTCTGCAAACATAAATGCGGCGTGATATTGTTAAAAGCATTTAAAGCATAATCTGAGAAGAAGGTCACGTATTTCCTTGTGGTGTAAATTACGTTTCCATAATTGAGCTCCAAATATTACTTTGAAAAATTTTTCTATTTTTTTAACCACTCACTCTGGTAAAGTAGTCATCATGTGATAAGGGTTGCTGCTGGGGTTTTTTTTTTTCTTCCAAAAAGCTGATGAGTGAATTGTGATGACTGCAGAAAGGCCACAAAACCCAAAGTACTCTCTAAAAGGAGAAAATTGCTCGTCTTGGATGATGCTTCCATTTTCACAAAACCTCCCTGGTTCTTGTCAATCACATTAAATGTCATGTCGGTCGTGAGACAAAAATGCTCCAAAAATATTAACTAAAGGTTAAAGAATAGGTTAAAAAAATAACATAGTTAAACCAACTATATCTAATACACGAGAACAAGTTCCTCTTTTGTGTAATTTCTCACAGCATTGTTGTCAGTCAAGCTCTCATAAGGAAGCTGACTCTTTCTAAAAAAAAACTGTGTCAGACGTCAGGTTAACAACTTTATAATAAGAGTGCAGGAGTGTTTTAGCCTTCAACACCAAATAAAATATCCGCTCAACCCCCCCCCCCCCCCCCCCCCCCCCCCCGCCACCCCACCTCCGTAACCAAGCGGCTCCCATAGGTGAAAGCCAGGGGTCTTCGTGTTAGAAGGGGGTGAGAGCTGCTTTGTGTCTACTGGCCATGGAGACGTGTGTAATGCAGAAGAGCAGCTGAGAAAACACTTCACTGGAGACAGACTGTCCCAACCTGCCTTTCTCCAGCAGCTGGAATAATAAATGGTCTGTTTTAAGAAGCTTCAAATCTACCGCTGTTGAGCACATAGAATCTTAGACTCCAGTGAAAACCAGCGGACTGAAGCCTGGTCTATGTTGAAGCTAAATAAATCATTCAACATGAGAGACAGTCTTCTGTAAAAAAAAAAAAAAAAAAACAAGAAAAAATTTGATACTTAAAACAATTAGTTTTACAAACCATATGTTGGCCTCACGTCCTATTTTTCAAATATACTTTCACCTGTTTTTAAATATATAGTTCACATTGCAAATCTGTAGAAGACGGTGATCTGGCAGGTGACACGAAAGCGTTTCGGCCTACATGCATGTATGGCTGGTGGAAAATTAACACTGAACATCAACCTGGACATACATCAACATGGTGAAATATAGTGGCGGCACCATCATGTGAATTTTGTTCAGTAGGGATGGCGAAGAGGGGATTCTAAGAAGATGGATGGAGATAAATACGAGGCGGCTCTGAAAGAAAACCTGTCAGAAGCTGCTTGACATGAACCCCGGGTAAAGGTTCACCTTCCAGCAGGACGACTGTAAACATACAGGCAGAGTTACAGGTTACAGGAGTTACTTTCTCATCAATTGACAATAATACATTAGCATTAAAAATGTAAGTTCTTCCACATGGGATCAACATAGAAAATATATTAAAGCCATACATACAAAGCACCTGTATGTATTTATGTATTAGATGTGACCTGTTTGATCATTTTTATTAGCAATGTAAATTGAAAACTTGTGAAAGTTCAAATCTTTTCCTAGTTCACAGTGTTTTGACATGCTTTCGTTTACTTAAATCTTACATTAATCTCAATCGATTGTTTAAAATTTTCCGCGATAAATTCAAACTTTGAGGCAGGAACATCTGGTAGAACTAATGTGAAATGACCCTAAACTGGCTAATTATGATGACTATCTTTTCACCCTCTAGCCTGAGATGAAGATAAGGACCATGCCATCAGATAACAGATCACATTCTCTCCAGGCAATAACACGTTTAAAATACTAGGATGTCTCAACGTTTAGATTGTATCTTTGTGACATCCAATGAATCTGGAAAAGGAGCCCAAAAAAGTTATAATAATATAAATACCAGATTCCAACGGCAGATCTGGATTTTTTTCCATGCTCTTCTTTCTGAAATATATTTGCACTGATAAGTAACACACCTTTCAAGTAAAGCGCAAACAAAATAAAATACTGTTTTTTAAACAGGCTTGTATTTACAAGCAAGGAGAGGGGGGTCCCAGAATCTTGGGGGCTGCTCTGTTTGCTTATGCTTTGGGTTGGCATTAAAAATCTGGCAGAATAGCACAGGCATGGCAGAATAGTATTTCAAAATTTGGGTTTATGCAAAAACTACACATAATGGTACTCTCGTAACACGTTCTAACTTTCTGGATGTGTTTTTCTTTAAATGTAGCCTTAACAAGTACATTAAAAGGAAGTGAGCTACACAAAGAAAGACTTGAAAAGAGAGGCTAGAAAAATAATAATCTGCAAAATTACAAGCAAACTGAGTTTGTTTTCTTTTCAATCCTCCTCATAGGGACACAACCCCTCCACACACGAAAATCCAGCACAAGCCATTAAACTAAAAACATTAAGTTTATTTTGGAAAGTACATTACAAGACATCTTCAGGATTAAGAGCTAAATTCAACAATTATCTGCAGCCTCTTTGACCTGTTAAGGGTCACAGCGGGGCTGGAGCCCATCCCAGCTGTCACATAGCTTCAGGGTACACCTTGGGCAGATAACTGCTCCATCACAGAGCCAGCGCAGGGACACACAATCCTGCACAGTCAGGGTCGGCACCAGCTGAGAATCACTATAGAAGTTATTTTGAACCAAAGGTAGAAGGTAGAATCATCTAGGGACAAGTTGCCCAGGAACAATAAAGGCCAGAACAACCAGTAAAATCTTCTTTGTGTAACAAACAAAACTAACCACCATATTCACATGCACATGCCACCATCAGTTAAGCTGGAAAGTAATGTTTTCTTTATATATATATATATATATATATATATATATATATATATATATATATATATATATATATATATATTTATATATATACTTCAAAGTAAATAACGTATTCAGGGTTTCACATCCGTGTAGGTCAGTGGCATAAAATCCAGTCCTCGGTCTTCAGTGACAAAACAGACGCACAGAGCCAAGAACTTAATCTATATAAATGCTCAGTCAAACTGTAATTGGTAAACAAACTATTGTAAATTAAGGACATAAACAGCAGCATTTAAGTTTTAGCTATCCCTCAGTAATTTTTTTTTTTTAATTCACGGTTTTGCAAAACATTGAAGGAGAATTTGATCCAAGTATTGGTCCCTGTTTTTAAATGGATAGAATCTAGTTTGTACACTCAATAAAGGATTATCATCTCTTTACCATTAAATTTTATTTCAGGTTAACTTTCCTATCTGGAAACTACTTGCTACAGAGCAGGACCTTGCTACTGCTGGACCACCTTAGATGCGACACAAAAACCCCATTTTAAGATTTTCTGCTTCCACTGGTTTACGATAATCCCCAGCAGTGTCTTTGGATGGCCGCGGACATGACAGCAGTTTCCACAGCACGAATACAAGATGCAGCGGTGTGGAGAGAGATGAAGGGGGAGATGAAATGTGGAGATATTGATAGAGTGGGAGAAGTGGAAATAGATGGCAGGTAAAATCCAGCAGCCTGCAGGAACACAGCACTGGGATTTCAGGTGGATGGGGAAATAGCTTTAGTAAAGGTAAAGATGAGCCCAGCTCACAGTTATACCCCCTCCACTCCGAGACTTTAGGCAATTCTGACAGTCACTGCCACTTTATTGGAGACTCAAAGTCCAGAAAAAAAGTAAACACATCTCTGCAAGTCAATGATACTGCATACTATATGAAGGGTAGCCATCTCAAGGACACAAAGTTTCTGCTGCAAAGGAATTCAAATAATATTTCTGGATTCGGAGGGCCATGAGTTTCCTTTGTCCCAAAAACTAATCTGGCAAAATAGCCTTTTCTGACTATATTTGCTCATTAATTACTATTTTCAAGTTAAAAGCCCTCTGTAGAACCTTTGACACACTAAGATACAGTTTATACGACAAAAACTACATATGTTAGAAAACTGTGGATTTCGGTGTTCTCTGGTGTCACGGCTATTGACGTCATATTTGTGTTTCCTTCTTTTTTTCCTTTCTCATTTCTAAGTAGGCTGCATGTTCCTGTAGAAAGACCCGCCTACTTCCTGCTTTCTAGGGTGCTGACCTCAATCCCCTCTATTGGTTCCCTCGGTTCCACCCCAACCAATGGCTCGTCACCACCTACAATCACCTCCTGCTCATAAGGAGAGCAAACCCGTTGATTGAGGCAGCTTGTCACAGCCAGTTGACTTGTGTGCCTCGTGTGAATGAGAAATTGTTTGTTAGCTGATGTGTTTGTGCCTAGTGGAGTGGCTCATTTAAGTTTATGGTTACCCATTTTGGTTTGTGTTTAGTAGCCTGTGCCAGTATCTTTTGTTGTGTTTGCTTTTTGTGCGTTTATTACCTTGAGGCCAAGAAGAGGGTGGAATTAGGGCCAGAGTTCTTACTGACTGCCACACTGAGGTTTTCTATGTTAGTCTCATTAGGTGTAGTGGGTGCTGTGCTCTCTGTTTTTTAGTAAGAATCTCCTCTGTTTACATGTATAGTTAAGCATAATCCTCCTTTTGAGGATCTCTTTTATTTAATTTGGTTTGTTATTTTCACAGCACCCTCATCCACCCTCCTTTTGTTTGTTTATTGCTTGCACCTCTTGTTATCAAATAAATTATAATTTTATAATTTACCGGTTTCTGCCTATATGTTCATGACCCCACTTCCCTAGACCAACAGGGGGTCGTGACATCTGGATATTGTGCAATATGGCCTGTTGTTATATCATATTCTGCGCTCCTCTTAAAAAGTAACCTTTAATTCATAATATAAACAATAAACTGAAAATACATCCATCCAATTTTCTATAGCCGCTTATCCGTGCAGGTTCTGGCGCCTAGTTCTACCAGTCATTGAGCAAGAGGCAGGGTACACCCTAGACAGGTCCGCAGTCCATCACAAGGCAAAATAGAGACACACAGGACAAACAACCACACACTCACGCCTAAGGGCGATTTAGGGAGACAAATTAACCTAAAAGTCTTTTTTTTATTTTGGACTGTAGGAGGAAGCTGGAGGACTTGGAAAGAACCCACTTATGCACAGTGAAGACATGCAAACTTCATATAGAAAGACCCCAGTTCGGGATTTGAGCCAAGGGCCTTTTTAGTGCATGGCAACAATGCTATCAACTGTGCCACTGTGCAATAATGAAACAAAGAATAAAAGGCAAACGTCTGCCCGGTCTACTTGTCCTGTTCTCTGGAGTTAAAGCTTGTGTAAAAGATAATTTTAAAAACAAAGTTAAATTCATCTAGAACTCTGCCAGACCTCCCAGAATGGAAAGTTTAACTATACATAATGACATGTTTCATTTTTATTTAAGAAGAACTTCAGCTCCATCCCTGTTTTATCATTCTGTGAAGACTTCCGCCAATTCTCTATACACTATACACTTCATCTAAAGGGACAGTGTGTAACTAATTTGCCTTTTAATTAGCCAAATTCAAGTACTGCTTTTATAAATACATATTCTGGCAAAGTCTAAAAGTGTTCTTATAATTTAGAATTAGCAGTTTATAAATACATAGGTGCCGGTGCAAACACAGGGAGGTGCCATGTTGCCTCTCTATTTCTGATTTCAGAAGCTGAAAGGGGACAAACTTGTCAGCCACACACGTTTTCCCTGTCTTTCTCCTATATGAAGATGTGCTGTCAGTGGAGGAGGAGTAGAGAACAAGCAAAGATGACCGTCGAACATTCTATTTGTCGTTTTCTGTTGAAATAGAGGACCATCCATACTATTTACTGAGCGAGAGGGAAGATAAAGTAACCAAGAAAAGAAAAAGAAGTAATAAGTGGGAGAACACGAGAATCTGTATTGGCGTAGCTATTATTACCAGGTTGAGACAAAAATGAGGGAGCGTGGACTCAGCACTGATATGGAGGTTGCAAGCTTTCTGCTGGACAGCAGGTAAGTTAATTCAATATAAGACCAGGTCTCTTTACTTGTGTTTATAATTGCTTTTTTAGAGCCCAAATAAGGGACTGCACATTCAGAAACGAGCCCAAATAACTCCACTTCACGGAATTCACAAGCGACTTTAGAAAATTTAGCACCGGTGTCAAAAACCCTTTCACACGATGACCATAGCTATTTGCTATTAGCTATCATTATTATTATGTTTACATTGTCACATTTATGATACTCCGCGGCTTCCGTAGTAGTTATTACCTGCTTAACGGCGAGGTCATTTGTAATTCAGTTAGCGCACCATTAAATTGTGTTCAAATATGTGACAGCTAAAATATCATAAAGAAATTTGAAATATGCAACTGCGAGCCTAGCACATCAGCTAACATCTCCGCCTGAAAGAAGTATAATCATAAAGCTATGCACGTTTTAGTGACAAAATTGTCAGAAAATTAGAATAGCTTTCTGAAAGGAAATAACACATGTCGGCACAACATATTGAGGCTGACCTAAAGAAGCTCATTTTGGGGAAAAATATCTGTCACTTTCAACAACAATGGATACTGCTGTATCCTAAGTGTCATTAATAAGTGGATTAAGCTGGGAACAATTATTAATGTAGATTACATGATACTGATTAAATGTACAATGCTATTTGATGCACTTTAAAGCTACTTAATTTACTGATAATTTGATTGTGTTAACTTCAATGCAGCAAAATGTCTCCAGGGACCATTTTTTTATCAACATATTTTTTAATCTAAGAGAATTCCTACTATTAACAATTGTTATAGTCACAGCAAAAGCCATGTTTGCATCACAAAAAGTAATGCAACAAATAATAATTATTATAATAATAATTATAACAGCATTAGACCTCAAAACTTATTTAAATACTGTTTCAGGGAACCTGGCACAGCTGTCTGCTTATAATGGCTGGTAATGTAATAACATGCCGTGGTCTGCTTACTCTGTTCACAGAGTCAACAGTGTCACTCGCACTGAAGCATGGCTGATGCTACTGTGAAATCCGTGTGGCTGTATTAATGGGAGTTCCTCTGTCAGGAAGCCCAGATGACCTTGGTCTTATCTCTACCACCTCATGCATGATTGATAAATAAAATTGAAACTTAAGATGTCTTCCAAGCTGATTTATCTTATCTTGTTAGAAGATTAGGTTTTTTTTCTTTCCTGTTCATTGGGAAAAAATTAAAAAGAATTCTCTGATTGAAATTTCCTTTCTGCTCAAATTGCACTGTCTCTGTACGTTTAACTGCCTTGAAACCTTCTGAATAAACATTCACAATTGTGTAGCAATGCTGTTCTCTTTTTACATTAATGTTCAGCAGAGCTTTTAATAAAATCCCACCTTTGTCGTTACTTTGAAACCTCTGCTTACATTTAGACTCATGAACTATTAATATCTAAGATGGAGTGTTTACCCTTGATACAACCCAATGTTTTGTAGCTTAATTTCTCAGTTTGATGTAAATAACATGTTGCATTGTCACAGAAGTGAAATTTCCCAGCAGCACTAGCTCAGAATCACAATAATCTAAAGCTTTATGGACTGACTTGTAACCTTTTAAAGGTTTCCATGATAAACAGCAGTGTCAGTCATGATACTTATGTTGCAGCTATGCTGAATATTACAACAACCATGTAGCAAGGCTGCTTTTCTAACGGGTAATATTGTTTTGAACCGTTGATCAATAGAACTCCAAGCCAATGAGGCTGTCTGGAAATGTTTATTCATGGAGGACCATATTCCTTACAAATATCATATTGCTGATAACTTCAAGAGGAATTACTTTGTGATTGCTTAGTGTATATGGAAATATTAGCAGACCATTTATTTGACCTACCACAGAGTTTTACCTTGGAGAGTGCAACATAAAACCAGAGGAAAGAATCTTACGTCTCTGATCTGCGCTCTGTCCGAGAGTGATGACTATCCAGGTTAGTATTTCAATGAATTCAACTAAAACCTATATGCAGGGCATTATTTCACAATGCTAGACTATAAAAATCTGCCTACGAAGTCTTGCATTTTCAAAGTTATTTACAAACATTTATCTCTTTTTTTCTGCCTACACCAAGTAAAGTTTTTTTTCAATATCAAGTGGTTTTTAAATTTACCTTCCAATATTCATCATCATAGCTTTTTTATTTTATTCATTTACTGTAAAATGGTTGTCTAGAAAGGTGGTTGTTAGATATTTATTTACATAATATAAATTTAATATTTATTTGCTAAAGATACTTTTCAATAAAACCCAATCTGAAATGGTGCCACTGACGCCCTGAGTGGAAAAGTTTCATTTTGAGTGTGAGGACCTTAAGGATTTATGTTTTTGTTCGATTTTAATCACATTTAGACAAAAGATCTTGAACCGCAGCATGTCATGTAACTTTTAAAGCTCACAGGTGTAAACTCCTTGTACTTAAGCTTAACTAAACCCTTTCTACATGCTTTATGGGTATAATTCTTGTATCAGGTGTTAAGATTCCCGGTTCAAATCCAAGCTTTTTTTCTACAATTGCCCAGACATTGATAAGGCAAAACAAACCTAAAGAAACTTTAAACTTAAGACATGAAAATTATATATTTTTTTAAGGTTGGCAGAGTATTTTTAAAGGTGATCATTTAAGTCTGAACACAAAACATCTTGTTCAACCTTTAAATTACTTTTCAATACAAGTGAATATTTCCATTTCAAGCAATCTTTATTTATCCTTTTTAAGTCAAACACAACAGAATTTTTATATATAGGATATGAGAAAACATAACAAAAGTAATATGCAATGAAAGTAACTACCGGACAAAAAAAATCTTGTTTTCCATTCCTGCAGATTATTTCTTCGCCGAAGGTGACAATAGGAGTATGGTGGAAAATGTTTTAGTAGCTCAGGTATTTATATTCTGTTTAATTAGATTTAAATTTGCTAAAAAGAGACCTTACCTAACTAAAGTCCAGTATTTTGCTGGTGTTTAGTATTGTATAAAATGAAGTGCTACCCCTTGAATATTTTCTCATTAATACACATAAAAATGGATTCTATTGGAATATTATGTGAAACAGACATTTATGCATCATTGTAAATTGGAATTGAATGAAAGGATCCCCACAACATGATGCTGGCACCACCATGTCTTACCATGGGGTTTGTGTTCAGGTGATATGGTAATTTTCCATCATGCATACTGTCCTGCATGCAGGATAAAAATGTCAGTCTCATCTGTCCAGCAATGGCGCCACTAGGGTGTGGTTCGGGGTGGCCACGGCCACCCCATGCCATGTCCTGGCCACCCCACTGGCCACCCCACTCACCAGTGTAAATTGCAGTAGCATCAGTTTAGCATTTCATCCCCTTATGCACAGCCAGCAATGCAGCCGCTCTTCTTGACCTTCTATTGCGCTTTTATTTCTATCTGCCAGTATCTACTTTCCACTAGTAATTGTTTTGTTTTTCATTAAATTAATAAATGTTCACCTTGTTCCTAATATAATTGCACAATATAAAGGAATTGTTGTTCAACTCAAAATGTTAATTGTACTATTATTGGTCTATGCACATTAGATAATTAGTAACATTAAAAATCAAACAATAAACCAAAAGATATTAGTAGGCGTTTACTTAAGTCTTTAAGATCGTTTTCTACAGGCAGCTTTACTACAACAGTAGGATAAAATCCTGAAATTATGGCTTTTAGTTTCAGTGTGTCACCCCAAGAGTTTTAGTGGCCCCCTCTGGCCACCCCTATGAAACGTTTCTGGAGGCGCCACTGCTGTCCAGTACACCTTCTTCCAGGTGTTTGCCACATCACTGGTTTTCAGATCTGGTCCTCAGGACCCATTGTCCTACATGTTTTAGTTCTGTCTCTGCTTCAGTACACCTGAGTCAAATGATTGCATTACTTCATCAGCAGCCATCAAGGGCTGTGGAGGGGGGTATATCTTTTCCTTTCATTTCACAAAGATTCTACACTTTGTGCAGGTCTACAAAATCCCAATAGGAAAGAATAACATTATTTTTTCACTGAGAAAACGTGGGGCTTGTACATTTTTCATACGTGTATATTTCTAATACTGAGGCTAAAATAACATCTGAACCAGTCTGGGGATTGACATAGTTCCGGATCCCTAACCTGTTAACAAATACTGAATGTTGCAACAAATCTTCCTCACCAACCCAACAAGGGAAGGATTTAGTGCAATGTATTTTTGCAATATTCCACTGAACAACAGTTTGAATAACACAAACAGGGTATATTTGCCACAATGGAATAATAACTTTTGGACATTTTTGTCCATAACGGTCTTCAGTCACTTCATAATCGCACTTTTCCTGGAAACGTTCACTGAACTGTTAAATTGAAGTCAGATTTATTCATGAACTGCCAGCTGCGAAGGTTACATCTGCAGGTGACTGGGTACAACCGTGCTGTGACCCAGACACAGGAATTATTTTTTTGATATCTTGCAATGACTGCAAAGTAATAACTCCAACTATGTGAACCAAGATGGTGACTGTTGTGATCCATAATATGTCAGCAAGGAAAGGTTAAACAGAAAAGGTTAAAAAGAGCAAAAACAGTTGTACAGCTTTTATTTGACAGATTACACCAGGCTATTCAGAGTTTTCCAGTTTTCTCCTAGTAAATGCAAATCTAATAATAAGTTAAGATATTGTTAATCTTTCTTCAAATCCAGAGGACACAGTGTGTCCATATGGTGATATCACTCAGGCAGATCTTATGAACCACTGGGGTTTAAAACTGAAGGAAAACGTCTTAGTCAGCTAAAGGTCATTGCATTTTTCAGTATAACATTCTGTTTTATCTCAAACATAATCTTTATAATATTTTCCTGCAAGGCATGTCATATATCAATAATAAAACCTATCCTCAAAAAGGACAACTAGAGGTTTTATTAAAACAGATCATTGGCATTTACTCAGAGACAACTAAAATTACAGTTTTTGAGGAACTTCTGAAGAATAAGAATATACTCGATATCTCAAGATACTGAATAAGATCAGCAGTTGCACTGACTGAACGGTTACAGTACATGAAATCTTACACCGGATATACTCTTTGTTATAAATCATGTGAGAGGAATTGAAGGATCAGCTGGCTGAAGATATAAATATGTTAATTTCAGTCTCAAGTACCCATGAAGATCTATTCAAGAGAATTAAAATCAGTCCCATGTAAATGTTTAAAATCTATAGGGCCTTATCCACACAGCTGGGTATCTGGGAAAAATATTTGTATGTGTTTTTGGCCTTTATCCACAAAAACACTCACAAAACAACAACAACTTAGTTTTGCATCACTAAAAACTATTTTTTTCTGAAAATTCTGGCCAAAGTGGAGATTTGAGAAAACCCTGTTTTTATGTTTGCGTGTTTACATGGCAAAGCAGAGTTTTAGGGTCCCCCGCATCACAGTCTGTGACCATTGTTATTGACTATGCAGTGGATGGAAAATGAATGCTGTTAGAGAGGTGCTGATCTTTACGCTGGTTCAAACGCTTTTTGCTTGTTTGTTTTGCAAGCCCAACTGCTCCTATACGTTGAGGTGCAAAGGAGAAAGAGTGCTTGTAGGTCAGTTGGTTCACACCCTCTCCATACAGAGGGACCATGTGGTTGTTTTGAAGAGTTCTGATTGGCTGATACAGGTTTTAGCTTTGTGCTACACTGTCTCCTATGTGTTTGGTATGTTTAAAACAACACTTAGTGGCGTATTTGTGCGTGTTTGTGTGGATGAAAACTTTTCTGAAAATGGTCCTGTGTGTACAATATTGTTCATTAAAGCGACATGGGGGAGATTTTTTTTTTTTATATAAAAACCTGCCTATGTGTGTACAAGACCTAAGTACCTTTAAAGGGCAGGCTACACTTGGTCAGTATTAGAGGGTCTACATTAGTTTTGTGATCTTGTTTCACTATATTCACCATGTGGAGAGCAGAACACATGACACAGACAGACAGGAAACAGCATTAGCCAACAAAATCTCTCTTTCATTGTAATCATTGTTACACAGTAAATGGTGAAAAACACATTTTAGTGCAAATCTAGATTCAATAGATTTTAAAAAAGGATAGCCTATAAAACCCTTTTCTTAAGGCCTTGATAGTTAGAACTTCAATTGCACAACTCACCGTGGGATCTTTAGGCATAAAATCACGAACAGCACAACAGCAACAATAATCGAGAGCTTAGTTTGGTCAGGGTCAGGTTCGATATCCATTAGCTTGGTCTGACTGATTTTACTGGGGGACTAGCCCCATGATATATAGTTTCTTTGCCCCAATAATATTTCCACGCAAACCTGCATTTATTAAAGAACAACAGGCCTGATTGTCCACTTAAAAACATAAAAGGAAAGTTTGGAAGAACAATCAACTATCAACGATGAAGGAAACACAGACAGATAGATGTTGGTGTTATTTTGTTTTAAAGAATCTTTAGTTGAGGTCTGTAGATGTTGAACTCAGGATTAACTAATTTATTCAAGACTCCTCAAAAAAAAAAGGTACCAATCAGAGACTCATTGGTGTCATCTTCCCCCCACAATGTACAGTGCTGTTGTTTTACAGTGCTTACACTGTGTCCACCACCTCACTCATATATATTGACTGGACATGCATATAAGCAATAGAAAAGTTACTGTATAATTGAACAAGAAGTTTGTTTTTGGCATAGTGGCGCCCCCTTGGCCATGCTTTCCTGGGCAGAAAGTCATATAGCCCTTATCAAAAACCACCTCCATGAATACAGCTGTTTCTGCAGATGTGATTGCATTGTGAAGCCAGCTTTTCCTTAAAAGATAACTAGAGGGTTCAGAAACTTAGTAAACATCCTGCTGTATAGAAGAAAAGTCGAAGCCTTTGATCATAAATACACAAGGAAAGCAGGTAATGAAGACTCTGCCCAGTACAGCTTTATGTCAAGCAATGCCTTTATTGATGCTAGTGATAAAATAAAACTGCTATGGTTGTAACAGTAGGAGTATTAACTTTATGTTCTGTAAATACTTACAAAATTGTGAGACATTTTCCGGAAAATTGGTTAGGAAAATGTACAACGAGTTGTTCAAAGAAATGCAGCATTTCAGTCTAAAATATGTATATTTATATAATTCTGGATGAGTTGCTTTGGATATTTTTTTGCAATAAAATGAAAAGAAATCTTAGAGTCTGCTTAGCCGAATGTCTTAATTTATTCTGGTCAAAAATTGGGTCATGTTATGGAATGGCAGTAATGAAAATCAGCGAAGTGTTGTCAAAAAGTCTTTTATTCCCAATTGCACTGCGTGAGAGACACTATAATTAGAGGGGGGAAAAATGTTCTTTAGCATCCACCAAGTCAAAGTGACTGCTCACGCAGAGAGCAATCCATTTCAAAATCCTCAGTTTAAGGTTGCTTTTAGCACAGTCTGCGTCTGCCTTGAGAGCCTACAAAGGATGCTTTCTGATGTTTGGAGCTGCACATTGTCCTGTTTCCACCTTGGTCCCTAGCTTTCAAGGTTCTAGTCAGATTTAATTTTTTATTTTTCTGTTGGTCCTGGATCTCAAGCAGTTGTGTGAGATCTGCACCCTTTTAATCTGCCACTCTAATGGGTGTTGTTAATTAACTTTCAAATATTTTTTACAGCATTCTTGTTTTAGGATCCACTTAACTTCAAATAAATGACTGGCTTAAAAAAAACTATAATGGTAACAAATGAGCTATTTATAACAGAAATGAGGTTAAAAAAAACAATTTTTGGTGACACATACTGTACTGCTGTTTTGTCTTCAAAGTTAAAAGCCTAAAGAAGAAAAAAGAGAGAGCGGGAAACAAAGAAAATGTGTTTCTGTCTTCTGGGTATAGCAGCTATATCTCTGAAGATGTTTCTAATAAAAAACTCATGCTGGGCGGGAAAAGCTGCAGCCTGTTAAGTGTCAATTTGACAAGCATATAACGCACATCTGTGTGACAATGCATATAAACAGGGCAGTTCCTATGCAAAATGTTTTTGGGCCTCTCTTGGCGTGCGTTAGAATATTGATCTTTGGTTCTTGATGACAACCAGCAGCCATCTGTAAGTGATCCCGATCAATTAGAGGCCAACTTTACTGATAAGCATCAGGAAACTTCACAGCATGAAAGTCATTGGATCCGAAAATGCAGTTCACCTCTGGGCACATCACACCCTGACGTCAAAACGGAACCATCCATCAGTTATTAACTGCACCAGGAAGAGAAAGTATTTGGTGTGAATCCTTTTAAGGGCTCAGTTGCCAGAGGAAATAAAATAGATAAAAAAAATGGTAACTAGGAAAGTAAGTTCTGTTTTTCGTGTGTAAAACTACGTTTGAATTTGTTTGTTTTTTTAAGTTTGAAACAGAACAAGACTGGAGTAGAAAGTTAGTTATGAAGGATAAATGTTCCTTGAAGGCCAGCGTCTGGCATGTCTTTGGTGATTCCCCGCTTGGACACACCTGATTTTACAAACTGGATTATTTGCAGCCTCCCGCTGATCATGAAAAACATCTTAATTTTTTAATAAAATTTAAATTTTGCACTCTTTTCAACGTTTTTTTTCAACAGTGTCTTGTCTGGTGCATTCATGTAATTGCACAGTAATTTACATTGTCTGTAAATGACTGCTGTCTGTGTTTTTGATTCAGATTTTTAAATCTATCAGATGCTAAGGACTATTTACACACTTTTAGCTTCTCAGGAAGTGTTGTCAGTGCATTCGACTATTGTTGTTTGCGTCTTGGTGTTATGTGTGAATCTGTGTGAATTCTGAGCTGGTTTCTCACCAACAGTTTCATTATGGTTACATAATGACAATAAAGATTCTTGATATCTGTACATTTCACGAGAACATGTCAGTCTAGCAGTGATTGCGATTTTGGTTTGTTAAGAGAGTTTTGAAAATGACACGAAGGACATTTTCCAGATTGCAGGTGGGATATTATTCCCTACGGTACTTCCCTTAACTGATGCACAGTTTGTCTAAATGTAGCGTATCTAATGGGCACCTCATAGCCACCTCTGGCAGTGTCTATGGCGGATGTGTTCCTGTCACATTTTCAGGGCTAAACTCATAAAATCAAGAAATCATACAAATCAAATTTCCCAAAAACAAAAAAACAAAATTAAACAAACATCTTGATGACCCCCAAGACCTTTGAGGAAACATTTGTTCAACTGACAGGACAAGAGGTTGAACGTTAGTGTCATGTTACCACATGCATAAAATTAGCACAGCATTTCAAAAAAGAAACATCATACCGAAGATTCAAACATGGAGGTGGTTGTGGGTTAGGTAGTCTGCAGCTGCTTTGCTGCTTCAGGACCAGTAAAACATGCCATAATTGGTGAGTTTTAAAGATTTCTAATTTTTTAAAATATGCTTGTGCAATATGAAAAATTATCCACCAGCTTGCACCACCTCTATTAAGTAAATCCTTCAAAATACCAGGGGTGTTTGTGGGAAATTGGCAGGTTTGTTTTCCCCATGTCAAATATGCATGCAAAAACAACTTGGGTAATGTTTGAGGTACAAGGGAAGTAAGCTCTGGGTAAGAAAGGGCCCAGGTTGGATAGTCGAAACACGCCTCATAGTTACCGCTGTGTTACATAAACGAGCTGTAGGAAATGAAAATGATCTTACACTTGGGCTGCACTGTGGTAATGTTTTACTACCTGTTTCAAATCCTGGATCTAACCATGGGGTCTTTATGCATGGAGCTGACATGTTCTCCCTGTGCATGCATGGGTTTTCTCCAGTTACTCTGGCTTCCTCCCACAGTCTAAAAACATGACTGTTAATTGGTCTCTCTAAATTATCCTTTGGCGTGTGTGTGTGTGTGTGTGTGTGTGTGTGTGTGTGTGCGACAAACAACCCCCCCCCCCCCCCCCTTTGACCCTGCTCGAACAAGCGGGTATTGACAATGGAAGGATGAAACTCACTCCTGCTACTTAACCCTGGTTATTAGTCCCCTTTATGAGCTTAAAAGCTTTTGGTTGCTGTTGTTTGAAGGCTGTTGGAGTCCTCTGCCCATCGCATAGCATGCTATACCACTGAAATCTTATGATTGAGTCAGAGTTACCACGTATTTATCAGGATTAAATCTAATTTGTTCTGATCCACACATATGTACTAAATAAACTTCAATGGCAGCAACATTAAATGCAAAAAAAAATGATCTCCTAATTCCTAAAAGCCCAAAACAAAACACACTTTGCAATGATTCGCATCCAAAGCGGGCCTGTTTTTCATTTTCCCAGTGCCAAACACACAAACGGTTTCTGGTACAATAATTCATTCCTGCCATATGTTAAGTGGTATTCTTGCACAGACATCTTCTCACTTAATATTATTACTCTTACTGCTCACATTGCTGCTGGTTTCGGGGCTTGCGCTATCTCACAAATAAAATTGGCCACGAGTTTCTTCAGCAAACCACTTCACAGTAAAAGAAGGCTCCTATTTTCAGATCAGTTGAGACCAAGCAGCAACTATCAACCACCGAGGCGCAGATCATTACAATGCAGCAGAAGCTTTGGAGACAGAGGCGAACCACTGGAAGCTGTCCATTATCATTGTTTGTGGCTGGTTTCACACATCTTCAGGCACACAATATGCTCACAGGGTCAATCACCTGCCTCCTACTCAGTCTGAGTAATTGGAAATGACAACTGTTACATATTGCATTTCCAGCAGGGAGGAAATTTGGTTAGTGGATGTGTGCTTCAGTAAATACTTATTGCATCAGCAGGGTCCTTCGCACTTTACATGAGCAGCTGCTCAAATGACCTCAAGATGTTGTTGCGATGAATTTATATGGCAGAGTGTGTCTTACGGTAGTCCAAGGAAACGCTCAGAGGAAAATTAGACTACATGACTCAAGGCAAGAATTAGCTGTGAGAGTGTCTGCTTTCAAAAACACTAAATCTCAAATCTTCACGTTGGGAGGAAATGCAAAGAAGGAACAGTATGTTGGTTTTGCTGCAGAATGTTACACTTGTACAACTCGAGCAGTTAAATAATTACTGTGCCTTGCATTAGTATTCACACCCCTTGACATTTCTCACATTATGCCATGTTACAACACCAAACTTCTATGTATTTTATTTGGATATTTTTGCGATAGACCAAGAAAAAGTAGTTCACAATCTTGATGTGTAAGAAAAAAGATATAAGGTTTTCACGTGTTTTTACAAACAAAAAACTGAAAAGTGTGGCATGATGTGTAAAACCACCTTTTACTGTAGTTACAGCTGCAAATCATAAGGTTATCTCCCCTTCAGCTTTGCGTATCTGGTGAATGACATTCTTTTGTCTATTCATCTTTGCAAAAATAGATTATATGACTATATGTAAACACCAATTTTCAGATTTTCATTTCAGTGCGGATATGGACAAGGTCTAAAACATGAACACGCTTTGACTTTAACCATTCACCTGTACCTCTACGTGAATGTATAGGACTTTTGTTCTGCTGGAAGATTACCAGTTAAAGGAGCTTAGTGCAAGTTCCAGAGTTTTTGCAGAAATTTGCCCCCTCTGGTGACACGTTCAAATGGTACCAGTGTTGTGCACGTGCATAGGAGAAGAGGAAAATCATCAGCCGCTGCGACTGCGCAAGCCTTTTGTTTAGAGGCATAATGTCTTCTGAGGTAAGAAAGTTCTTTTTTTTGCGTCCTGTCTGGCAATGTAGCATTAAGAATTGTTGTCTTAATGCCAAAAAGAGCCCAACAGACTTTACTTTCACAAGTGGAGCCTTAGTGCTTTCGCCATAGCTCTCCGCTTGATTTATATGCAAGAAGCTTTATTAGATTTTATGCTGGGACTATTTCATGTCCAATGCACACTGAAACGGGAAGGTGAAAGAGGAAAAAAAGGAGAGAAACAGATTAGAAGAAATGCTAAAAGGGAAAAAAGGTGAAAGAGAAAGAGGAGATGAAACGGAGAGAGCAATATAACATAACATCCTCTGAGTCTGCTTCTACACCTGCAAAGAGAGATATAAAAAGCAAAACCAACCGATGAAGTATTACAGGTACAAACAACCAATGGCTTGATGCCATCACTGAAGAATATACAGTGTTGTTTAATACGAAATGTATAAAGTGACAGCTGAAGATAATAACAGGGGTTTTCTGTATAGAAGTGAATCTGTAAGTACCTGAATCCAAGCACCTGTAGGTGTTTGTGAGAGCGCACTTGTATATGTAAGGTTTAACCATACGAAAAATGCTCTATAGTGGTTGTGAGGAGCACCCCACCCCAGAGAAAGTGTTGAAGGTAGCCCGTGTTCTCTTTTGCTAAAGCATCAACGGCTGTGGTAGATCAACCAAGTAGCTGGGTGAACGATAGCGTACAGTGCGTCACACCCACATGCACACCCAGAGAATACGACCTGAATCCCTCTCTAATGAACTGATCAATTGAACCTATAGACGCAACTGCTGTAAATAGAGGAAAACTAATTTTACACATTGGGGAATTGTAACTTTAAACTTTTGCAAAGCTCCTTCAAAGTCTCAGGTCTTCTTCATCCATCTTCCCAGCAACTATGCCCAGCTTCCCTGCCCTTGCTGAAGAAAACCTTCTCCACACAATGATGCTGCATCGACATGTTTTATCATGGTATGGCTGGTTCAGAGTGGGTGCAGTGTTCTTTTTCTGCCTTTCTTAGCAATACAAGTTCAATATCAGCAGACCAAGGCAACAACTTCCACATCCCCTACATGGCTTGTTGCAAAACTGCTTATGGATTTCTTCCTACAACTCCTTTTAGGAAGCCTAATGTGTGGAGTGTATGACTGACAGTTTTCTGTCAACAGATTTTGTCACCAAGCTGTGAATGTCTGCGGTTCTTATCAGCTGCGTCTTTCCTTTCACACTTTATATGTTTAACTGGTTTGTAGACTATCCCTGCTTAAAACCTCTTTCCTTGGTTGTTTGTTCACTAATGTTCTCAAACAAACATCTGAGGCCTCAACAAAACAGCTGGATTTATATTGAAACGCTAAACCCCGTTTAGAATAAAGGAGGCCGCATGCTAATGTCCAACACTCTTTCTAGATTTGGAATTGGAAAACATTTTGAATACTATGTGTTGTTTTCCTTCAATTCCATAATTATACCCAACTTTTTGTCTATTACATTAAAGAAATTGAGATTTGTAACGTGATAAAATGTGCAAAAACTCACACTTTTGCAAGGCGATGCATAGAAAGGGGGCTGTTCAATTTGTAAAATGTAAATTATAAATGTAAATAAATATTTGCAAGAGCCTGGATAATTCATAAAGAACAAATCTAATTTACTGAATGCCTCATTAAAGACCTGTCAGACATAAAGAACAGAAATTACTGAGTAAATAGTTCAGCATCATATTTACATACGATCTGGAACACGTTTGTTCAGCTTTTAGAGTAATCAAAGCTAATCACAAAGATTGTGTCTGTTGACTTCCCTCTATTGGTATTAAAGTAGAAATGGAAAGTGAAAAGCATTGTTGCTTTTTTAATCAGTGATGCATTATTACCTTTGATAAAGTGAATGGAAAAAAACAGTCATCAGCCGTGGCCTGTATGACCTGCAGGAAGACTGAAAACATAACATGTTTAATTATATAACAAAATGCAATTTATGGGTTTATCTTTGTGGGGATTAATAATAAAACAGCAGCAGCGGCGGATGAGATTTTTTTTTCTGTTTATTGTTCACAGCATATTTACATTTGCATTTCTATAAGTCATGCTCAGGAGCTGTTGCCATCAGAAGTGGGCATGTTTGAGATGGCTAAGCTCTCGTGGATTAAACCGTGTCAATCATTTGATGTCCTGAAGAAAACAAGCTGAGAACGCATGATAACCCCAGAGCGGTACGCATTTAGGCAGCAGGCTATTTTGTAGAAAATCATGAAAACTGAATGTGAATTAAATATTTCACTATTGAGAAATATCTTATGAAATAGTAACAAAATTAGGATTCTTTGCAAACATAATGTTTTCCCAGAATATAACACACTATTTTTTCACAGACCATTCTCCGCTACTCTTTGTGTCAGTAATCAGTCAGTGGTATTAAGCAAAGGACGTCATTGCATTGCTTCTTAAATATATATTTATGTTTGTCCTGTCACATAATGTTAAATTATTTTTAGCAGGGAAACAAATCTTGGACATGTCTTGCAGCTGGCATGTCCTGTCGTACAAAGGGATTAAACCCAAGACCTTTATTGCATTTGAAGCTGCCATTTCCAAACATAATATTTTCCTGTGATCCGATACAGCGAGTACAAACCAAATACTCTCAAATCATTCTAAAAAGATATGATGGGAATGCAAGGATTTATTATTGACATTTGTGATTAACAATAATGAGTTTTATTTAAAAAAAAATCATTATTTTAATATGAAACATACCCTGGGAAAATACAATATGCCGTTTTAAAATAATGATCATTTCAGTTGTTTAAGGGTAAAAGCTCTCCAAACCAACCTGCGCATGTGAACAAATAATTGCTTACCTTGTTTAATAATGCAATTGCTGTGATTAAACCCGTTTCTGGGAAAGCTGAGTTCACTTTTATTTGCCACATTTCACAGACAGACGTGTAGGATCAAGAAATCATTAAAATAATTTTGACGCTGATGTATTTGACGAACCTGTCTGACAACATGAAGTATGATGAAAAGTCTGAAAGAAGAACACATCAGTCTAAGGAAATTCAAACAATGATGAGGAACAAAATCATTGAAGGCTTTTTCTGAGGCTGTGGGACTCAACAGGGAACCACAGCAAGAAAACCTTCCCAGGAGTGCCCAATGTTCCAAAATCACCTCAGGAGCACACATGACTTTTTTTTAGGAGATCATAAAAACAAGAACCTAGAACATCATCTGAAGCTTCACTTGCCTTGGTTAGGATCCGTCTTCCTTACTCAAACTAATAACCAGTTTTTAGGTTCTGAGGGTGATTACTTTGTTACAAAAGGCCGGGGTTGTCAGGATAGCGACAGCCCTTCAAAGGGTTAGTTCAGATTTTTTGAAGTGAACTCCTGTAAAGTTTATTCTAGTTCCCTTACCTGTGGTAGAAAGATGTCGTAGCAGTAATGTTATACGACAGTGAGCATTTAACTCCGACAAGATTGGAGCAAACGTTTGGTTTTTACCACGGTTGTGCAGCAGTCTCAAGGATGGTACGTTATTGTGCTTTCAATTTCAAATTGCTTGAAAAGGATCCTGGCGGCTTCACAATCAGCTGATTAGTTAAATCCGCTGATGAAGCAAATTGATACAGCCACTCCGAAGGTGTATTTGCTTTTCCAAAAAGCTCAAGGTAATACAACATCTCTTTACTATAGGCAGGGGAAATATCACCGATAATACCTTCACAAAACCTCACTTGACAATCTGAAATAACCCTCTGAAAAATAAAATAATTGGAAAATTGTTATTTCTGTCTGATATTCAAATCTAAATGTGACAACAAAACGTGAGAAATATGTAAAGCTGGACATACGTTTCATAGTGGCTTCAGTAGGAGTTTTCTGAATTGTATATAACTATAAAGAAAAGCATTTAAAAAGCACCTTGCAGGTATTTCTTCTGACAAACTCACACGCCCAGACAAAATTATTTCTTTCTTACATGGAAACAGTAACAAAAGTAAATGAAAAAAAAAATCGCCATAAGAGGCTCGTGAAATTCAACGGCTCAAGACAAGCCAGAAACAAAGTTAGTTCCTGATGCTTTGTTTTCCATGTTGTTGCACAACTTGTCATCCGCAGCTTTGTCACTCCTCTTGAGCTCTTTTGAGTCGCTCCCTCATGTGTGGTGTGCATCCAGCTGTGCAACGGCAGCGTCCATCAGAGCCATTCCCTCCCACACACCCACACAGACGGACACAATGCATGCAGGTGGGAAAGACTTTCACTGTCTCTCTTTTTTCTTTTCTTTGAACAACTTGTTCGCTTCCTCCGTTGTACTGAAGAACATTTATCTACTATAAATGTGAGGCAGGAATTTGTCACGTAATTCGTGCACAGTGAATACATGTTAACGCAAGCTCTTCCAGAGCCCATTATGCTTTAACTTAGGCCACCGCACAGGCTTTGTTGAATATAAATGCATAAATTGTTTGCCTTTTATTCCTTAGCATTGCTGGGTAGGACAAATGAAAATGAAACTGCTAATTATTGTAAATGTTCCGTTTTCTTCAAACAGTATAATGCAATTTAATGTAGGTTATCAATTCTTTGGCAGGAAGTTCAGAAGAAAATAAGAGGCTTTGCTTTTCTAAGCTGCTGCGTAAGTTATCTGTCAGCGAGGATGTTATTAGAGCAGAAGGAAACCTCTTCAATCACATTTTGTCTTAGGAAGCCCCATAAAATAATCTGCTGCTCTTTCAGTCACCCATACCAGCTTTAAACAACTCTATACGTTTGTTTATTATGCAGAGAAACTCCTATTCTGTCTTTCTAAAACATGTACAGGCTTTTCAGCCATAGAGTGACAATTTCTATAAAAAAATAACAAGGCATTTTTAAAAACTTAGTACATTTTGCGTAAATGCCAAGAGACTAAAGCTCATGTATACTCACAATATTGACATATTAGAATCAGAATCAGCTTTATTGGTCAATATTTGTGTGCACAGCAAAGTTGTTTGAGTTTGGCTTTAAGTTTTCACCCCATATGAGCGTAAAACTAGATTTAGTTTTAATTGCTCTGATGTCTGTACACAGAGAAATACACTTGCTTATAGAAATGAATCCCTGTTAACAAGAATACTTTTTTATACAGAAAAAGCAATTACTTATTTTAATTAACATGCCATTTTTGAGTTCCTCTCAAAAGATGCAAAGGAAGTCAGTATGGCTTGTTTACCCAATAAAGATGAAAAGCACATTACAAAGGGGAAAGCGTATTCACACAAATTCATTTAAATAAAGTTGTCAGCCTCTGGATCCACAAGAAAAATTAATGTTAAATGTTGTGGAGGAGAGAAAATGAGTCCAAGTTACAGTCTTATGAAGTGTAATTGACATATTATAAGGTTTGCATTTAAATTGGAGGATTAATTAGCAGTACTGTAATAGAAACTATTTCTTGACTTTGTTGTAAAAACAGGAAAATGAAAGATTATAGAAAACAAGAACTGAGCTGCAAAAGTGAAGGTAACTTTTGCAGGTTTTAAAGTGAAGGTTTTGTCTCAAATTTAGAACAATATTACTAATACTTTGCTGATGAGAACACAGTTAGAACGCATTTGAAAATGTTATTCAATTTGCATCCCAGTTTAAGTAAAATCTCCCAGACTATAATCCGACCCCTTTTACATAAAACAGGGAGCAAATAAACTGTAAAACCTGCAGTAAGAAATTTATAATTGAAAAGAGTTATTTAGTAAAAGAGTATCAATAATATGGTTGAAAATGTGCAACCTTTCTCTCATAACAAAAATAAAAAACTTAGGCAGGAACATTTTGTTGCTCGGGGGATTATTTTAAACTGCGTTCTGTAGAGATTTTATTAATCTTTGATATTTTACCTGCAGTAGTAAATTGTGTTTATATCTTGACTTTCCATAGAAAAGATCTGTGTAAATACTGAAGCAAACCAGTGGTACAAGTTGAGCCATGAGCAAAGTGGATTTCACTCACAAAACAACTATAATATCAACAATATCTGAGTTGTCAGGACTCCAGATTAACTTCATGCTTAACAAGGACTAACTTGCTGCGGCCAGCGGGATTAATGGAAACGTGCAGATTGACCATAATGTTAACAGGAGTGTAATAGTACAAACATTTTGTATCATGATGGTTGTGTACAAATTCATGCTGCTTTTGTAAAAATGTGTTGAAAATATTTAAAAGTAGTATAACATTCACATAATGCGTGGAGTTTGGATTCTTTTCAATTATATTTTATAAATTCTCACTATGTGTCGCAGTATTTTCTCACTTTACTTTTATTCATACAAAATCCATTCCTGCGTTTAAGAACGGATCGCCGTGAGCTGGTCACACCAAGTAATGGAATTTGTTTTCATTTATTTAAATCTGAGAGTGACGTGACAGGTTACCACACTGCTCTCCACCCAGTGTCTAGTCAACAGCCCCACCACGTCCACAGTCTCACTGCAGACTTTCCTCTCCTCTTCACTGATGGTGAATTTATGTGCATCTCTTTGACACTGAAGGTGGCGACCACAACACGGTCATGACAAGAAATTTCATTTTTCTGTGGTTTTGCGGGTGTAATATAATCTGTTGTGCACTAATGAGGCTGTGTGAATGTCAAGAGTGGGTAGCCTACCAAGGGACCTCACTGCAAAAAGGGAACTTGAAGTAAACCTTTATTGAAATGAGTCTTTGTCCTTGATTTGAGCAGGTAAATAAGAGGATCTGCCAATGGAATGAGTATTTTTACCCCTAAAATAAGACAATTAGATGTACTGCACTTGAAATATGATGATGGAGACGAGTTGTTCTTTTTTTAAGTGCAAAAATCATTTTCCATTGGCAAATCATCTTGTTTACCTGCTCAAATCAAGGACAAATACACTGATTTCAAGAAAATTTGACCTACTTTTAGTTCCTACTTTTTGCAGTGCTGCTCAGGGGCAGTCAGCTTTGTTTCTTTGCTCAAAAATTGACAAATCAGAGAGCAGTTTATTGTTCTATGTAGGTTATCTTACTACGCAATTCATATTCTCTTAGATCACACCATCGAGCAAACTACCCCCTCCCCTCCTCCCCCAGCTGATACGTCAGCCGGCTAATTTAATGCCGTGAGTCACGACTTCTCCGCTTGAGAAGAGGATAGCTACTAAAAAGGGGAGCTGTTATGTCCGAGGGTGCTCAAAAACGGATGGAAGATTCCACTTACCCCCGAAGGATGAGAGAATCACAGAAGATGGGGAAGTACCAAGCAATTACAACCCCAGTTTGAGACCATGTTCAGCGCACTTTACTGAAGACTGTTTCCTCAACATGTCTGAATTCAAGTCGGGGTTTTCAACCAAAAACTTCTGTACCAACACTGAAGGTGGCGACCACGACGCTCTCATTACCCGTAAGGTTATTTAATTTCTAAATGGTGTCTCGCCTGATAAACGTATGAGCACTGTCTGAAGAGCGGATGATGCTAAAAGCGTCACACGCTCAAACGCTCTATTGTAAAAATATTTTCAAAGTTAAAAACCTTCTTTGTATCCGACACCAAAGCTTACTCTGTGGTGTCGTTTCTTGAAAGTGGTTGAATAAATTGTGACTTTTTGAGTCTACAGCAGTGTGTAATCAACCGTATTTATGCCTGTTTTTCCAGACGCACACATTAAGGTCAATTGTAAGGAAGGTGTGTTTGTAAATGAAAAATCAGGTTGACTGAGTGATCAGCTAAACCCCTGGCTCTTAAGCTGCCAGCTGCATGATGTTCCTGTAGCAGCGGTGCAGCGAGCTCTCCGCCACGGTCTTGTATTTGGCTTTGTACTTCGGCTCTACGGTGTTGATGATGAATTGCAGCACCAGGTTAAATCCTGCTACACAAATACTTCCACTAGCCATAAAAGCATAATAATGGATTTGTGAGGGAGTGTTGCACATAGAGGTGTGGATTGAGGGGGCAAGGGCATCTGGGGGCGCATTTTGACCAGATTCCCAAATATGATTGTAGCCAATCAGAGTGACGTCAACTAGGTAGAGCCACATATCATTACCTACGTACCAACCCTTTTACTGAGGTGGGAAATCTAGCCTACCAAAACACCCCCTTACAAAAAGGTGAAGACGTTGTTTTTAATGAAACGCTTTGGAGAATTTACATATGCAGCAATATCAACTACATAAAATAGTTTTGTGATGTCACCACTCCTTTAAGACTGCCGCCTGAAATAAATCGCTATCCGCAGCAGCCAGCACCATCGAGTTAGGGCGCACTTTCAAGGTGTCCACCCTTCTCTCTAACTCCAAGCCTAAATCCAGTGGTGTTAAGCATCCCAACACCTCAGCAAAGAGACTGACCGCCTCCATGCTGCTCCGTGTTGTGGCAATAATGCATGGAATAATCCTGACCAAGGATTGAGTGCTTGTAGGTCCACTGTACAGTACATAGACATAGTTTTTACATTACATCTCTGCATTAAACATATTTATTTTATTAGTCATATGTTAAATTCTAGTTTTCTGACAATCCAAAATTTGGGTTTTCATAAGATGTAAGCCATAAATATCAAAACTAAAAAAAAGAATAAATGCTTGAAATGTATCACTCTGTGTGCAATAAACCCATACAATATAAAACTCCACTATCTGAATTGAATTATTCTAATATTTTCTTTCCCATTTTCTGAGACACACCTATTTTTTGTTGTTGTAAATGTACAACATCATTGCTAACTGTATCAAGATACGTGTTTTATTGGCCACAAACAGACATACCCAACATTAGTGGTTACAGCAGAACTCTCCGTTTTTGCAGTGCAGGTTTCTAATAATGGATTATTGTTACAGATCTCCAGCTAACTTGATTTTAAGTGCACAGAACTCAAGACTTCTACATAAAAATTAATAGAACTGTAAAACATTACATTGGTTTAACATTCATTTTAAAAAGTGTTAGCCTGAACAGATTTTATGTAATATTGAGTTGTTTTATGATGGCAGAAATTAGCCTCATTCTGACTCTTAGCTTTAACCTCAGAGCTAAACTGATCAGTTTTTCCCCCTAAACAACCCCCTTTAATGCAGTTGCACTCGAATGGCTTCATAAAACTAACTCTTGTCTGCAAATGTAGTGCAACGACTGTGTTTTAACTGCTTAGCATAGTACGAATCAGCAACACCCTTGGGTGAAATCATTTCTGACAAGATTGTGGCGAACTGTACCTCATGCTGTGATCTAATTACGGAGCTACTATGCCCGCTAGTCGCACGTTCAGAGATTTATCCCTTTTTGTTATTGTTTGATTTATCCTGCATCCGTAATAGAGCTTTAAAAACAACATGTGCTGCTGCTGAGATACAAATATAAAAGAATGTAAACAAATAAATTATGCAGTCCAGTCTGTCTTTCTCTTTTATCGTTTCAGCTTTAGGTTTCACTCAGCGTTGCTTTTGATTGATGACGCTTTGTCATCTGATTGGGTTCATATCATCACGCTGCTTTTATTGTTTGCCACGTTGAAATTGCGGCATTTTTCAACTGGGCAAAAGGTTCTTTCTCCATTTCTGATAAGTGCAAGTAGGCAAATAATTCTGTTTGTCCTTTAAAAGTGCAGCTCTGGCTTTTGCTGTCCTATCGTTTTGCAGAGGATATAAGCTTTTTTGTGTATGTAAAGCCATTCATCTGCAGTGCACCGCTCTGACATGAGAGCCAAACGATAATGTATTGATGCTGGCAAGCAGAACCTTTCATAATAGAGCTGAGCTGGAGAGGAGTGACAATTGAAGGGTTGAAGTTATTTAAAGTTACTTTCAGCAAAGATGCTGCTCTTGGATTTGTTGCTACATTTCGTGTGTAAATGCACATGAAATAAATTCAAAGGGCTCCTGTCTTTATTAGACGACGTGTAGTCCTGGACATGTTGACTTATTCGACATAGTGGTGTTGCTCACAAAGCAAGCCTTCTGTATTATATCGTAAAAAGTATTCACACCCCTGGACCTTTAAAACCACAAACTTTTAATGTCAGTAAAGATAGCTTCCCTGTCTTTTCTGAAGACAATCCAACACCATTCTACCATGTTTCACCAGGAAGAGGCATGTTTAGCCTGATGTGCAGTGTTGGTTTCTGCCACAAATGTCTCCTGTGACCAGAGCACACCCTTTCATGTGTTTCTTGTATTCCCCACTTCAAACTAAACCTTATAGCTTTTGTTCACCAATGGCTTTCTTCTCGCCAGTCTTCTATACAGACCAGATTAGTGGGGTGGATCGACAGATTCTTCGACCTAAGATGTGGATATTTGCAGCTCCCGCAGTTACCGTGAACCTGTCAGTTTAGCTGGACAGCCATGTCTTTGAAGATTTGTCATCACGCCATCTTCTTTTCATCTACAGATGATAGATTAAAGAGGGCTATGCGAGGCACTCAAAGCTTGGGATATTGTTTTACAACCTAACACTGCTTAAACTTCTCTGACACTTTATTACCGAACTGTCCGATGTGTTCCTTGGACCTTTATGATGCTATTTGTTCACTAATGTTTTCTAACAAACATCTGATTCGTTCGCAGAGCAATTATATTTATACTGTGATTAAATTAACAGGCTGACTATATTTAATTTTTCGGTGGTGTCTCAGTTAGTTGCAAAGGTGTTTAGTTATGGGGATCATAATACAGGGGACTGAATACAAATGCACAAAACACTTTTAAAAATAAACAAAACATATTCAGTTTTCCTTCCAGATCAAAATATTTTTCTTTGATCTATCTAAAATAAATAGGGTGAATCCATAGTTTAACGTGACAAAATGTAAAAAAAAAGTCCACAAGGTTTGAATACTTGTTTTTAAGGCACCATAGAAGAATTGTTGTTAATAAGGACACAGAACATGCTGTTATTGCTCAGTCTGATGGATGAGCTGTTGGCTGGAATGTGAAACTGCCCCTGCCTCCGCTTTGCTTCAAGAAAGATCTAACCCTCAAGAGGGGACACGCTGTGATTGAAGTATTTACGACAGGACAGAAATGTGGTGGTATAGAGAACGTGGGTGACAGTGACGCATGACTGAACAGATTACTGTGTGCAGACTGTAGAGCAGCTCTTTGTGTTGTGATGCCATACATTGTTGTGCTGAGGTTAAAAGCCTCACCTCTTAGGGAGCTGCGTGGCTCTACCCCCTGCTCGTTTTGATATACCAGTCGTCTGAACAAAGGCCATGTCAGCACAGCCTGACGCCCCCTTCAACTGACAGTTTGGTTAAAACTGAAAAGGTTCTGAGACAAGACAGTGACCAAGACTGATGGCGAGACAATGGTTAAACATCTAGTGCACGATAATATCTCTGCCACACAGCAAGCATTAGTTTTTCAGTCCAACAGATGTTTGTTCTACTGATACAGTCTGTGCAGAGAAGAGTTCTCTGTTGTGCTAAAATTTGCTTTAATAGCATCAGATAAGGTAGCCTCCTGCTTTTAGCTGACTGGTGGGTGTAATGTCTCCATCGCTGAGGGTAAAACTTGCTCTGATACTTTGAAAACCAGAGGAAAGCCTTAAACTAAATGTTTGCCTTTTCCTTTTATTTCATGACAGGCTTAAAAAAACAACGGCTAAAAGGTTAAAGTGGAGAAGAAGCATGCTTACATATCTTTAATTATTATCAGTACAACCAAAGTTATGTAATATTCAAACACATACTCCTGTAAAAACTACAGTATAAATATAATACAATAATAAAACATCGTAAAGGGAAAATTATACAATGATACTTCTGGTTGTGGTAAAAATAACATAAACATAGCCTTAGGATTACAAAAGCACTTCACAGATTCCACACTGTCATTATTCATTTAAATATATTAGGCCAAAATGCAAATGTTGTGTGTTTGAAAATCTAAATATACCCCCATGATTCAAAAGCTTAAAGAACCAACTGAAAGCCTGATACATTCCCTCCTTAGTTGGAAAAGCTTCCCATTCCTCAACCCTACAAAAAAGGCTTCACCCAGCAAAGCAGTATTGGTGAGAGCTATTGGTGCTGTGGTTTATCTGAAGACAGTTCAAGAAAGAGGATAAATTGAAGTGGGATTTGTGATGGGCAAAGCAAAGCTGCCGCCTCAGTCTGAGCCCAGAATCCCCAGACTCGAGCTGTGTGCAGTTGTACTATCAGTAGAGATGGTTGATCTTGTCTGAGAAGACCTAGATATAAGTGATATCAAGTTTTATACTGACAGCAAAGTAATGCTTGGTTATATCTAAAATGAGTCAGGGCAATTTTACGTGAATGTACGCAGCACTATTCAGCACATTCGCCAGTCCTCAGACAATCAGTGGATTTATATGTGTACTGAAGAAAACCAAGCAGACCATTTTTATCTTAAATCCATTTGACACAGACCCCTTGGTTTTACATCCCTGTGTCAACTACCTTCAAGCACAATTCAAATAAATGACAATCCTGACAGAGACTCAGTAATCAGACCACAAGTGCAAACCTGTTCTACTTACTTACCTGGAAGAACTCTGACTGAACACTCATCAATTCTGGCAGTTCTCTACCTTAAGCTCTCTTGTGAGAAGTGTCATATCTCATTAACATGGCAAGATCCTTCAATGCATCGAACCATAACACTTAATGCAATAGTTGGTTTGCATAAATACAACAAGGCCCGTACAAAAGAAAAAAATCGCAACAGCAGAACATGTGATCCTTTAAGAAACACGAAGAGTAGCATTTGCAGATAAATGGTCAGGTCCACATTCTGATGGCGTGCTAGCCAGAACCTATGCAAAAGCTTGGTCCAACCTTGGAAAAAAGACGTCATTTGTGTCATGATGCAGCCTGAAGGCTGCACTCTGAGCATTTCCTGGCTCCTTCTCCTCCAGTGCAGCCCTGATTAGGCACACTTGTCAGGCTGCAATTAACCAATGACTCACTCCACCTGCTCACCCTGCTATATAACTCACCCCAGTTTGTTCCTCGTCGCCGGCTCGTATTCAGTCAATCCATCACCACGCCTGTCCGTTGCAGTCCTCACGTCTTGGTCTCTGTCTGTTCAGTAATGGGGAGTGGTGGCCTAGTGGTTAGAGCAGCGCGCTTGCACTCAGAGAAGGATGCAAGTACCCGGTAGTGGGCTGCCACACATGCTCCCCAAGGGTGATGGGTTAAAAGCAGAGAACAAATTTGTAAGAGTAAGAGCCAGATGATAAGAAATCCAGAGACAGTCCAAAGCAGAATCCGTGGGCAGAGTCAGTGCAGAGAAACTGCAGAGAAACTGTCAGAAATCCAGAAAGCACAATAATCAGGTCGGACAGGCTATGCAGGCTCAGAGGGTCAGAAGGCAGCAACAGGTCAGGAAACAGGCAAGAAGGCGGACGTCATTCAGGACGCTGGATTTAACTCACCGATGGCTTGTAATAATCTGGCACTAGTGACTGGTCTGAGAGCTGGTTTAATAGTCAGCGTTGCAGGTGGATCTGGTGAAGGCTAATGAGATAGACAATCAGACCAGCACTAGTGCCAAGATCTTAACAGCATTCACATGGGGAAATGGAAGATCAATATATGGCAGGAATGGCCAATTTAGTGTCACAAAGTTTGCCCTCCATTTACATATGTGGGACTGGATATGTCCGGACCCTGGTCTGTGGTTATCAGGAAAAGAAGAGGACAGGCAGAGTCTAAACGATAGGCTATTCTTTTCAGATGCATGGGTTCAGCACCAGCGCATACTGAGGTCATTGAATCTATGGACACATCTAGCTGCAAATATGCACTTATTTGGTAAAAGAGATCTTACAAAAGAATTCTGATCAGACTGTGGTAATAACTTTCTCAGACCAAACAATGAACTTGAATGGACGGAAAAATGCAGATGTACCTCAGTGCACAAGGATGTAAATGGACATTCAAACCAGCACATCCCAAGAATCTCACATGGGAGGTTCTTGGGTGTTGAAATAAGGATCCTGGATTCCATGTGACTCCATCAAATATGTTCTCCAAGCCATGATGTCCGTTGCACATTGATGGGAGAAGTCTATGGCATTATAAGTTAAGTGGGACACAAAAACTGAACACAAATAGCAGCAACTATTTTTTTGCGATGCATATAATCTGACTTTGATCAATTTTAAATTAAACAGATAAATTAATATAAACCAACACACTAGAAAATCCATTTTCTATGAGCTAAATGTAATTTAATTTTTATACATAAAATTACAAATAAAGGCTCTCTCATATTTTTCATTTATCGAATAGAAAAGATTCACATCATTCAAATTCAATGAGCCAGCAAGGACAACCAACACTAGATGGTTACACACTATCCAGCAGAACGTAAACGTAACCTGTGCAATTCCAGTATTCTGATTGGACAATCCGAGCTTGGGGCCAGAGGATTTGTGCCCCACGGCTGTCTACTGAGAGCGTGTTGGGCATGCTCACTGCGATTTCAGATGTTCATTATTTAAACAAACGTTGGTGGGCCGGCCCCAATATGAAGGCGCCTCAAGAGGATTTAGCCTACTGAGCTTGTCAGTATTCTGGCAGACTTTGATATACGCTTCTTCAGGAGGAGTGAATGCTGCTTGTCAAGACTTGATGCAATCAACTGGGTTTCTTTAGATAGGACATTTTTTGACCAATCTGTATAATCTGACTCAATCTGTATAAGCTGATTGAATTTGATTTTGGAAAGTGCCTTGAGATGACATGTTTGATGAATTGGCGCTATATAAATAAAACTGAATTGAATTGAATTGATATATGACACAGAATTTTGTTGCTAAAGGTATTGGTCTTTTTTACATTACTCTATAAAGAACGACTGTGTCCCACTGATTATTGTAAACATAGAGCTCCACCGCGACATCTGGTGGGGCCAGACCCCACTGGCCCCTTTTGCAGAGAGACCACAGGTTACAACGATTACTAATGCGTCTTTTCTAACAATAATGTTTACACTTAACAATTAAGGCGAGTTCAAGCTCTTGCAAATCAATTCTGGACATGCTGGAGGCGTAATTACTTGCCAACATTGCAGCAGAGACAACGATGGACAGTTCCTCAATGAAACCTTCAAGCTGGAGACCTTATGCTACTTAAAGACAAGCAAACAAGGGAAAAAAGGAAAAATAAAGACAAGTAGATTACTGGCAGATTACATTCTCTGGACAAGACAGCTATGTGAGAAAGTAGACGCTTTGACTATAGACAGTAAGAACTTATCTCAGACCCATTAACGAAGTTGTTCTGCTTCTACCTAAAGGCTGATTTATTGTTTCTTGTTCTCGTGCATTGAACACTCAAAGTTTGTGGTGACCTCATTGAGGCCAGATGGAGAGCGTATTGTCTCTTAGGCATTTATTTCATACAGAATTTTGTATTTCTTTGTTGGTGAACGTTTATTAATTTGCAGGGGGGCAAGTTAAAAAAAGAGTTTTATTTATTTATGTTGACAACTCTGAGGTACACTCTGTCGGTTAGAAGTTGGTAGTAGCACATGCATCACAGACCTTCAAGAATCGGCTGCCATCCACTGAGAATGTTATAGAGCCAGTGTTGTAAGTTTGCTGTGTAAACATAGAGATGTTCTATAGAAAGTATCTAAAGCAATCCGGAACAAAACTTTTTTTTTGTTATAATAAGCAATATTTCATTTACACTGTTTATTTTGTACAGCATTATTGGCAGTTTTCACCACATGATGTTTGAGGAAGAGCTATATATTAAATTTCTGAATCTTACTACTATGCCCCTTACCTTTGGTTTTACTTAGTGTCGAGTTAGGTTAAAGCACACACAGAAGAACATTAGACACTGTATTCACTAAGCAGGTCTATTTTTCCTGTAAGTCTGGTAAACAGCGGTGCTGCGCTGTTCCATGTGTAAATGGAGAAAGATCCACCCCAAAAGCAGCAGCTCAGGAAAGACATTACATGAAATGACAGCTGTCTTATTACATGCCAGTAGATACCAATAAAGTAGATACCTATTGTTTGTGTGAAAAATAATGAAAACCTGACATTTCCATTAATCTGGGAGTCATTTCATTTTGTCCTGAATTGTAAAACCCCGGCATTATAAGAGTAGGTACTCTCTTTTTACCGTGACATTATTTTATGGATGCTCTGTTTTCTCCATATGTTTTATTCCCCTGCCTCCTTAAATGTTGTAATGGCACAGAGCATCGATATATAGTGTGAAAAACTAAATCAAAACTGTTATCATCAATTCAAAGGTGTTGGAACTTTACCAACATTTTGCCATCAAATTAAGCACTTCTCTGCTTTAAGACTTGGGAATTTAGCAGAAAGACAGAAATGCAACCACATTGTTGACAGCACTGCTTACTTTAAACAAGGCAGACTTAAACTCAGTATTATCCCCTGGTGTCATTAAATGTGACTATGTGAGTGAATGGAAAATGCAATTTGAGAAACAAAACCTTAGTTTCTTTATGCAGAAACAGTTGGAGTTTTCTCTGAAAGGTAGAAATGTGGTGAGTGTTGTGTTTTCCATGCTTTGGTTTGTGTGTGTGTGTGTGTGTGTGTGTGTGTGTGTGTGTGTGTGTGTGTGTGTGTGTGTGTGTGTGTGTATACTTGTACTTGTAACTGAGTGAGAAATTTCCTCATCTTACTAATAAAGTGAGGACTTGGATGTAAATGGGGTCTTTTTTCTGGGCTAGGGGTTAGGTTTAGGACCAGTGTGTCAATTAGGTTTAGGGTGGGGTAAGGGTCATAGAAAGGGTTGAAAACGAATGGGTTAGGGTTACATACATACGTGTGTGTGTGTGTGTGTGTGTGTGTGTGTGTGTGTGTGTGTGTGTGTGTGTGTGTGTGTGTTAGTCTGCTGCACACACATATCTGTAATTTTGGGGGCCAGTTATTGGTATAAAGTATCTTCTACTCACACTTTAGACTTGAGTTTGAATTAAAGATTATAAACTAAAGGCTTTCAACCTAACCGTTTAAACTGCACTTACTATGGTTTCAGTTGCTACTGAGTGAAAGTCTGATTACAGCACGGAAGAGGGAGTTTGCAGATATTAAGTAATTCAGTAATAACTTGATGCAGTGACATCTAACTGTTCTCCCTATCACAGTGTTACATATTCTAAAACATGGAGTTAACTTGGGCAAAGATTTTGTTAGCTGACAACCTTGTTTTTTTATGGGTGGCAGTAATAAAAAAATTAGACTTAATGAGCAAATATAGCCGATGTGGTTTCTTTTGACTGAAACATCCAAATATGTCAGATTAGTGCAGCTGTTTTAAGAGTTAACCATATCAAAACACAGTTTGTTTGAACAAAGATAACAGGATAGAATGAAACAGATGTAAATACTTTGGCAAAGGACAGTTTAAAAATGCTAGCCGATAACATTTTGATCTATAAACTGATGCATGACATCATGATATTCCTAAACACAACAATTCAATAAAAAAATAAATAAATGAGCAAGCATTAGTTCATTTTGGCACTTTGAACTTCAAGATGGTGTAGCTGGTGAACTATGAAAATGTATTATTTCAGTTTTAAAACTAGTTATTGTTAAGGGTGAACTGGATACTGGTAATTTAGGCTTTGGTGTAATACAGACTAATCACCACTACCTTTTGTATGACTTTTCATTAAGAAAAAACCCAACTGATTTTAGAAAAAATAATCTTTACAAATGTTTTTGTGATTAAATTAATCACTTGTACATATTAGGTAAATCATACCTTACACAAATCAGGCAGACTGTTTAAAAGGCAGTTTTTAATGTTTTTAAAAGGTATTTCCCCACTGTGTTTAATAAGAACATTTTGAGCAAATGACAGTCAGCCGGAGCTCAGTCTAAATAATCCAATTACGAACTGAGACTGTAGATTAACCGTTTTCTGACTAAATTATTTCATCATTAAATTGTCGGGACAGAGGAGCATCACTGACTAATGGCTTATGACAAATGGAGCCAACCTTTTTATATTTATATCTCAATCTCTTTTCTGCCGATGGGACACCTGTGCTTTTATTGCAGTTTGTGTCTTTAAAAATGTGAGCTAAAATACCAAAAGCCCATTAAAGAACAATACATTCCACAACGACACAAGTGGACATTTTGTGGATTTACTCTATTTTAAAGAAAGCTCATACAGAATGGTAAGTGTATATGTTCTATAAATCCTGATGTCAGGCTCAGCTGTCGGTTGAAATGCATGTGTCGTGAAAACGAAGTGGCTACAGGAGAGGATCAGAGTTTCTTACAGTTGTTACATTACACAGGTGCAGGGTCTTATCTGTGGCTTACTGCAGGGCTCAGTTTAAACACTGACTGGAGAAGTCACAATAACAACTGTTAATAATCACCAGAGACTTTAACATGGCATTTGGCATGTGGCTTTGTGGATTTCCCTGACTGCTATAATGACATATGAGCAGGAAATTAAGTCTATTTTGTGAAATAGCAAAAAAAAGAAAAAAATAATCACAGCATATAAGTCAGACTCAGCAGGATTTGAATTAATAGACTCCATGGCAACTGATTTATCAAACAGACAACCACGTCTTGCTGACCTGCTTTCCCTTGTTATCCCTGAATAAAAATAATTTGAAGTTCAAACACACTTGTGCAGTTATAAATCACCAATCTGCTGTGTTTCAGTGGATCTCAGGTGTTATTGTCTGATTAACCCCCACAGTTCCTCTCTTTTTTACTTTTTTTTTCTCAACATGCCCACTTTACCTTAGAGTGTTCTATGTACTTGAGCTGGTATGTTTGAACAATTGCCAGACCTGTGAACTCATGGCTCTCAGCTGTGGGTGTTGTATGTAGGTGGGAGACTGATAGTGAGAGCGACAGTGATGGTGATAACAGAGTAAAAGATCAGATTCTCCCTGTGAACAGAAAATATAAAGAGTTATATACAGTATCACATAAAGACTACATCCTGCATATTGTTCATTGCGAAATGTTTTGATATCCCTTGAACTTTTTCCTAATTTTGTTGCATTAAAACCATACCTTTAATGCAGGCTGTGAATATGTGTGTTAATGAATGATTGTAGTGTAAAGCGCTTTGGGGTCATCAGACTAGTTTGGGCGCTGTACAAGTACAAGCCATTTACCATTTAATGCATTTTTTATGACAGACCAACACAATTAGTGCTTAATTGTAAGGTGGAGTGATGTGCAATGTTAGTTTTCTTTGACACAAGTTTGATTTCTTCTATACAGAACACTTTCTTCCACCTGTTTGCCATGGTCCTCTAAGCAGCTTATGGTACTCTATGTCTTAAGGCTCTGGTACTGTTTCCCACCGGAGCTGTGAATCTCTGCAGCTCCTCCAAAGTTATGAGCCTCTAAGGAATTTGACTTCGGAGTCCAATGATCACATCATTTACTTGTAAAACACATTTCAGTAAGAAGGCAATTCAAAGTGCTGTACATGAACAGAACAAAGGAAAGAAAACATTACAGAGGAAAGTACATAGCAGAGGAATAGTTGTACCAGGTCAAGATATAAAATAATTTGGATTCCAAACATTAGCATTCAAAGGCAATTCTGTACAAATTAGTTTCTAACCTTGATTCAATAGAACTCAGGGTTTCAGCACTTTGTATATATAAATTATATTTATTGTATTATATGCTTTGTTTTGGCCTGTCACATAAATTCCTAATAAAACGCATTACTTTTTGATGCCATAATGTGACAAAAAGGGGGAACAAGTTCAAGGGGTAAAATACAGTACTGTTATAATGCACCTTGTGTTACACATTATTCATAGGATAATGCTGGCTGTTTTTAAATAGATTTTTCAGCCCACTTCCATAGATTTCCTTCAATGCCAACAACCGTAGAGTTTACAAGCGCTCCAACTACCAAGAAAACATCTTACTTTCCATTTATAATTTTTTTGATGTGTTCAAGTGTTCAAATCATCTGAGTGACTCAAGTGGAGTCCTAATCTCTTTCTATATTCAGTTTGGTTTTCAGCAATCCTAATTAATAATTGGAATTACTAAATGTGGAAGCCTGTCAAGACAGAAGGACATGCAAAAGACTTGGAACATGGTTGCATGCAGATATCTGTTTAAATGAATCTCATGTAATGCTTACTGCTGGAGAACCCGATATTCAGCCGGACACAGAGCTTCATTTTAAAAAGTTTATTGGAAGAAATGAATAACGGCAGACGAGGCAGGCAGGCAGTAATAGGCCGGAGACCAGCGGATGCAGGTGGGGTGACTGACAGAACCAACACTGAATAGAAGTATCAGCCAGTGACAGACTTGAACAGGTTTAAACCTGGACAAAAAATAAGAAACAAAAGAGGAACAGGTGACAATTGAAAACCTGAATAATCCCATTTATTTTAATTATTTAATTAGACTAGCAAAGCCTTATATGAAAGATTGGAGATTGTGTGACGAAATTTCGATCACAGATTTTGTAAAGCGTTGATCTGCTGTTACCATTTACTATCGATAACAAAGCCCTTCTTCTTGCACGAATGCAAAATATAGCTGTTGTAACAAAAAATGTTTAAAGTAAAATAAAACACTAATTTCTCAAAATACGCAAAAGTTAAAACCAACAAAAACATTAGAATTCCCCAGTTTATCACATAGAGGTAACCCTTGTAAATAAAAGCTAAGCAAGGCAATTCGAACATATCACCATTACTTCTGCACTAGACATAGCTCCCTAAACTTTGTGCACACCTTAAAATCTAGTGTCCATCATATCAGAAGATTTACCTGTACTTTTTTGCAAGATCAAATAATTTACAGCAGTGGCCGAGTTGATATTTCAGAGAAAACAGCCTGGATCATTAAACCATTTAATATTTACCACACACACACACACACACACACACACACACACACACACACACACACATATATATATATATATATATATATATATATATATATATATATATATATATATATATATATATATATATATATATATATATGTATATATATATATTTTATCCTTTTATTTCTGAAAGTGTAATAGCCTGTTTGGGCATTTTAATATGCAATTTTGCAATAAATGACACTAATAAAATACATGCTTGTACAAAAAATATTTTTATTTTGTTATTTTTCAAGCACTTTTCAGAATTGGAATGAAAACATCCTAGTGCCAAATGTTAAACTCTGGACTATAATGGCTAAATGACTAATCATGACGCCCTGATGTTTAAACAGTGTGTAAACAAATGTGTAAATAAATACCTGTTTTCATGCCGATATATTTTTTTTGCCTCTTAAACAAAGATAGACATGGTATTATGCATAAACATATGGTATTATGCATCGACATATAAATTAATAAAAATTGTACATTTCAATAAAGTCAATAAAAAATAAGTTTTGCTCATTTCTTCACTCTCTCTCTCTCACACATCTAATTCTGAGCTTTCACACCAACAACAATAATTTCTTTGAATATTTTTGCTTGCTGTTTCTATCCATATTCATAGAGTTTAAGCCTGGAAAAAGGTTTTAAATTTCCAGGTCATTCCAGTCTTACATTTTGGTTGCAACTGGGCCAGGAGCTTAATAACCTTGAAAGAGACTGTTTAGGAACTGATTAGTAACTCCAGGTCCTTCGTTTGGCAACGTGATTCATCCTTGGTTTGTCAAATACAGAGACAACAAATTAATAAGCATTAAAGTACGGTTTATGGGTTGGGGTTTCTGTTATCAACGTGTAAAAACTCATCTTCAAAACCAATCTCTGCTTAAAATGGTGATCTGCACCATGTAATCTACTTTCAGCAGTTATCACCGGTTATTGCACCGTAAACTGCAGAAAATACGAGCAGAGTTGCTCTGTCTGCCTTTACTTCCTATGGCGGAGGGATATTTCAGCTGGATACACTCAAATGTAGTGCAGGCAGGTCTCATAATTTGCTACAGTTTTCTAGCACTCTTGAAACTACGGAAAGCGCAGAGGGTAAAAGAAACACAGTCCGGATTGCGGTGGGGGGGAAAAACATTAGGGAACGATGTGTGTCTTTTGATGCGCGATTAACGGCGACAAAAAAATTGTCGGCGTTAAAATGGGTTTACGTTAACGCCGTTAATAACGCTTTTAACTGACAGCACTAATATACATACATACATAGATATATATATATATATATATATATATATATATATCTATGTATATATATACATATATATATATATATATATATATATATATATATATATATATATATATATATATATACACACATACATAGATGTATGTATGTGGCAGTACATCTGGAACGTGCAATGTTTAACAGAGGAAAAAAAAGGATGGGTTCCAACTTGAATTGAAATCATAAAATGAACAGTTGTGTAGGGATTTTTTTCTAGTGAAGATGAGTCAATCAGGAGGACTATTGTCTTGACAGCAGCAGGCCTAACAAACCAGCACCCAACATGTTCATAAAAGGCCCTGTTGCCAGCAATTCACCACCTTGGGTAATGGCCGCTTAAATATATATATTAAATATATATATATATATATATATATATATATATATATATATATATATATATATGACATGGAAGACAGCAGTCTTCATTACACAGCTCTGCACTTTACACAAAACAAAAACAGGCTGGGTAGCTGAAAAGGTTCCAGGGGAAAAAATGTTTAGGAACCCATAATGAAAAAGCACCTTTTGAGTGTTCCTCATTCAGGAACAAATTTTATATGGAAAAGTGCTGTCATGGGAAACTATTAGCCCTGGAGTGTTGTGCATTCACTGGTTGGAAACAACATCTGACTTTATGTGTAAACCCTGGCCATCACCTATCCAGGCCAACAATGTATGTGAGCATCTCTTGATATATATTGGGAATTTGGGATATTTGTTTTTTTAAAACAGCAAAGGTAAATGACCAAGCATTATCATCATCATATAAAGAAATAAATCAAAATTTGAATCCTGAGAGAAAGCCCCATTCTGTAACATCTGGGTATAAGTTAAAGGTAGACTAGTTGGAGCTTTTTTCATTTGTTTCTGGGCTCATTTTCCCAACCTGGTCTTTATAAAGTTTCTTACTCTTATTCTCTAAGCCTGACTCTTGAAGATTTGAATCTGAGTTCTCACGACTAAGCTCAGGAAAGTTGTCATAAAATGTGCAAAGCTTTGCTTCAGCATAAACAAAGAAGCATGCTCAAGCCCCATGAATAATTCGCAACTTCCACTCCTGGAGAAAATATTTGAAGCCAAAATTTACTGACAATAAGTCCAGAAGCACATTGCATTCAGCAAAAAAAGACAAAGTAAACATAATTTTGCATTATTACAAGATTAGGATTTCACAATTATGAAAAGAATATGTCATATTTACAGTATGATATGTCATAATTACAAGAAAAGATCTCATAATTATGAGAAAAGTTAAGGACAGTCATTGCTGACCTAGGCTTACACTAAAGGAAAAGTGGACAATGACTGTGCTATCGGACTTGACATGCCACTAAGAAACACTGAGTCTACATAATGGGGATGTCATTAATATTTTAATAAAAATGTGAAGCAGAGAATAATGCATAGGAATCATTTGACTTTATGTAAAGCGTCTCTTTATTTAGAACGTAAGATCTTCTAAAAGGGACTCAGGTGTAAGCCACAGATTACAGCTGTAAAACCCACGTTATGACACAGCACACCACTGCAACCCAGAAGGACCGCTACACCATGTAGCCCAAACTCCTGCCCAGCAATACACCACAGTGGAGCAAGGAATCATCCTTTCACTAGTCTGATGCTTCTGAATCTGATTATTGCTCCCACTCCTAAACTGTCTAAGAGAGAAAACTGGGCAGGTAACTTTCAGCAGTGGCCAATTAATGGCACCTTTCCAGTTATCTTGTAATTATGAGATCTTTTCTCATAATTACTACGAGATCCTGATCTCGTAATAATGAGAAGTCTATTTTTTCCCTTGGTGAATGCATTGTGCTTACATAAAAATTAAAATCCAGAATAGGGTTTTTTTTTCTGTGCAAATTTGGTTGGCATTGGCAACTATCTTAGCTCCTTAGGGAAAAGCAATGAAAATGGAGGTTCAACTTACATAGATAATGAAACTTTTGTCAGTTGGGGTAAAAAAAATCAAGCTTCATTTTATTTATTATATACATTTTCAGCACTTACAAAACTGCTTGTTCTGCCATGGGCAGTCATTGGTAAAATTATTTATTTTTTTTAAACCAATGGACATACAACTACAGATTCTACAAGGTTTGCTGTAAGATTGAGTCATGTCTCAGTACTGTGGTTCTTACTGTCTGTTTTTTTCAGATCCAGATAGGAGGCACAAACAAGATAACACAATCAGTCATGTTGCCAAGAGATTTGTCACTGTTCTCATTTTTGCACCCCATCCTTCACATTGTGACAAGCTGACAATGATATTTTTGGCCCCAAGACACATCTCTAGGTAATTGGTTCCTCACCTCTCACCTAAGGGGAGGTGTGAGCCTGTATTCCACTACATGGCCAAAAGTACAAGGTGGGCTGCAGAGGGTCAGCAGGAGGCAAATTTAAAGCAGAATGTATTATCTTTTGAAAATACAACAGTGTGTGTGGGTTGCCCCTACACAAATCTTTTAAAATGCATCCCATTATCAGTACTTTTAGAATGCTTAAAACCTTAATGTACTGTAACACTTTGGAATCATGTTGTATTATATCTAAATTCCAATTTTGTTTAATGATAAAATTAATAAAGATAAAATATTCTATTCCTTTCCGGATTCTACATAATTTACAAAACCCATTTTTTGAAACACTAATACAGTTAACAACAATTAGTTAAGCATGTTACTGCCTATATCCACAATGCAAAAGTATTGAGAACCCTTGGACTTTTTAACATTTTAATGCACCAAAATCACAAACGTCAGAGTATATTCTTGGGATTTTATTTGATAGACAAAAACAGAGTAAATGGGTAATTTTGAAGTGAAGGGAAAATAAAGGATCATTTGAAGAACCGGCTATCTCAGCAATAACAGCTATAGGTCTTCCTGTCGTGATCCTGGTGTGGGTATGTGTGTTTGTGAGAATGTGTTTGTGTGAGACAACTCTGTTGTCCCTCTCTTTCCCTTTGTACAGAGACAACTCTGAACTGAGGGAAAGTGTGGCTGACCTGCTGCACCACACACTTGTGTGCGATTTCTTATTTAGTCTACCCAGGATATTAGGGCTCAAACCTCAATCGTCTTCACTCCTGGAGCTTACATCCTCACCGTGCTCCCTCCATCCATAACCTACAACAAGGATCCTATTACCTTCAAAACTCTCACCTTCAACTCTCAGATGGGTCGAGAGATAATTGAGATGATGACCTATAAGCAGAGGGTGAGAAATGACATTGTTTATGATTCTAACAACTCCTCTGCTTTTCCAAATGCCGCAGAACCACAGACTCAGAAACCCTCCTCAGTATGCAGATTTACCTTTGTTTATACATATACCTTTTTTTCATTCATTCATTCTAACATTAATAAGCTTTACATAAACTGTTCCATTGTAGCTTCAGCTGTATGTTAAGGGTCGTTGTTCCTCTGGATGTTGAACCTCTACCACTGCCTGAAGTATCTTGCTGACACACTTCAAACACGGATAGACGCAGAGACTGAGAATTTGACAAGATTAGTTTGAATTTATTTTGTGGTTCTGTTGGTCAACAGGCAGTGGTCAGATCAGTAAGTTTAGTCAGTGGTTAGGGCAATCCTGGTAATTAGTGTCAAAAAAGCAGGAGGTCGAAGCCAGGGAATCCAAGGTGGCGGGTGAGGAAGCAGGTTCAGGTAGGGAAAGGAACTGGACAAGGGAGGAAACAGGTAGGTTAGAAATATGTCAAACTTGGCTCAGTTAATCTTGACTCGAACAGAACAAATGGCCTGAAAGTGTTACCACTGGGGTTAGACAAAAATCTGATGGCATGCAGCTGGATGTGATGGTCACAGCACAGAAGTAGGTGTGACAGGTCCCCTCCTTGAAGGTGTCCTCCAGGACAGCAGGTGGTGTCCCATATGTCTGTGGAAGTCCTGGAGTCGAGGGTCCAAGATGGCGGAATGGGATACCCAGCTGCGTTCTTCACGGCCATACCCCTCCTAATCCACCAAGTACTGCAAACCCCGCTCACGGCGGTGAACATCCAAGAGGGAGCGCATCGTGTCAGCAGGAGGAACATCAATAATCCTGGGAGGTGTGGAAGGCCTGGCCGGAGGACACAATGGACTGGTAACAACAAGTTTTACCTGGGGAGGATCAAGTGAACGGTCACTGGGTTTATGATCCGGTCAACTGTGAAAGGTCCACTAAACCGGGGTGAGAGTTTTTTACAGGTGGCTTTGAAAGGCAAGTTTCTTGTGGACAACCAGACATCTTGTCCTGGTTGATAACTGGGGGCTGGATTCCTGTGGCGGTTAGCAAGGAGGCGGTTACGCTCCGCAGTCCTGGAAAGGGAAACTGGTGTCTTTCGCCAGCCACCCGCGAAGGTGATGTTGAACTGAGGGGACAGAAGGTTCTTGTTCCTGGGAGGGAAAACATTGGAGGTTGGTAGCCCAATGATGCTTCGAACGGGGACATATCTGTAATTGAGCTGGTGAGAGAGCTTTGTGCATATTCTACCCATGGAAAATTTTTGGTCCCCAGTCAAACTACATCCAGTGGAATGCCATGGAGCCGGACCACATGGAGAACGAGGAGGTTGGCCATTTCTGCAGCTGTGAGCAGGGCAGTAAAGTGTGCTGCCTTTGAGAGTCGATCAACAATGTTGATGAGTGAGTTACCTTGGGACAGGGGTAGACCAGTAACAAAGTCCAGTGAGATACGGGACCAGGGTCTACCTGGGATGGGCAGTGGCTGCAGATAACCGGAGGGTGGTTTGTTACTGGACTTTCCTCGATTGCAGATCGTACAGGATGAGACATACTGACCGGTGTCCTGAGCCATAGACAGCCACCAGAAGTGCCTTTGTAAAAGAAGGGTTCGTTGAACACCAGGATGGCAGGCAAACTTGGAGAAGTGAACCCATTGCAGAACCTTAGGTCGAACCCTCTCAAGGAATGAACAAACAGTCAGTGGGGCAGTCACTAGGAGTGGGTTGTTCTAGTTGGGCTTGCCTCACCAAACTGCTCAATCTCCCAGGAAAGGGTAGCCACCATATAAGAAGTTGGCCAGATGGTCCCAGGTTCCTGTTTGGGTGAGTCGAGGTCAAACTGACAAGAACTTTGTGAGAGAGGTAGCCCTTAATCACAATCATCTGAAAACATTTTTGTTGTCACTTTCCCATGATTAGAACAACATATTATCAATTATAATATACAGTTATCACTATCAATGATATTCATAATGGAATTGGTTAAATTTCACAACATGAGATTAGGGGAGATCCTGTTTACTTAAATCACTATGGAAGACAATTACTTTCAGTGGATTTCATGTTTGTGCTTTCAGAGTAAAGGGGAGGTGGAGTAGACACAAATTCATTCCACACCAATAAGAGTTCTATTTGTAAAAAACATTTTTGATAACTATATATCCTATTCCTATCACTCAATTACATCGTATATAACCCCACTACAATTTAAGGTGGAGGTTGTCACATGAAAAAATGGGAAACAGTTAATGGAAAATGATGTGTACTGATATACTTTGCATCACATGTACATTGCTCACACTCATGTTCACATGTTGTTTCCATCAGTCAGAATGAGTAAAATAAATTTCTGGGGTTTTAAAATAATGACCCAAGTCCTAATTCTATTTATAATTAGTTCTGACTAAGAAGAAGGTCATACTCAACATGTTTTCTTATTTCTTTTCTTTTTATTAGATCACTCAATTATAAGAGCAGAGAGGTACAGACACAAGAAAGGCAAACTAATCAATAGAATTCGTTTGAAATAAATCTAGTAAATCGCCATCTCCCGCAGACTTCAATAAATTATAATGGAAAACCATGTCTTTACAGACAAAAACAGGTAACATTGTGTGTGTGTGTGTGTGTGTGTGTGTGTGTGTGTGTGTGTGTGTGTGTGTGTGTGTGTGTGTGTGTGTGTGTGTGTGTGTGTGTGTGTGTGTGTGTGTGTGTATAGGGGGCTGAAGGTTATCTTGACAAATTCTGCCAGGTAAATTTGTATCAAAAATCTGGGAAGAAACCAGGATCTGACCACAGCCTTGGCAAATGAGTGAGAATGGGTGTGCTACTCTTACACTGACTGAATAATGCATTAGCTCTCCACAGGAGGATGTGATAGAAAACAGAGTCTGCCAAAATCCTGTCTGCTGGAGTATGAGCCTGACTCAGGCTTGGTGAATGTCACCGGCTGCAATATGTTTTTGTTATCCAATTTTATAATCTTGTGAGTTGCAGATTGGGATTTTTGTATTTGTTTTGCTTGTTGTTAGACATTTCTGTGTGTCTCTGGGTCTTTTTGGATGTGTCCAACAGAAATAATATCAATATCTGACAAAAATTATATTTCTTTATTTACAACAGCAAGGAAGTACACCTACACTAAAGCACTGTGTGTTTTTGGGGAGTTACTACAGACATTATCTAGATTTTATCAGTCCCTCTATAATTCATTTAGGGCTGTTACATTGACATTCACTGTTCCACTCGGTCCTGTTGTCTTCTGCCGACATTAAAAACTGGAAAAAAACATTCCTTCTTGCAAGACACCAGTTCCACCCTGCATTCCAGATACAGAGTTTACACTCACACACAAAGTAGTCTCCGGATTTGTTTGCCATTCCTGGTAAAGATGTGTAAAAAGGCCAGAGTATAAATAAATAAAAAATTTGCAGTAGAATAATCTCACATGATAAAATTTTGATGCAGTTTTATAGCTTTTTACTTCCCTTACCATCTTTCTTACGGTGTGTGGAGGCCTGACACCAGCCTCTTCTAGACTGGCTGGTTTCAGTTAATGGGGCACACACATAAAAAATAAACTGCTCTTTTACCCACCCCTCATACTTCTGAGCAGGGTGGGTGGCTCTTCATCTCTCAAGCTCCAGTCCTCTACCAGAAGCCTGGGAACTTGAGGGTTCTTCTTAGCATCTTAGCTATTCCTAAGATTGTGCTCTTCTGGATTGAGATGTCCGATGCTTCTCCAGTTATCTGTTGGAGTCACTTCTCCAGAGTGGGGGTTACTGCCCCGAGTGCTCCGATGACCACGTACACTACTGTTGTCTTCACCTTCCAGGCTCTTTCTAGTTCTTCCCTGAGCCCTAGGTATTTCTCCAGTTATCAGGCTCTTTTTTGCTGATGTTACCATCACTCGGGATTGCCACATCGATCACAACGTCTGTCCTCTGCTGCTTATCAATGATCACAATGTCCGGTTGGTTGGCCATTACCATTTTGTCTGTTTGTATCTGGAAATCCCACAGGATCTTAGCTCTGTCGTTCTCCACCACCTTGGGAGGTGGCTCCCATTTTGACCTGGGGGTCTCCAGTTGGTATTCTGAACAGAGGTTTCTGTGCACTATACCAGCCACTTGGTTATGGCGTTCCATGTATTCCTTCCCTGCTAGTATCTTACACCCTGCTGTGAGATGCTGGATGGTTTCTGGGGCCTCTTTGCATAGCCTGCACCTGGGATCTTGCCTGATATGGTAGATCTGGGCCTCTATTACTCTGATGCTCAAGGCCTGCTCTTGTGCTGCCATGATCAGTGCTTCAGTGCTGTTCTTCAGTCCAGCCCTCTCTAGCTATTGGTAGGATTTGGTCATATCAACCACGTTAGCTAACTGTTGGTAGTATATCCCATGCAGGAGTTTTTCCTCCCATGATGGTTCCTTCAGTTCCTTCTCTTCCAGCTTCCATTGTCTGAGACATTCACTGAGCGCTTCATCCCTTGAGACCATCTTCCTGATATACCGTATTTTTCGGTCTATAAGATGCACTTAAAATCCTTACATTTTCTCAAAAATTGATGGTGCGCCTTATAATCTGGTGCACCTTATATATGATTACTGATGCTTACTGACTGATTTTATGTGGTGCAATGCACTCAAAGATCTGTACGACTTTGGTAAGCAACAAAGTCACTGCGCTCAATGGATATTCGGAGCATTACGGTACACTGTGTCACTACCTGATCGGACCCTTGAGCTGTCTACAAGACTGCCTGACTGTAATGTCTAAACTAGAAGTGCATTCATGTACAGACCCCCACATACTCTGGTGTAGTTCACTCCGTGGAGGTCAGCGCACACTCAAGGCGGGTTCTGTGCGGATTCCGCGCCTACAGGTACGTGTCACACTCTAAACTTCTCAGAGGCAAGAGGTCTTTACATCGAACTCTTTTATATCTGACACTGAGCTTGATACACTGAGCTGCTCCAAGCAGGTGGTTTCCAGGAGGCGCAGCATCACAGTCCCTCTGTATTCTCACTGACAGGTGTGCAGTGGGAGCCTACTGGAAAAGAAATGGTTGTAGGTGCTCAGCTAGTTAATCACACATTTTATCATGCGTTCGCCACTTCGTCCCACTTGCAAAAAGTGTGGGAATTGCAGGAATTTGCTACAAGAAATAGTCCACGGAGAGTTAGCGTGGAGTCTGCGCTGCTCACAGTATGCGCACAGTACGCCCGAGTATGTGGGAGCCTTTAGGCAGCCCGCACCCGGAGTACGCGCTAGCAACAATAAACCCAGTAAGTTAATTCAATATAAAAGTTAAGTTTATTTTGGCCTTATGTTAGAAACGGGGCAGTGTAGTCCTACTACTCTGTCCTCCCAACAGAGACGGATAGCACTCTCTCTCTCAGGAGAGAGCTGTGTACGTGAAGGGGCGGAGTGATATTACACACTTGGGAAGAATAGTTAGTGCGCCTTATAATCCAGTGCAAGATTATAAGGCTTTGTGGGCAAAGATACATTAATTCACGGTGCGCCTTATGATCCGGAAAATATGGTACTCTTGGAGCTTGGGTCTTTCATCTTCAATGGTGGCTCTGATGCTCATTAGACTGCTGCCTCCTTCTTTGCACTTAGTGTAAAGCCTGTGGATACTGCATTTGGGGTGGATGCATGGTGAGTAGCTTTCATGTCTTAACAACAGTGGTCTGGATTTCCTCCTTTGGCCAACTTATTACATTTCATTATCAGGACTGTTCTGCCCTCTGTCAACAATTCAGGGTGGTTCCCATTTGTCAGCAGTTGGTTAATTTGTGCCACACACATATAGTATATACAATATATATATATAGCACATCATCCCACCCTAATACCCACACACATGCAAACTCTCATAACCAGAGGGACATCTAGCCCCCGGACCTGGGAGGTGATCCCCATCACCAGGATGGGTGAGAACAGACCAGCTGAGCCACAAGCTGTGACCAGATCTGAGCACCGCCCCAGCACCAGCGATCTCCAAACCCATCCATCCAGAGATGGAGCCAACACAATTCAAACGAGTCAGCCAACCAGAGCCCACCCCATGAACCCGGAGGTGCCTAGACTGCACAGTCTAGGCACCTCGTGCTTTTTCTTCTTATACGCATTTATACGTTTTTTTATTTAATTAATGGAAATTAACATTACAGACTCAAACCTGAAGACTGTCGAAAAGTAAAAGTTGTAAAAAGGATGTATGCTCTTCCGTGGTGTTAATGAGAGCTGCTGTGATATGCTATTTGTCTAAACTTTTCAAGGTTTATTTTTTTCCAGTTGTTACTTTCAGGTCATCGAGAATATTAACAGGGTACATCTAGTCATTTGACAATACAATAAGCATATCTACATTGCAATTTTATTGAATTACTTCTCACTTACCAAACCTATTTTAGAAAATGTGGACAAAAAAATAGCAAAAAAAGCTAAATTTAGACAACAAAAAAGACTAAACAAACGTAACTAAAGAGTAAAAGAAACAAGAGAAGGAATTAAAAACAAAGCAATTATCCGAGGCCTGGCATTTAACATGAGACCCATATTTATATGTCTGTAGTTCTCCGCCCCACGTCTGACAGCTTTATGAGGACCATGTTGCTTGTTAATAAGGAAGGTCTGTTTGACACTTGCAGGGTTTAATTTTACTTCTGCTGGGGAGTTAGTTACGGTCTTACAAAGCAACTTGCAAGCAGCTGTAAATAAATCTGCAGTTTGTTAAAAAATATACAAAATGGGAACCAAGTGTATTGAAAACAACAAGAACAGTGACAAGAACAACTGTCAGAATCTCATATGTTAAGAATGCATTAATGAATGTAAAATATATATTCCAAGATGATACAAAAAACACAAACCAAGTTTACAAATTTTTTGGTGCCCCATACATTATTTTTATTGAAATTAAACATTAAATTTTGTCATTTTTAAATTTGTTAAAAAAGGGGTAAACATGATCTTTCATTCAATTTACAATTACACACTATAGATCTTAATTTTAAAAGGGGACATTGAGGCAGATATAGTTTTAAGCAAATTCAGGAATTCTAACTAGCTGTTGTCCAGCTGTGATAACCGATGAGAGAAAACACTCTGGCTGAAGGCATTTTGTCTTCGCTTGCATCCTGCCAGTTTTGCTCCCCTGCCCATTTGTCAAGAGTGATGTCCAATCTCTCAGTGCCAGGCGGGCAAATCAGCACCTTGTCACTTTCAAAATGACAATTTGAGTCTCAGTCAAGTCTGCAACCAGTTTGTGCCCTGCAACCACTCACTGCCTCGAAAACAAGTACTAAATATAAAGTCAGCCAATCCAAGAGTGTAGAGCTTTGTCTAATCTACAAAGCTGACTGCATTTGAGCTTTGACGTGACTTTGAAACTGAGGACATTTCTTTCCATTTAACTGAAGCAGTAATGCACAGTTGAATTGAAAACTGAAAATCACTGTGAGAGCTTATTGGACAGCGTGACAAAATGTCGGTTTCGTCTCATCCCATGATAATATAAAAAGCTAGAGTATCATCTGTCATGGTCAACCAGTTTTATAACATAAACCAGTTCTGATGAACACAGAGCTGCAGTTGCGTCCATGCATAAATTGAGGACATACAATACGCTACGTGATGCAAGCCAATCCAAAAGTGGATTTCACTGTGTTAATTAAGGGTGAAGGAACCTATTATTAACACATCAGTCATTTCAGAAAGTCATTTGGTCACTGTAAGTGGTCCAATTATCATAACTTGTAAATAATCACTGATCTGACAACATTTAGGAAAGTTACACTTAATAGAGCATTGATTATTTAGATAAAATAGGATGTTTCAATTCAAGTTCAAAATGACTTTATAAATCCCAAAGGGTAATTAAATGTTGGTTTTCCTATTATTTGTACAAGTTTCTTCAAAGAATAGATGGTGATGGCTGCGGGCAGGAAGGGTCTCCTGTTGCAGATCTGAACAAGCCTCTTACTGAAGACACCGTTGTTGTATGATAGTCTCATGATGAGGATACTCAGCGTTGTCTATAATGTGAGATAATCCTTCTTTCCACAATCAGAACTCCCAGAACATAACCAGCCTTATCAGCTTTTTGAGCTTTTTTAAATCACTTGCTCTGATGCTGCTATCCCAAAAGATTGATAGAAGACATTGCACTCCATACAAGCATAAAGAAGACATCCAGCATCTTACAACAAACGTTGAAGGACCTAAGCTTCCTCAAGAGGTACAGTCTGCTCTGTCATAGGGTATCTCTACTCCTCCATCAACTCCATTTCTTCTCCAATAATGGAAACAGTGTTTGACCTATTGTTTTTCTTGAACTGTATTATCATCTCCTTAGTTCACAGTCAAAATAAGGTGATTGATTCCACACCATGCCTTGAGGTGGTACATCAAGTCTCTGTACTCTGCTTATTATCCATCTCTGATACCAACTGCGTTTCACTTGCGATTAGCTAAAAATTGGATTTTATTTTGAGGTTTTTTTACCTAGCGATGAGAAGGACATTGCTGGCTTGACAGTCTTGTAAATTATGGCATCGAAGAAAGAAAAAAGTTGATAATACCCACTCTTTTATGATCATGTGGACAGAGGGCTTGGGATTTATATGACAAGATGTCAAATTCAGAACTTAATGATGTCATGGTCATCATTAAGTTCTGTATTGTTAACACTATAGTCAAGCGATCTGCTTTGATACACCACTAATTTCAGTCTCTGCTGGAGGAGATGGATAGCTTATGCAAAGACATGCAGCTCTCCTGTGCAGTTAGATGGCTTAACTGTCCCAGTACAGTTCACCCAAGTGAGCAGCACATTCAACCAAGGGTTCTCGTCCCAGGGGGTAAGAAACAATCGGGTGCACAGCGGAGGTGGTGGTCAGAGGGGGATGTATTTATGGCCATTTACGTGTGTGTGTGTGTGTGTGTGTGTGTGTGTGTGTGTACGAGAGACAGGCGGTGGCAGGTCATGTAAATCCTGTCCATTTATCATGCTCATATGTATCAGTCCTTGAGATTTTTTCACGATAACAAACCTACGGAACAGGGTCTAGCTTGTCTCGGTACAGTCCATCGCTTATCTCTTTAGTATGGTCCATTTTTTTTAAGCACTTTGCATCTCTATCTTTCACAGCATGGCACCTGAAACAGCAATGTAAACAAAAGCCAAGTTTCCCCGGAATATGGGGACCGCATCCCACAACACATTGCAAAATGATATATCCTTTCAAGCCCCATTAGCATTGACAACATTGTGCCATGTCCTTTGGAGAGAGTTTTAGATGGCACTCCCCATCAGAAAGGTTTTCCTGACACCGGGTCAAGGGGCTTTGTGATGTGGTATGTCAGGTCAATAGGTGTACTGTACAGTAACTGTGGACTGATGGGTGAGTTTTCTTTGGTACGGGACCAAGGCAGGAGGTCTTCCACAACATTTAAACCTTCACCTGGGTCTAAAGTTACAGATGTGCTGCAAAATCCCACAGAGCTGCTACACACAGTTCCTTTAGCATTGTTGAGATGGCACTAACTAGACCGGCAGCCTTGTCCAGACAGTGGCACCGGAGTTAGGGATTTTGTCCTTAACTCTTTGTCCCTTTTTTTTTTTTTTTTTTTTTTTTTTTTTTTTTTTTTTTTTTTTTTTTTTTTTTTTTTTTTCCCAGTGTCCTGTCTAGCAATGTGGCAATAGGAATTGATGTCTCAATGCCAGATAGAGCTCGACAGATTTTGCTTTTACAAGTGGAGCAAACAGCTTTCGCCATTGTGCTCCACTTGATTTATGCTTGTAAATAACTTTATTATGATTCCTGCAAGGAGAATTTCAAATTATATGGACATGACAATGGGAGACTAAAGGAAGAAGAAAAAGTGAAAGAAAAGAAAAAAAAGATTAGAGGTGAAAGAAAGAGGAGATAAAAGGGAGAGAGTGATAAAACCCTCTTTGTCTGCTCCATCACCTGGAAAGAGACACAAAAAGAACAGCACAACCAACAGACATAAAGCAACAGCTACACTCGAACAACACCTAGATGCCATTGCTAAATCATATATATTATTATGTAAGCTGACATGTGTAATGTGATATTTGAAAAAAGAAAGTGAAAGAACATAAATAAATAAATAAACACATTATAAGATTACTGTATATAAGTGAACACTTAATACCTGGGACCCAGCACCTGTGGGAGATATGAAAGTGCACTAGTTTAGGTGAAGATTATCCAGAAATAGCTTGATAGTGATTGTGGAGAACCGAAGACCCACCTTCCCCGAGCACAGAGACAGGCGTCAGGGGACCCGTAACCCCGGACTCCCAAAGGGGCCCCTAAAGCAGGTCGCCCAGGAGGGGCCGACACAGGATATCCGCAACACCCCCCCCAAGGAAGGAGCAGAGACGACCCCGAGGAAATCCCCCAGCCACCGCTATGCCGACGCCCCCAAGAGCCGCGGAGACGAGCCCGTGGGCTCCGCCGGCAGCTAGCCCCGCTGAAGTGGACCCGGCCATGGGCCCTGAGGGCCAGAGGCCCCAGGGGCGCCCCGCCCCCGCGACAAGGGCCCCGGCCGCCCCCCGGGGGGCCAGGCCCCGCGAAGAGGCCGCCGGGAGCGGGCCGGCGCACGCCCGGGAACCCGCCCCAAACCCGAAGCCAACCAACGAGCCAGGGGGCCAAGGCGCCCGCCAACGAAGTGGAGGAGGGCAGGACGTGGGGGGATGGGCTCCGCACCTAGCGGAGACTTGAGATGTTCTTGGGAGAGGGAGCGGACCGGACCCATACCTGAAAAAAAAAAAAAAAAAAAAAAAAAAAAAAAAGAACTCATTCACCCCATCCCTCCCTTGTGCCCCACTCACCACACACAGAGAAAAAAAAAAAAAAAAAAAAAAAAAAAAAAAAAGACGCTGTACACACATTCCCACATAACACTCACATCCAACACTGACCAAAGGGGGGGGGGGGTCACCCCAAATCGACTATACGACTGCTTGTGCCCGACCCCCGGCCCCGGCCCCAGACCAGACGCCCCCCGGACCGGGCCCCCCCAAGAGGGCGGGCCAACACGACCCGCACGAGCCACCCGGCCAGAGCCCCCCCCCTCCCCCTAAATACCTAATAAACCCCTTCCCTCCCCCCACCTTACCCTTGCCATCCCTGCCCCCCGCCCCCTGGGGGGAGCAGAGGTATCAGCCCCAGACCTGGCAAGCCGCTGACTGCACACCGCAGCCCCCCACCAAGACCCCGGACACAGTGGCCCGCTCCAGGCCCCAGACTCCTTGCCGCCATCGGAGAACGGGGGTGTGCAGAAGACCCCGACCCTCCCTACGCCCGCTCAAATGTTGTGTTGTTGCATGTTGTTCTCAAGTGCGTTTAAAAACTGGGAGCGCCGAAGGGGATGCACGGCACAGCCCACCCCCCTTCCGGAAGGTAGCTGTTGCCAGCGCACCCCCTCCGTGTGACTGCCCAGAACCCTCAATGTCTAAGTGGGAGAGGAGGTGAAGGGAGCCGTCCGAGGTGAGGCCCACACAACATAAGCCCCCCCCCAGACGTCTTCCCCCCACCCCCCCCCTACCATGGCCTATATGAGTGTGCGATGTGAAAAATGTTTGAAGTGAAAGTGTCTAAGATGCATGATAAAATTGGGGAGAGGGGCGTCACCAGAAAGTGGCAACCTCCAGTAACGCCCCCTCCCACATGACCTACATGTGTGGCGGCGTGATGGAGCAGGCAGAGGGAGGAGTCCGGGGATGGGGAGCAAATGACTGGGAAGCCAACCCAGGGAGCCAGCTCCCCTACTGACTCCAATAGGCACCCCCGCTCCCCGAAAGCTCCACCCAGAGAAGGGGGCCCCGCCAGCGGCATCACCGTAGCCCGGGGGACTACGGTGGACTCTTTGTCCCTAACCCTGGGGCAGACGGCCTCTGTCCGTCTGCCCCAGGGCAGCTGTGGCTACTAACATAGTTCACCACCGTCAGGGTGTGAATGCGTGTGTAAATGTGTGAATGACTGACTGACTGACTGTAAAGCGCTTTGGGGTTGTCAGACTAGATATAGCGCTATACAAGTAAAAGCCTTTTACCATTTGTTGCAGTTCAGTCTCTCAAGCTGTCTCTTCAGCTAACAAGTGGGAGGAATAGGTAAAGGGAGCTCTAGCATCTCCTAATTTGAAGACAAACATGTAGAAGCAAAAAGGTCCATGGCTGAGGTAAAAGATAAAACATCTGAGGAGTGACAAGAAAGCTGTGGGTCAAAGGAGAGTGGGTTGTTTGTTTGGCTGGGGGCAGTGGAGGAAGATGCTGAGCTTGAAACTGAAACTATTAAAGAATGTGTTCAGTTCATTGGAGCTGTACATACTTCCATCTATCTGATACTCTTCCTGCTTAAAGCCTGTGAAAATCTTCATCCCTGAGCACACATTGCTGATATCATTCTGGTAGAGTTTGGTCTCCAGCTTCTTTCTGTTCACCTCCCTTCTGTTTCTAATATTTACTTTAAATGGCTTCAGTATACTTCTCAATAATAGCCTGTCTTCCTCTCTGAAGACTATTTGCAGGTTGGTGTAGGTTTTAATTGTCCTTGTCAGAAAAGTCTCTCAAACAATGGGTGTTAATTATGAGTTATTGCTTCTATAGAAAAAGAGTGATGTTATTCTTTATTGTCCTTGTCTTGAATGTCATAATCAACAGAAGACAGAGCACCAGCAGCTATTTGAAATAAATCCCACATAGGTAAATTCTAAATCCATTTGTTTCAACATTCCATTTTAGGTTCACCTTTACAGCAGGTAAAAGAACACTTTATAGTCTTCTGGTCCTGCACGATTACTTGAACAAGGCTGGACATCTGGGAAACATTATTCCACCGTAACGCTTTCACAAAACTACTGCACTCCTCGTGCTCACTAAAAGTTTTTTTTTTTCCTTTTCACTTTTCCAAGCTAACCAACCACAGCTTAGATGTGACAGCTGGATTCAGATGTTTGGCCCAAGTCTGCAGAATTACCCTGTGTTCACTGATTTCTGCATATCCACAGATGGATTCAGAAGGATTTCTATGCTCAAAATGCAAAATATGCATTTTCACTGATCATCCGGAGCAGATCATTTAATAGTCTGAAGTCTAAAACTGTTTTTCTTTTCAAGACTTCTGCTATGATTATTGTAGACAAGTATTATGAACTACAGGAAACACAGCTATTGCCATTTTCTTCCCCTCATCCTCCACACTCCTCATTGTTGAACGGGGTTAGAAATACGACCCCACTGGCAAATGCCAAAAAAGAACATAACTATTGAACAAAAGAAAGAGAAAACAAGAAATGGCATCTTGCATATATATACTGTACATTAAATATAGTGACACATAATACACAATATTTGTGTTTGGAAAGTATGTGCCTCACTAATAGTCAGTACAGTCTATGTGTTTGACCTATAAACTGTACTACATAAAATTATTTCACAATATGTATGACTTAGGGACATGGAAAAACACAAGGAAAAGAATCACACGCCTTGTTTTGCTGAAATAAAATTATATATATATATTTTTAGATTTGAGTGGTTTTGGCAATGCCATACAAAAAGCAGGTATATTATGCAATGTCTCTTAGCCTAAAATTTACAGATAACATGGTAAAATTGCTGTAAACTCTCAACAGCTTAGATGTTGCCTTCTGTAACCCGACAATACAGATCTAAAACTTTGCATTTAATCATCTTGACTTTGCAGAGTTTTTGTGAAAATTGAAAAGGCTGTAGGTGTCATTTTCTGCCACCTGTTTCAACTCCGCATTTCATAACTGGCCTCACTTTTGTGCAGAGACCTTTAGAGAGCCAGGTGCTCAAATTTAAGAGTGGAAGGACCACAGTTCTGAAATGCCATACACCTACATAATTTAGGGCCTAAAATGTTGAATTATATCAATGCTTGATCAGACAGACTGTGAGTGTGAATGGCAAGAGATGTAAAAAGAGTACGGTTAGCAGATACCTTTATGCAAAACAGACAATTTTCTGAAGCTTCCTCATTTACCAGTATTACTGAACTGTATATTGTAATATACCATATGACCCTAATTGAATTGAGTACTCTGTTTTTCAAGAACCTTATCTTTCTATATTCAACTGTGGAAGGAAATATAAAATTTAAATTTTGCATGTAGTCCATCCAAATCAGAAGTACATAAAGTATTTGCATTTATTACTATGATAAAGGAACAAGTACATCCCTCCAAAACTTAATTGAATGTACTTCAGCAGGGGGAATGAGTGTTAAACATGCAATCATTTTTCTCAGTAAATATTTCCCTAATGAAGATATGGGCATGAAATAATCACCAGATGTTGGTAATTACTTCAGAATCCACAAATACAAAAAAAGAAAGAAAAGCAAGTTAAATAAAAAAAAATTGTGTAAAGTGGAGTTTTAATAATTGTCAACTCAGATTTTAAATACTTATTAGAAAAGCCTGGTGATGAGAGCTTCAAGATGTTTCCTTTGCAGATTATTATCCCAATGATGCTCTCTGGAACATTCAGAAGTTTAGAAATCTAAAAGTAACAAATGCTATCAGTATATCCTGCTATACTAAGAGGGAGCCTTTAGAGAGCTGTTTTTTAATCATCATAAGAAGCTACCTGTGTGATACTTTTTTAATGAGAAACCTTTATACCAGCCATCAGACCAAAACCAATTATATAGATTTGCACTGATTGGGGACAGATTTTAATAGAATAGAAACACCCTTATATTCCCACAATGGGGAATCCAGTATCCACTGCAACAGGTCGTGGTCCACTCCTGACCACTCCAGCTTGTTTTTCGGAAGTTGTGATTGGATGGTGTTGAAAGCACTTGAAAAATCAATGAACATGATCCTAACGGTGCTCCCAGGATTGGGCTAGAGCTCGGTGTAGCAGGCAGGTGATGGCATCATCCACCCTGGTGTAAAGACCTGAGCAGGGGGCGAAGATGGTTAAGGACCAATATTTTGACGGTGTTGAGGTTTTTCTAAATACTGACATTGTTTAGCTGGTTTATTTGCTCTCCACCAGCCGTATGGAGACCCTCACATCAAGCGTGCCTAAAGAAATGTTTGAAGTAAATCAACATGAACCATGAGTGGCCCCATACAAACTGAGTCTTTTTTGTGACAGTTTAGTTTTAGGGATTTTTTTTTTTTTTTTTTTTTTTATCTTGGAGCAGAAGGAGCTAACTCTTTTTAGTGAACCGATCCAAAGGAACCAGAAATGCTCATCCCTAGTGAGCAGAGTCCAGAGCTGCTGGTCTGTGTGGTGGGCTGGTAGAAACTGCAGGAGGAATGTTGGAGGGTGCACAGGTAGGCTAGAGGTTCAGATGGAAAGAGGAGATTAGTTAATCATGGAGGTCGCTGTTCAGGGAGTTATGACACAAAAAATACGGAACAAAGGAGCCAAGTAGCAACTCAGGGAGACTTGTCTCATGGTTTTCTTGAGAGGAAACCTTGGAGACAATTAGAAAACTCAAATTAACTAGAGGCAGGGAAATAAATACTTGAATCTAACAAACATAAGCACAGAGGGATAGAGGTACCACAATAGTCGACACCCGGGCAAAGAATGTTCAGCAGCTCCTCTATAAGCTCCTGCAGACGAGGTAGATTGAAAGCAGGTGTGCTGGAGCTCAGCCCCGCCCTCCAGGCGAGCTGCACCTCTGTTAGAGAGAAGAACATCACGCAATAACAAAAAACAACTCCAGATCCCTGACATTAATATGCCACCTACATACAAAATTTTGAATGCCTTGAAAAAATTTAATCAACAGACTGTCAATGTAATACTGATTAAGCTGCTAAATTCAGATGTCTGTGATCAAACAAAACATATCGCAGCCTTACCCTTGTTGGACAAGGTTGCCTCAGTCACGTATAGGACTCCAGAATTTATGGAGGTAAAGGTGAGCTCAGAAAATTTCACCTGAAATTAGATTTATGTAAATGTGGAGTGGGTACCAAACACCTGTGCTCCGGTGGTTCATGAGGACCCTTAGGGAGACAATGATGATTGATCTGTTCAATCCCACTACATTTGATTAACTCATGTTTAGTGGTGGGCATCTGAAATCTCCTAAATTAATGAAAAGGGAAAGAATGTAATTGTTTATTTCTGTTCACAAACAAATTGTAAAGATTTATAAACCACTGTCGCCGCTAATGTAGCCGCTGTAGAGTTTCTGAAAGTCAGGCTCACATCAAGTTGTCAAACACCAAGCCAAGATGATGAAAATTATGGGATGCAGGTGTTAAAGACGGTGTTGAAGGACAAAATATGCAAAGGTTTTATGAAAATTCTATTTATGATAAATTAAATTTGACAAAATTTAGTTTATAAGTTGCCTCAGGTTCCTAAATCCTCACTGCATTGCTATTATATTACTTTCTACCTGTCCTGTCCTTCATAAAAAATAACTCCACAAAATAACTCCACAAAGTAATATCTTTACCTTGCAAATGAATAACAATAAGTTGGTTGACATTCTCAAGTAACAAAAAGGACGAACGATCAGATTAGGATGGAGAAGCAATAGAAGTTCATGACTTAAATCTGGCCCAAAACGTGCATTATATTTCAGATAAACAGCAATCAAATTCCCTTCAAGCAAAAACAATTAGTCATGACGCTGGATAGTAATCATTCTGTCACACAGTGTTACAGTATAAAACAAATTCAAAAAGCCGTCATGGTATTCAAACAGGAATCTGATTGCAGTAAAGGTTGTGGATGAATTCAAAACATCAGAAACTCACCCACGAGATCATGTTGACCACCAAACCTGAGCACCGCCTGGTGTGCAAGAACTACACATCTGCCATGACCTCCAAACAGCAGGATCCAGAAATATGCATGTGATGATGAAACCACAGAAAGATGTTTTGTTTTTACAGCAGCAGGACTTGAAAAAGCTGAGTACTAATTGTTATAATTTGAAAATTCGAATAGTAAAACATGGGACTGAGCAAAGATGCAACGCCTCCGCTTTTCTGTCACATGTGGCGTTCCATGAATTCAGCTGGAGCTGCCCACCTGTTTCTATAAAAAAAAAAAAAAAAAGAAAACCCAACGATCCACAACAGTCATTTTAAAAACACACAAAACCTAATTTACAATCACTCACAGCTGCTCTCAAGGCATTTAAAAACTAATTAAAGATGATAGGAATAAATACTCCACCCACTGAGACTTCAGTGGAAAAAACAAAGTGAGGCTATTTTCAAAATACTAACTTCAGATTTCAGTTATCAAGTTGCCACCGCTTCTATCTAATTTTAGAGCAGCACTGACAGATGTGAGTGCAAAATGAACAAGAAACGATTTCAACTGAAATCTAAAGGCTTCCAGCTGCAGAACGTTGAAGTTATTTTATATCGTAGCCATATCTGTCTTTTACTGTTTTCACCTTCATGAAAGACTTGCTATTCTGATGAGACATTGAGCAGAATCCAAGCAGTGTCCTACTTTTTTTTTTATTTCATGTTGCAAATCAGGTTCTGATGCAGTGACCAACCCTTAGAAACAGCATAATTTATGAATGTATAATTTGCAGGTATTTCAGTTATATGGATCTGTGCAGTGCTCTTCAAAAGTCAGATGATGTCTTTTTTAACTGTTTATTTTTCCAGCTTTCAAAGATGTGGCAGCTGTTGTCCATGGTGATGTGGAGAGATGCTCAAAGCTAGAACCTTTTGGCCCTAATGAGGCCCGTTTGAAACTATTTGTGTGCGAGCGATCTTGATCTGTGCTCATGCCAAACGACTGTGATGGCACACATCAGAGTGTTGAGATATTCTAAATACAGACATAGCTCTATGGTCTTGAACCGGAAAAGGGTAGAGTGCCTTCTCCAGGTTGGGGAGGATGCCCCTAGTGGAGGAGTTCAAGTATCTTGGGATCTTGTTCACGAATGAGGGGAAGATGGAGCGGGAGATCGACAGGCAGATTGGTGCAGCGTCTGCTGTGAAGCGGGCGCTGTACCGATCCGTTGTGGTGAAGAGAGAGCTGAGCCAAAAGGCGAAGCTCTCGATTTAGCGGTCGATCTACGTTCCTACCCTCATCTATGGTCACGAGCTTTGGGTCGTGACCGAAAGAACGAGATCCCGGATACAAGCGGCCGAAATGAGTTTTCTCCGTAGTGTGTCTGGGCTCTCCCTTAGAGATAGGGTGAGCAGCTCAGTCATCCGGGGAGGACTCAGAGTAGAGCTGCTGCTCCTCCACGTCGAGAGGAGGCAGTTGAGGTGGCTCAGGCATCTGGTTAGGATGCCTCCTGGACGCCTCCCTGGTGAGGTGTTCCGGGCACGTCCCACCGGGAGGAGGCCCAGGGGAAGACCCAGGACACGCTGGAGGGACTATGTCTCTCGGCTGGCCTGGTAACGTCTTGGGATTCCTCCTGAGGAGCTGGCCCAAGTGGCTGGGGAGAGGGACATCTGGGCCTCCCTACTGAAGCTGCTACCCCCGAGACCCGACCCTGAATAAGCGGAAGACAACGGACGGACGGACGGAGACACAGCTCTACAGCCCAGGCCCCTGCTTGATACTTTGTTGCGGATGGAGGGAAGAGGTAATCCTCATCACTCAGAGGAAGAGTGAGGTTGGCTTGATGGTTGGTACACTTTACCCTTTATCCATGCAATTTGGAGCGTTTTACTTTTTATGAAGTTAGAACAAACAAACTCCAAGGTATTTTACCGAGACTTCATGAGCTAGACCAACACAATGACAAATATAATCGTGACATATACGGAAATTGACACCCGTTATTCAATTTTTATTTTTACAAATAAAAACCTAAACCAGTGGCGCGTTTTGATACTCAACCCCCTTTACTCTGATGCCTCTAAATGAATCCACCTAGTTAGTAAATCTTTTTACACAGTAAAAGCCAACACTTTTCAGGATTTATATTTAAAACATATTGCCATTAAACCAGTAACTTTGTTATATTTTATCAAAACAATATAAAAGGAGTTATTTAAAAATGCTTTCATTTTAATACAAAAAAATTGGATGTTTAATATTTTACCTGTCTTAATAATGAACGGAAAAATCTTTACTGGCAATATAACAACCAATACCCTTCTTGTAATTTGCTTTTGCATGTTTACACTGGTATTCTAATCATTTATCGTTGCGGTCCAAGTGTTTGAGACCGGAAGGCCTCTTGCCATCACCTTAATATTTAGCTCCCTCCACAGATTCTTGGTCAGATTTAAGTCAGAATTTTGGTAGGGAAACTCAAAACATTAGTATTACTCCCAGCCTCTGGTCACATAAGACCAACATGTAACTTTATGGGCTACATGCAAAACACTATTTGTCAAATTAACACTATACATCACCTGGAACACCCCATCCCCACCATAAAAGGTGGTGGTGGCAGGCAGCATTATGCCGTGGAAATTTTTTTTGTTGGGTTGCAGGTGGATGCAGGTTACAGAGAAATTGTGCCAGGGAAAAAAATCATCTATCCTTCAAAGTACTTGAGACTGGCGTGAAAGTTCTCCTTCCTGCAAGACAAACTCTGAACATAAAACCAGGGCTAAAGGGTTCCTCTTTATGGAAGCCCCCAAAATTCTGACTTTCCTGATTTTTGAGCTATCTTCCAAAGAATGGAGAAACATTTTGCTCTCTAGATATCCTAAGCTGGTAGAGACATTTTAAAGGTATATCTACTCTACATTGGCACAAAGATAATCTTTTCAGATGTTTATTTGTAAAGAAAGCCATGGACTTTTTTATTATACTTCATAATGATATGCTACTTTGGTTGGTTTATCACAGACAATCCCAATAAAAGATACAATTACGTTTGTGGTTGCAACAAGGCAAAATGTCATAAGGTTCAAGTGGTAGGAATACTTTTTCAAAGCTTTATAATGATGATTATCTCTGTAGGCAAGCTCTCGCATATCATTCTATTACATATTTAATCAGAATCAGGTGTTCTACTTTTCGTTCACCCTATTTTTTTTTTTGCAGCAGAGATGTCAGATGAGAAAGCTGTTGCAGTCTCTTGGATCCAGGCTCATTAAAACATCACTTCATTTAATTGGAGAGCCACTAGACTGGTCCACAGACCTGTCGAAGGCCTCTGTGGCCTTGCATACGCAGAGTTGTTTGCCTCGGTAAATAGCTTATTGAGGAGCCACATATGGTTAAAATATTCAGCAGTAATTTTCATCCCCAGCAGAGGCTTAAAACCTCTTTCAGAAATGTTTTTTGCACAAAGGAGGGCCCAAATTGAAGCTTTTTAGATGGTGGAAATTACTGGTCTAATTAGTAAATTCTACAATTAGGACTCACAATGTTCAGCTAATTTAGTTTCATAAAATACCATGAGCAATTGCAGATATTAATGTAATGCATTTTCTGGAAGCATAATTAACTTGCATGACCAAAATATTTTCAATAAACATGTAAATTTAGTTGGGAGGGGGTTGTTAAGCAAAAGTTGTTGAAAATTTATGAAAATAACAATCTGTGCATTCTGCATATTCTAATAAAAGCCTCCATAAAACTATGATTTACCTGCAGGTGGAATGACAGAGCAGAAAATGGGCTTGTCAAGGTGAATGACATCTAATATTCCTGTGTGTGTAATTCACAGCAAACAATCACCTGAAGCCTCACAGGAAATTCAAATTTTCTCCCCACAAATTGGCTGAACATCAACAAAATAAACATCCAGCTGTCATGTTAAAGCTTCGCTTGTTCTGTCAGGACATAACTCTGCGTCAAAATTCAATGAATACGAGCTCTTACTTGAAAAGAGGAGGATTCAAAAAAGGAGGGCGAGCAGTTCCCGTTTTTTTTTTTTTTTTTTAGTTGCCAGGAGCCCTTTTTCTCTAAATGCACAGATATAGCCCGGCACCACAATCTGTGCTCCTTGACTGGCACATTAATACGCTGTCAGTCATCCTGTCGGTGCAGTGCAACAGTGCCATCTATGGTGTTTCAGCAAACGGGAACCGTCATCTGTGACACAGTTATGACCTGACTGGACTGCACCCAGTTTCCCAATCATTACCATGGCAATGAAGAGTGGTGTGTTCACATTAGTAAAATGACTGTTTTTATGCCTGACAAAACCCAATGACGTACAGAGGTGTATGTAATGTGCTGGAACCCTTATTATGTCTTGGAAGCACATCTTAATAATCTCTGGACATTGCCCCTCTCTTTTCAAAAAGGACGTTCACCCTCACCACCTCTTGTAATAGGCTTCCATTAACCCCCCTGATTACACTGGACATGGTATAGGAAAGCTGAGAAGCTTTAAGGAGACCCGCAGCCGCACGCAGCAACGCCGCATGGACTTTTAGCAATTTGCATGCCGTGACATGAGAAAAGATTTCCCTCCCGTTGCCATTCCCTGAATTTCATGGTCATGGAGTTCTTTAGGTGAACTTGGTGATAATCATGCTTGCGCAAGGTAGGAAATTGCTTTTACACCCTGGCACACAAAAGTCTGTCAAACTCTGCTCCCACTGGGGAAGGGTGTTTTAATTAAAACAAAGTTACATAGTAATGTAATTAAAGTCGGGATAATGATACATTCTTTAATTATGAAGTTCATCCAGAAAGGTCTCCCTGATTAGATGCCCAAATAGGGATTAGATTAACAAGATGTGACATGGAAAAAAGAAGCAACGCTGCGACGACACCGGGAATTTTCCTTTTCCATTCTCGGGGATTTAAAGGCTTACAAGGATTTGAGGGGATATTACCCATTCAATTCCAGAAAGTGTGAAATCCCGTTCAGTGTAAATTAAACAATCAACATAATAGAACATTAAAATGCTCCCTAATGATTTGCTTTAAATAAAGAAATGGTGCAGAATTAAAAATGAATATAAACATATTAAAAAGTTCTTAAATCCCAGTTTTGGGAATTTTGGATTGGATTTATTTATTTATCACCATGCATGCACGTAACATACACAATGAAAGAAAAGCCTTGTAGGCGTGCTGGTGGCGCAGTGGGTAGCGCGACCCATGTACGGAGGCCTTGGTCCTCGACGCGGTCGACCTGGGTTTGACTCCGACCCGCGGTCCTTTGCTGCATGTCTCTCCCTCTCTTCCTGTCAGCCTACTGTTTTAAAATGCGAGCCACTAGAGCTGTGAAAAATCTCCTAAATAAATAAATAAAAGCCTTGCCCGGTCAAAGAAGTGTGAAGTTATATTTGTCATGTTTTGCCGAGGTGGAGTAGCTGGGCCAGAGTGGAGATGCAGCATGAAGTGACGATAGTTTAGTGAAGAGATTAACACTTATAAAGTCCAAATTAGTACAGAACAGGGAATCCAAAACTGGAGAACACAGCGGAGGATCTGACAGTTAGTGAAGACAGACAGGAGGCTTTCAATTAAGGGGAAGGACAAACGGGAAATCAGAAGCACAGGTGAAGACAATGAATCAATGATTAAAGTGACAGCTGCCAGCAAGGAAAGTGAAGGAGGAAAGATGGCAGGGCAGACAGAGAGGTAAACAGAAATCTAACAGAAGCAGGATACAAGGAACCAATAAATAGATGGAACACTAGAAATAAGTGAAGGAACGATCCAAATAAACAAAGTCCAACACAAAACCGAGGATCGAGACAATATTATCCTGACTCCTTCTTCCTACATCAAATACACCCTGCCATGTTGTTTACTTTTGAAATTACAATCATGATTTCATAAATCATGTACATACGTAGTATATTATTTGAATACTAAATATGTTTTAATATATTTTTAATATGACCCAACAAACCTGTGGAGATATGGGGATGCTCCAACATACATTTACCAACAAATATACATAATTACATGATACACATACCGTATACCAAAAACAAAAGAAAAACTATCAGCAATACTTGTCTTTCATCCCTGGTTTTTCTACCCACTGATTATCATATTTTTACATAATGATTTGAGATTTTTCAGATTTGGACATTGCTGTAATTCCATATTCAGATCAGGTCAGTAATTTTAGCTTTTAATCATAGGCTGCTGTGACTGGAAACAATGAAGACAAAAACAAAAATCCTTTGGTATTTATCTATGCCTTTAAAAATGATACAACATATCAAGAAACCATAAATGTTTAGATGAATCAAGATTCAACATTATGCTGTATATTAGAGCTGCACTGATCAGACATTTCATGGATTTTATAGCGATCTGATCTGCTGATACTGATTCTAGTTGCTCTGGAATAAATATAAGCAAAAGGCAGTTTTTTTTCCTACATGATTTGTTTTTATATGATTTCTCAAAAGAACCCAAAAGTTACAGATCCTTCTCATTCTGCATTGCTGAATATCAAAAAAATATAATAAAATTCTACAGGATATTTGATGGAGATAATCTAGGAACAAAACCCAACTACGGTAATTAGAGATCATCTCATGCACTCCTTCACAAGACAGGCTATAGCTCACTCTTCCTCCTTTTGCACACCTCAAAATGTTGAATTAAGTATAATATCACAAGGCATTCTTTAAAAAATTAAGGGTGGTTTCAAAATTCATATTTAAGACAAAGAAACATAATTTTTTCTGTTAGATTGTTAAATAATTAATTAATTTACTGTAACTATTTGAGAGCCTAAAACTGCCTTTCTGTTGAGATTGATTATTATTATTCAATTATCAAAGCCAGCATCACCCCTTCTGTGTGAGAAAGAGCAGTAGAGCCTTTAAAACTATCTACAGTATTTTATAGCAGCACAATTAGCATCATTAGCTCAATTACTTAGAATTAGTAACCATAAACATCAGTCAAAAGACTTTTAGCTTAAAGCTATAGTTGGTAATCCTGCTCAGAAACACTTTTTGTAATACTGGGTAAAAGGGTCCTTCCATCCTGACAGTAGTCATTACATTGCGTATTCGGAAAAAGGAGGTTTAACGGCAGCTGTCAGAATGAACAGGCCTCCACTGAAAAAGCATTTCCTTTCTAGAAGCTTCTTACGACCCTGTTGTGCTTCATCTAACTTCACATTTAAAAACAACGGAGTCTTTCTTTCTTGAGTAATTTTCTCCAGCAAAGAGTGTTGTCGCCGCAACAAGTTAGTGTGATGCATTCACTGACCTGGAAAGAGATTTTCTTTTTGATTTCTAATTAGCCAATCAGGAAGATTTAGCAGTATTCACCATTATTTGCGACTATCAAGCTCTATCAAGGTTGTAAATAGATAATGCTTCAAAATCACAAAATGTTGCTTATTCACACAGTTGCCAGAGAAACTGTTGCAGTGATTTCTAAATGTATGGAGGACAAATTAACGCAGTACTCATTACACTTGTTGCTTCACAGAGCTGGTCACCCGAATGATTAGCTGACTCCCTTTGCTTTAAACAAAGATAAATGAAGCTGTTTGAAATGATTTCTGCTTGCAAAATGGAAACTGGACTGGATTTATGAAGCTCTTTTCTTCTCATACCGAGCACTCAAAGAACCTTTGCGCTACGAGTCTCAATCCGCCAGCCGCAGACACAAACAGGGACCTGTCACACGCCAACAGACAGCTCAGCTGCGATATTTGGCAGGAGAGAAAGCTTAAATCAAACCCTTAACTTTTCAATATTAACAGAAAAAAATAAATAAAAACGTGCAATGACAGGGGAAAAAAAAGCCTCAGGTAAATTTTGTCGGTGGTTCTTTACCTCATCAACCCTAAAATTACACCCAATTTAGAGTAGTTGAAACGGAGAAATAATTTCTCTGATAATGGTGCTTTGGGGGCCGTTGGGGGTAAAGTCCTGCCCACCTGATGACAGGACGAAACAAATCATTGACCACAGAATGGGTTCGCCTTAATTCGAACCCATAACGCTCTGGAAATCCAAGCCTGCTTCCAGAAGTCCATTAGGCAGCCGGAGATGTATTTTAGCAGCTGGGAAACCGAAGGCATTTTTATAAGCATACATTTTTGCAGCGCATGCTTTCTAACAAAATGACCTTCCCCTCAAAAAGAGTCCAGACTCAGCCGTGGCTTTTACGCTCATATTCATGAGGCCTGGTTTATGGGACTCATAAGGCCACTTTCATCCAGGAGCATAATGTGTTTGTGTGAGGGGTATAAAGCACATAATGTGCAATAAAATATGTCCTCTAATGAGCATTAGGAAAAGATTGAAGGATCTGCACCACCTTAAGTAGGGGTGACGTGGAAATGGACGGTGGCAGTTTCCTGATGCCGGGTTTTCCCTTCCTCCATTTTCTTTCTTCAAAAATATTTGTTTTCCATCGACGGTAGCTCAATCTCCGCTCTCATGAGCTTTTTTGAACTTTATGAACAACTTACCTTTACGCAAAGTTAACAAATCTATTGAAATCTGTTGCGTCCCATGAACACGGACGGTATTTGATGGATGGTGGCAGGGAAGGAGCTGAGGGGACCGCCGGACAGGGCAGACCTTTACACCTGAGTGGCAAGGGATGGCCTGGCCACATGCTGCTCGCATCATTACACAGCCTCAGCCCAGACCTGTGGTGCCACCCTGATTGATGGGTTCCACCAGGCCATACAGCACAATGGAGGCGTTCCATCCAGAGGAGGGCCCAGCCCATCCATCTTGAGTTCCTGGTAGAGAGTCGTGTTACAGTGCATCTTGTCTAGGAGGGGGCCGCTCCAGCCTTAATCCCACGCCCTGATTAAATGGGTTGAGGTGTGCTGTGCGGGTGGTGTACTCAACGACGTGCATTCATTCCCCAACAATGTAGGGAGGAGTGAGAATATAGAGGGCTGTCAGATTATTATTTCCATCATATGTACCATGAAATTTGTTGTATAACACGGGGGAAGAGGTTCTACATGGTCATTTATGATGGCAACGACCGGCAATATGAGTATAATCTCTAACAACAAATATGACCAAAAAAAAGGCATTATGATTGAGGAATGCTTGTGTATACAGATGGGAAATATGCTGCTTTTCTTAGATTAATACAAACAAACATAAAAATAAATAGAAATTCCTAGAAAAAATTACAAAATCAGTAAAAAAAAAGGCTTTTTTTGCATTCAGTTTTGATAGCATGAAATCCTATTTTCTTTTCATTTTCGGGGGAAATTTCCACAAGATTTTTGTTTTGCTATTCCTCCGCAGCACAACACGAATTTATTAACTTTCTTTAAAAGTCATTTTTCTTTAACCCGGTATGGGAACCACCAGGACGTGCAACAAACTGAGCCAGAACCGACCGCTGCCGGTGTCCCGTTGATATTAGATCACAATTAGATCACACAGAACCAGTGCTGGAGCAGAGAAGCCCGTTATCCCTCTGGACCGGAGAGAAACGCTTGAGGTGGCACCCTGAAGCAGAAAGGCAAGTTGGTTCAGCCTCTGACCCGAAACAAGGCACTCTTTTCACGTTCCCTTCATGGTGGTTCTGTTGCTGGAAGCTGACGGTGGTTCTGAAACTTTTAATCTCATCCTTTTTCAAACACACCCGTCTCAGGTTAAATCATAGACGGAGATAAGATTTGTTTTTTTTTGTTAGCCTTTCTCTTTGATTTCCAAATGGGAGTGAGCAGACCTTTGTGGGATTAAAATAGATACAATCCCTAATTACATTAATTATAACCCGGGGGAGTTATAACCATAAAATGATGAAATGATGCTAAATGAATCTTAATCATAGACACCTGGAAACCACATTGCTTCTTTAAATTTGTAGCAGACGTCGCTCAATGAGAAGGCCATAATTTATCCTTCAGACTGCGTTTTTTTTTTAAAGATTGTTAATGAAATTGATTTATATGTAAATATTTATGTCATTAAACCATGTTTATGAGTGCAGCATAATGCAATAAATGACTGAGCAACAGGTTGCTCAGAGATTTTTGATATCATGAAGTCCTGATTAGCCCTCATCAAAATAAATGTAAATAGGTTGTCCAATATAAAGCCTTTAGAAAATATAATTTTCTATTATTTTCCGTTATTTCAAATTAAAAGTGGAATTTAAGGATTTCCATGACTATTAATCTCTATAATTCATGGAAGTATGTAACAAAAAATAAAACTGGTGGTTAAGTACGAATTGGTGTGAAATAAAAGTAAGAATGAAGTAAATAGCAAAGCCTGGGCACAAAACGGGAGTGTACATTGGGACAGGGATGAATTAAACCAGAGATTTTTTTGATAGGTGATGCTGTTTAGTTTTTTCTTTTTTTTTGGTGAATATTTTATCCGTTCTCTTTAGAATTTTGTTTGTAGGTTTCAAGTTAATTTGCCTCTTTACACTTTTACATTTTTTTGTCATTTTGCTCCTTCCTACCTCTGTTTTGTACCAGTAAACGAATATTTACCTGAACATTTATTATACTACTGCATGGCTGGGTTTATTTCTTTTTCGTCGTGACCTATTGAGATTAACTGCCAGAAAAAAAGCTCAGTCTGTCAAACGAGTTCAATTTATTTACACATGTTTTTTATGACAACTACATTACCATGTATTTGGTAGTTCTAATCCCACACAAGGATCAGAACCGCAAATGACCCAAAGGCAGGTACAAATTGACATGAGCTCATAACAAAACGTTTAGTCGCAGACGGGTCCTTTTAGCGCCCAGTGATTTCAGAACTTGATGACAGAAAAGACAAAACGCGGCGGAGGGGTGAAGTGGCCAGCTCCGTCACTGACACTGTTATTTTTATTTGTCTGCTCTGTGTGTTGTTATATATTTATATATTACTAAACATTTCCTGAAACTGGGATGGTTTCTTTAATTTATTGGATTTTTCTTCTCATGCTCATGGCTACCACAGAATGCAATATCCTTGAGGAGAGAGAAACAGTTTCTCTGAGATGAAAGGAGGATATCCTAAAAAAAAAAAAATTAATATTTACCACAGAAAGTTGTTATTTTGATCACTCTTTTCCTATTACCTTTTTCTACAAGTCAAAACTCACAATTCTCATCATAAGTGTGTTGTGGCAGGAGCCTTTATTCTTTGATTTAAGCTAAATTGCTCCATTAGCTTAAATAACAACATTTACTTTAGGTCATGCAGAGCCAAGTTTGGCTTTTCTCTGTTTCTCTGTTGACCAAAATGAATGCTAAAGATCTCTGTCTTATCTTCTGATTTCTTAACAAACGTGGAGGGCCACAAATCGCCCACTGCCATTTCCTGCCACTTGCCTAAATTACATCTTTAACATTTCTGACAGTACACCCAGTATCCGTCGCAGCGCATGCATCAACACGTTGCCTGTGAGATCGTTTTCGGTACATGACAATTACGGACATGCTATCTCTCTATTCACAGGGAAAGGAGCAGCTATAACAAATGAATATCTTCCCGCCTTCCCTCTTTGAACGGATTGCCGCTGCAGCCAGATGCAGCAGCCAGATGCACACAGCTTGTATGCTACCTTACCGCTTCAATAACTCTCATTACGGTAATTGTTGCTTAATGCTTTCATAATCTGCTGCTTACGGGAAACTGTTTTCCTTTCCCTAATACCATAAACTGTCTCCCTATGGTCCTATTCTCACTGTTATTTTTTTTTAAATGTTTTTTTTTTTTTCAAATGGCTATAATGAATCGGGAGCTGTTCCCAACTGGCAGGTTTCCCTGATGTAAGAAAGTCTCCAACAGACCTTGTGGTTTAAATGAGCAACAGAGTCATCAGAGAAAGGCCAATGGATTCCTAAAATAATGAGTCTCTCACTTGCTGCGTTGGCACCAGCTCTCAGCATCTGGCACTTGGGCAGCCGTGCACATTCACGGCATTTACTTACATTTCACCTCTGCCTTTACTCAAAATGAGTGATCGCCTACTTAGCCCTGCTCCACAGAGCATTTCCATCTTGAAGACACACAATCCTCCGCACACTCACACACACACACACACACACGCATATGCTGATTTATCTGGCTGATAGAAGGATATTAATATTGGCAGGTGAATAAAGGGAAGAACTAGATGCATTTTCATGTCAAAACATACAGTAATTCTGCTGAACTTCAAAATGAAACTTCTCCTTGAAGAACCAAGAAGTGACATCAAGGTGGGACTAGCTCAAGACAAGGCGGGCCCCAGAAATAGTATTTCTGAGCGATTATGGAGCCCACGGCAGCATGGCTCTGCTTTTACCGCAAAACAAAAATAAATGAACAAGAACACATAAACTAAACACAATTTGAACATTTGGACGAGTTTGGCCAAAAACAAACTCAAAAACATATTTTAATTTCATTTTGGGCCAAATCAGAATCAGAATATTTTATTTGGCATTTTATTTGAATGGTACCGCATATGGGAAATGATGTTGGGGGAGGACAAAACCTACGTTGCCAGCTCAGTGAATTGAATTGGGTTGTTGTGATTTTTCACCCCCGATTAGAATCCACAAACAACATTTGCTTCTTTGTTTTGTTAGAAACATGCCAAGTCGTGCTGCCAGGTTTAGTGGGAACATTAGAGAGCAGAATAGTGGCAACCTCAAAAATACACCGTAAGGCCTTTAAGTGTTTGCTTTTTATTGGTAACTCATCATAGTTAATACTTACGTGAGTCAACACTACGTTCCTTAAACTGCCTTGATGACAACATTTGTTTTCCTTTCCAATCATGTCATTCACTTTTATATAACTTTTATGTACTATTTATTAAGCAAAGAACACTTGGTACAAACTGTTTTAGAAGGTGAGAAATATGAAGTTCTTGTGGATATCTCGTTACATCACTTACTTGCTGTTTTTTCAGGCCGAAATGAGCCCCTCTCACAAAGTACTTCGAGGTACGATAACGATTCAGGATTCAGAAGAACCTTATTGATCACTTGAAGGGCAATTTGTTTACAGCCACCCAGTCGATGCATTAAGGTGTCTTTCTGCTATCTCCATGTGTTCTGTGAAAGCGCCCTAACTCGCTAAGTGTGGTAAATACACGTGGGCTGGCTTGTGCAGGGTGCAGAGGCTTCACAGGTCAAGGGGTGAAGTAGAGACGAGGTAAGGTTTGTGCGACCAGCCTGCAGCGGTTCCTAATAGTGTGAGCAAGGCTCTGAAATCATTTCTGAGGAGAAGGATAAAAAGGTGAGATATTATTTACATTTTAAGCATTGCTAGGCCTAAAACAGAGTCGCTTCTCTGAGCTCACCTGCCATTATGGTTTTGAAAAGAACGGTGTGAGGGGACGTCCGGCGCAGATTTTATGGGTAGTGCTGACGCAGCAGGAGACCTCCCGTCGTCCTGCGCTGACAGCTTCATTTCGTACACTCACAGCTGTGAGGGATACCACCATATCCACTTGGGATTGTTGAATGGCCAGAGGGAGCCTGGAGGCAGCTCGTCTTTGCAGCTTTGCAGTATGATGGGAATGTTTAGTGAGGGAGGCTTTATCCGATGTGCAGTGTTTCCAACTGAGCAGCCAAGTTTAATCGGTTGCTCTTTCAAGCAATGTGGCAATTTGCCAATCGCTTGCGAAAACGTACGTGCAAAAAGTTACACCGTGCAAAAGATGTTTACCCAAAAAAACGACCCAAGCTGAAGAAATTGTTAAATTAATTACAGATCTGTTGACAGACCCATCAAGCAATTAATATTTGTTTTGTCTGATGACAAGTGGTGTGTTTGTCAAGGTCTTTGAATCTTCAGTAAATTCTAGAATTGTTAAATAATTTGAAATAGTTTTGAATCCGCTATCGTTAAAAACATCAAGGTTTCAGGGCTTTTCTTTTTAGCCCTGATACCTTTTCTCTTTCATCCAAATCTGGATGCAACGTCCAGTTTGTGTTCTTCATAAAAACCAGCATGTCTTCCATAGGTTTGTGATTTTATGCATTGCATGATCTGACATAATTCCTATTAATATGCACAATTCTTCATTTACCCTCAGGTGTATGTTGATGTCGCCAAACCACAGCTAAATAAGCGTAAGGAAAAGAAGGACTTAATTTTAGGGTTGGGAAGATTTGCAAGAGCTACAACTACAGTGCAAAAAAAAAAAAGAAGAAAAAAGATGCGGGTCACATATTGTATATATTCAAAATAAAGAAAAATATCAACATGCTAATGAGTCACTATGGTATTTGAAGTATCCGATAGCATTTCCTAGAGGCTCCTCAGTTTGCTATCAGCAATGATTATGAGTGACCAATCCATCTGTGGATCATTCGTTTCTCTCATTATCTCATGAGTGCATTCTGCCTGCCTGTGACATTTAGCAGGGGCCCTTTCAGTTAGTCACAAGGTGGGCAAAGATGCCATTAGGTGATAAGGTTCATTTATTGTTGGGCTCCTCATCAGCACATTTTCCTGCCTCGAGGCATAAAATACAATCCACACTGATTAGCATCAGGCCCATATCAGGAGAAACATAATAGCCCCACTCTGAAGGTGAAGCCTCCGAGGGCAAAGTCTTTGCTATAAACACAGACAATTGTCACAGATTCTTTTTCGCAGTTGGAGGATTGTCTCCGGCGCTCTGTGTCCTGAGTGCCGCTCTCACGGGAGGAATTGAGTTGTTTTATATTCACATGACATCATGAGGTAATTAAATCGTTAAGTTTCAGCACGTCCTTCATACTTTTAGTTTGCACCTTGGTATAATATTCCTGTGAAGGCTTATTAATTGATTTAAAGACGAATTCTAATAAATTTGAATCAAGCTAATGGTTTTAGTGTCAAATGAAACGACCTTTTGCTCTTTTTGCCCTTGGTAGCGAAATAGAAAATAGATAAATAAAAACAGCTGTGGATTTATTTTTGACCTATTATTCTTGGATTTAATATGTAAGGCTGCTGAAAATTAGATAATATTCTAACACAACCGTTCATGTTACACTAAAAACACAGCAATACAAAATATACTAAAGAATGTGTTAACCTGGTGATGCGTTTTCTTTTTCTTTTTATTGCTGATTATGTAAGAAAAACCACCTCCAACAATTGTTAGTGGTTTAAATGCTAAGGGCAGCTAATTATGTTGGGTTGGTTGTCTTTGATTTATGTAGTCTTTGCTATAATTTCTTAATCAGCTAAAAGCAATGATCCATGCACACACAAAGCCCGTTTAATTACTGCACTGTGATCGTGATGGAAATGCCAAGTTCTGAGGGAGGTGTTTAAAGCTTGCATATGATTGTCACATTTTCCAGATTGATAATTCAAATAACTGAGCCGTAATTAAGACACACCAAGTTACTTCAAGGGGATCAAGACAACATGCAAGTCGTTGTCTTGAAGAGCATGTCTGTAACCCACTTATCTGAGAACCAGAATGGTCCAGATGTGTGTTCATCAGAGCAAAACTGAGGTTAACTGGTCTGAGCTTTTATTTGAACCTCTCGTTTTCTACAGATCATTTTGTGTGTTTTTTTTTGGAGTTTCAATTTAGCCAAATCAAACTCTCATTCCCATCATTAGTGGGCAGTTTTTTTCCCCAAAAATGTGTTATATTTCCGATGGGAAAACTGTCAAAGAAACAAAAGGTATGGTTCTGAAGGATGTTTAAGAAAAAGAATTACAACCCCTCACACAGCACTCTATGCTAGCAAAATAGATTTTTATATCTCACAATTTAATTACATATGGTAGGGGTTAGTTAAGTCACCTCAAACTAAAAATAACATATTTTGGACTCATATAGTTTTTAATGCGTCAATGTTTTGTTTTTCCTGTTCATTTATGTTTGCGTAGTGGTGAAAAAACAGGAAGAGGAAAAGCTTTAAATCAACTTCCAGAATATTCCAGGATGTGTGAGAGCCCTGGTTGTTATACGACAGCTTGTGGCAGATATGTGAGCATCCTCAGGTTAGTCAAATAATTGACTTGGTCAGATTTAGCAAGGGATAGACGTGTCCCCTTACAGATTTTCTCTGTTCTTGCTTTACTGACATTAAAATGCTTCAGATAATCAAAAAAAGAATTCAATATCATACGAAGAAAAAGAGTAAAAACAAAGCAGATTTCCAGCAGTGATTCCATTTGTCAATGGAAAAAAAAGACTTTCCAAACCAACCTGGCCCTATGATAACAAGCTCCCTTGTCAGATCAGGAATTAAATGCGATTAGCCATATTTTTTAACAAATAAAGTTCATTTTCACTAGACGCAACAAGGATGACTCTTAGACTTATAGAATCAAAAAATCACTTAAATATAAAGCTTCTGACAGCATGAAGTACACAACAATGAAAATCATTATCCATGGGTGGCAAAAACATGGGCCATGAACCTTTGGTAAAACTTGGTGGCGGTAGTGTTAAGCATCTGGACAACTTGCCATCATTGATGAAATTGTGACTTTAGTCCCTTGTGAGTAAATTCTGAAACAGAAGGTGTTATCTAAAAAATTGCACTTGTCTTACACAGAAGAACAATAATCAAAAGCATTCCAGCAAGTCCACCTTTGAATGGAGGTTTTGCAGTGGCCTAGTCAAAATTTGCTCTTAAACCAAACAGTAATGCTGTGACATTAAAGAGGGCAATCATGCTCAATATTCCCCAGTGTGGCTGAATTAAAACAATTTGCCAAAGATGAGTGGACCAAAACTCATCCACAGTGTAATTATGTGCATCCTAAGCATTAAAAATGTCGTTATAATGACAATAAAGCTTCTTGATTCGTAAAAGACTCACAGCCAGTTAAAACACATGTTCAGCAATAGTTGTTGCTTTCACATAGTGAAAGGTTAGTTTGGAGAGTTTTCTTTTAGCTAATAAACTAAATCATTTCAAAAATGCATTTTAAATCTTTTGATCTATAATAATTTGACAATTAATCATTCCTTTAGACTGATTATAAGACTGATAATGAACACAGTTTGTTGCAGCTTACTACTGCAACAAACATGCATGCACAAAGACCATGTCATTTGAAAACTGACCTCAAACCAGCAGTCGAAACAGCTGCCACTGCCCAGGTTTTTGGCTAAGACGTGAAACCTGATCCTGTGTACACTGAAGCGTCACACCTAGACATATGGATACGTGTCAAATTCTAATGTTGTACAGAGCAGAGACTGTTCTTCCCAAATATCGAAACAGAAGGCGGGCTGCCTGGGAGGTTCTAAAAAGAGCCGCTGAGGAGAGGTCAGAGGGGACAGCAGTTCGATCAGCAGCAAGGCAGCGAGCAGACGAGGTGGAACGCGAAACCAAAGAGATTTATTGACAAAATCAATAAGCAGAGAAACAACTATAAACAGGTTACGACAGATGGACAGACACATTCACACTCCCTGATTCACTCGCGGCCATCATCCTATTTCTGCCGTGTTGTGGAGTTGTTATTTTTACAAATATGATGAGAGAAATGCGAGTAGCAGCTAAAGTCTTGGATACAGTAATAAATCCGGTATTAAATTTCAGAACAAATGACGCTGAATCTTTTTGTGTGATAATAAAACCCAGTTAAAATGAAAAGTAAAACCGATGAATGTTTTCAGAGTGATTAGGCTTTCTGGGCACTTTTCGATTTTAAAAATGTCTGCTCATCTCAATATAGAGTCATTCATATTTCTCTTTAAGAAAATAAAAAAAACAGAACAATAAAATATCTTTTGATTGCATTTCTGCCTGGAGTGGCCATTGATCAAGATTCACAGATCCCACACGGTACCCACAATGCCCCGCTTCATATCTGCAACACTATCAGAAGTGCAAAAGAACTGGAAGGTTCATTTGACAATGGAAGATAAATAAAGAATTAGGATAGTTAAAGAAGGGGAGCAAAGCAGGTTCAGGGTAACGTTCTACAGATTTTTCAATTAACAGCAACATGTTTAACTCACACAAGACACACCCAGACAAACTTACAGTGGATCATCATTTGCTCATAGTGTTTGTTGGTATAAATAATTGTGGCAAAATTTAACTCCTAAGAAGAACCCGAAGGCTTTGGAGGGTCCTGCTGTGCTCTTTGCTCCAAATGGGTCTACAAAATGCAAATAAACTGTCAAACAATAGTACATTTTTTGATTAAATGTCATTAATACTACTGCACTGCTGATGCATGTGCACCTCTAACATTGGTGTCAACCAGAACATTTCTTTACAATTATTTCATGATAATGACAAAATGATTATGTTATTAGCAAGTAAGCCACTAGCTTTGTTAGCTAAGTGAGCATTTGTAACTAAAAGCAGAAAATCTGTGTGTACTTTACCAAAGCAGTGTAGACTTTTATCTGGGATTTCCAAGAGGCTGCCAGAATTTCTAAATCTGGCTCAAAGGATAAAAGAGAGCAGTTGCTATAGTCTGTCCAGCCTCCCTGGTATCTGCTAAAGTCTCACTGGGCTACAGACAAAAAATACTATTTCCTCTCAAATAGCTTTTTAGAAAATTTGATGTTACTGCTACTGAAAACACGCTCCAGGTCAATTTGGCCCTTCTCCAATTCGTAGCCCATTTCATGAACCTAATTTCCTCCCAACCTACCTCTCTACAGCACAAGAGAGGAAGGATTTAGCACAATTAGCAGTTTTTCCCCCCACTTCTCACAGCTTCTTTTCCAAAGCTGTGAATGCTGTCGCCCCCTGCTGAGAATAAAATAATCTGTCACATGTTTATCCGATTGAGAATTATTTGCACTGTCGCTCACATGCTAATGTCTATTTGCACAATTTTATTTTGTCAGGGAGTGTTTGTTTGGACATCCATGCAAATAACACAGTTCTTTAACTTAATGATTAAAATTTTTGCTGATGACTATTTTCACACTTTAACTTCTCCAGGAGTGTTTGTCCGATTTATGCAATTGCACAGTATTCTACATGTTCTTGTAAATTAACCGGCTTTTTGACTTGAGCATCAATTACCTTCCAGTTTTTGCACAACATCTCAGGTGAGTGTTTTTTTTCTGGTACATTCATGCATTGGCATAGCAATTTACAGATAGGCACCAGCACCCCTTGCGACCCCACAAGGGATAGACGTGTTAGAAAATGGATGGATGGATTTCAATCTATCAGATGCTGAGGAATATTTTCATGCTTGTAGCTTCTTAGGAAGTATTGCCGGTGCAATCAACTATTTGAACATTATGTCTTGTTTGTGTCTCTGTTAGTGTTGCACCGATACCGATACCAGTATCGGACGGGGCCCCGATCCAGCACTAAAATGGTGGTATCGGTATTGGCGAGTACCAACAAATAGGGCACCGATACCATTTTGATGTTTGTTGGTCACTTGAACGCAGCCTTCTCTCTCCCGACTAGTATTATACATGTTATATAAGTTCATGAAAGTTGCACTATTTTGGCATTTGAGAGCCAAAACTCAGGGTTTAAAAGAGATTATTCAATTATTAATGTAATTTTACTGTCTTACTGTTGCACTACTATTATACATGTTATAATTTCACGAATGTTACACTATTTTGGCCTTTGAGAGCCAAAAGTTTATTCAACTATTGTCACCCATTCCAGGTAGGCAATGCAAAGTTCTACTACCCTAAGTAGTCTGCAGTTCTTCATATATACACACACACGTCAATTTCAAACAGATGGTATCGGTATGGTATCGGTATCAGCCAATACTGCACAGCCAGGTATCGTGTATCGTATCGGGACAAAAAAATGGCATCGGCGCAACACTAGTCTCTGTATTTGGTGTGAATTTTGAGCCGCTGTCTCACCAAAATGTTCTTATGGTTACATAATGACAATAAAGATCCTTGATTCTTGATTCTTCTTGAGGTTTTGATTGGCCCGTCAAGCTGAAAAGTGCCCAATTTTTGTCCCCTCTGTCTGCCTCTAATCATTCATTTAAGCTCAGTTTTTAAAAATGCATTTTACGAAACATCCTGTTTTCTGATTTACTCCTTCCTTAAGCATAAAAAGCAAATTGGAACATGTCCCAATTTTGAGCTGAGAATGGAGTAAGACTCTAATCGGATATTACGCAGCGATGCCTTGTACCCTGATTGTTTCTATTGCTCTGATATGTTTAGATTTTTGGACTATCATAGTTAACGAAAAAAGAAATATACAAAAGAAGTTGGGATGGATCAGCTGGTTGTTTTCACCTAAACAATGTAATGAAATACATTTGAGTAACGACTGTAACATATATTCTGACTAGATGACTAAGTAGGGGATTAGTTCCTTGTTGTATGGGGTATTCATTACGTCACCTAATGTACACCACATATTTCCCCAACACCTTCCACATATAAAATCTGTGTTGAAAACTGTAAACCTAAAAAGCTGCTATAGGCCTTAGATAGTGCACAGGAATGCAATCGCGCCTGAATTATGTCTATTTCTTGCAATGGTGCTCATAGAGGCAGAAAACAATGAAAACGCGTTGACCTGGTGGTGGGAATGAATAAGCCAAACAGTCAGGGACCATGGCAAAGCAGTAATCATCAGCATGTTAAAACACCCCTTTATCCCTGCAACCGAGAGCTTGACTCTTCTTTTTTTTGAAGCTGTTCAGGATTCAAGGGCAAGCCAGACCAGAGGACATTCAAAATGCAAAAAAAAATAAGTCAACAGAAATCAAAAACACAGCTACAAGCAAGTGCACATTTGTAGTTGTGCAGAAAACATGATGAGATGTTTACAGCACGACAGAGATGAGATGAGTGTGTAGCTGGCAGTTTCCTTGTCCAGCAACGATGCACCAGTGTCGAACAGACAGCATCAGTGTATGCTGCTGTATGGTCATGCCTGATCTAATCTAATTTCTGCTGTATAGTCTGTGCATTTAGAAGAAGCAATGAAACAATTGCAACATAAAAGACTCCATCAGAAAACACGGAGAGTTTTTTTTTTTTGCCACTGCAGGTTAGAATCTATTGAGTTACTGCAATCTGTGTCTGAACAGAAGGCGTGTCTGCAATCACGCACTGACAAAAAGAGCTATATCTGTGCTCCACAAAAATACGTTTGATTGCATATAATAACCATGCTGCAGTGGATATTTCAAATTCTGAAAATTTCAGAAAATGAAGCAGTGACATTGGAAGAATCCACGCTGCACACAGAACTCTATAAGCAGACGCTAGTTTAGATGTGTCTGATGTTCCCTTCTATTTAAAAAAAAAGCCACTTTCCTTGATCACTCAGTTTCGTCCTCTCACATTATTTGTGCACGTTGCTATTTAGTTCTTTCGGTGTTGTCAGTAGCTCTAAAGGTATTTTACCCTAATCTCTGGGATGACATTGAGATATGACAAAGTGTATCTCTCACTTGCACAGCCTCCAAGGCGAAGGAGTGCTATTGCATTACTGTGCATCCAATATAGCCTGCACAGTATGGTTATCACAGATTACCTTCAGCGACACATGGCTCATTGAAACGTAATGTGTTATGTTGCCTATTTGGAAAATTATTTGAGGTGAAACTATTCACCTTTGATATCCTGTTCCCCCTGAGGAGCAGAGGGCTTTGGAGGACTCTAATGGTCTGTTACTTTGATTTACATCTGTCTGATCTAAGCACCTTTCCAGGTTATTATCTTTTGCAGTGAAATTGTTCTCCTTCTACTACAACTGTGTAATTTCTATCAATCATTACAGAAGGCGCATCAAGGGAAGCAAGAGAAAACGTGAAAAATGGGGGGTTGGAGAAATCCTGATGGGTAATTACTTGTTGACAGTTTTGTGTTTTATTACATATGTTAAGTAGCGCATTCCTAGAGTATACAGGTGTTATTTAACAATTTAAAACATCATTGAAAAGTTCAATTATATAAGATAGATATTAAATTTCAATGTGAAAACTATGTATCTTTACACACGGAGTTTTACTGTAGGTTTCAAACATATTGATGGCTATGGCTTACAAATAATGAAAACCCAAACATTGATCAAACAAATTAGAATGTGACGTAATACAGATAAAAAGGGATTTTAATTCAGAAAAGATTGCCTGCTGAAAAGTATGTCCATGAACTTTTCATAATATGTGCTTAAGAGCAGCCTTCATCTGCTCAGTATTGTTGGCTCTGCGGTCGGATTTTCCTGTTGACAATACTCCATTTTTTCTCTAAGGGTTTTGGTCAGATAAGCTTGCTAACCTTTCAACCACAGAGGGTGAAATGCCTTCAAAAGTATTCAAGCCCCTTTGCTTTTAACCAATTTTGTTACATTCTATTCTAATTAGTTTTTTTTATCTTAGCGTATGTGATGCATCTGCACAAAATATTCTTAATTGACCGAACCAAACACTTGAAATATCTCCCTTTGGGTTTAATGAATTTGTATAACATATCAGTTTAACTTTATATATTAACTTCCTAAAGTAAAAAAAAATTGATATTTTAATTTATAGACATCCACCTGTATTAAGTATTTTAATTAAATGTTTAATTAATATTTTTTTGGCTTTAGTCTTTCATTATTCACTAACTTTGTAAAAAAGAAACCATTAAGCTATCACTTCCTTCGACCCCCCTGCAATTATCTGACAAGGATTGATGACAGTATATTTCATGTTTCCTTGGCAGTTTTAAAATAGCCCTCACTTAAAAGGAGATCCTGCAAAAAGAAGTTTTGGATTGATGAGGTTAATGTTAATTACAAAAGTAAAACAGTAAGTGACATTATGAGCCAAAAAATTAAAAAAATCACCCACTTGCTCCTGTGCTATCACTGCTTTTCTCTGCTTCGATTGTTCCATGAGATATCACATTTTATCATAACACCTCCACTTACCAGAATAGTTAAGTGCAAATATCACAAATTTGAGACCGTTTTCAAGGGAACATATTTATTTTATGAAGCTGACATTTTTACATGCAGGGTTATAGCTTTTTTATGAAAGCATCAAAGCAAAATAAGGCAAAATAATTAATATAGGATTAACACCACTGAAAAAAACAGCTTGAACTGGCATTGCCAAGTCAGATCCATCAGCTTAACAGCTCATCATATCTCACACAATAATGAACAATGTGGTGTAAATGTTACATTTTCAGGTTTATAGGAGCAAATACTGGGGAGACGCACAGTGAACGGTAATGAATGAGTGTCACACAGGTGAGGTCATATGAAAGTGGCACAGAAAACATCAACTGGCCAACAGATGGTGGTTTGCTGCAGATGGTGTTTATCGCAACATACAATTTGAATTTTAATGACATTTTTGCCCTGAAATCATAAGCTCCTTGACCACAAAATAAATGTGCATCGCCTATTTGTGGAAAACATTCTGATGAACGTGTTTTACCACAGTCTGCCATTCATCTGATAATCTTAACTCTTTGCCAAGAACGTTCCGGGTTGGAGTTACTGGCTTGTTATGCCAATTTACCCCATGCAACCTCCTAGGTATGTTCCATGTTATTCAACCGGTTGTGGATGCAGCTGTGTAATTGAATAAATTGCCTTACCAGATTAAATGTCAGTTCTTAGTCTTGGATTGTGTGAAATAAATTTCTAAATAAATGCGATTTATAATCTGGTGCAATTTAGTCCAGTGCGATTTATATATTTGTTTTTTTTCCTCTTTATGACACATTTTTGACTGATGCGATTTATATTCCAGAGCAATTTAGAGTTCGAAAAATGTGGTAACTAAAAAGGTTTTACACACACAGATTAACTCATGAAAGTAACAAATGGATTTCAGTTCTGGTTATTTTATATGAATTGTTCAGTACGCCCTTACAATTATTTCTGAAACTTGGCTTCAGAAATAAATGTACTCAAATTAGAGTTCTGTTACATATATCCTCTTTTTTATGTGAGAGCAGGCTGCTGCAATAAAAGCCTGTCATAGTTTGGGTTTTGTTTAGTTTTGGTTTTGAACTTTTTGAGACTTTTCTTATGTAGCCTGTGACTTATCAGTTCAGTCCACCTCCAGCCACCACCTTTCTCTAAGATCAGTTCCACCTGTTGCCGCTTATTAGTTTTCAACTCCGGTCACCAGTTCACTTACTTACTTATACCCGCCTCAGCCTACTCTTCTCTGCCAGATCATTACGAACCTGCGGTGAGTCTCATCCAGCCGTTTTCTGTCTGCCTGCCCGCCTGTGATTTTGATCCGTTTCTGTCTCCGGATTTCCGAGCCTGCTATTTCCCTGTCGGACCTGATTGCCTGCCGGATTACCTGAGCTATTTCTGTAACCTGACCCTGCCTTCGTATTCTGATTCGGATTATCACTGGACCTCGGATCACCTGGCTCTGACTCTGGTCTGGCTCTCGGATTACAAACTCTGGTTATCCACTTGATCATCCTGTCCGTTTTTGCTTTCCCAATTCTTACCCACTGCCTGCCTTCCAATAAACTATCTTTTAAACGTTACCAGTTGTCTGGTTGAATTCTGAGTCCTCTGATTCTGTTCCGAATATATTTGAAGGCTTTTAACACATTTTTACCTGGGAGGGGGTGGAGCGTGCTGCATGCTGAGACGCTTTTCTTAAACAACTTCACAACCCTCATCATGACAACCTCATTTACCTGTGTAAACAACATTATCATCACAGGCCTGCATTGGCCGATGTGGTGCTAGTTTGCCTTTTTTTTTTCTCTGCTGATAAGCGAGGCAACACAGCATTCATTTCCAAACCCAAGGTTACCCTCTCACTCGCTTCACATTCATATCATTTTTGCTCATCTACTAACAGTCTTTTCAGGTACTGATTTGCGATTAATAGTAAATCCCAGAGAAATTAATTACCAAGGTCAAAGCGGGAGTTTGGTGTTCACTGCCACGCTTAGGATGAGTCTGAACCCCTACACTGTTTCATAGATAGATAACCTGCTGACAAGTTGGCACCAAAGGTTAGACCGAGTTAATAATTTAAGGCCAATAACAACTAAAAAGTAAAAAGGAGCTTTTGCTGTATTTGTTTGCATTATTTAACTTAATTACCACAAGAGCAACTGCACAGAGGATTAAGCATTGTTGCTGGTCAAGCATTCTCTTTTAACAGGCCAATTAATTTAGTCCTCTATAGGATATTCAAAATGCTGTATGTACAATAAACAAAGTCGATAGGCTTTCTTATCAAGAGTCTCTGTAGTTTGTCAGATAAAGCCAAACAGCTCGTCTGTTTTGACATTTATAATTTATGCCTGTTCTCCCTAATTGGCATGTCACACTGAGACAGAGAATTAGCGAAAATATTCAGAACAAAAAACAGTTTTTATTAAGCGTGAGCCATAAGTTTCTGCTTAAAGAAGCATTTTATTAACAGCACACCCCTCAGCCCTTGTTGTAATGTCTAAATTAAAGCACCTTACACTGAGCCTCCTCCTCCTCCTCCTCCTCTGAACAAAGAAGACACTCCCTGACCTTCTCACTATCATAATGCAATCTGAAAAGGTCACAGAGGACTACACTCCTAGTAACGGTGTTTGTCTTGATTGATAGAACTGGAGCTATATATACACATGCAGGAGGGGGGGGGAAAGTATTACATCTACATTCAATTAAGAAATATTGCTTTTATAGGTTAAGATGGGCCTCTCCTGTGGACACTGATATATAAAACACTTTAAACTGTAGCTGTAACCTGCAGTTCCAGAGTTTAAACCCGATTATATCACTGTATGACTGGAACATGGCGATAGTCATAGTCTAATGTTGAGGATCAAACTCTGTTGACTTGAAATCCGATTCTGTTGTTTGATGCACCAAGTTGTTCTATGCATCGTGTGCTGCGCTGCAGATTTCATTTCCCTCCATCCACAGTTGTGTATTTGGTTGGCAGTTGTTCCTTCAGAAGGGTCTTTCCAACCTTCAACATTCATCCAAAAGACCTGGGCTAGAAGGCGACAGTGACCCCAATCTCCTCAACAGTACAACATTTAGGTAACTGTATCTCTCAGTTACCTTTGGTATACTACAGCTGGCCAACTTAAAATCAGCAATACTCGTCATTGGCTCCGAACTTCATACAATTAATACTTGTAACTCTTCACAATTTATCTGGTTATATTGGCATTGTTTAATTTTCATTTTCATAGTTTTATGAAAAGCGCTTGTTTACAAAAATTTATTATTGTCATGATTTGTCTCGGATGAACCCGGACACAGCACGCACACACAGAGCTGGCTTCGAGAGTTTAGTGCAACAGCGGGTAGTGGATGATGAGAGCCAGAGTCAGTTTACCAGACGGAGTAGTAGGGTGCAGGAGCTGGCTGACGAGAACGGACCGGAGCAGACAGAGCAGGATCTGGAGACGGACAGGAACTAGACAGGCATGATGTTCGGATGACTGAAGACGAGCCGGCAACCAGTGAAAGACTGAGGTGAGTATATAAAGGGGTGTGAACAGGTGGAGCCAGTCATAGTTAATTGCAGCCTGACAGGTGATCCTAATCAGGCCTGCGCTGGGAAAGGAGGAGGCAGGAAATGTCCAGAGTGCAGCCATCAGGCTGCATCATGACAGTTATTAGGCCCGAGCAGCAAAGCGCTGCGAAGGCCTATTGTTTCTGTACTGTTTCTTATTATTATTCTGCCACCCCAAAGAGGGGCCTTTTTGGGGCTATTCACTTACTTCATCGTAGAGACATGAAATTTGGTACAGTTGTAGAGCTCTAAAAGACGCTCAGAATTTACAATTAATGTCATAGTGCAAGTATCACAGGAAGTTGGCCATTTTAGATTGAAGGTCGTATTTTGACCTCATTTTTGACGTTTACAGCATTGGTATTTGATCAAACTCCTCCTAGGGATTTTGAGTGATCGGCTTGAAACTCCGTCAGTCTGATCATAAGGCATGCCCAATCAAAAGTTATCAAAACGGTGAGTTTTTGAGCATGCTGAAGGAGGGTTGGCAGGGGTCAAAGTTCACCTACACGCCACAAAAATAAAACTGTTATATCTCCTACACAGAAACACACAGAGGCACCAAACTTTCCGTGATTGGTCATCATTGGGTCTTCTACAATATCCAATGGTCAAATGATGACATAACTTAGGCCACGCCCCCTGACAACAGGAAGTGTCATGTTTTGCTGTAAACGGTCGCTATGTTACCCCTCTGAGCTAATCAACATGAAACTGTGTCCAGAGACCGAAGACATGTTGGTGTGTTGTGGATTCCAGCCCCAAGTGGATTCGATGGAGCAGGCGGGCGTGGCGGCGTGGCAAAATCACCTCTAACGCCGCTGCCATACGTTTGGCTCTGAATTCCACAGTAATGGGCCGAGCTGCTTAAAACTCACTTGGAGGCATCCTTATCTACCCCCCCCCGACAGGAATCCATAACAAACTTTGGTGGGTGTGACCTAATTACTCTATAGCGCCACCTAGAATATTTTAAATGATCAGCCCCAAGCAATGCTTTAAGCTATTCAATTCAATTCAATTTTATTTATATAGCGCCAATTCATGAAACATGTAATCTCAAGGCACTTTACAAAGTCAAAATCAATCAGATTATACAGATTGTGACAGATTATACAGATTGGTCAAATACATTCCTATGTAAGTGAACCAGTTGATTGCATCAAAGTCTTGACAAGCAGCATTCCCTCCTGAAGAAGTGTAGAGCCACAGGGAGAGTCGTCTGCATTGTCCATGGCTTTGCAGCAATCCCTCATACTGAGCAAGCATGAAGCGATAGCGGGAAAAAATCTCCCCATTAACGGGAAGGAAAAACCTCCAGCAGAACCGGGCTCAGTATGAACGGTCATCTGCCTCGACCGACTGGGGGTTACAGAAGACAGAGCAGGGACACAATAAGACAGACAAAAAAGCACAGAAGCACACATTGATCCAGTAATCTGTTCTACATTAGATGGTAGTAGTGGGTGATCTGTCTTCCCTGGATGATGCCACAGCTAACAGAACGCCAGACCAGGTGTACCTACTATGAAGAAAAAAGAGAGAGAACAAAAAGTTAAAAGCTGTAATGAAAACAGTCATGCAAAACTGGAGAACAGTAGAACTCAGTAAAGTGAGAAATATAGGCCCTGATGTCCTCCAGTAGCCTAAGCCTATACCAGCATAACTATAGAGGTAGCTCGGGGTAACATGAGCCACTCTAACTATAAGCTTTGTCAAAAAGGAAAGTCCCAAGAGCCAGCTTCTAGTGGAGGAGTTCCAGTATCTTGTTCAGGAATGAGGGGAAGATGGAGCGGGAGATCGACAGGCGGATTGGTGCGGCGTCTGCTGTGAAGCGGGCGCTGTACCGGTCCGTTGTGGTGAAGAGAGAGCTGAGCCAAAAGGCGAAGCTCTCAATTTACCGGTCGATCTACGTTCCTACCCTCATCTATGGTCATGAGCTTTGGGTCGTGACCGAAAGAACGATATCCCGGATACAAGCGGCCAAAATGAGTTTTCTCCGTAGTGTGTCTGGGCTCTCCCTTAGAGATAGGGTGAGGAGCTCAGTCATCCGGGGAGGACTCAGAGTAGAGCCGCTGCTCCTTCACGTCGAGAGGAACCAGTTGAGGTGGCTCGGGCATCTGGTCAGGATGCCTCCTGGACACCTCCCTGGTGAGGTGTTCCGGGCACGTCCCACCGGGAGGAGGCCGAGGGGAAGACCCAGGACACGCTGGAGAGACTATGTTTCTCGGCTGGCCTGGGAACGCCTTGGGATTCCCCCAGAGGAGCTGGCCCAAGTGGCTGGGGAGAGGGACGTCTGGGCCTCCCTACTGAAGCTGCTACCCCCGCGAGCCGACCCCGGATAAGCGAAAGACGATGGATAAATAGATGGAAAAAGGAACGTTTTAAGATTAGTCTTAAAAGTAGACAGGGTGTCTGCCTCACGGACCAAAACTGGGAGTTGGTTCCACAGGAGAGGAGCCTGATAGCTAAAGGATTTGCCTCCCATTCTACTTTTAGAGACTATAGGAACCACCAGCAGACCTGCAGTCTGAGAGCGAAGTGCTCTGTTAGGAATTACGAAAGTTGGTACACAACAAATGCATGTGGAATATTGCTAAAGTGTTACTTTATTAACATTCCATTTGCTAAAGTGTTACTTTTACATTATTACTTTTGGGTGTGTATCCACCAATTTAACTGTCAAACTTTCATAAAAGCTGTCTTAATGCAAGAAACGAAACCCTTAAACACATGAAATAACAATTAACTTTAAATAACTAAAAAGGTTTTGTTAACTTTTCACATGAAGCTGGATTAACAGCTAGAAAGATACCTTTGATTAAGTTGGTATACTAATGTTTAAACCAGGGGTGTCAAACGTAAGGCCCGCGGGCCGGCTGAACGATTTAGTCCGGCCCGGTGGCCAAATGCATTATCGTTATTCAACGGCTGTATCTCCTTGCTGCATCGACCGATCTGCACCAGTTTTTTGTGAGTCGTGGGGGAGCGCTGCCCAACGCGTTTGTGTGTATCGCCCGGTGGACGGGCAGGGAAAATTCGTGACAGCTTCTGCGGTGGCTGGCGGCCAGCGGTGCGCAAACCCCGCGGTGGCCAATAGGCTGGAACGGCGCTTGGGTTCCAGGGCTGATTGACGCCGCTTGCGGCTTTAATTACTATTATTATTATTATTATTATTATACACTAGAGGAATTTTATAGTCAAGCATTCTGCTTCTGGTATGTCCATTTGATCATTTTCTTTTTTTTTTTTGCATGCTACTAATCCATGTCTTGTTGTCTGTCTTTTTCTCATTCGGCTTGTGTTTACCAGTTAACATTCACAGATTACCCTCTTACGGCGGTAACAGATGTCCAGTGCCATCCACACTTATTGGCACTAGGGACAGAATTGCGTAAAAAGCATTAAAGTATTTTTTTTCCTAATGGCATAGCAGTATTTCACTCTAAAAAAGAGCAAAGTCCAGCCTTTAATTTAAGCACATTTATTCAATTAAGAAATTATTGTTCCAACAGAATAACTGGTGTGACAATTAGTGGCACCCTTGAGTAATCATTTCATTGATCCTTTGATTTTTTTCTGGGTTGATTAGAGCATCTAGGACTTTTTCCTTAGTAATTCTTGTCCTCCTGAGTCATTGTGGCATAAATATAATGTGACACAGCACTTTACAACATGGGGAAGAAATGGGAACATAGCAATCATAGATGCTTACTGATTGTTATAATTCATTAAATGGATGTTAGAAATTAGTTACTTATTCTTATTCACAGTCCAAACGAAGTGAAATTGGACGAAGACTTTATATTGCCACCATGGACAACGAGAAGGATGACAAGGGAGGTAATAAAAGATTTCCAAGGCTCTCTGAGAACTCCAGCATTTTCTTCAGAGTGAGACCCTGCTGCTGCAAAAACAGATTAACTTATTTTAAGACTTTTTACCAGGTGTGCCAAAAGATTTGGAGATGCTGCGGAGGAACATATGTAATTGCTTTACAAGCTTTCAGATTACAGGGTACAAGGGAGAGGGGGAAATTTAATATTGATTTGTTTCACCTGTTAATAACAATCTGATACCGACAACAAATTTAAACAAAAGCATAACAGTAGAAGATGTTCAGTGTGGTCTTGTTCAACAAAGACTTTTTTAAAGTTAGTGCATTCTGTGTGAGAACTTTGCTGAAAAACAGAGATTTTCTGTGCAATAAAAAGAACAAATAAAGGACCAAATTCACCTTCTGAGAAATGTGACTGCGGCAAGTAAACCAGCTGTTAGTCATTTGTCTTCGTATGGTCAATGAACCAGTACTGCATGCAGCTGCTTGGGAGGATTTCACCTATTTACACACATCTGCTTTGGCGATGTAAGCCAACATCCTTCAGGTGAAAGAGTTTATGTTATCTGCAAACTTTTGAGAGGAAACCCATCATCCAGAGAGAGTTCTGCCCGGAGGAAATTCAATTTGTTAAACAGATGTTGGGAACCAAAAAAAAATAAAAAATTGAGATTAATTTTTATTTTTAACACATACGCATTCCCACACAGACTCGCACTAAAAATCGATTCTCTTATACGCAATAAATTCCACGAGACAGAGCCCCTTTCAACGTGTAATTATGTTGTCCGAAGCTACAGTTACATATATCGATATTGCCACAGAAAAGGCTGACGTTTAGCAAGGCCGGATTTTTTTTTCTCAGAAGAAAGCTAATAGAAATATTTACCCAGCAAAAGGAGAGCATTTTGTGGTACTGAACATTCAGAACAAGGGTTTATGAGGCAATGCTGATACATTCTCATACTACTGAGAGGAATAGGTGCATAAAAGAAGACACACCCATAAGAAATTCATTGCTTTGCCAAATGACTGAAGGAAACACACAGACAGATGCAGTGATTAAAAAGGAAACAACCGAGTGAATGTGTTCATTAGGAATTCGTCAAAAGTTTCAACCACAATTAAAAGTGAAAAGCACAGGACACACAGCGTTTCTCAATCTTTAGGTCGTGTCGACATTGGGACCATCTTTAAGTCACTTCATAGCTGTAAACAGATTATGGATCATTTTCTTGAGGAGAAAAAAAAATTTTTTTAGCAGGAATGTGTCAAATGGATGTCTGGCGGTTTATTGATGATGCAGAAGAAAGGATACGCTGAGCACTTTTGCAAAGACAAAGGTTGTGTGTGCAGCTAACTGGGGTGAGCTCCACAGAGGTAAACAGATGCTTGGTACGGATCTCTCCCCCAGCCATCAAGAGCTGTCTCAGAAAACAGAAATAATTGGAGTTTTGCATTTCAGGGATGCAACAACCCAAAAGTGACAGGAGAGGAAACAACACGGTTCATGCCATGGCCAGGACAGAAAGTGGCAGGGGGGTAGATGGGCCATTGAGCCGACCTCAGCTGTTGTGGAGAAGCTTCAGCAGGAAGGAAATTATTTACATTACAAATAATCAGCACCATAGTTTTCTCTCTGCTTGAGCCAATTAAAGGGAGAACATTTAACTAACCATCCCAACTGCGTTTTTTAACTTTCCTTCCATCCGCTACATCAGCATGAAGGAATGATTTTCAGCCAAACAAGTTCTTGTCATGAAAAAATTTACTTAGCGTTATGGTGGGGTGACTGAAGTTAAATCATGTTTTATTTTTGTTTATATATATATATTTAAGCAGCCATTACCCACTGTGGTGAATTGCTGGCAACGGGGCCTTTTATGAACATGTTGGGTGCTGGTTTGTTAGGCCTAAGACAATAGTTCTCCTGATTGACTCATCTTCACTAGAAAAAAATCCCTACACAACTGTTCATTTCATGATTTCAATTCAAGGTGGAACCCATCCTTTTTTTTCAACATTTTCCTCTGGTAAACATTGCACGTTCCAGATGTACTGCCACATCAGTAATTTTCAACAACTTTTACCTGCACAATGCTTTGAACTCACATTTTTCCTTAGATTTATTTATTTTGCGTATATATATATATATATATATATCCTATAAAACCCTATATATATACACACTGTATAAAACTCATCAAGGCATTTTATAGAATATTTGATCATTCATACATGCATTGTACTGCAGGTTGTTTGAGGATGCCTGCGTGCACAATGGATGGTTTTGTTGGGCTTTTGAATGTAGAGAAGATCCTCTTTGATGATGTAAGGAAGATAATAGTAGATATATAGGAACAGCTGTATATATGACCAACCATTGAAACTTGGCTCAACTGACTGACAACTTAAGAAATGCCGTGTGTTTTCGGAGGGAGGCTGGACAGTAGAACCCCTTAGCGAGGCATTGCTAAGAGACAAACTGTGACTTACATCAGCTGGGTGTGTTTACTTTTTTCTAGAACAAAAGCAGATCTACAGCACAGGTGTGAACTTCACTAAACTGATCTTTTATATAATCTTTCAGAAATACACTCCGTTCTAGCTTCAGTCCACATAAACAATAGTTACAATCAACCCACTATATCTATTTCGACACTTAAAGACCATGAAGAAAAAATGTACTTGCTCAGTAGCTACGAATCACTCGTACTGCTGGCAGGTGACAAGCTTCAGTCCAGAGAATTAAAGTTGTTTGAAGGAAAACCTGTACAAATGCTGTGTAGAGAATGTCTGAATTTACTACTGCCCCCTATTGGCCACTCCCACAGTTGGTTACCATGGAAAAACAAATGTATCTTGTCATTTAACTGTACTGCTACACCACCGCTTGCTGTTGTTTGCTGATTTTTTTTATTATTAGTAGTGAATTTTACCTTATCCTGAAGAAGCTACAAAGAAACATCTTAACTGGCAAGATCACTTAAGAAACTTAAACACAATTCAATACCCTGAGAGCTTCCGTCTTCAAAATTCTGAATCCCATAAATTATTTGAGCCCCTTCCTGCTTTTATCTTCTTATTGCTCTTTTAAAAGCGCACAGAGATCTCCTCGTTTCAAACGAGACAAAACAAAGCGGTTCATGCTCACTCCCTGGCACCGTCTCTTCCCGTGTGCAGACATCAAACACTTCCAGCAAACCAGACAGCAGATAAACAGCTCGTTAAAAACGGGGGCCTGCCATCGTTCACAGAACGGCATTAGTCGACCTGCATCGCAACGCAGAACACACAAGGCAAAAAGACAAACAAACTGAGCAGTCGCAGCCCATGATACACCTGGACACAATAATTTATTGGACGTTAATCAGATCACCTGAACAGACAGTGGGGTGTTGAAAACAGAGGCATGACGAATCTGAGTTCATGGAGGGGAACAAAAATAAATTGATCACTTTGAAGAAAACAAAGAGACTGTTATGGTGTGAGAGAACAATGGGATGCTGAAATGTGATTTATGCTCCAGCAGCACTTTGAATGGATTTGCTAATAAAATATTTTGTACTCTTCAGAAGAGACACGGGATTACAATGGGAAGCCTTTAGCTCCTCCAAAACTTTGAGATAATTGTGTTCTGTATTTCTTTTATTTCAGTCAATTTTCCTCAGATTTAAACACGTCTCTTGTTTGAAGACAGAGAGAAAACTCCCGTTTTTGTTGGTGAACGAGGAGGCCAAACGTATCTCACCTGTGTTAGTTTGACTGGGATGTAAGAGCCGAGCAAACGGAACTGCAGGAGCAGAACAAACAGCTGTCTGGACCATGTGATTTCACCCGACAAGAGTTTCTCTCAGGTCAGCTCACAGAGGCCCACGCTTCGTCCCACATCTGTGAAGGAAGTGCGACCAAAGGTGATTTGCTTTACCAGTTTAGGCTTGGCTAAGCACAGGTGTATACTCTGCTATATCTTAAATACACAGTCACATTGATTGCTCTATTGAGAGGTGCTTTATGTGTGCAAGCCAGGGACAAACTGGGCCCACTGTGAGTGACATTGTTTCTCCTTTCTCTGGTTGCTGAGAATTCAAAAAGACCAAAACCAGTCGGCGTCATTCTATTTTGAACATGACAGCTTTTTTTAAACAAGCGCAGACAAACAGTCTTTATCATACATGTGATAAATGTTGACCCATGACACACAGACAAAATGGCTAAATATATCTTATCATAGTTCTACTTCACATCACTGTTCTTTCAAAAGTAAAGTGTTTCTGTTTCTGAATGCCACTTTTTCATGGAGGAGAGGTATGAGAGAGTAACAGTCCATTTTCCTAAGAGGCCACTTTGAATCAGTTCATTTGGATAATGCCAATTTACAACGCATGTCATTTCAACCCAAACATGACAAATAGGTCCAGTTAAATGATAATTTAAATTCAGAGCAAACCAATCCTTCAAATCCAATCATACAGTTAGATTTGAAACGGTCCAATTCAATCCTAATTGTTATATAATGCAGTCAAAATCAGTTTGACCTTTATTGCCAGTTAGTAAATTCATCCAAAGAGGTTCTCATAGTTGCTTTTAGGAATCGACTTTCCAGCAGTCATTCTGAGCAAGCATGTGGCAACAGTGGAGAGGAACGATTAGGTTTTAACAGGAAGATGGCTCCAGCAGAACCCTGCTCGGTGTGAGTGGCCATCTGCTGAGACCGGCTAAGGGCACAGAAAGCAAACAGCATTGTATATGGGAACCTTTATACGGTAAAAAAAAAAAACAATTAAACTCAATTTTAAAAATATCACATAGACATTTAACAGTAAGGGTAGTGATATATCTCTTAACTGGTCTTTTTCAAGATAGAGAAACCTTAACACAAATGGGCTGAGCCATGAGTACTTTTTCTAAATAGAAGAAGGGATTACACAAACTTATCGGCATCAATAGTCTCATCAAAGTCTTTTCCCTGGAAAGAGATACAGCTAAACATAGAAGCACTGGGCCAGGGGTACTCTATAGAATGGAAAACAGAGATTACACAAAGCTAATAGCAGTAATAGCATCATCAGTTGTCGCCATATGAAAGAGACAAGACCAAACAAAGACTCACTGGGCCAGGAGTACTGTCTAGGGAGAGAAAAACAAATTATCTATTAAAAGTAATTAAAACCAACCTCAATCAGTTTTAGTTAGAAGTAAAAACAAGGAATCGCTTATTTCACAAAAGATGATAAACACAAGTTCAAGGGTTTAGGAGATTCAAAATGTGTGTTATTTTTTATGTGCAAGCAAGTCGGTTCCCTGTTCCCTTTTTTGTCTTGTTTTTTGGTCTTCAGCGATAATGGTGAACAGGTGTGGTTGAAAAAAAATATTTTACCCCCAAACCATTTTCCAGTTTTTCCACAAAGGCCAGCCTAAACTTTGGGAGAGCTGACAAAAATAGATTTCCCTCAGATTTGTCCTGCAGATATTAGGATATCAATGGCTCTGGCATCTTTCACCTCCTATCCCTCCCAAAGGGGAGACTCCAGCAATTATGGAGGAAGAAATCTGCCACAGGTAATGGGATTTTTTTTTTCCTGCCCTGGATGAGTTTCAAGCTTCTCGAGGGATAAGCAGGTGGTATGGCACGACTTAATCTTCTTAAGAGAAATGGCAAATAATTTAAATCTTTAGATCACATCCTGTCCAGAGTCTGAGACAAAGACGAAGAGCGATGAAGGCTCACTTTGACACAGACCTCCAAACATTTGCATCCGACAAAAGCCGGGGACACATTTTCTTCATTTAGGACTTGCAGCAGCAAAATAATTGTGGCAGTGCTTCACAACATTAAAACTCCATAATTGAGCAGTTTCTGTGGGCCTTGTTGGCAGGCAGTTTTGATGATCGTCACAAAGTAGCATCTATTTTGAGGTGAGAAAGTCACTCGCATTCCCAGCTCACATCAAGGCCAAAGAAGAATTTGGGGGGAAAAAAAGTGTTTTGAAGCCTTATGTAACAATAAGCTATCCTGCCAGTGTGGAGACAGGGTTTGCATAGCCAGCCCTCTGCAAAAGTATTGTGCAACAATCTTATTCAGTACCTATTTTTATTCCTAGAAAGAAAAAAAAAAGTAAATTAAATGTATTATTTTTTTTCCCTTTTTCTTTGCTCTAAGGTTTTTGACAGAATTTTCAGACAGAACATAAAATGGCTGCAGGCTAAGTGGTAGTTTGCAGTGTCCCACTGCCTATATTGTTGATTGTGCCATTGCTAGTCACTTAAAATGCTTTCGTTACTCATAAGCTTGGAACATTAATAGCAAGGCCAGTGAGAGGGGACTAAAAGAATAAGCTGCAGTCAAATTACCTCAGAAAGGACATTCATCATCCAACTGTGCTGCCTAGTATATATTACTGTTCCAATATCACACAATGTCTGGATTTCAAAATGCAACAGATGTTTACAGTGGATCAACATAACGTCCTCTCCCAACTGGGAACAGGATACCCTTTCAATTAAGTACCTTCCTCAGTTCATGCTGCTGATTAAAGTACATTGCATCTTGTTTGTTTTTGTTTTGGGGGGGGGGGGGTGGTTCTGTGATACATATACAGGACCAGTGACTGAGTTTGCTTGTTGTGAAACTGTCTTTATGTCACTACAGAGTGAACATTGATTTGAGGTTTTGTATAAAACGATGAGAAGAGTTAGGAATACTGCTGGAGAGCCCGACATTCAGCCAGACACAGAGCTTCGTTCTTAAAAAGTTTACTGCAGAATGTGAACAGTGGCAGATAAGGCAAGCAGGCGGTAATGGGCAGAAGACCAGAGGATGCAGGTGGGGTGAACGGCAGAACCAAGCGGACCAGGGGTTGCAGACAGTGGCAGACCAGAATCAATGAGTGAGGCAGGAGCTGACCAGAACAGGTGGTGCGGACCGAGGAAACACCAGAACGGGCATATCAAGCAGCTGAAACTCAAGGGGGAACAAGGCAGACTTCGAGCAGCACGCTGATAGTGGAAGTGCACCTCAGTGAGGGCTGAACATTAACAGGGAAATCAAGTCCAGCTGGCTGAACAAACAGGAACCAGTAGAAACACAGCGGCGCCACACATGAGGCCAGACGAGTTGTTTTGGCAGAGGGTGAATGACTGAGGCAGGTATAAGTAGGCAGTTGAACAGGTGAGCAGCGTTGACAGTGATTAGTGGCAGCAGGTGGAGCTGATTGACTGGAGACTGAGGAGTGGACTAAGCTGATTGGATGGGGAAAGATGGCTCCTGACTGAGGGGAGTGGAAACTAATTAGTCCAGAAAAGTCCAAGACAAATAAACAAAAACTAAATCGTGGCAAAAAGATAGTTGTTCTCATGCAAAGCAGTGCATGTTCCACTCCTGTTTGGTTTGTACATCTCAATGTTCATCTTAACACTGAATCGCTGCCTATTTAAAAATAAAAAACTGAAAATCTTTCCAATTAATGTACATTTCCATTGTTTTTTCACAATTTGTCATTGCTGCTTTATACCCATAAACACAAAAAAAAATATTTTCCTGTTTTTAAAAATGTTCTGTCAGACTAGCTCTCCTGAGCTCTAAGGCAGAACACAGTTATCCAAGGTGTCAGAACCTTTTTTTTCTTTGGAAAAACCTCAAAAAATATTTTTAGAAACAAGTTTCCCAATAGAATAATATTGACCAGCCATTTATTAAGCCATTTTGTGCCAGTAATATCACTGTCACTAAACAGCCCCAGCAGTGTGCAAGAGGATATAATTGAAAATGATAATGGATTAGCTGAAATATATTTATTTGTTCTTCCTCAGATAAAGGGATGAAGTTACATCGAGGCAAAGGAGAGCCGGTCTGTTGCTATAAGAAAAATAGATGCAGCGGCTTCAGGACTTGTTATAGAATGACTGGCGTATCAGTGGAAAATAGCCCAATCTAACAGGAGGACTTAGCTATCAGTAACATCTGACTTCTCCGTGAGGCTTAACTTTGCAAACAGCATAAGCAGGATTTGGTGGAGCAACCTCATTAATTCAGTGGCTCAGAGTTGGACGTTGCCACGCGGCAGTTCTTGGACAACAAATAGTTGGCATAATAAAGCTTTTTGACTGGAGAAGCATACAGTAGACAAAGAGGCTTCTGAGAATTGGATGGCAGTTTGGACGTCAGTGCATCTCAGTAGGTTAGAACATCACTGAAAAGTTAATTTCTTTCATTATTTGATTTAACTCAAGAAGGGAAACTTATCCAGACTTATTACACACCCACAGTGATGTTTCGACCTTTTCTTTCTGCTAACTTGAATGACTAAGGCTTACAGTCGCTGTTACAAAATTCCTGCTTCTCATTGAATTTGACTTCTTATGAGCCAGAAATAGTTATTCTAAAAAAAAAAAAAGAAAAGGAGGCTGTATGCCTGCTGAAAGGTATGTCCATGTACTGCTCACTATATTCACACAATAGTTGGATGGGGCTCTATTCGCATGAATAACTGCATCAATGGTGTGTTGCATAGAGGCAATCAGCCCATAGCTCTGCTGAGGTGTTAAGGAAGCCCAGATTGCTTTAATAGCAGCCCTCGGCTCGTCAGCATTGTAGGGTCTGGTGTCTCTCATTTCCCTCTTGACAGTCCTCCATAGATTTTCTGTAAGGGTTTGAGTCAGTTGAATTTGCTGGCCTATCAGGCACAGTATACCACTGAACTAGCTTTTGGTAACTTTGGCAGGGTGGGCAGGTGCCGTGTTCTGCAGGGAAATTAACTTTAGCATCTCCATAAAGCGTATTCAGCAAATGAGACCATGGACTGCTGTAAGTTGGACGTCTGTGTTGCATTTTGACTTGATAAAACCCAGGGAAGCAACACAAGCAGATGCCACTGTGGAAGCTTAATTCAAAAAAATGAAACGCAAACTTTATTTTCGTATGAAAAAGAGGACTTTGGGACAACAAGGCAACAGTCCAGTCCTTTTCCCTCTTAGGCCAGGAAAGACACGTCTGACATCATCTGTGGGTCAGGGGTGCCCTAAAACAATGTCAAATGTATTTATATAGCACTTTAAAAACAGGTGTAAAACTGCACCAAAGTGCTGTACAAGAACAACAATAACACAAATTAATAAAATCAAAACACTACTTCAAATAAATGCCAAAGAATAAAAATGAGTTTTGAGAAGCGATTTAAAATTATCCAAGCTGTGAGCAGATCTGATTTGGAAAGGTAAATTGTTCTATAGAATAGGAGCAACAACAGAAAAAGCCCGATCTCCTTTCCTCTTAAGTCGGGCCGAGGAACTGCCAGTAATAGCTGATTATTTGATCTTAGGTTTCTGGACACAGACTGAATTTTTAAAAGGTCCCAAAGATAAGGGGGAACTAACCCATTTAAAACTTTATAGGTTAATAAGAGAATCTTAAAATATATTCGATAAAAAACGGGCAGCCAGTGTAAAGAGGCCAGTATTGGCCTTATATGGTCATGCTTCCTGGTTCCTGTAAGAACAATGACAGTCTCTTGAAGCACAGGCTCCAGCCATAGCCCACACCTCATGAATCTCTCCGTAAATCTTGAAGACGCTTTGCTTCACAAACCTCTCAGTTCCGGCTGCGCTTTTCCTTGCGCTTGTTGCACCTTCTTTCTACAACATTTTTCCCTCCACTCAACTTTCCATTATGCTCAAGGTAACTTTATTTGTACCCGAGGGTATATTTGGTTGCAGGTAGAAAGAGTGGGCTGCATTCACAAGCTACACACAAACAACATTGACAGAATACAATGACGTAACTGTAATGAATCAGAGGCAGGAGACCCAGAATTCAGCCGGACCAGCAGAGGTTCAAAAGAAAAGAACTTTTATTAACAAAAAACTGGACAAAAACCCCAAATGACCGTCGAACCAAAAAACAGCAGATAAAACAAACAGTCCAGCAGGGCAGGCAAAAACAGGAACAGACAGGCAGAACAGGATGGCTCAGATTATAGGAGACAATAGGGTCAAAAATCCAAAAGTAAAATATACAAAGAATATTGCTGGAGAAGACTCACCTGTAAACTCAACAAGACAACCTGGCACTGATGTCTGGTCTCAACTGTTTATATGGAGGTGGAAACAAGTGAAACCAGTGAGAGGTAATTGCTGGAGGGGTGCAGTTAAGCAGGTGTGCGGAGTAAGTAATCAGACCAGACATCAGTGCCGAGGCCCAAAACAAGAACTCAGGAACAGACCAGGGGTCCGTTCTTCGTACGTTGCTTAAAACATCCGAGATCAAATGACACATCCAAGATGATTTTATCCGGCTAATCATGATCCGGCTAATTGGGTTCTTCGAACACACCTGTTGTTTATGATTAGTATTGCTGGATTGAGTTATCTGAGATAACTGCGCGTTCATGCGTTTGTTTAAAAGGGGAAATGTATCGATAGTAGAAACAATGATCAGCAACGCTGCTATTGGCTGTTCAGCATGAACAAAGAACGCCCACAGTTTTTCTCCCAAGCAGAACACGAGCTTTTAATGGAAGGTTATGCTTTTAATGGAAGGTTATGCCGAATTTCATTAATTAAAACAACAGGGAATACCTCAAAGTCTGCTAAAGCCAGGAGAGAGGGCTGGCAAAAAGTAGCAGACAAATTACATAGATAAGTGCTGTCCATGTTAGATGTTTCGATCACTTTCTACAGTATGTATTTTTGCATTTTAATAATTTCATATTTACTTTGTTCTTTTATGTCAGAGCCTCCACCGGACCCACTAGAACATGGGGAAAAAAGTGAAGTACAAGAATATTCTACAAAATGGTAGCCTTTAATTATTATACTATATTTTAAAAAGCCACTTTTTCCTCTTTTTAAAGGCCACTGTTAAATGATGTGTTTGTCTGTTTATAACAGCCACCAAGGAAAAGCCTGAAAAAAAACTGTCATGATTTAGTCGAGGGTGAACCCGGACACAGCACGCACACACAGAGTAGGATTTAAGCGAGTTTATTGCAGGTGGATGGTAGTGACATGAGGAACCAAAGTTGTTACCAGACGGAGGTGAATGGCAGGTACAGAGTCCACGAGACAGAGAGGAGCTGGGCTGCTGCAGGACCAGGGACGAGACCAGGACGAAGACGGAAAAACTGAAGCCAGCAGCGCAGCCAAACAAAACCAAAACTTGACGGACCGGGAACCAAGTCGGGGGATCAGGTGCAGGCAGACACGAAGGGGAGCAACAAAACACTACGAGCCAGCGACGAGGAGACAACTGAGGTGAGTTTATAAAGGGAGCCTGACAGGTGACGGGAATGAAAACTAATTAGAGTAGGTGTGACTAATGGCTGTGGGAGGGAGAGCTGGGTGAACTACAAAACAAGAAAGAAGCCAGACAACTTAAACCATGACACTACCCCCCCTCAAGGCCGAACACCGGACGGCTCGGAACCTCTTACCCTGGGTGGGTGGAGGGGGTCTCAGGACGGCGGGCACGAGTCAAAACAAGAAACTAAGGAACCAAAAGGTCAAGAACACTGGGGAACCAAGGGGCTAGAGAACACTGGGGAACCAAGGGGCCAGAGAACACTGGGGAACCAAGGGGCCAGAGAACACTGGGGAACCAAGGGGCCAGAGAACACTGGGGAACCAAAGAAGCCAGAGAACACTGAAGAACCAAAGAAGCCAGAGAACACGGAGGAATCAAAGGGGCCAGAGAGCACAACCAGGGCGCGGCACATCAGGGAAAGGTACGGGCGCTTGACAGCGCCAGGGGAAAGAGCGAGTGCAACACAGCGCCCGGGGAAAGAGCGAGCGCAACACAGCGCCCGGGGAAAGAGCGAACGCAACACAGTGCCCGGGGAAAGAGCGAGCGCAACACAGCGCCCGGGGAAAGAGCGAGCGCAACACAGCGCCAGGGGAAGGAACGGGCATACACAACGCCAAAGGGAAGGAACGGGCGTACACAACGCCAAAGGGAAGGAACGGGCGTACACAACGCCAAAGGGAAGGAACGGGCGCACGACAACGCCAAAAGGGAAGGAACGGGTGTACTCAACGCCAAAGGGAAGGAACGGGCGCACGACAGCGCCAAAAGGGAAGGAACGGGCGCACAACAGCGCCAAAGGGGAGGAACGGGCCAACGGCAGCGCTAAAGGGAAGTAACGGGCGCACGACAACGCCAGAGGGAAGGAACGGGCATACAGAAACGTCTAGGGAAGGAACGGGCGTATGAAAACGCCAGGGGGAAGGACAGGCGGACTGATACGTTAGGGCTCAACAGCGTGAGGAAACGCTGGGGCACAACTAACGTACAGAGACGCCGGGGGAAAGAACGGGCGTGCGGAAACGCCAAGGGCAAGGAACGGGCGTACGGAAACGCCAAGGAAAGGAACGGGCGTAAGGAAACGCCAAGGGAAGGAACGGGCATAAGGAAACGCCAAGGGAAGGAACGGGCGTAAGGAAACGCCAAGGGAAGGAACGGGCGTAAGGAAACGCCAAGGGAAGGAACGGGCGTATGGAAACGCCATGGGGAAGGAACGGGCGTATGGAAACGCCAGGGGGAAGGAACGGGCGGACTGATACATTAGGGCTCAACAGCGTAAGGAAACGCTGGGGCACAACTAACGTACAGAGACGCCGGGGGAAAGAACGGGCGTGCGGAAACGCCAAGGGCAAGGAACGGGCGTACGGAAACGCCAAGGGAGAGGAACGGGCGTAGGGAAACGCCAAGGGAAGACACCGCCAGAGCGTGAGGGAAACGCTGGGGCCCAAGGGACGAGATCGCCAGGGCGTGAGGGAACCGCCGGGGCGCAAGGGAGAAGTTCGCCGGGGTGTGAGGGAACCGCCGGGGCGTTAGAGAAAAGATCGCCAGGGCGTGAGGTAAATGCCGGGGCGCAAGGGAGAAACTCGCCGGGGCGCTAGGGAAAGATCGCCAGGGCGTGAGGGAAACACCGGAGCGCAAGGGAAGAAATTGCTGGGGCTTGAGGGGAATTTCTAAGAAATACCAGGGACCAGAGGGCGTCCTAACATGCCGGGAACAAGAAATCTAAAGACTAGGAGTCAGAGGGCGTCCTAACACGACGGGAACATGAAACCAAAGCACTAGGAGTCAGAGGGCATCCTAACATGCCGGGGAACCAAGAACGGAGGGCGTCTAAACACGCCGAGAAACAAAGAAAAACGCAAACACCAGGAACTAGAGGGCGAGCTAGGCAGCACCAGGTCAGGCGCGCCAGAGGGCACACACGGCGACACGGATGCACCGGAGGGCTCTGGCAGCGACAAGCATGCGCTGGGCAGCAACTGACCGGGTACACCAGAGGGCACAGACGACGACACAGGAGCGCCGGAGGGCTCTGGTGGCGACCTGCGTATGCTGGGCAGCGACTGACCGGGTACACCAGAGGGCACAGCCAACGATTAATGAACGTCGGAGGGCTCTGGCAGCGGTACCTAAACTGGGCAGCGACAGGCCGAGAGGACCAGAGGGCTCAGCCGGCATAAAGGTGCGTCGGAGGGCTCTGGCGCAACCTCCCGGGGAGGGGAAGAAAACAGAAAAAGGTGATCGGAAACCAGAGACCTTGGGATGCCAAACTAAACGGAAACAGAGGACTAAAGGGGACTAACCAAACTAAACCAGGGCACAACAAAGAAATAAAAAGAAACAGGGAAGTCTAAAATGAAACTAATGGGGGCTCGGAAACATCAAACTAACTAAAACTGGGGAACTAAGGATGTAGAGACCTTTCAAAACGCAGGAACCTTTTAAGAGCGCAGGGACCTTTTTAGAGCGCAGGGACCTTTTTAAAGCGCAGGGAACCTTTTTAGAGCGCAGGGACCTTTTTAAAGCGCAGGGAACCTTTAAGAACGCAGGAACCCAGACAGCGCAGGAACTATGACACACAGACATTAAGGGGATAAAACAACAAAACTAAGAACAGATACGGAACTAAGACCTGAATTGACAAACTTGACAGGGATCCACAGGGAAAAACAGAAAACTACTGGGCCAAACAAGAACTACAGGGGCTAAAGCTAGAAAACCGAAACAAACCAGAACACTAGGAAGGGGACCAAAACCTAAAGAAAAACTATGAGACTAAGCCAAACAGGGAGACGAGGGCAGGTGCAGCTCAACTAATAAACAACTAGATAACTAAAACTAGAAAAAAGAACACAAACAACGGAAAATCTAAGGTAAAACTAGAATTCATAAACAAAACGCGAAAGACTAAAGGCAAACCTAGAGCAATAGAACTGAGCTGAAAGAAATAAACCCCAAGCAAGACAAAAACTCAAGTAATCTAAGCAGGAACACAAACCGAAACTAAAGAACTCAAAGAAAAACTCTAAGGAACACTGAAAAAACTCTAAAACCAAAGAATGTTAAGTAACTCAAAACCCCAGGGCAAAAATAACTCAAAACAACAACATAAACTAGAGAACTAGATGTCTAACTAGAAAACAAGAGAACCAGGAAACTAAGGCAAATCTGGAAAATAAAAGCTAAACTAGGAAACTAAAGATCTAAGGCAGGAACTTGAGGACGCAGACAGGAACTTGAGACGCAGGCAGGAACTTGAGGACGCAGACAGGAACTTGAGGACGCAGACAGGAACTTGAGACGCAGACAGGAACTTGAGACGCAGACAGGAACTTGAGAACGCAGACAGGAACTTGAGGACGCAGACAGGAACTTGAGGACGCAGACAGGAACTTGAGAACGAGGATCTTGAGACGCGGACAGGAACTTGAGAACGCAGACAGGATCTTGAGACGCGGACAGGAACTTGAGAACGCAGACAGGAACTGAGACGCTGACAGGAACTTGAGGACGCTGGGCTGCGTCAGAGGTGGGCTCCGCGGAGAACGATCGCTCCAGCGGAACGCAACCAGCGGCGAAGGCACCCACGGAGACATCTAACTGAGGCGGAGCAGATCCTGCCAGCTCCCGCATCGTGACTCTGTGTGTGCTCGGGTTCACCCAGTGGCTGGCTCGTACTGTCATGATTTAGTCGAGGGTGAACCCGGACACAGCACGCACACACAGAGTAGGATTTAAGAGAGTTTATTGCAGGTGGATGGTAGTGACATGAGGAACCAAAGTTGTTACCAGACGGAGGTGAATGATGCAGGAGCTGATTGGCAGGTACAGAGTCCACGAGACAGAGAGGAGCTGGGCTGCTGCAGGACCAGGGACGAGACCAGGACGAAGACGGAAAAACTGAAGCCAGCAGCGCAGCCAAACAAAACCAAAACTTGACGGACCGGGAACCAAGTCGGGGGAACAGGTGCAGGCAAACACGAAGGGGAGCAACAAAACACTACGAGCCAGCGACGAGGAGACAACTGAGGTGAGTTTATAAAGGGAGCCTGACAGGTGACGGGAATGAAAACTAATTAGAGTAGGTGTGACTAATGGCTGTGGGAGGGAGAGCTGGGTGAACTACAAAACAAGAAAGAAGCCAGACAACTTAAACCATGACAAAAACAGGTTATTTTTACTTTTGTTGCATGAGGCATGTTTCACCCTTTCTTTTTCTTTCACAAAATGACACATAGTGCCATCCGTTCCCTATATATATGGCATCTTCAACAAAAAATTTAGTATTTTGACCTGAAAAAACACAAATTAAGAGGAGAAATTGAACTCCACAACTTGAAAAAGAGAAAGCTTGCACTAGAGATCGAGTTGCTTCAAAAGGACCTTCAGAGTAAGTTCTAATACACCATTTGACAGTAGTATTGCTGACTTTACATAACTATCTCTTATTGCAGGCAAAAGATGACTTGCTGGCTTTTCTTTATAATTTTTTTTTTAAATAAAACGACAATCTTTTATTAAAGATTGAAAAATGGTGTTCCACAATTCTGTCCCGTCCTCTGCCACTAGGTGGTCCAAGTGCACTGGCTGGACAGACTTCCCTATCTCCTCCGTTTATAAAGCTGCGATCTAATCCTGTTTACATGAAATAAGCCTGCTCGCGAGCAGGTTTAAGTTTGCGCACATGTTGCTATGAAAGCAAGTCCAGGATGAGTTTCGAAGAACCAAACGATCCAAGATCATGCCAAATCGTCAACAATCAAATCCAGCTAACTGAGTTAGCGACGTACGAAGAACGGACCCCAGAACCCAAACCTAAACAATAACTGCACAAAACAGGAACAAAAGAAAACTCAAAACAGACAAAACTAAACAGAGGCAGAAGACAAACTATTACAGTAACAGGTAACAGCAAGTGATCCAGGCATATAGATATAGATAAAAAGTACATGATAGTACTATCGAAATACCGTAGATAAAATAAAGAGTAAAAACCACCATATCATAAAAAATACAAATTATTATTATTATTATTATTATTATTATTATTATTATTACTATTATGCTTGGAAATGGCCCTCTGGAAACAGCTAGCTTATTTATTAATGACCAATTGTGGCTTACTTTCCTTGTATAGGGTTTTCAGTTACTGTATGTGAGAAACATATTTTTGTGTTTTCATCTGCTGTAAGTTATAATCATTCAAACAAAAAAACAAAAAAAAACGATTTAAATATATTGGTGTGAAGTAACTCAATTTGAGTTTTACCTTCAAATTTAACTATTGATATTAATTCACTTTTCAATGATATTTTAATTTTTTAAAATGCCTCTGTACTCAACTAATTAAGGAAACCCTCAATACATCTAATAAAAAGGTTAAAAAAGGATCTTCTACGGCCAAGTCCTCTCATTGACTTTGTGGTTCAAGAGGGCTTTTTGCATTTAAATACGTTGCAGAAGAAGCAGGTGCACCAGTTGAAACCTCCTTTCCGAGTAAAGACTGGCTTTTAATTGGCCACTTTTTGATTGAAACCGCATAGCAGATCCATGTCTGTCAACACGGGATTCTTTTACTAGGGATAAACAAAATTTAAGTCTGCGCCGCCTTTAATGGATCCAACACTTCTGCCCAGCTTGTAATTGTTATCACCCCAACAAATGCACACAGAGCATGCTCACAACGCCCCGAGGAGGAAACACAGTGCCTGATCGCTGAATAAAACAAATGCAGATTTAAACGGAAAGTGTTGAGACTTTGAAATACAAATGCTAAGAGATGTCCCCTGCAGTAAGTACACGGTGCGTCTGTCTGCAATCCCATTTTACTGAAAAGAAACAGATCAGGTCAGGGATAAAATATGAATTTAAAATGTTCATAGACTACATTTACTTGTGACCACTGTGTTGTTGTTTTTTTCCATACAGACTTCAGAAAGGATGCTGACTGTTACCACTGGTGGCTAGAAGATGTGAAGAATGCAGCGTGAGCTTTATAGTCACGTCGCTATCTGCACTGACCTTGTTTACACCCCCGAACACCGTTTTCTGGTGTGTGTGTGCCCCGGGAAGGCGGAAGATGGCCCCCAACATAATTTCGTGATGAAATAACACTTCAGAATTGTATGTCTGAGGTTGTGTTTTGGTGCTGACAAAAGATCTATTTGAAGAACTTTGCAGGAAATCTTTGAAAAGAGCCCAAAAGAAGGACTGTTGGCCAAAGAGAAGCTTTCTTTAGAAATGATTCTTCAGGTTGTAACAGGCATGTGTGGTATTGTAATGTGGGTAGATGTAAGCAGGTATGAGATTCTCACAATACGATAACCTTGAGTAAAAAACACGAGTTTCACAGAACTACGGTGTTTACACAAAAACATTTAAGCAAAATGTAAAACATCATCTTTTTGTGTTTTTACAGTTTTTTACTCCTTCTGCTAAAATAATAAAGCATGATCTTAAACAGTGTGATGGGTGCCTCTCCTTCAGGTTCTGTAACATCAACATTTTTCTGAACCAAAAAAGTTTTCTAAACAGACCATTTTGCATTTCTTTTAAGCAGAACAAAAATGTAGTTATGTGTTTTTTTTTCTAGCTGACTAACCAGCAGCAATGCTACAGGTGGGACACAGGCAGCATGATTTACCCTATGCTCCACAAAGCTGGAGAAACCTCTGGTCACTCAGGCACCTCTTCTGGTATCTTATTAAAATAACTTTAAACTATGGGAATGGGTGGTATGGGGGAATATTTCAGCATTGGTAAGACCTACAGTCATGGGTTGTATCTTGTGTGACCAAGCAAAAGAACGGTCGGCCCTTTAGCGTTGCTAGGATCCACCTTAAGACAGAGCAGAATTTTAAAAAGCAAAGTTTGCTGGTGAAATCATTGAAGACCAGAAAGAAATGCACAGCAAGGGGGAAAAACTATTTCCCATGCCTGCAATATGTGAGGAGGAATGTATAAAAGGAGCACAGCAAGATATGGCAACGTAAGTTTTTATTTACTCACGGAGGACTTGTAAACATACAGCAGCAGGAGACACAGAGCTAGAAGAAGGTTCACTTACACATGGACATCTGAGATGGTCAGTGTGATCAATATTATTGAAGAAAAAAAGGATCATTTTTAAATTCATCTGCTACGATCAATGCAATTTGAGCTATTAGGTTTTTTATTCAGCTGGTCAAAAAATTACAGAAAGACAGAATACTAAAGATTGAATTATTATGAATTTTAAAACCAGGTAACCTGCAAAATATGAGGCAGAAATGTGTGCTTGAATGTATTAAATTACAATATTTACTAATAACTTTGATCATTGTAATGTCTTCACAAAATGTTTTAGTTATTCGAAGGCAGAGGGCAGAAAATATGTTGTTTCTGAAATATTTTGCAATAATTAAACTTAATATGCACCAATAAAACAAATTTCTAGACCTCCCCCCCCTTAGTTATACTCTTGATACTCTAAAAACCATGTTTAAAAATTTAATTCCTATTCATAATCAAGTACCTACCAATTCCTGTCACCTCAGAATACAAAAGAAATTGAGTTCAATCCTGGACATCCCCTTCATGTCTCCAGTACATGGTGTAGTCTTTAGAAGGTATGCATTTTCTTTATAATTATTTGTTTCATTCCCCTCATGAGTTACAATATCCTACCGACCCTCTCATTTCACTTTACAAAAGTTGGCCACCCTGTCTTTAACCCTACAAACTAGTTTTCAAATTTTGACCCAACGTTTGGGTTTAAACTGCTCAACATCTACCTGAACAGCAGAAACCCAGCACTCATTCTCCATGCCATTCTTTAGCCGTTTTGTTTTCTGCTTCTGCGTATGTTTTGAGCTGAAGTGTAGATAAAATGTGTTTTAGCTGCATCCAGCATCTGTATCCAGTTTATTTTCCTCTGATTGCTTTTTTTTAAATTGTTCAACCAAACATTCGGGTTTCAGTATTCCGATGTGCACAATCTCAGATGTCGTTAATCACTTTGACAAACAGCATCTCGACCGTGCTATATATCAAATCAAAGCAGGATACAGTTCTTCTGCCATTAGTAGGACCTAATCTGAATGTATTAGCCAGTGTCAACTCAGGGACAGAAAATCCATATGCCTCCTGCGTGTGTACTTTAGTGTACAGCAAGATGAAATGACGGTCTGTCCCTGTGCATGGTGTAGTGTAGTAATGACCAATTTGCTATTCAGGCCAACTGGCAGGAGGCAAATCACAGGTCTTGCAGAAATTATTGTCTTCAATTTAGAGCATTAGATCATATTTTCTGCTCATAGGACTGAGCATTTTGACAGCGCTAAATGAGAATCCTACTTAAATGGGAGTAGTATAAAGACAGTGGTTCAATATCAAATTTAACAACTGCTCATTTCTCTCCAAATCTATTTTTATGATGTGAGCAGACGTCTCAGGAACAACTCAGATTTGACCATACACGACTACAATGATATGCAAAATATCATATATCATTCATGGCCAAATGGGAGTGGTGGGAAAGCCCTTCCACGAAGCATCACTGCCATCTAGTGCATGTGTCGAGAAATGGCATGTGTGCAAATGCTCATGAAATCAATGGATTCGCATAAAAGAAATGAGAAAAACGCGCACAAGCAAATCTAAGTGATCTACGGGGTAAATTTAGAGCACTTCATGCTTCTAACAAGTGACAAGCTTTATAGAGATGCTGATTTCATTTTCCACCAGGAGTTCCACCTGTCCAAAAGGTCAACAGCACCGTTATTTGGTTTAATTAGCGTGGCATCACAGTGCTTGATTGGAAAGTGAACTAAACCAGACAGAGAATCTTTTGTAAGGACAAATATGAGAACCCAGAACTAAGGATGCAGAATCAACAGAGTCTCCACACCATGCCGAATTAAAGCAGGGATTCATGCAAGAGGAGCCCTGACCGAATACTGAGTGGATACTGTATTATTATTATTTTGTCTTAAACTAATTAAGAGATGTCATTAGCTTTAAACCACAATCATTTAAATTCACATAAAGACTTTAAATCAACCCGAATCATTATGTGTTTAATTCATCTATTGAATTATTGGCACCTCAACTTTTCAGTATTTGTGCTACAGGTTCACCGTTACCAAAAATACGTGCATTCACAGCCACTAGGGGGAGCCAGTGACGTCTTTTCTCCCAATCTATCTCGTATTTGTCATTATGTACATTTATCGGGCCACCAAATTAAAACATGGCGGTTGCATGAAGGTAGGAAGTGTTATTTTAGGTGATAGTTGTGTAGCATTTCTTCCTTTGTTAGTCTTTTCTCGCTGAGTGAAAAATAAAGGGTATACATATCATGTCCACAAGCACAAAACAGACACACCAATAAAGACCAGCTTTATTTTGTCCTATCACAATAGCTAGATACAATAAATGCCTTTCCAAAAGAGGACACAAAGTTTTCAGTCAGCCAGCTGAAAATAAATTCTGGATAAATTTCTGTAAGACAAAACACAGAGTCGTCATTGTTTTAGCAAGAATTAGTTTCTCCCTTTCTGTGTTGCTGCAAAGAGCTTTGCTACTAAAGTTGGAAAAAAAAGTGCATCTGTTGTTTAGTCCAACTGTTTCACTGGTAATATCTGCCGCTGGGACAAACTGATGTCTCCAACAGGATAAGTGTCACCAACAAACGTACGAATCCTTAGACCTCTGCAGAATGTCTTTGTAAATTGCCTGAGGAAAAAAAAAATCCACACATGAAGCTTTTGACTTTTTGAGAATTTCTTTTTTTCTACTGAAAAAACGACATGAATTTTGTATCCCAGCTGCAATATTAACAACAATCAAAGTGTCTCCCTCTACTGTTAGAAGTGTCTGCATCTTTTCAGCTGAGCATTTTTCAGTCTCTCATAGACATGAATAACTTGTTTTGTTGTATCCACCGTTTAAATCATAGGCAGCCTGAGGTATGGAGCAGTCTGGGAAGAAGTTTGGGAAGGCCAAAGTGCAAAGTCCACTGTCGTCTAAGGGCACAGAAGGGTCCTCAGCCTGGCCATATACCGGAGGCTGTGGTGGGCCCGTCCGCAGGCCATCGCCTGTTTTTTTACAGGGTCCTAAGCAGTTAGTCCAGGGCTCAGGGTAGAGGAGACCACTGACTAAATGGTCATAGGACGTGGAGTCCAGGCCTCCCAGATCTGGTTGCTCCCTCGGAGACACGCCCTGATAAACGTCCTGCTCAGTCACCATGTTGCTGTAGTCGGGCCCCAGGAGCTCAAAGAACTCCGCGGCCTCGGGGTTGCCCCGTTCCAGGTCCTTCAGCGTCATCCCGGATGTGGAGCTGACCCTGGAGCAGTTGGCAGGCTCAGTGAAGAAAGACGGAGGCAGATTACGGTGCCTCAGGGGGGGCTTCTTTGCTTTCTCCCCCCTTATTTCCTTCACAGGGCTGAAGAGGGCAGCCAGGCTCTTACTCTGTAGGTTGGCCTGGCCCCCCTCTCGTTTCTGTAGATTTTTGCTCTGCAAAGGGCCCTGCTGACTCACAGGGGAACTCTGTCTTTTCACCGGGGCCTCTGATGTGTTTCCTGGTGTTATAATACCGGTGCAGCGTTTGATCTGCTTCTGCAGATACTTCCGGTGGTTGACTTTCCTTTTGGATTTCACCGGCTTGTCCAGAGCCAGCTTGATATTGCTGGAGGCCGAGTCTATGAAGCTCAGCAAGTCCCTCGTGGTCTCTTTGAAGTCTTCGTCGTTCTCCGCCTCGCACAGCAGACTACCATCCAGACTCTTTTCCACGTCGTACTCCATCACAGAGTCGGGGAAGCAGAAACTCATGAACTGCGGGTTCATGATTGCAGTTTGAACCGCCATAACTCTGTCGAGCCCGGCGGCGACACCTGTGGCATCCACTGTGATCCTTGAGCTGAGAGGTTCTTCAGAGCATGACTTTCTTCCACAGATAAACACCTGCTCCTGATGCCGCTCATGAAGTTTCCATAAACAATCCAGATTGGGAGTGACGGGCTCTGGGGATGAGGAAGGGGATCTTTCAGGGGGCAGGACTGATGATGTCAGAACATCAAAGAGGAGGGGCAAAGGCAACCAGAGGACTTAACTCTTTGCTTGTGTTCAACCACTTGCGTCTAAGAGGGATTTGTCTGAAATGTCCTACTGAGCGGCAAAGAATAAGCTCTGTCAGGGAGCTCCTCCTCTGGTTTTACTGTCGGTGCGTGCTCTGAACCATGACAGCTTTTGTGAAACTGCAGGATATGACTGTAATGGCGAGAAGAAAAATGCTTTCAAGCCCTAGTTGATGGCATGTTTAATTTTTTTTTTTCACAACTTGCGCTGTAACGTAAACCAGTCACTAAACACTACTATTCAAACAACACGGCTTAAACCTTAGAAAGCCAGACATACAGCACTGTAAAAAAGTATTTTCTCAGATTTCTTTACTCACTGTTTCAAATCATCAAACTAATTTTATGACCTGCTTGGGGTCATGCCATTTGAATTTTAATACAGACTTTGACTAGGCCATTCCAAAACATTCATTAAGGTTTTTAGGTCTTTCAGAGTAAACTTTCGGGTGTGCTTTAGATTGTTTTCCCACTACATTACCCAAGTGTGCTTGAGCTTAAGGTCAAAAAACTCTTTGGTGAAGAGCAGTATTTGTGGTTCCATCAGTTATGAAAAATTGTCCAGGTCCCGAAGAAGAAATCTAATTCCAAGACCATCACAACAAAACACCCATGTTTGACTATTAGTTTTATGTTTGATGTAATTTGACAAACACACACGATAAATGTCCACTTTCATCAAATCAATCCACAATTTTCCCAAAGTATTGGGGATCATCAAGACGTTTTTGGCAAAGTGAGACAGTTGTTTTATTTATTTATTTATTTTGGTCAGCAGTAGTTTTTTGCATTGGAAATTTTCCATGGAGGCAATTTTTGTCCCGTTTCTTTATTATCTAAGACAAGTAAGACCTACAGTGCTTTAGATGTTGTTCTAGGTTCATTTTTTGGCCTCCTGGATAAATCCTCAATGTATTCATGGAGGTATTTTGGTAGGTTGACAAATCCTGGGAATGTTTACCTCTGTTATGTGGGTTTTTTTTTTTGTATTTGTGGATGACGGCTTTCATTGTGGTCTCCAAAACCCTACATAAGGATTTGTAAACCTTACAAAGCTGATGTCAATTTGTTTCTGTTCCTCACTGTCTTTAATGTGGGACATGATTTTTATTTTTTTTGGGAGCTTTTGGCCTGCATGACGTTGTCAGAAAGGTTATATTTATGTGATTTCTTGATGGTACAGATTGTGATGTGGCAAGTGACATTAAAATCAGCTAAGAAATATTGTAAGTCACAGTTAATTCATGATTAAACAAGAGGAGTGATTACTTATTTGCATATGGCCAGGTTGGTTTGGATAGCTTTTTTTACTTAATAAATTAAGTCATTATTTGAAACCGGCATTTACTAAGGTAGTCTTTATCGGATAAAATCTATTTGTTGATGTGAAACAATTAAGAGTGATAAAAAAACAAAAAAACACAAGAAATCATTTTTGACACAAGTATTCATGGGACCTATTTTGTTTTTTTTAAAACCAAAATTATTACTTTCCTCAAAACTGCAAACTACTGCTTAAGTGTGCCATATGTTTTATAAAATGCACTCAAGAAGCAAACCTTTTGCTTATGATAATTACTTGACTGCAAAAGCCAAATGGATCAATTATGATGACTGAAAACACCCAAAAGAAGAAATATATTTAGCCTTAAAGCAAAAACAAACACAAAAAGTTAAACTTTTAAAAATATGCAGTTTCTAATAATGTTTGTTGTATCAGGCTTTAAAAGCTGAACCCAAAATGCAATCATTACAATTATTCACCCCAAAACAGTTTATTTGTAGCTTCATTATTTACAAAGTCAAAAACTGAGGAAATACTGTTGCAAGAAGTTGTTTCTTTTCTGTGGGAAAATCTTTGTCCCCAAACAGATGCCAGAATGTTGGAGAATCTTCCCAACTGCTTGCTTGTTGTCTTAATCTGCTCATGGCAAAAGTTGATTTCTACTGCATTCCCAGGCCAGTGGGAATTTCTGCCCTGGCCTGACAGCTATTATGGGCCGCCTTTGACATAAAGCCCTAGCGGGGTCTAAATAGCCCTCTATTCTTCGGGCAGCACTGAAAAGGAGCTTTGTGCCAGAGATTCATTAAACTGCACCTCACAGCCCCTTCGTAAAACGGGTCTCAATAATGAACAGTCGATTTAACTAGAAAAGCTGCCGGAGCTGTTAAATTAAAGGGGAATAAAGTGCAGTTCGGGCTCAGTGTGCCAGAAGAAATGTTGACCTTACGAAATCCTGGGTATGAAAGTTTTGTTGTAAACAATCCTGTATTTACAGGAAGTTTCATGGTCAGCAGTGAATAGAGTGGAGGATGTGTCCGACTGCCAGACAGTGTTGTTGCCAGCGCTAAACTTGTTTTCAAGTACATTTGAAGCACCGAAAACGGGGTGATACACTTTTAATCCATCTAGTGATTAGCATTTTTCCCTGCGTCCTGCCATTTGATAGAAATATTTATTTATTTTTCTATTAAGAGTGAAAAAAGAAGATCAACAGGCCAAAGCCTTTCCAGAAAAACTGAGCTGTTTAAGTGTCTGAATGATAAAAATCGGCGAGGCAGAGCAAAATTCTTTCTTATGTTAATTTCCAGGCAGAAAGGAGATTATGCAATCGTTTGGCCAACACAACAGTCGACTCAAACGAAACCCAAACACAACAAATTCTTGTGTAAAAAAAAAAAAAAAAGTAAACGTGAAGAACAATTTGGACTGATGCAACTCACACGAACAGTGCCTTCAAAAGTATTCAACCCCCTTGATTATTTTTCTTTACAAATAAAAATCTGAAAAGTGTGGCCTGCATTGCCGTTCAGTCCCCTTTACTCCTATTCTGGAAATAAGATCTCGTGCAACCACCGAACAAATGCAAGTGTTCTGTGAAGGCACTTAAGCCTTGGCCACACGGCAATATTTTTGAATTCTCAGCCGATTTTCAAAGGCTGAGAAACACCACACCTAACGATAAAAAATTGTAGATATAACAGGTTTGCTTGTACAGTGTGTTGTGTCCGGTCAAACGGTAAGAAAAGCAAAACAACATACAAACAGATTTTACTTGGGAACATTCAGACGTCAGATGGGAAATCTCGCAAAATCTCTCGGGATCAAATGTGAGTTCAAGGTTAATACATGTGGCCAACGCCATGCTCTGAAACAGTAGGTGGCAGTGATGTTCCTTTAAGTTGGTTGCGAAACATCGAAAAAAAAATAAACTAAAGAAGGAAGAACAATGGCAACAGTTTATAAACTAATATAAACAGAGAAAAAAACATACAAAAACAAAGGTCGTTGGTTAAAGGAGTGGAGACAGCACAAAACGTTTGATGCACTACGATAAAGGGGAGTTGTGTGTTTTTTTCCTGCTTGTTTCCCTCATCTCGCTTTCTGATTGGCTACACGTCACATTCAACAGGCTGTGTCCTCATTTGTCCTGGAGGAACACCACACTCATTAGGATATCAGACCAAAACAATCCAACATGTTGAATTTACCCGATTTGAGGTTGGAGCGGTCTCAACGTGCTTTCGAACAGACTCTTAACACACCACACATGGCAGGAATATCTCTTAAGATTATCTGTGTCAGGGTTCTGTGTCTGTGCTCTACTAATTCTGCTCCACAGGTGGCTGCTGTGGACGGGTGGGTGTGGCCCACACCTGCAGCTCATTTGGACTGCTCTTCTCTGGTTTAAAAGGAGCGCTCAGACAGCTGGAAGACCCCAGAGTGTTACACTGTTGTGGTATGCCTAGGCCATAGACCTGTCACCGGAGCTTCGTACCTGTGAGTTTTGAAATCCCTGTTTGACCCAATCGCACTCACAAATGCAGCCACATTCCTACACACACAGTTTGATAGGCATCTTAGGCTGTCGTGCCTTGCTCAGGGGCTACGTCGACATGTGAAAGATGAAAGAATAAAACACACAACCTTCTGATTGCAAGACAACTCTACACACTAAAACATAGGCCCCGAATGACCCTGAACTTACAGTACAGCCACAGCTACAATGTTAGACCAAAGCACGATCATGCGTTAGCGTGGCCCCGTCAATGTCCAGCCTTAGAAATCCAACTGAGAAACTGATGAGGAAACTAATGTTCACTAATACAAAGATGGAGAAGGTATTTCTCTCAAAGAAAAAGCTGTCTATTGTAGCTAGTGGCAACTGATTTTATTTAGGAGGGAAAGGGCTGATCACAAATTGCTTGCCACATCGTTTAGATTTTATTCATTAAAAATGTGAAAAGTATTTTCCTTCTGCCTCACAATTATACAGTAATTTGTTTTGGAATATCAGGTAAAACCCCAATGAAACACTGGGAATCTTATGGATGAAATGTGACGGTGTGTGAAAAAGTTGAAAGGGTGCGCATACTTTTGAAAGACGTATTCGTTTAAAGATATTCCTGGCGAAATGTTTGAAGTTTTAAAACTTTAGGTCTGAAGCACCTTTAGGTCATTATACACAGCATCTCCTAGTCGTAGAGGAAATTGTGAAATTTATTTACTAGTGGCACAGTTCTGGCAAAGTGACAACCCCCCCCCCGCCTTTTTTTTTCTTGTTAGGGGGTCTTGGCTTTTGTGCTGGTAGGTCATTCAGACCACAGCGCCTGACGCAGAGATCCCGGAAACAAGTTTCCATTGTTCCCCCCACGGCTGAGGGGATGGGAGGGGATGGGTAGGCGCAGACCGAGTCAAAAAACAGAAACCGAGAGCACAGTTTAGGAGTTCCTTGGACCCTGAAAACGTTCCCGTAAATCCTTTTAAGTTGTTTATGCGGCGTTGACTACCAATAACCTAATGCTTGATGGGGCCCTTACGGGAAACAACATTTAGCAAACTTTGGACTATTTTCCAATGTGTTCCTCGCCCTGCTCAAGATTTTTTAACTTATTCAGCAGAACCAAACCCCGTCACAATGTGACGTGAACAAGCTTAATCTCATCCTAATAGTGTGTGGTCTCCTTCTTAGCAGGGACATACTCAAGAGCCTGAGCCAGGGGGAATACTAATAACATCGCTGATTGATGACGATTGTCAGGGAGCAAAAAAAGAAGAGCCGCCAAATTGATGACCTCTCAAAGTCCTGAGAAACGTTTTTAGAAGGGCATTTAGTGCCAGAGACCCCGTCCTCCCCCATGTTTAGAAGTGTCTGACTCCACCGAGGAGTCTGAAATTCATTCGAGGCTGTGACAAAATGCTTAAAGTCGGGCTTTGTCAGTCCTGGTGGAAAATAAACCCACATACCAGAGCAGCACATGTTCCCCCTCATCTCCTTCACAAGGTCATGTTTGGGTCAGGAACTCTCGCTTCAAAGGGTAAAAAGTGTGAAGTGTAATATAATGAGGATTTTATTCTTGGAAAAACAGGAAAAAGCGGACTTTAACCAGTCAGTAGAAGCCTGCATCATCTCACCGCATCACTTTTAACCTTCCAACAACCCCTCTCAGCATCTGCAGCTCTGCTGGAAATGTATTAATAATATAACTAGCAGGGGGGCGAAAAACTAGAGTCTACAGGCTGTCCTGGTCCCACAATTTAGACTTTTAATGGCAGCCGGTGAATGAATGTGTGCCGAGGGGAATCCCACAGGTTGGTCCACAGGGGTAAGGTCAGCAGCCGTAACCGCAATAACCTCCCACCACTTGCTTTATTGGCCTCCTCCGATTGGGTTTTTATTAAATTTCAAGGACGTGCATTTGTTCTCGCTTGGTGGAAATGGAACTTTATGACTTCTTTTTTTTTTTTTTTCATAAACATTACAAAGCGTCTCCTCAGTAGAACAATGTTATGGCTGTAGCAAGGACTAAAATGATAGATGAAAGACTAAAAATGATATACATCAGCTTGCAAATGTATTTAAAAATAAAGGGTACATGGTTTTAATTTTCTTAAATTCTAATCGGAGAAGTTTGACCCGCATTTGTATTCATCCCCTTTAAACTAACACTCCCTAAATGAAATCCAGTGCAACAAACTGCTTTCAGAAGTTTCCTTATTAGTAAATAATAGTCCATCTGTGTTGGAATTTGTATATAAATGTGTTCTGTGAAGAACTTAGAGGTTTGCTAAAGAACATTAGTAAACAAACAACATCACAAAGACCAAGTAATTAACCTGTCAAATTAAACTTTTGGAGAAGTTAAAATCAGGATTAGGCCCATTTTAAATGGAGGAGCAGCAGCGATTAATAGCTCAGGTGAGAAATTCTGTTGACAGAACAAATACTAGTCCTGCGCTTTAGAAACCTGGCCTTAATGGAAGTTTGGCAAGAAGAAACAAAACCATGAGTAGTGCCCATTACAGCTTACAAAGAGTCATTTATGGAACACAACAAACATGTGTAGGAAGGTGCTCTGGTCAGATGGGAGCAAAATGTAGCTCTTTGGCCAACAAATTAACAAACAAAACAAAAGAAAAACACTATATGTGGTGGAAAACTAACACTGCTCATAGCTATGAAAACAACATCTCTATAGTAAAACATGCTGGAGACAGCATCATGCTATGGGGATGCTTTTCTTCAGGGGGTACAGGGACGAAATCATGTGAAATCTTAAGAAAATCCATTGAGGTTTGTGTTTGAAACATGACAAAAGTTTTGAATTTAGTATAATTTTGCAGCAGGTATGTGCAAAGACAAAGCAAAATTATTGCTGATCTAAAAAAAAAGAAGATAAATTTCCTTTTTTTTAACAACAGATTGTTTATTAACCTTATTATAGCAAAATAAAAAACTTCAATGCGGACAATTTAATTTGTTTTTGGTGCCAGAACTTTCTTCTGAGACATTTAAAGTATAAAAAAAAAAAAAAAAAAAAAAGCCGAATTACTTAAAGGTATACTATGCAACCGGGGTTGATTTTCCAGCGAGGCGCCCCCCAGAGGGCGAAAGTAAAAGTGCACTGTTGTAAATATGCTCAGCTGTTCTCCTGGCTTCTCCGGCAAGCCAGGCGTGGTTGTTTTGAGCTTAGCAGACAGGCGAACGCAATGAATCACCATCCTGCTGTTCAAGCAGAGCTACGAGGGAGCGCCCTCCCCTCCTCTCTGTCCCCGCCAGTGGAGGGAGGGGAGCGGGCGTCCCGAAACGACCTCCGCCTGGCCCGGGACCCGCTCGGCCCGGACATCGGCTCGCGGGGGGTTGGGTAGGGCGAGGGTCCCGGTCCGCGCGACGCGCTGGCCGTCTGTTTCCGTATGCCGCGCGGCCGCCGGGGTGTCTCGTCTTTCCTCTCTCCCCTCCGTTCCCCCCGACGCCCGGTGCCTCCCGAGCCGCGTCCGAGCGTCGCGCGGTACAGTTTGAGAACACAGATGAGCGGTGGCCGTTTAAACTCCGCGGTTCCGTCGCACAGTTTGAAAACACAGATCAGCAAACAGATGAGCGGTGGCCGTTTAAACCCCGCGGTTCCGTTGCACAGTTTGGAAACACAGATCAGCAAACAGATGAGCGGTGGCCGTTTAAACCCCGCGGTTCCGTTGCACAGTTTGGAAACACAGATCAGCAAACAGATGAGCGGTGGCCGTTTAAACCCCGCGGTTCCGTTGCACAGTTTGGAAACACAGATCAGCAAACAGATGAGCGGTGGCCGTTTAAACTCCGCGGTTCCGTTGCACAGTTTGGAAACACAGATCAGCAAACAGATGAGCGGTGGCCGTTTAAACCCCGCGGTTCCGTTGCACAGTTTGAAAACACAGATCAGCAAACAGATGAGCGGTGGCCGTTTAAACTCCGCGGTTCCGTTGCACAGTTTAGAAACACAGATCAGCAAACAGATGAGCGGTGAACTTTTAAACTCCGCGGTTCCGTCGCAGTTTGAGATGTATATAAGTACCACGACTGAAAAACTCGTACAGTGTATGCCCGGCTTTAACACAGTGAAAGTATGAACATGCACAGAGAGAGAGAGTAACCATTCCAATGTTACTTACAATCGCATCAGCAGAAACGCGAGGTCCGCGTCAGCCTTGCAGCCTTATTTTTCTTTTAGCTCTCGCCATTCGGAAAAAGCTTTCCCGATGTTCACCCGTGTAGGACTCTTCTCTCTTTCCACAGCCCTTTTCCTCTTTCTTGCCTGCTCCAACATGGGCTTTCGCTGTTTTATCGCCGGTTCCGCCATGATAACTGCACAGATATCGCCACTGCGCTAGCACCGAACATGCCTTTCACTGGGGGCGTGTAGCAGTTCTCGCCGTAAAGCAAGACCGACTCTCGCGATGCACGATATTCTGAGCCTGTGGGTGCGGGCCGAGGGCTCCTGCAGTTGCAAGTGCGGTATTTCCCCCACAGACCACCAGGGCGGCCAAGAAAACCTTTGTTCAACCTGAAATGACTCATTTAATCATCCAAAACGGTATGAAACACATTAATTAACTGAAAAATGTTGCATAGTGTGCCTTTAAATAAAAGGCAATCGATAAGAATAGTAATGATTTATCATTTTGAAATTCAAAATAAGTGATTGTAAATGTTGTCTGCCTATATCACCATGTAGGCAGACAACCCATATTTGCTTTTACTTAAAAAAAAAGTAAAAAAAAAAAAGAAGAAAAAAAAAAATCAGTAAACTGAAAATATGCCAGTATTTACATAATCATTTCAATGATGATAGTTTGAATGGGTGAATAGAAAATGCATTTATTGCAGCTTTCTTGTCAAATATTTTGGCATTAAAGATGAGGTGTTTCTAACGAGATAAAAGACGTTCACACAACATAACATCACCAAGAGATGGAAAATGATTCAGAACAGCTTTGGCATTGTTTAAATTGAAAGCACCATATGAAATTCCATTGTCATCCACGTTAAAGCTAAATCTTGCACACCAATAACATCTTAAGGAAAAATCCTCCTCTTTTTGGATACGGTTGAACCAGTTCCTGTTGACCTTTGAGCTTGCCTGATCCACTTCTGAAAGTACTTCAGCTCTAACGCCCGCGCAGCTCGGACCGAGGGTGGATCGAGGGTGTTGCTGTAGCGGAGGTCCAAGTGGTGAGCCCCGTCAGGAATCATGATGGAAACCAGAGACTGTGTTGTGTTGGAGGTCACTCCACCGGCAGACCACGGATCAAGTCCTCCGTTACTAAAAAACACAGCATCAAAAACACAGAAACGCTAAAGAATGTGTAAAATACACAACCATGTGCAAAGTTAAAGATTTATCCAACTGTCAAGCAGGGTGCTGGCACCATCATGCTGTTTTTGTGGTATTGGTGCTTCATAGATTGATGGAATAAAGGAGGGAATACCTCCAAATGGTTCAGCTTCAAAATTCACAGCCTTTTAAAATGTGGCTATAATTCAGTGTTTCAACAGAATCTGAAAGACTTCCTTCCTAATCTGTTCAGGAATGGATCAAGCGGGCTAACAACAAGCTCCTGGGATTCTTAAAAGTTCAGGAAGTTCCAGGAATCCAGTTATTTTAAATGAACTCCACCATATCTGATAAGAGAAGCGGTCTACGACCCAGCCAGAAGACCAAGTGTGTTCGTCTGCATTTAACCATTTAAAATGTTTCATTTTTTAGACTACATTTGATCCGTGTGGCTTATTCCAATATCTACCTTTGTTTCACAACTTTTCTTAGTAAGTAATCTTACCAGTTATTTTTCTATGTCCGGTCTAGCTTTCGATGCAGAGTGCCACTGGGGTCTGGGCTTAATTCTGGTGAAGGTCTTCTCTTTAACAAGGGAGTATTCTATTTACTAACATTTTTATTCGACACAATCAGCTGGAATTTTAATTTGATTAATTTACACCATACTTAACCAGCCTGAATGTGAATAAATGACTGTTGTGTCTTTGAAGAAACCAGGGTTGCCCAACTTCAGTCCTCCAGAGCTACTATCCAGCAACTTCTAGAGGCAACCCTTCTCCATCGCACCTGAGTCAAGCGAATGTCTCGTTACCAGACCTCTGCAAAGCTGAATGACTGAATGGAGGATCTGTGATGCTGTCGGACTGTTTGTGCATGATTGGAAATGTTTTGTGAGATCTCAGAGATGATTGTTTCTCTGCTTGTATGTCATTCAGTGGCACGGTACTCTGTCCTTGCATGGCCTGTAGAACCACAAGACCTGGGAGTGTGTATTGTAAGGGCAGACCACTTTCATTTTGTTCTGTTTTTAAACTGACAACAGCCAAATCCATAGCCACAACTCCTCATTTCTAGGAAATCTGACCTGATTGCTGTGGTTCTTGTGTGAACTTATTTGGGATCCTGAAGTTTGCTTAGTGGGAGTGCATGTTAACATTGTCAGGGTCTCCATGAAGATATCTTTGTAACAAGAACTTTAAGCACCCCATTTTTGTATTAATACATTTCCTGTGGTAACTTTGTTGAGGGACTTGACTTGCACTGAACTTCCTTTGCAACAGTTCTTTCATAGGACCCAAATACTACAGGGGACCAGTGCAGTGGCTGTAGAAACGACAGAGGAGTTAGGACCTAGGACTATTTAGGATAGTACCTAATATAAACTGACAGGCTAATATACCTTTCTTTGTTTGCTCCAGGCCTGTGAAAAGTTACAGGGGAAGACTAAGTTGCTTTCTACTGGCAGGAAGAGCTATACAATGGATGAACAGAAAAGAGGTGCAGAGGCATTTGTATTTTACATTTTTGCCTCCTGTGGCTATCACTGTGAGAGGTTCCTATTTACCCGTGATAAAAGCTAATCAAGCTTAACATTGAAAAACACAGAGCCCAAAAAAAAAAAAAAAAAAAAACACCCAGAAAACCTAGAGCAATATGGCCTGTATTTTCTTATGATCTTATACCTGAAGATAATATTGCTATGGGAAGCAATCTTCTTTCCGCCATAGACAGTTCCAGCCCAATCAGTTCGAGGCCTGACGCCAAACATGGCGTTGCACTCATCAGAGTAGGCCTGGAAGTTCCACTCCTCTGGTTCAAACATGTCCTGGACTCCATCTGTGCACATGGGCATCACCATCTCTGTGCAGGCCTGGGGTGGATGGATTAAACATTGTATTTACTCTGAGAGGTAAACCTACATACTGACACCTTTGTAAATCCTAAAGCTGTTTGGTGCACCTGGAAGAACCAGCCAAGGGCACCAAGGCTGCTGGTTGCCGTCTGAGACGTGTTCAGGCAAGGAGAGCTTCCTGTGTAGTTGTAGTAGACCTTGGCTGCTTGGGCAACGCCGTGCAGCAGCTGGTAGTCAGACACGGTGGCATCGAATCCAAGGTACTTGCACACCACCTTAAAAAAAAAAGAAAGAAAAAAAAGCATATTTTAAAAAAACCTATTTGTCCCTCCATCAGCTGTACCCCCGTTTGGTACCAAAGAGTTGCAAATTTTGCCCCCTCCTACCATGACATATTATTTTTCTTTCTAGTTAAGTATTTTCATAAATGAGGGAGATAGTCATAAAATGTTAACATATAAAGTGTAACATATACTTTCACAGTATATCATTTTTGTAAAAACTTTGCATTACATTCCATTTTCATTTATTTTTGGAATTAAATAGTAATTAGTAAGTGAACAAGTAATTAAAAAAAACATTGGAAAGTTTTTCAGTAATGATTTTACTTACTGAGGTGAAAAAAAGCTATTGAAATCAACCTGGTCATAAGTGAAAAAGTAATAGCCTCCTAAACCTAATTGGTTGTGCCGCCCTTGGCACCAACAACTGTCACTAAGCATTTGTTATAATTGGCTCATTAGTCTTTAGGCTGTGGAAGGATTTTGACCCAGTACTCTTTTTTTTTTTTTTTTTATTCAGGAACAGTCAAGGGTTTCAAAGAATGGCCTGCCTGTTAAGGTCATCCCACAACATATCAATTGGATTTAAGGTTAGACTTTGGTTGACTATGGCACTCCAAAACCTTAATTTTGTTAAATTAATTTATTTATAGCCACTCATAGGTAGGTCCCCTTGTGTGCTGTGGATCACTGTCCTTCTGCAAAACTGAAGTGTGCTTGGGCTTTAAGGTTGCAAACTGATTGTTGGACATCCTCCTTCAGGATTCTAGCAGAGAGCAAACTTTATGGTTCAAATCAATGATAAAAGTCATCTGGGTCCTGAAGCCGCATAGCCGCCCCCAGATCATCCCATTACCATCATTAGGTTTGATGGTAGGTAGGTAGGTAGCTCTTTTCCTGAAATACCAGATGAACATATAGCTACCATAACTATGCAGATGACACACAGCTCTACATCACCATGTCACCAGGTGACTATGAACCCATTCAAGCACTGAGTAAATGCTTAGAAGAAATCAATGCATGGATGTGCCAAAATGTTCTTCAATTGAATAAAAACAAAACTGAAGTAATAATTTTTGGACCAATATAGGAGAGATCAAAAGTTAGCACACTGCTTCAGTGCTTCAGCTAGAAACCACTGATCAGACCCGAAATCTGGATGTAGTAATGGACTCAGACCTGAACCTCCAAAAGCATCGAAAGACAATTACAAGGTCAGCCTTCTATCTCCTGAAGAACATTTCCAGGATTAAAGGACTAATGTCTCAGCAGGATTTGGAAAAACTAATCCATGTGTTTATTTTTAGTAGAACTGATTACTGCAACGGTGTTTTTACAGGTCTGCCTAAAAAGTGGATCAGACAGCTGCAGCTGATCCAGAACGCTGCTGCCCGCGTCCTCACTAAGACTAAGAAAGTAGAGCACATCACCCCAGTTCTAAAGTCCTTACACTGGCTCCCTGTATCTCAGAGAATAGACTAAAATCCTTCTGTTAGTTTATAAATCCGTGAATGGCTTAGTACCTAAATACATCACAGACTTGTTATCAGTGTATTAACCCTCCAGACCACTAAGGTCTTCTGGCTCCAGCCTGCTCTGCAGAACCAGAACTAAACACAGAGAAGCAGCATTTAGTTCCTATGCTCCACTGATCTGGACCAAACTTCCAGAAAACTGTAAAAGTGCTGAAAGCCTGAGTTTTTTTAAATCACCATTAAAAACACATTTGTTTAGGATTGCCTTCAACTGTTCTAGTTAAACTGTTTTTACTGAAACATCATTAGTTCAACTTTGTAGTCCAACTGTTTTTAATATTTGCTTTTAGTTTGTATTTTTCCATGTTTTATTTTGTTTCTACATTTTATTCCAACTTGCTTTTATTCTGTTTTATTTTCCTACATTTTAATCATGTAAAGCACTTTGCATTGTCTTTGTATTGAAATGTGCTATACAAATAAATTTGCCTTGCCTATATATTATTGTGAAAAAACTTGGTCAAAATTAGATGAATGTACAGTTTTTGGTTCTTTTATTCAGACAAAACCTGCGTCCAAGCAACACTGCATTGGTTCCCAAGGGGAACATACCACTCACAAGATGTCGTACTGTTTTCATGGGGCAGCGGTACCACTGTGGTGTGTGTTGTTCTCTATGTCTGTATCTCTGCGGAGGGTACAAACTGTCCCATAGACGGGGTCCTATTTCTCTCCCGAAAAAGTCAGGTATGAAAGAAGACTAGACTACGAAGGTACAAAACGGCAAAGGGCTGAAATGAGCAGCTGTTCAAAAGCAGAACAAAAACAAATGACGTTTGTACACAACTAATTTTAGTCACTTTCTACAAGCACTGTGTGAGTGAAAACTTCAGGCATCCAACTCTCGTAGATTTAAGTTCTTCACAAGACTAAAGAACGCTTTCTTGGGGGCCACAAAGTGTTTTTCCACGCATAAAGGTAGCGCCTGATTTGCATATGAAACTCCCTGGAATGAACTTGAATTTATTACTCTAACCTTGGCATGAGAGGGGGGGGGGAACTCCATGTATTCAGATAACACAAGTTAAATAATTCAAAAAATGTAAAGGCTTAAGTCTCGTTCCTGCTGTTTTTGTTTGACCCGCTGATTTCTCTGCGTTATTAGCGTGAATGATAAATATTTGCATTTCGGCTCCTGTTTGATTTCGCTGCGTGTTGTTATGGTTGCAGCGGCAGAATTGGCCGGCGCTGTTGTTCTGCATCTTTTGTGAGGCGGAAAAAACTGGGCTCTCTTTATTTTTAGAGGTTGGAGGGGATCGGCATCAGAGTGGAGTTTGTTACTAAGGCTTTTGTTTATGGGCAGGGGAGGAGTTGGTGGTCGATGGCTGAGGAGGGCCACAGACATGTCCAACTAAAGATTTATACTGTGGAGAGAGAGGGGGGAAAACACAGCAATAGCTCCAAAGCATCTTCTCCTTACTTTTCAGATAGGATTAGTTTTATACATTCATCTCTGCCAACAGATTTCCCTCCTCTAAGCCTTCAATACCCCGTTCTCACACTCGCTCAGATAATCACATTAGCTTTGTCATTAAAAAAGCTCCTCTTTGCACCCACTGCCTAAACCGCTTAAACCACCCATAGGGGTTGCATACATTAAGAGAAGGGAGCCAAAAAAAACTCAAAGTGACCATTTAGTGCTCATTTCACATGATGAAACATGACGCTCACGGATCCATTCAATGGCTCAATAATAAATAACAGAAAAGTATCCGACTAGGGCAAGAATGAGATTCCGGTGGGGACCCCTGGGAGGCAAACTAAAGCAGTGAAAAGACAAACAGTGCTTAGTAAAAACATGTGGAATGCCAAGAGAACTGGTGAAATACACGGCACTCAAACAGGCTGCAAAAGTATTCATACCCCTTTTTCAGATTTTATCACATTACATCCTCACATTAATTTGGATTTTATCTGAGAGACCAACACAAAGTAAAGCATGTAGAGTTCAGCTCCCTCTACATGCATACCCCTAAATAAAATCCAATGCAACAATATGCCAGCCAGCCACCTAATTAGTAAATCAAGTCCAACTGTGTGGAATTTAATCACATTATAAATCCAAATGTTTGTAAAATGTTCTCGTACAAACCTCTGAGGATTTCACCAAATAGCTTTATAAAGTATGACTTTCCAACAAGCCACGCTGGGTACACAGCAAAAATGTGCATTAAGGGGCTTTGGTCACAAAAATCACACTTTTTGGCCAACAGGCAAATGCAATGGGTGGCAGGAAACTTGCACTGGAGCCTCAGGATACCATCCCCATCATTAAACATGGTGGCGGCAGCATTATGCTGTGGGAATGTTTCTACTTCAGCAAAGATAGGGAAGCTGGTCAGAGTTCAGGAGAAGATACATTCTGCAAAAGACTTGAGATTGAGGCAGGACAACGACCTGAGACATGCAGCCAGCACCGCATTGTGATGGCTCAGATCAACGTAAATCCATGTGTTGAATTGCCCATTAAAACTTTAGACCTCCATTTCAATTGAGAGTGTATGGAAAGAGTAGAAAATGAACTGTCCGATCCGACAGGCTGGGGCTATTTTTTAAAGAAGAATGAGCAAAAACTGCAGAGGTGAAAAGCAGGCAAGGACACACCCGAAAGACTGAAAATCTGATTCTTCAAAACACTCACTGCGTCTGCTAAGTCTTAAAGCAAAACTTAGGTATTGCAAATACAAGTTTTAAGAAGACACATTTGGCTGAAAACATGTAAATAAAAGCTCATCAGATATAATTAGCCACTTGATAAGTAGGAACAGTAAATTCAAGGAGAAAAATAAACGAAATTAAACATGATGGTCAACTAAGTGTTGTCTGTACCTGGATTGGCCAGCGAGGCAGTGGCTGGAGGAAATTGGCTTCATACGGATAGTCCACCATGGCCAGATTCACCCAGGTCTCCTGAAGCCAGCTTTTAAAGATCACAGCTTCCAACTTGTTTTTTAGAGGGGCGCACAAACTGAACTCTTCTGACAGCCACTGAAGACCGGATGCTTAAGGAAAGAAAAAACAAGTACCGCGTTTAGAAATTTACCAATAATGTGATGCAAAATGTCTACAATGTCACTTATCTCTCAGCTGAATCTCATATTTGTGTGTTTGATGCCACAAAAGCTTTTGTGGAAACACAGAAAACAATAATTTCTCGGCTTGAGCAGAAATCTTGACTTATTTCTTGTGCAAGGATGCTTTTTGAAATTTTCCCCTTAAAAAAACCTTGGGAGACTTAAAGTAATTGTTTCTAATGGGATTCTAGTAAAAGCATAGAATAAAAGGACATTAACTGTTTCCCTATATAATAAAACAATAGGCTATACATTTTTAAAGCAGCTTATGTATTCCCCAGATAAAATGGTTCTCTGGAATCTTTTGTCCCTTTTTCCTTCACAAACCACCATTTTTTTCTAACTAAATAACTAAATAATCTAGAAGCTTTTGTAAACATTCAAATAACAATTAAAATTATTAGCTATACCTTATAATATCCTTCCCTATGAGAAGCACCTTCTTAAAAAAAGTGTAATATCAAAAATATTTTGGATTAGAATGAAAAAGCACTTCTTCCTTTAGTGTACTCTGAAACAATCTGACTGAATGGGGAACATTTCCTGCAGATAAACCAGCTCTTTATTACAGTGTAACTTACCAGAAGAGGACACATTATTTATAGCCTTCCATGATCTTCTGATGTTTGCGTCACAGTTTTTGCCACTTTTGGCAAAGTCCTGTGTTACTATTTTATAGAAATCTCCACATGGCACCATGTTAGGGAACTGCCATATTGGTGCAGAGGCTGCCAAAGCCCTGAAAGCCGAGAACAAACAGAAGTGATTCTATTTTTTCTCTCAAAAACCTTACATCCGTTACCATCAGTCAACCATGGAGGAAGATTTGTAAACAGGACCGCTGTACCAGACGAGTCAATAAGGTTCAAGTCACAGTTTTTTTTTCTCAGCAGTTTAAACATCATGGCATACAAAGCAATTTGTGCATGAAAATCTTACCCAATGACAATGTTTGGATATTTCATTCTAAACCAGGCAGAGAGCATCCCTCCATAGGAGCCTCCGATGGCGATCACAGGGCTGTTCTGCGCACCTGGTACAGAACTCTTGAGGTTTTGAATCAGCACAGCAAAATCTGCAAGGGCCTGCTCTGATGTCAGGTAGTTCAGGTGCTTGCTGTCCTGCATCCAGAGTGTGAAATGTTTTCAAGTTAAGACTCAATGATGCAATGGTCGTGTATCCAACTGTTATTCAATGTGGACTGGTGACTTTGGACCTTAACTCACACTGTAAGAGTCTTGTCCAAATGGCAAGGACTCTCCATAGTAGCGATGTTCTGCAAAAACCAGCATGGCGCCCAACTGTCCTGCAACTTCCCACATGAAGCCCTGAGGGAAAAAAAAACAGTAAAACTTTTACTGAAGGCTAAACAATATAAATATGCATGTGAACATCTGGATATTTACAGTGTTGTTGCAGAACCAGGTGATGTCTCCTTCATTTCCGGTGTAGAACAAAATGGGTCCATCTGGCTGGTGCCACTGTTTGTCGGCTACAAGGTATCTCTGCTTAAAGGTGCCATCTTGGAGGAATCCAAAGTGATCAATCTGAGTAGTGAGAACAGCACAATACCAACTCAGATACATGTGCATTGTCCTCCTCAGTGCATTGAGGTAATATCCAAAAAGCGTTCTATTTAGCTTCCTAAGAAGCAATTCCAATAAAATTACATTTTATTTATATAGCGCCAATTATGATACATGTCATTTCAAGGCACTTTCCAAAGTCAAATTCAATCATAAATTTAATTCCCAGAACTACGGGAAGAGGAAGAGGAGGAGGAGAGGAAGGAAACACTTTTTTGATTTTCTTTGATAATCATCACTTTTACATAAAAATTCTACCTGGAGACTGAAGACTATAAAAGGTAATTTCCTGAAAGAGGAGGAAAAACTGGAGAACACTTTACGTTGAAAAAACCCCTCTTAAAACCTCTGTTTTTCTAATATATTTGGATATATGGAGTTTTAAAATCATTTTTAACAAAATTGAAAAATGTAATTAACATAACCAAACAAAGTAAAAAAGAAAAAAAAACAGAAAATGTCTTTTGAAACGTTTTGTAAAACTGGATTTGCAAAAAAAAAAATATTTTAATCCAAAATAGCAAATATTCTGACAGAAAATGGGAGCATTTTATGAGTCAAATTATTTAAAGAGGTCCCAAAATAAATTGAAATCAGCCAATCACCCGTATCAACAACAGTCTACAAGTGGAGGACATTCATAGCAACGGCCAACAGGCTCCGGTCTGGCTTTCCAAGCAAGGTCATCATAAAAATGAACGGCAAGATGCTAAAAGAAGTCTCCAAAAACCATAAAATGTCATCACGGTGTGTACATCAGGCTCTTTGAACAGCAGACATGTTTGGCATAAACTAAATACAGCATTCCAAGAAAAGAACCTCACACCAACTGTGAAGTGTAAAGCAGGAAGCGTCACGTTGTACAGCAGCCGGACCTGGGGTCCGTTCTTCGTACGTTGCTTAAAACATCCAAGATCAAATGACACATCCAAGATGATATCATCCGGCTAATCATGATCCGGCTAATTGGGTTCTTCGAACACACCTGTTGTTTACGATTAGTATGGCTGGATTGAGTTATCTGAGACAACGGCGCGTTCATGCGTTTGTTTAAAAGGGGAAATGTATCGATAGTAGAAACATTGATCAGCAACGCTGCTATTGGCTGTTCAGCATGGCCAAAGAACGCCCACAGTTTTTCTCTCAAGCAGAACAAGAGCTTTTAATGGAAGGTTATGCCGAATTTGAGTCATTAATTAAAACACCTCAAAATCTGTTAAAGCCAGGAGAGAGGGCTGGCAAAAAGTAGCAGACAAATTAATGCGTAAATACTGTCCATGGTAGATGTTTCTATCACTTTCTACAGTATGAATTTTTGCATTTTAATAATCTCATATTTACTTTGTTCTTTTATGTCAGAGCCTCCACAGGACCCACTAGAACATGGGGACAAGTAAAAGTTAAATACAAGAATATTCTACAAAATGGTAGCCTTTAATATTATACTTTATTTTAAAAAGGCACTTGTTATGTCAAGAGATCCAAATTTCAGTGTCATTCCTTAGACACGGGAAGTAAAGGACATGTGCAAACTGGGAATTTTAACAAAAAAAATCTTTATCCATAAAAAATGAACATTTTCCTTTTCCAAGTCATCCACAGTTTACACGGTAAAACTGTATTGCTCCGTGGCTAGATAATCCATCCATAGTTTTTTCTGATACAATATACGGCTGGACAGGAAGCAAGCCTTTCAAAGTAAACTAAACTTCACAATAAAATGGCCCGAACAAATCTTCTTACTGGATAGGATAAAAATAAAAAGCAAACCATCATACAAATAACTTAAATATTTTAGATTTATGGCTCCAACACCACTTTTTCCTCTTTAAAAGCCACTGTTAAATGATGTGTTTGTCTGTTTATAACAGCCACCAAGAAAATCTCTCTACTGTCGCGCTGCGCTCAAGGATCCTGTCTATTGCGCAATACGCGATTAATTCGAAAAACTCTGCAAATTATTCTTGCACCTTCCGCAACAGGTTGCTGTCGTAAAAATGGACATGGCTACGGCAGACTTCCCTATCTCCTCCGCTTATACAGCCGTGATCTAATCTTGTTTACATGAAATAAGCCTGCTCTCGAGCAGGCTTAAACTGGCGCACATGTTGCTATGACAACAAGTGCAGGATGTCTTTCGAAGAACCAAACTATCCAAGATCATGCCAAATCGTCAACAATGAAATCCTGCTAACTGAGTTAGCGACGTACGAAGAACGGACCCCTGCTCAGCTAACCCCCATGGAATCCACAGCAAATGCTACCAAGAGTCAATTTAATTGAAATATACGTTATTAATCTCAAAGGAAAATTAAATAAATAGCTTGATTTTTTTTTTTATGAAACTGCAACCTGACAATGACCAAGAACATAGTAAACCCAGCCAAGCACTGGCTTAGGCAAAGCCAAGTGAGGGCACAGCGGTGGCACACAGGTAGAGCAAGATACACATGTATAGAGACCTTGGTCCTCCATACAGCTGTCCTGGCTTTGAGTTTCAGTCTATGGACCTTTACCGCATGTCTTTCCCCTCTCCTTCAAATCCCATTTCTTGTCAGCATATTATGTCAGCTACTGGTAGATAATAATAATAATAATAATAATAATAATAATAATAATAATAATAATAATAATAATAATACATTTTCTAACACGCTTATCCGTGTCAATGGGCGAGAGGCGGGGTACACCCTGGACAGGTTGTCAGTCTATCGCAGGGAAACACGGAGACAAACAACCATTCTCACACACACTCACACCTAATAACAATTTAGAGAGGCCAATTAACCTAACAGACAGTTTTCGGACTGTGGGAGGAAGCCAGAGTACCCAGAGAGAACCCACACATGCACAGGGAGAACATGCAAACTCCATGCAGAAAGACCCAGGGCAGGGGTAGTGCTACCCACTGTGCAGCTTAATAATAATAATAATAATAATAATAATAATAATAGTAATAATATTTCATTTGTAATGCACGTTACGTTTGACCTCAAATCTCAAAGTGCTACAATGGCAAACAGTTAAAAACAACATAAAAGATGGCATAGATGGCAAAAGGCGCATCTCACAGAAGTTATGTTAGTTCAACAGCGAATGTCTGGCCATGAGGGGTTAAGTTAGTTTGTCCTAACCTTCTCAACTTGACAATGCATGTCTAGCGATATATTTAATTTAATAAATCAATCTAAGTTAATTGTTGCTGTTTAAGTGTAATAAATATATTTTTTTACAAATACAAAATAAGGTTAGAAGTTGACATGTGGACATTTCTTAATAAACAACTGAACATTTATTAGGGTTGTCCAAATTTTCAAGCGTCTGTATTTCCCTGCTTGAACAGGTTTACTAATATTTGCCAAGATTAAGGGTTAAATTGGCATCTCTAAAAAGTTCTGAATAATTGAGCACTTTCGGGGTCTTAATTCGGCCATATTGCCATCACACCAAATCATGGTCCCGTAATAATATTAAAGTATCCTGCTCTACATCAGTGCTCCAGCTACTAAATACTTTAGCGTCCTGCTTCTGGGGCAAAGTCATTTTTTCATTACTGCGCCATCATTACTTATTTTCAGCGATCCACCCCACATATAATATTTTCAATAAACATGTCAGTTTTTGGTCTGCTGCATATTTGACACAATACTGTTACACATTTAGCATAGCCATCCCATAATCAGAGAAAGGAATGCACCTTTGTGAAATAAAAGAAAAAGAAAAAGATCAAAAAGTAAATGCAAACAGGGCGGATGATAATAAGAGGAGAGGATAAGCGAGTCAGATCATCATAGTAATTGTCTCCGTTTTCTGGCAGAAAAACCACTTTCTGTATTCAGAAGCATGGACAGATTACAAATCATGAATCTTAACACTGCAACTGTGCTGAGAATGTAGATGGCATCATGGAGGGCAGTTTAACATCCCATTTAAATGCAACTGCAGCACCAGGCTCTGTTTACTATGAGCCACTGTCTCATTCTGATCATCGGTACACTGCTCAGTGTCCTGTTCTCTGAAACAGATGCTGGATACTCCAATTACCTGTACAGCTGCCCCCACTATTGCCTTGGCAGACAAGCGGACCCTGCGAAGAATAGTGAGAACCGCAGCATACCAAGATATGACGACCAACTCCAGATGCACAGTGATCTGTTAACGTTTGCGCAATCTAATAAGCATCTGGTGAAAGTTATTGAGGCAATCCGTTTTAAGCCTATTAACAGTGAGTCTACAGTGTCTTGCTAAAACTATTTATATTCATTGGAACTTTTTCATACCCTGTTAAATTACAGCCATAAAGATCGTGGTATTTTCTTTGAAATGCATGTGACAGACCAGCACAAGGCAGTGCATCATTGTGAGCTGGGAGGAAAAGGTTAGACTTTTTTTCCAGTACAAAACAAAGTCTGAAAAGCATGCAGTGCTTCTGTGTTCTACAGGTCAGTACTTTGTAGATCCAGCTTTTCTCTGCGATCACAGCTTTCACTCTTTTTGGCCATGTCTAAACCAGCATTGGCGGAAACTGTCATTATTGCCAATTCTTCATTGTAAAATATGTTACATTTACACATGCTCTGAATTCTATTTCAGTCTGGACTTTGACTAGGCCATTCTAACACGTGATAATGCTTTAACTGAAACCATTTCAGAGTCCTTTTGTCTGTATTTTTCAGGTTGTTGGCACATAGGAAGGTGAACATCCAGGCCACTGCCGAACATTTTGCATCTGCTCACCGGTGTTCTTCCAGGGTGGCCTTGTATTTACCTACAGCCATCTTCTCATCAACTCTAATTTACCTCCCCCGGCTGAAGAAAATTACCCTAACTGTGCGGTGCTGCCACCACCATGCATCCCTGTGCGGAGGTTGGGTTTAGGGTAATCCATCAGTGTGTCAGTTTTCCTCCCAACGCACCGTTTCTCATGTAGGCCAAAAAAGTCCAGTTTTGGTTACAAGCCTCTGAGCTCTTCAAAGATGTATTTATAGTAAGATTAAATTGCACACAGGTGGACTCTTAGCCGACAACTGAAGGTATTTGGTTGCACTGGAATGGATAATATTTAGGTGTATGAGAGTAAAAAGCATGACACATTTTTCAGATTTTTTTTTAAGATGTGTTGATCCATCAGCTAATTCATGATAAAAACACATTAAAGTTTGAGGTATTGGGACAAAATGTAAAATAGTTTCAAGGCATAGCCATACTGTTACATTTTATGTTATTACTTGAAAGCAGTTTGAGCTTCACTGTCTAACAACTGGCATTAAAAGTTTAGCAGAGGCTCGAATTACCTGGAACCGCTCAGTTTACCTTCTTTACTCCTTCTCTGATAGAGCCAGACAGACAAATGTAAAGTATGAAGGTGAAGATCAGAGAAGGAGAGCTTTCTAGGAATTGGCCACACTTCTCAAATGTAAGCTGCTCTTAGGTCAGAGCCCCGACTTTGGACTTTAGGGTAATTAGCACCAATTTGTATAGAGAAATGCTGGAACCATTTAAAAAAGATGCCACATTAGTTCCACCTTGAGCTCTGAAATATCCTTTCACAAAACCTCAGGGATTCTCGGCCATCTTCTCCTTTCAACCATATTTCCCCCATGTTCTTTCCCGAACAAAGGCAGCTTCATGGAGAAGACGACCGCATGAGGTTTCTCTGAGGTCCAGCCCCTGAAACAGCTCCCAGCACTCAATACAAAATGTTTCTGTTTTGGGTTTTTTCCCCCCCCTATCGTCGCTCTCTACCCTCCTTGGTAGAAACAAAGGAGGCAAGCTTTTTATGAGCCAGTGACAGGAAAAAGATTCTGAGGGCCTCAGTGTGTTCATTCAAGCCTCAATTCCTTCACTTGGCAGTGTTTTTTTTAAAAGGTGAGGGCAACAAGAGACAGCTTAAAGGAAATGTTCTGCTGTTTGGAAGCCGAGCCAGCCGCTGCTGCTGGCCTAACATGCTGCAACATGTGTGAACAAAGAACTTCAGTTGCTCCACCATGAATTTCTCACATTTACAGATATTCTTCTAGTGTATTCCAAGTTTTTTAAGACCTGTTATCCAGCTCAGTGAACTGAAGCATGGAATTATGGGCGAAACAAATTCTCCTTATATTGCACAGAGAATAATCTTCCAAATGAAACGCGGATCTAGAAAAGAACAGAGAAAAAAAGCACTTCTTTTATTGAGTTTAGTGCTTCAGCAAAACCCTACCTAACTCATTCACTCAGTATGCACAGCACACCCCTTGTTAATCTAGTTTCATAACACATCCACAACTTAATAACTACTGCCACCATGTGGCCACAGCGAGCATTACATATTTCACTGTGATTCGATTAAAATTCAGTGGGGACGCTGCACAATAACACAGCACCTCACTAAAGTATTAATATATAGCAATTTTTATTACGTTGCTTTGTTTTGTATTGGTATTTGTTTGTGACAGACCAACCTAACACATAATTGTAAAGTTAAAGGAACATTTTATGAAGTTTTAAATATTTTTACTACAATTTAATCTGTAAGTCTTTTGGGGTTTGTCTCCGCCAGCTTTGCACATCTACACGCTAATATTATTCTCCTCTGTCAAATAGCTCAAGCTCAGATGGAGACCTTTAAGGAATACCGATATTTAACTCCTGCTTTTTCAATTTTATTTAGATCTGGACTTTGACTGGGCCTCCATTTTTGTCTTGATTTATAGGTTTCAAATAGATTACACATATATGACATTGGATGTGAACATTTGCAATTGAAAAAAAACAAACTTACTGGGCCATTCTAAAATGGAATTTGATCTAAACCATTCAACTTTAATTCTGGTTGCACGTTTAGGGTTGTTGTCCTGCTGGAAGGAGAACAGGCACATCACTCTCAAACTTGTGTCCAGGAGGATTTGCAATGCTAGTTTTCCACCACACCATTTTTTTGTTTTGTTTCTTTAAAAAGGTCAAAAAGTAAAATGTTGATTTAATCTGGGCAGAGCCCCCTCTTTAACATGTTTGCTGTGTCCCCTGCATGAATAATAAACTGCAACCAGGACTTCTGAAGGTCATTGCTCCATAAAACTTGTCCTGTCTGCTGTGTTTCTTGTTCTTCATGATGCTGTTTGCTCACTTACGTTGTCTAATAAACCTATGAGGCCTTCACAGTACAACTGTATTTTTATTGAGATCAAATTATTCACTGGTGGACTCTATTTACTACCTGGCTTATAAAGGGTCTAGGTACACTGGATTTTATTTAGGGGAGTAAAGTCCATTCAGGGGTTCCCAAAGTGGGGGTCTGGGAACCCCCAGGAGGCCACGTCACACTATATGGGGGTCGCTAGACGATCCAAATAATGATCCAAAATTTCTGACTTTACAGTGTCAGAGATATACTTGTTTTAATATAGCAAATTTATGCCTTTAACCATGGAAAAATATTTTTTCAGAAAATTTACAACTTTTCAACATCAGAAAAAATTTACGATTTTTCTCGCGAATATGTGACATCAATCTCAAAATTTCTTCCTTTTTTTCCCTTCCTTTTTTTGTGTATGGAAATTTACTTCTCTGTGGCCAATAATTTATTTCCTGTAATCTACAATGACTGTAATACACATTTTTATATTTTGGAAAACAAGAATAAAATCATAATATCAGGTGTACAAGAATAAATAAAATTATGAGAATAAAGTCTTGCATGAGAGAGTCGTAATATTATGAGAATAAAGTTACACAACCGTTAGCATAATTGTTTCAAAGTCCTGACACTAATAATAATAAATCGATGCCGATTTGTTAATAAGATTTTGCATTTCCTTAATTCTGAAACCGATACCTATAACTTTACAAGATGCTCACAGGGGGAAGAGTTTTCATAAAAGTAATACTTTATTCTCACAATTTTATGACAATATTCTCGTGATTTCCAAAAGAAAGAAAAAAACGCCCACCCCCCACCAAAACGAGGTCACGGGCTGAGAAGTTTGGTAACCCCTGCTCCAGCACATAAAATCCCAATAAAATACGCAGAAATTACAAAATATGAAGAAAGAAAATTATGCATCAAACATAATACTTTTGCAAGGCTGGTCTGTTGGTTCACTACGGCAAAAGTCAGGAAGCTGCATTTGCTTCCTACAACACGGGGTCCCAAATTAAACAGCCAGACCACAAGGTACAGCAAACCCTAGCAGTTAATTTGAAGGATGCTAAAGGACACTTCCATTCATTGTCTGGTGGCAAATTGCGGTCAGGAGGATTTCCTGATGACAACTGCGGAGCGGCTTGGCGCTCCCTTCAAAGCAGTATGACATGCAACATGTAGAAAATGCTGAGTGAGAAGCAAGAGCTTTCAGAAAACCTGACGTAGGTACTGAAAAGGGGTTAACAAGGGTTTTACTTGTTGTACGTTTCACGAAGAAGCATACAATTTCTCCCTGATTGGCAAACGGGAGCTCACATGCGACGAGACAATGGGGGCGTCAGAAGGGAGGAAATGGTCTTTATCTTCTTGTCAGCTCGGCTGATTAGACAGGATGCTGTGGGCAGGAACAGGTGTGGAGCATTGTCCACACATACAAACATTGTTAAGAGCGGAGACTTATTATTAGTGTCTTTTACTACAGTATCAAGCCAGCGTGTCCATTATTTTCAAGGTTTTATCAGTTTACAAACAGAGGTCTCTGTTTCCTGCAGGTAAAAGAGGGACTCAAGTGCCTTTGAAACAGTCTGACGTGAAACAAAAACCTGATGCTTATCATTTAGTTGTGTTTTTGATGTGTTTAGAACAGGGATGTCCACACTTTTTATCTGTACAGATCTGTGTGTCCCTCCCATAATCTGAATAATTTAAACCTAAATTGAGACAGGTACATTTAAAACTTAATCAGAATGCAGAAAAAGGACTCTGTTGTTATTTACAGTATGTTGACAAAAATCAGAATACTTGATGTTGGCATTGGAAGGTCAGCTTGATAAAACTGGAGATCCCTAAAATCCCTTTAAATCACGAAAAATAGTTCAACTCATTATTCCTCCACAGATAACTGCATTATTATACTGCTGGTTGTCCCATTACGGTAATATGCATTGAACTCTTCTTCCTAGAGGTTATTGAAAGAACTGGCTAAACGTTCATATAAGAATTAATGAGCAGGAAAACTGGCGCCTCGTTCTGCTTCTAATTTGTGAATATTTCCACTAAAAAGCTGGACAGAACAAGACAAATAGGACCTTCAAATGATACGTTAAAAAAATTGTTAAAATAGAACTTAGCATGGATTTGTCAGTGGGGCTTCCAGAGGTTTTAAAATGTTATGTTTCAAATGTGCTACTCTTTCCTGCAATGGTGTTCCTAAAGCTTAAAGTTCTTCTAATTAGATGTTAAATAGAGATGTTGTAACGAGATTTCACCAAATAAATGTAGGGAAACTAAAGGAGAACCACCCATAAATGTTATGGTACGCTATTTTAATACCAAAGTTTAATACCAAACTGTGAATGGTAGGTCTTTTAAGCAACTGACAGAAGATTGGCTACCACAGCAGATAGCCCAACTAAGTAACCATCTACAATAAGCTGATTCTAATGAAATAGTCACCTAAATCACGGATGTCCAAACTTTTCAGCACATGAGCCAAAACTGACATGTCAAAAGTACTCAAAGGCCAAAAAATGTATTAAAAAAGTATATAACCCCCCCCCCCTCCCAAAAATATATGTTTTACCTGCTCTGCAAAATGTGATCATTTTGATTAAACAAATTAGCCAGATGTTCTGTAGAAAATGGACATGTAAACAATGCAGATCCAGAAGTATAAGAAGGGTTTTGCTCATTTGCTGTAATAAAGGATGGTGGCCCAGTTTGAAAATTACTGTGTGCTCGCTTGAATTTAGAAAAAAAAAAAACTATTTTTGTTTTTGTAATAAAAAAAATAAAAAAAACAGGATCTGTGTCAGTATTTCTTTAAAGATACTTGCTGTATTTAGATAGCCTGGCCTACCAGACTAAGTTTTGCCTCTTCGATACGGCTAAAGTTGGTCTGGAACTGCTCCCAAAGAGGGCTTTTTCTGAGGCGGGGTTAACAGGCGCAACGTAAACCAATCAGAGAAACGGTGGATGTAATGTAAAAAAGGTAAAATCAGGCGCTGAACGTCACTCAACATATAAAGCCCGCCCATGCCTGTGATTGGTTGGTATCAGGACAGAGGGCTCTATGGGAGCAGTTCCAGACTCAGTTCACTGGGTTAGGGTTAGGGTTAGCAAAGCAAAAGCGAAACTGAATCTGGCTGGCCAGGCTAGTATTTAGCCAATTTGAAAAGGAGCATAGAATAAGTTCTAGGTTTTTTGCAGACATCTGCCCCCTTTGGTGACAAGTTGAAATAACACCAGAGTTGTGCTTGTACATGGGAGAGGAGGAAAAGAATCTGCTGCTGCGACAGCACAGGTGTAGAGGCGTGATGTCTTCTGAGGTAAGAATGCTATAAACATTGAAGCCTGTGTTCTCTCGCTAATGCATCAATTAGGACGGTGACGCAAAGTAGTCAGGTCAATGAGAGCGTGCAGCACGTCACACTCACGTCCACAGAATTCAGCCCGGCTCACTCTCTCATGAACTGAGTGAAAGTCATCGGATAGATGTTGTCCTATTTACTATGAAATAAAAGACAATGTAAAAAGTGTGGTTATAAAAAGACAAATGCTTATGTTGTACTGAACATTTTCAAATGTAGGATTTGATCTTGTCTGTAATACGTTTGCCCTAATAAAAAATACGTTTCCATCTGCGCCAGCCACCTGTGCTGGTGGGTGAAACCGTTCTTGAAATGCAGTCCGCAAATGGCCCCCGGGCCGCCCTTTGGACATGCCTGACCTAATTGGATAATATTCTCAAAAGCTGCTTGAAATATAGAATAAGCAATTCAAAAGTCTCAAGCCTATGTATCAAAAACGTAAGAACTTAAAAAAAATCTTTTAGATAACATTATTATAACTCTAATAACATGAAAATAAATAAATAAACATATTATTTTAGTAGGATTATTTAGTGCTTTTCTGTAAAAAAAACAAAACAAAAAAAACAAAGCCAAACCATAAACCAGAAAACTATAATATTTTTACTTAAACGTATCATACCTTTAGATTTGCATAGTGACTGATGCCTAATAATAAACCACAAAACAACAGACCACAGAAACAAAAGACAGATGTAAATTCCAAATTAAAAACTAGGCAAAATTAGACAGAATTAGTGTAATTAAAGTTTTTCCTTTTTATCTTTTTCAGTGCAGGTGTCTTTGTGACCTGTAAAAGAAGGGTTCTTTTCGTATCTTTACGTTTACGCTGCACCCAGATGCTTCTTGTTTTGACTAAAACCAGATGTGCCGTGTACCACCGCACGCCATCCGACGTGTAATCTGAATCTCCATGAAGTAACGATAAATAGAAAACGTGCAGGCTGAATGAAGATCTTTCAAACCCCCCTGAGGAGTGAATCGTTTCATATTCACTGGGCCCAGGAGACCTCTTTAGGCCGACAGCCAGGTAGGAGGGTTCCGGTTATGCTGGCAGGAACACAGCCAATTGTCATGGCTTTCCCTTCACTACAGGAAGCCAGATGGAAACACCTATTGTCTGCAGACACATCACATCAACGTTTAGGTGAAGTGGGAATTTTAGAAAGAGCAAGCGGTGTAGTTTTTTTTCTTCTTTTTGTAAACGGCAAACAATGAAAGCAAAGTACTACAGTAGTAAATAAAAGGATGAATAAACTGATCTGATAAAATCAGGACTCTTACACATGTTCCATTTGAAAATTACATACTTACATTTTTTTGTTACATTTCTTTGATGGATTTCTTTACAAAGCGAGGACATCTGAGCACAAAACATTTGACAAAACTGGATTTTGTTGTCTCTGTGTTCTGGAAATGATAAATAAAAACGCTGAAGTTGGCTTAAAATTTATTTCCACACCATTTTGGCACCTGAACAAACTTGAGCTCCCTTTTGAAATACAAAATGCTTAGACTTTTAAAATTTGGACGTTAAATGCAGATTATTTATGTTATACATTTAATTTGTTTTTAAGAAAATAAAAAAATAACGTTATAGTAAAGTGTGCTTTTTTGCAACTAAACTGGACCCAATTTAAGAATAGCAGGTCCAGTAGCCTCTCAGCAATGACAGCTTTGTCACAAAAGGGTTAAAACACTGATCTAAAATAATTTAGAGGCCATCAAAGCTGTGAAATTATCTTTTTTTGTAAGGAAATACTTAGGTGTGGGTTTTATTAGTAACTTAAAAACCAAAACAATTTGAGAAAAATCATAATCTGTATTTTTCCAGACTTTTCAAGACTACATATGAACCCAGTGTGAATAAGAAATTACACTTCCATTGTATCGTGGCAGATCGGGTGATACCATTTTTAGGGTAGTCTGGGGGAGTATAGTTTGGATATCTATGCTTTTGACGACCATAAATCTCAGTGGACAAAACTTATAAAGGGTTATTTCAAGGGTCAGTTCACAGGCCACTTTTATTAATTGTCAACATCAATATGCAGTTTAATAACATACGAGACAGTACATGTTTGTTATTAATATATATTTTAAAAGCAAAATCACACTTGGTGTTAAACTCGGTCTGTTCTTGGGGTACATACACGATTTATTAGGTGAAATAAAATGTTCTCTCACGAATATGTAAATCACGCGCTTAATGGAGAAGTGAAAGAGAAAGAATTAAAAACGGAAGAAACCAGCAAAATGGAACATTTAAAAAAATAAATAATTCACTCACCTTTTGATCGAAGTACAGTGTCTTATAGCTTATGGGGGGGTCCGTGGTGAGACGCGACCCTCCACGTCTGGTGAAAAGTTGGGACTTTAAGGAGGTCACGTGCAAACAAGCCAAACACAACGTTACGACGCAGGTAACCGCAACGGTGTCCAAACGCCTGACTCCAGCCATCATCCAGCTCCAGCGTAAACCCCGGCCCTCCGTGTGCTGGTCGTCTGCATATGATCACGACTGCCGCATGATCTCTGCTGTGGTTGCAAGAAGTCTGCGTGTGCCGTAGAAGAGAGGAAGTGAGATTCCCCCTGTCAGCAGGTCCAGAGAGGTGTTGCCATTTAGCCTGCGGACTGGGGTTGAGCATGAGACCGGCGGCGGCGGCAGTCCGCCTCTGAAGAGCGGCGTCAGGTGCCAAAGGCTCGCAAAGTCTCCAACAGCTTTAATTAACTCTGTTAGGCAAGCAACCGGGGAGGTAAACATACAACAGATGGCTCCAATATCATATGACGGAGAAGAATGGACGCCACATGAGCGTCGGTGACGTACGTGAGCGTCGCCGCCATATTGGGAGGGGCATTTTTTTTTTCTTCCAGACACAAAAAGCTAGAGAATATTTCTCTTTCAAGGTAAAAGTTTAGCTTGTGGCCTGTTGTGATGATCCTTTGCATCAAATGGATAAATAAACAAACCTAAGAATTTCCAACATGTTGACTCAACTCTATATAATGATGTAAATTCTATACTTTTAAGTTTTGTAATAGTTGTCATTGGTAATATCATCTGAAAAAGAATGACTTTCACAACAAAACCTAAATTATATCTTTTGATGTGACAAAACGCCTGAACTAAATAGTTATTACTATAACTGATTTTACAAACACCCAAGAAATCCTTGATATGAAACTGCCAGTGATTAGATACTTTTTAGTTCCCCTAATTTGAGAAGAACTCCCAACTCCTTCATAAGAATCACCTAATTTTTAAAATGCTAATTTAATGTCGGCATAACAATATTTTTAATAAGTGACAACTGGGGGGAAAAAACGTTAGTTTCACATCCACTCTTTAAATACTAAACAAAACAAATTAGCTGAACTGAGGGTAACCTACTTAAATTATTTTTTGTAAATCTACAGGTAAAGGTTTAAGCTCATTTAAGCACACTGCTTCAGATTTTGGATTTAAGATGTTGTTCATTTAAAAAAGGATGTAAAACTAGATGAAAGGAAACTAGTATTTTTATTATTATTTTGGGAAAACGAGTTTCCAAACTCCAAGCAAGTTTTAGTGCGATTAAATGCCACTCACAAGATGGCTGACTCGTCTTTACAGAGCAGAGAACACATTTCTCTCTAATACAGCAGATATTTCATGCATAAGCAAATGCATGGATGGTGGAAGAGTTAATGAATAGGTTAGTGTACAAATAGAATGACTGCATGTTTGATTATCTTATGTTTGTCTGGCCTGTGTTCTAGATTTCATCAGTTCTGACAACATCTCCAACTTTGGCTTTTTGCATTATGTCGTTTCAGTTTTTGTTTGTTTTTTTAAAGTAAAATTACAGGAAACCAGTTGTTTAAAATACTTTTAAAACTATAACAAAATCTAACCTCATTTATAGTAAAATAACTTAGGAAAAACATACAATAATTAGTGTAGCTGTTTATTGTTATACACAGTATTTTAGGGATTATTTTTGTACACAAAAAAAGCACAATTCAAACAGCCTTTCATTTGTAAATCCCACTGAAGTTGACATGTAAAGGATTAGCCGCAAGTATCTCCTCTTAAACCTAAAGTACAAAGAATAACATAATTCTGGCACTTCTAGCAAATGGAAAAAAAACACAATGGAAAGTACAAAATCATAAAATAAGTGTGCCACAATGTACTACAGTAATAAATCTGTACAAGAAAACACTAATTGTTACAATAAACAAAAAAAAAATAACACACAATACTAAGTGTGCAGTATATGGCATTGTGCAATACAGCAGCCTGCGGTTATGGCAAAATGAAGAAATGATCATTTTAGACACTACCATGCTGAACAACATAAGAAGTTCACAGAAAGCATAATATGAAATACAACGAGTTATATAAAACTACATGGACATACCCCTTCAAACTATTTCATGACCAGCACCGACAAATGCGGGAATATTCATGTGTGGATGTTAACAAAAACAGTCGACGGTCATAAAGAAAAATCTACTTAGACGTGCCATTGATAGAAGGCTTTCCAACCATTTCAAACTAAATTCGCAATCACTAAAACTGCCAATATACTAAAAAAATAAAAATATTAATAGCAACACACAATACTGTAGGATGTGTTTCGGTTTTTATGACATAAATACATGTTCTAGCAGCAATTAAAAAGTCAAAATGGAGAAACAAATATGCTTCACAGTATGAAATGACAGGTGCAAAAAAATGATTAAGAAATGATAACGCTGATTCTCAGCAGAGGAAAGTGTGAGGGGAAATAAAAGTGCAACAGATTTTAGGTTACATTTTCAAACATTTTTTGTTTTGCAACTTGACCTTAGTAATCTCCGAAATGCAATGTATGTAAACATGTTACTGATAACTAATAACCTCCAATGATCACAAAACTTGTCAGCCCATTTGTAACAATATACCTGGCAGAGATTTTGGCTCTCATAATACTGCTGGTGAATACTGATGTCGGATGAAAACAATGGATCCTAAAGGCCAAACTGGGAAGTCCTGCCATTTCACCACGGTGAGGATAAAATGAAGTCCCACTCAGATTACAGGATTTATCAATCAGACGTAAATGCATCTCAAGAAATTAGGATATGACTTAAAAAAAAAAAGAAATTGTTGCAGTAACTGAGTTTAAAGAGTAAAACTTCTGAATTATATAGATTCATTAAACACAGAATAATGTGTTTTAAGCCGTGATTTCTGTCAGTTTTGATTATCGGCAAGAACCAGCGGATAATCAAAATAATTTTTTCTCAGAACATCATAATATGACTTTTTTTTTTTTTACAGAAATGTTACCCCATCTCCGTGGTATTCATCCACCTGACACTCACAGTCACCTTCCAGAAGGGGGGGTGAGGTACCAAAAGGCATTTCTCAAGAGGTTGGCTGATGACAGAGTACAGTTTCAAAGCATATTATTGAAAAGTTTGGTGGAAGGAAAAGTGGTAGAAAAGGTTGCACATACACAATAAGGATAACTGCCCCCTACAGAGGATTGTAAAGCAATCAGCTGTGGATTACCACTTCAGACAGAACTTCAATAGCCCCCACACAGACATAAGGATGTGTGCAACAACTGTGGCATTCCTTGTGTTACAGCACTCCTGTGCACCAGAGACGATCTCAGAGGTATTTTACCCGGGCTGAGGAGAAAAAAACCTCGGGACTGTCATTCCAGGTGAAAGTAACATTTGCATTTAATTTGGATATTAGGATCCCAGAGCGTGAGGTAAGACTGGGGGAGCACAGAATCTAAGTTGCTTGAGGTCTGGTGTCAAGTTCTCACAGTCAGTGATGATCTGGGGAGCCATGTCATCTGCTGAGCTTGGTCCACTGTGATTTCAGAAGTCCACAGTCAGCACAGGCATCTACAACATTTTAGAGAACTTCACGCTTCCATCTGCTGACAAAGCTTCATAGAGATGCTGCTGTAATTTTCCAGTGGGACTTGACACCTGCCCACACAGCCAATACCTGCTTCAGTGACCGTGGTATCACTGAACTTGATTGGGAAACAGGCCCAAAACCCCATTGAGAACCAGTGGAGTATTGTACAGCAGTAGGTCAAAGACCCAACAAATGCACAATCAGAAATAAACTGAAATGTTTTACTATGCAAGCAATGAATCTATATAATATGTGCGTTTCACTTTTTGAACTGAATTAGTGATATGAATTACCTTTTTGATGATATTCTAATTAATTGACATGCACCTGTATATCCTGATCCAGTGAGGATGACTGGTGTCAGTGACGGTAGCGCTTTAAAAACTAGCTCCTTTGTACTGCTTATAAAAGGCATGGGGGAAAAACATGACCAAACTAAGGCTTGGCTTTATGCCATCTTAGTAGGACGGAGGCATTGTGGCCCGGCCATCTACGCTCTACAGTCAATGGCTACCGAGTTACCGCGGCCGGGCAGCTGAGCTCCCTTTTAATTGAGGCTGCAGCAGTTCAAATAACTGATGGTTTTACCCTCGCCAGGCATCGGGGCAGTGTCATTGTTGTCGAGCTTGTTCTGCTTGGCTTCTCGAATGAGTTCGCACGCCAGGTCGAGGAAGAGTTTCTCGACGTTGTCGGACTCTTTGGCCGACGTCTCCAGATACAGCATACTCTGAGCCTGAGCGAAGTCTTCAGCCCTCTGCCTGAGAACCTCTCTCTTGTCTGCCAGGTCTATTTTATTACCTACAGGAGAAATCGAACGGGCAGAAGAAATTAGCCAACTAACATCACGGACATCAGGAAACAGTATTCCGAGCAGCACTCCAACGGAGCTGTGTGCAATGAAACAGATGGGCACGGAGGTGTATGTGTGTGCCTGCATGTGGGGGATGAATTTCAACAAAGACTGAGTGGGAGTGCTTTATTCCAGAAAAAGTTTTCTTAGAAGTAACATTTCTTAGAAAACACCAACTAAGACAACTGCTTTTTTTTTTTTAAATAAATCTGTTCAAAATGGGTTGCATTGGAGTTTTGGGCATTTCATACCATTTTGGGCCATTTACCACTGACAATGCATCAATTTGTTACCGCCAGGGTGATGCTTTGCACCGGGTTTGACAACCAGTGACTTAAAATACTTTTCTAAAGCTACTCGTGGTCTACGACGTTCAGTGAGAAGTTGCTCGGAGTCATTTCGGTTTCCTCCGAGTTCCTAATCTGTCATACAAGACTCAACTGACTGAAAAGGGGATCTGAAACAAAATTTAATTATGTCAGCTACAGCCCGGAGTTCAGAAAATAATGCACTATAAAATTAAATTACACATGATTAAAACGCATTTTTAGAAAATAACTTGTGAGACAATTGTTTAAGTGTTTAAGTACGTGGCTATGACATGGTTTGCTTAGGAGGTATGGGATGGAAGAAGGAAGGGAAGAAATGCACGTAGGTACAAAATGGAGATTATTAATTGGAAAATAGTTGATTTGATCTGGTGGTATCAAAAACAATTGGTGCATTGCAAAACAGGAAAGGCCACCCTGTATAAAAAGTAGAAAGTGTGGCTTTCTTACCGACTAATATAGTCACCACTTGGTTGTTGGCATACTGCTCAATCTCCTTCAGCCACTCTGGAAGGCACCTAAAGGAGTCCTCACAGGTAATGTCATACGTAAGAATGAGGGCATTGGCACTGCGGTAGTAACTCTGAGTAATGGAGCGAAATCTCTCCTGTCCAGCTGTATCCCATATCTGCAACTGAAAAAAAAAATCAAAGGACACAGGTAGTAATCAGCCACTTGAGAAAAATTGAGTGGAGCCTTCTTTGACACTTTGTAAATCTCTCTGTAGTTTGTCCGTACCTTGACCTTCTCCCCATTGATTTCCACTGTTTTAATCATGAAATCCACTCCAATAGTAGCCCCTTGTCCAGGTGGGAAAAGCCCCTACAATTTGAGTAGTTATTGAGCATGAAAACTCTCATATTCGTAATTTGGACAAGATCTACAACATAGTGGCAAAACACATACCTGAGTAAAGCGCCGGACGAGACATGTCTTTCCAACTCCAGCATTTCCTATTAGAACGATTTTGAACAGGTAGTCATAGTCTTCCATGCTCATAATAACCTGGAGAGAAATTATAAAATTCATTATAAACTCGTGGTCCTTAAACTTTTCTGCATCTTGTCATTTTACAATCACAATCTTCAATGTATTTTACAAGGATTTTAAGTGATAGACCAACCAAATTATGACTCTTCAAAACAAATTATTTTCATATACAAATGTAAAAATGTATGGCCTGTATTTGCATTGGTTACATTTGTAGAGCCAGCATTTGCTGTTGTTGGTTGTATAACTGAAGCGAAACAACTTTTTCAGTGTTGAAAAGAGATTTGATCTATCTATCTATCTATCTATCTATCTATCTATCTATCTATCTATCTATCTATCTATCTACATACAGAAACATGTTTTGATTTAGATAGATAGATAGATAGATAGATAGATAGATAGATAGATAGATAGATAGATAGATAGATAGATAGACATGCACAGGTATATATTGTTTTATCTGCCATAACAGCAATATTAATCTTGGATATCAAATTTTCATATTGGTACCCAAGTTTCCACTTGAATCTCATAGAGAATCTGTGTAGGCAGCTAAACAACAGAGTGGTGGCCAGGAGGCCTTGCAACCTCAGATACTCTGAGCTCATCACCAGTGTACCAGTGGAAACATGCAATAAGCAGGTCAACAATTATAAGGGTATTGTAAGGCTTCACAGCAACCAAACGATGAAATAAAAAATATTTTTAATATAAATATTTTAGTGGTGTGGATATTTTTTGTATATATATATATATATATATATATATATATATTATTTTTTTTTACTATAATTATTATTTTTTTAAAGAACCATCTACATTAATAGCATTGTTAGTAAAACACCATCACACCTACCCTTAAGCATGTGGAGTCGTGCGTGCAAATTAAACCAATCACTAATGCATTTTAGACTGGCAAACTGTTGCTTACTCACACTAACCTCTTACAATGTCTTCCACCGTAGTTTTTTTTTTTTTACATTAATTAACAGCTTAAGCTTGCATGCAATATGAACCTCTTTGCCGTGTCGTGGAGTTTATTAATCCGTTATCATTGTTAAATCCAAACCCCGTGGGCCGCAGTTCTTCTTTAATCCGATCTCATATTATAATCCGTGTCGAAAATGATTTATCTTCAAACTAACTTGATGCCTCATAGGGCGAAGCTAGCAACAGTAGCCCCCCTAGCAAAGCTACTCTGCGATTCTAGCCATTTTGGCAGCAATCTGCAGATGCAGGAGAGGAGAAAAATCCCAGCCGGAGCAGCGCATCAAGGCAAAAGAAAAAGATGTTTGCACTTACCAATAAACACGGGGATATCCCCGGATTTAGGAGTGCTTGGTATGCATAGGTGCGGCTCTTCAAATAGGCAAAGCAGCCGCTGCTGGGCAGGGCATAATTCCCCCGGCTGAGTGCTGTGTGTCCAAGGCAGCTCAGTAGCAACAGCAGCAGCCCGTCTGATCAAGGAGAAGGGAGGAGGAGGAGGAGAGGGGAATGCACTCAATGATGTCATTAGTTTTACATCCGCTCGTGGACTGCTAATCAGCCAAGTTCAACGTCGCTTTATTTAATAAACTATATGCGTTTCTGTTTAAAATATTGTTTATGTGTCGCTTTTACTTTATCGCAAAAACCACAGTAGTTATCAACAGCCGCTCTTACAGTGAAGGTTAGCTGTTAGCGTAGCACAAAAAAAGAAAAAAGAAAAAAATGGTTTCGTCTTCTTGTCTTTGTTGCTAGGAGACGTACGTGACCGCGTCCGCCATATTGTAAGTGGCATGTTCTCGTGAACAAGCGCAACTGTGCTTGGCAACAGGATTGAAAGAAGCGCTGCCCTTTACGTTAAACCAGTTTTGATTTAAAAAAATGTAATTAAAAATATATATATACATTTTCAATGCAAATAATGGTGATCACTGAGTCAAATTGCGGAACAATGTCTGCTAATCAAAATTAAAAGTATACCACATTGAACACAATGTGCACTAGTCTTAATTTATGATGAAGAAATTTACCAAATGAGTAAAAAAAAGTAGTTAATTTAGTTTTAGCAATTTTGTAATTTAAAAAAAAGTTTGTGTAGCTGAGTGCTTCATTCAGTGCTTTATTTACAGGGTGCAATTTTACATCTTTGATCTTGTTTTAAATGTACTTATAATATACTTATAATTTTATACTTATAATTTTAATTACGATAAATATTGATGCTAGTAATGTGAATATCATCATGTAAATATCATTATAAAGAACACCTTTTATAACAATAACAATATTTTTATTAAGGAGTCAGCACTGCTTCAAAATGGGGATTTAAGTGGTGACTGGATTTATTTTTTGTTATAATTTCTCAATAGCCCTCCTACATTTTTTGCGTTTCTTAAAAAAAAGAAAAGAAAAAAATGACTAACGAATAAACAAAACAACACTCACAATATGGCAGCACAAACATCCGCAGATATCATTGGTGGAACCACAGCAGTCGTTGTTTGTTGTACCCGGACGGTTCATCGGTTTGGACTCCCCTGTCCTTGATTTCCTACGGGGAGGTGATTGCTACAAGCAACAAGAGCACAGGCCAAAGCTCACCCAGAGAAGCTACTCTTAGCAGGCTGAACTTGTCGTTATGGGGTTTGTTCCAGACGAGGGGAAGTCTCTCCCTCCGCCCGGGATCGTGAACAGGAACTCGGTGTGGTTGTCTGGTGTCGGCTGGGTCTCCGCGTTGCTCCACAATGCTATGAACCACAGGCCGCCCCTCAAGTCAGGTTAGCATTGCTGTTCCTGCTTTTTTTGTTGTCTGCAGAGATATTGGACAGCACATTGTTTGGTCTGCCTAATGTTTAACATCAACATTAGACTGTCGATGGTGTCATTTTATTTGTGCATATTTTTTGTGTGAAACATGTTTTGATTTCCACGACTCCAGTCCCGTTTGCCCTCCTAACCAATCCCCTATCCCCAATTTGTTTCTGCATGGTTCCCTTTTGTACCGTTAAAAATTTATTTTGGAACCCGTGTGCATATTACTTATCAAATTATTCTTCTAGAGTTGAGGGTTTCTATTGATTTATGGTGGTAAATAACCAATACAAAAGTCCAAATCTCCCGCAACGTTTGTTTATTTTCCAAACCCGGGTATTTTGGCTCAGACCCTAAAGCTGAATATTGTGAAACATGAAGATTATGATTTATGGACAGATTTTATATGGCGCTTCTCTACTCCTACTGACCACTAAAGCCACTCTCTCCCAGTTGCAGTCACTAACATGCACACATTGGTGAGGGGTAAGTGCCTTGCCCAGGGGCACATCGATCTGGAATCGAACTCACGACTTTCAGATTGACACTCAACTACTGTTCCCACTGAACCCCTGTTTCCAAACCATTATAGCTTTAATCTCCTGCTGTAAGACTTTTGGTAACCTGTAATCACAGTTGCTTACAGTAAACTTTACTTATTGGAACCCATGAAAACTACTTTGCCGATGTGGGTATGCGGCATCTCCATGCACACGGCTCCATGTTGTACCTGAAAAAGTCGGGTAAGAAACTAACAACCCCAAAGTACAATAGGGCAACATGCCCAGAGTTCAAATTGGCATTTTGACTCCAGGTCAGCTTATTATGCCGATTTTTGTGCCCATGTGCTGCCATTTTATCTCGTCCTGCTTCCATTTCGTTCCTGTATGAAAACAGTTTCTGACCCACGTGCCGTAACCGTTTTATACTTGTTTTATTTTTTTTGCGATGAGGCATTTTCCTTTTAAATTTAAAATCTGCTAACCTCGCATTCTCAGCAGCAACTTGGAACCCGCTGAAGATGGTTATCTTATTGTGTTGTGTTTTTTTTTTAGGTGTTCATCGGCAGTTCCTTATGGTAACTGTTGGCTGGTTCATCGGGTATCATATCACAAAATATGAAAACTACGTCTATGCCAAGCTGGACCGAGACATGAACGAGTATGTTAAACTTCATCCAGAGAGATTTGAACAGAAAGGTTAGTCACGTCTTCCCAGTTTCCCTCCATTTTAATTAATGTTCAGAAAATGTTTTAAAATGCCACTGACATATGTGTGCATTTGGTGGTAGACACACCCTTTCTGCCTAATGATACTTGTCATCAATTTATTATCATTAATTGTTGGATAATTGTCTGCCAAATGTGTAAATGTGTTCTATTGTAGAATTGGAAATCTGATTGAACCCATATTTTAAATCATGACTGCTCTTATTTGTGTTCTGTCTCCGTTTCTTTCATATCCACAGAAAAGAAGACCTTTGCAGAGATTGTGGAGCCGTTCCATCCTGTGCGCTAAGTCTCATCATGGGGACAAACCGAAGGAAAGAGAGGACAGACTCTTTTATTGGGCAGCCTGTTTGTTAAATCTGTCATGTATTGTGAGCTATAGAGATGTAAATAAAAATAATACCCAAGTTTATACATTTTCTTAATGTAGTGTTTGAAAAGTGACACCATAATGTTTTTTTTGTCTTTTCTTTACAAGACATAAGATTCTTTAATGACTCGTAGTTGTTTACTAAATATTTTTTGGAGGCTATACCAGTTGAGCTTTTACTCGCCAAGACCGATTTCCAATTTTAAAAAAGTTTTACCAAATATTTTCTTTTGAAGGTTTACAATACACAAACCTATTCTAATTGGAGCTGCACCAATTAGTTAAAGATCGCAAATTAGCGGGAAATGTTAGTTTTAAAGTGCTTAATATGTAAAAAAAAAAATAATAATAATTAAAATAAGAATGTCTTTTAACTTAAGAATTGAAAACCAGTTCAGGACGTGTCTATGCATAATCTGGGATCAAATAAGTATTTTTTTTCTGCTGGATGCAATACTATTAAAGTACATGTATATATATTTCTCTCTTTTAAGTTTATTAGAGTAAAATTTTTTAATTGGTAAGTCAAACCTTGAAGGCAACTGGAAATTGGTATCAGTACAGACTGTGACAAGACAAATATGTGCTGCAGGTTCCTTGTTAGAGGTTATTGTTTCCAAATCCCACAGTAGGATTAAGGGATTTGAAAATTATCTCCATTAATATCTCAAAACACATTGCTAATTTTGAACTGATGCTTAAGGAAACAAAGAACGGCAAAAAAAGGATGTTTGTAGATGAAATTCCAGCCAGGAAAAGGTGGAAACTTAGCATGGATGCATTTAAAGATCAGTAAAAAAATAAAAAAAATCCGATTTTTCTCTACTTGACCTGCCGATCAGTGACTGAGGGTTGCATCACCGATTATTAATGCTTCTATCGTCTGTGTTAAGAGTACTAAAATGGCTACTCATTACCAACAAATGAGACACTACAAGTTGTCAGTTTTGCCCAAGTACATTTATTCCATATTCAGGAAGTTTAAACTCTCAGCTCGCTGAATGAAACCCTTGCAGCCGTTAGAAACATGTGGCTTAATGTCCACAGACAAATGCTTTGACATTAGTTTGTCAATCCAAGTATGTCCAAGTATTTCTCTGTGAGGCTCCGGGTCTTCTTTGTGAGGTCGCTCATCACAGAAAACAGTCCTCTCAGATGGAAGAGAAATAATGCTTCAGAGTCGGCGTCCAGGAAAGGTTCCAGGGCCTTGGTGGTGGTGGTGGTGGTGGTGTTCTTCGTCTTGTGATCATCCAGGGTCACCAGGCTGCTCTCCGCTGTGTTTCGAATGGCCTTCAGCATCATGTAGTTGGCATAGAGATCTCTGCAGGTCTCGTCCGCTGCTTCACAGTCGGAAGGGACGTCTCGCAGCAGGCTTGGCAAGAGGATGGTCTTCTCCATGTCGCTGACGGCTGAGCTGTATCTCTTCAGCGTCAGGAACAAGCTGTTTCTGTTGAACTTGGCTTCAGGAGACTGCATGATTCCGGTGGAGGTGGACGGCTGGACCTGGGCTGTGGTGGCAGACAGTTGGCATGCAGTGCAAAGCTGCAGGGAGAGGCTGCGTTTTAAACGATGAGTAAAGGTGGGTTGATCACTGTGCTTACGTAATTGCATCATCCGATATATTTAGGCAACATATGGGTGCTATTTGGAGTCAAACCTTATCTTTATTTACTTTGAACAACACACAGAGTCTGAGACTTTCTAATTTTTTAGCTGCAAGCACCAATATGTACCTCTGAAATCATTAACCATGGCGAGCATGATGTTTGAATGACCTTAGAGCATGGGCAACAAGTTTATATTGACCCAAACCTTCATTTTGCAAACAAAAATAGCGTGGATAGTAAGTGTTTAAAACTTAAACTTGAAATATAAGAAAAGAAAATCCAGGTAGTCACTGTGCCTGGAAGTGTTTTTAGGGTTGTAGACAGTCCAAGGTATGACATTGGGATTTTGAACATGTTCTAAACAAATGTTACTGTTGTGCTATTTACATGTTCACACATTCAACCTTGTTATAATGTTAAAAACCTGCTTTAAATAGTGACGGAGTGACAAAAACACACGATGGACACAAACAAGTCGGTTACCTTCACTAAATAAAAGAACAAATGCTTTGTAATAGTTTAAACTGGTCACAAGAGGGAAACCTGGAGCTCTTTCAGATTTAAAAAAAAGTCTTAAAGTGATAGTTTTGGATTTTTTTAAGTGAGGTTCTGTTCAGAGATTATAAGTAGTTAATAACTTACCCTCAGTTGGTACATTTCTTGGCATCTGCATCAAATCTAAATACAGAATAGTTGGTCCCAGAAGCTGAAGCCAGCAGCTAGTCTGAGAGATACAGACCAAGCAGATTTCTGCCATCTTGAAACTACTATATTCTAGAAAATGTCAGAATGGCTTATGTGAATGCCATTTAATAACTATAATAAACTATAATCACATGTAAATTAGATTATTATTAACAGAGAAGCCAGTGTTTGTTTATACAGAAAACGAAGATAAGGAGGTGAACCTCCAGCATGAAACGGGCTGAGAATGAACAATCTAAAGCATTTCTAGTCAGAGTAGCTGCCCGTTGGAAAACAAAGTGGATGTAAAAAGTAAAACACTACATTATTCTACTACTAATTATTCAGTTTACATGTTACTTGCTCAGTATGTGGCTGTTTTGTATATGGGGAAGATGGCTCACTAACCTGTAACCAACAAACTGACCGGGCTGTTCTACCCTGAACAATATGTACCACAAAGTTTGACATTTATAATAAAAAAATAAAGACTGCAATGTGTGGCCTGGGCTGGCCCCACCTGGACTGAATGTTTTTGATAACTCACATAATCTTTAAAAAGTAGCAGTTATCAGCATTATATTTTTTAATGGGCTCCAGATGGTACTAAAGGAGGAGGGATTCCATTTATGCAAGACCCACAATAGACACAGGAACATCATTAGTGACATGCTGCCTCCTATCTCCATTTGCTCTGTAATAAATTCATGTAAAGGGCACAATGGTTTAGAGGTTCATTAAATAAATTGCCTTTGTGATTGCGATGAAGTGTTTAGGATTAAAGACAGTAGAAGTCTGCTGCGATCTCAGCCCATCTCCGACTACTCGTCAGCTTCAGCCTCCAGATCCAACAAATCTGGAGTTATATGCTAAATTAAAACACCGGGAAAGTTCTCTTCTTCAGCTAAAATCACTATTCCTTATGACCTGACTTTAAAAAGCCATTTAATTGTATTCACAGACTTGTTTTCAAATACTAATATTGATATCTCTTGCAGACAGAAAAATAACAAATATGTTTTTTTCAAATGTTTCATATTTCTAGTATATTATTGCCTCAAATTCACATTTGAACAGAACAATGTTGTAAACAACATCAACAAGAATAAGACACTCATATATTTCATTTCAGCTTTTGCAGGTTTAAACAAGATTGTTTCACACCCGGATTTCAACCTGGACCATCGTATCGTCTAGTCTTTTAAAAAGTGATTTTTTTTTTCCATAAACATCGTATGGATCATAAAGGCATCGCTGTCATCTCAATAATGGCAAAACATGCTAAAATATATGACATGTCCTATATGTATAGAACGCTGTCTTTACATCTGGTTGCTGCGCCTCTGGCCACTGTTTCACTTTTTAACCCAAAGAACCAACAATGAAAAGGATCCCGGCGAGTAACCGAAGCAACAGCAGCAGTTTTCAGCTGAGCTGTTAGGAATTCAGTTTAATTTCAATATGTTTGCTTTGAATTGAGAATACGCTCGAGGTAAAATGCATGGAAGGACAGTTCAGGCTGACAGTTCTCATTCTGCATATGAAGACATCAGCACTTCATTTATAAGCTCAATGAGCTGAAATTATAATTAAAGGGAATTTCCTCCATACTTTGCACAGGCTGGAACCATGATGGTAACCATTCCCAGAATCTCTTGGAAAAATGTTATAATCTTAACTCAAGACTGTAAGTAAAGCTTTGCAGGCACCGGCAGAGGAAATGAAAGGGATTTCTCTGCCATCTAATGTGCTGTCAGAGATTGTGTTCAAATCTTTCAGTCTTTTTTTTTTTTTTTTTTTAATAATGCATAATTCAGCAAAAATCCAGTTTTGTGAATCGTATCTCAATTCACAGCATTCCTCCTCTGACCCTTGATTATGATTTCCAAGACATTTGTGAGATCCATCATTCTCGTGAGCATGTCCATGATGTCAGGATGCTCCTTTGCTCCGCTGATGAACTCCTCCAGTGTCAGCTCGCCTGAGAAAATAGCAATAAAAAGTCGATCTTAGGCATTTTGAATATTACTGTCTTTGTATATAATTAAGAACAACATAATTAAGAACACCTTAATTTCAGGTCATAGAAACTTTGAGCCACTTTTGGTTAGACATTAGTTTTTTATAAATAGGCTGCGGCTACGTTTTTCAAAAGCCATTAAGACTTTTAACAATCTTCACTGTATTTTATTGATTATGTGAAATACTGACTTAAAGTTGTGCATATTTCCAAAGTGGAAGGGAAATAATGTATGGTTTTCAACACTTTTAAAAATCTGAAATGTGTGGCTTGCATGTTTATTCAGCCCCGTTATAGCTAATACCATCAAATCCAGTGCAACCAGTTTTTTTTAAAAAAGTTGACAAATTAGTAAATAGACTAAATTAATCCAACTATATATGTGGCCTTCAGCACCATAAAGACCAAAGCCACCAGGCCCATTGTTACTCTGGAGGAACTACATTCATCCACAGCTCCGGTGGGAGAATGTGTTGACAGGAAGACCATTAGTCGCAAACGCTACAAATCTAGTCTTTTTGGAAGAAATACTTCCTAAAAAGCCCAATTTAAAGTTGGCCACATTCCATGAAGCTGACGCAATGAACACATGGCAGAAGGTCCTCTGGACAACGGAGATCAAAATGTAACTTGCTGGTTTGTATAGAGAATGCTACATGTCGAGGACACCTAACTCTGCACATTGCTCTGAACAGACCTTCTCTATTTTGAAACATGATGGTTGTGGCACCTGAGAGGAGATGCTTTTTTTTTGGGACAAGAATGCTGGCCAGAGTTTCTGGGAAGATGGATGGAGCTAGATGCGGGGCAATCTTGACAGAAAACCTGTCAAATGCTGCTAAAGATGTAAGACTGAGGCAGAAGTCTACTAAATGAAAGATTTAGTGTATTGTTGAGAAAATCTAATAAATCACAAGAAAACTATTTTACATCTTGGAGTTTGCATTTATTTTGGACACCCCTGGTTCAGCTCAAAGCACATTTATGGTTTAGAATGGCCTAATCAACAGTCGAGACCTAAATCCATTTGAGAACCCACTGCCATATAAAATAAAGTATCTTGAGCTATCTTTTGCAAATAAGCATGGATCAAAATATCCCTTTTCTAGATATGCAAAGCTGGTGGAGACAAATGTCCGAAAATGTCAAGGGAAAGGTTGTTCTACAAAGTATTGATTTAGGAAGGCTGAAAACAAATGCATGAAGCACTTTTCAGATTTGTAAAGGGAAAATAATAATGATGACGATCAAATCATGTATACTTCACCTTTCACGTCTCAGCTATGCACTACATTGTGTAGTTCTGTCATATAAAATACATAGAAATGTATTTTTGTAACATGACAATGTGTGAAAAAGTACAAGGGTTATGAATACTTTAGTTATTTATCTATTACCTTCTCCTTTGACGTCAATCTTCTCGTATATAAGAGTCACAATCTCCTCTGGGGGGATCTCATAACTTCTGGTGATATCTTGAATAGCCTGTGAAGGACATTTCACAGCCGCTGTTAAAGCTTGTGGAAGATTATCAGTTTTGCGCAATACAGTGATCACTAAAACAAAGAACAAACCAGGGGCCCTAACAAGTAAAAACTGGTTCTATCATTTCTTTTTATCCTAAAATGCGCATCAAAGTACATTTCACCATAAATACATAATGACTCAATAAATAAAGTTGCAAGAATCTGACCTGTGCAGTTTATTTAGTCTGTGAGTTAGATAAGGCAATATTTAGCCTGCTGGTGATGTAAGTGGTGCCCAGATTAGATGTCATGTCCAGTTCAGGATCTGTTAATAGCCACGCTTTAAGGATTCAAGGACGCAAGCTGCCATGCTCTGCATGTGCCACAATCTGATTGTGAAACACTATTGAAGAACAAACCGTACCTTGAATATCGTTTCCAGTTCATCCTTGTCAATTTTCCCATTTCCGTCTTGATCAAAAAGCTTAAAGTACCACTTTAATTTCTGATTTACTTCTCCCTTCAGCAATAAACTTATAGCAGCGATGTACTCCACAAAGTCTAAATAGCCATCCTGGAGGGAAAGACAACAAGGACAACGTCAGCATCCACTTGTGTGCTGCGCGATCAATGTTTTCCTTACTGAAGATCTTAGAATTCAGAAAAATCATTTTGTATTTTGTTGTAATATAGAGAAACATTACTCTGTAAAGGAAATGTTTTCCACCCACACGTTTCTAGGGCTACTCTCGCTATCAATTGACAGCAGAAATGTCTTTTCTCACCCCATCCATATCAAAGGTAAAGAACACCTGGTCCACATAGCTGCTGGCCTCCTCCGTCATACCGTTCATGTCAAGCATCGTCTTCAGCTCAAACAGAGTGATGAGTCCTGATGGCGATTCCCTCATGAATTTTGTGTACCAGTGGTGCATGTCCTCCTCCAAGATGTCATCCAGGTTTGAGCTGTAGGAACCCATCACTCCTCCTTTAGAGGATTGTGATTTTTCTGCCGCGGATCCTGCCGAGAAGTGGCGGTGAAACCAACGGCGGGAGAAGATGTTTGGCCGACAGCACCTGAAGCACCTTTGATTTCTGTCTGAAACTCAATGTAGAGTCTGCTCCTAATCTTTAAGCCCAAAGGAGAGATAACGCTTTAATTGGATGAGTGCAGCCTTCCAAGAACCTCAGGACTTTGAGTAGAAAACAAAAGCGGAAACGATTAGCATTATCTGGTGTAACTGAACTTCATTGGACTGAGGGGGTCTGGAAGGTCTCTTATATTTACTCTGTATTTACTTCTATATTTACTCCTTTTTTACTGTAACTATTTACTACTATAAATGTCTAATATTTTTGTAAACATTAGGCTATCACTGAGGCTCAATAGGTCCATTTCTGTCAATTCAGTCGCTCTTTGTGCTTGCATGACTGTAGGTTATGCATTTCCCTTTAAAGATTACCTTCCTAAGACTCTGAAGGAATATAAAATGTTTCACATACATCCGATTGGGATCTGTTAAGGTTGTTTTATTTTTTTCAGGGACGACACACAGAAACCGATAAAGTGCCAGAAATAGTCGAAGTGATTGTTTGGATTCTCTGAGCTTGATTCTGAATTTATCGCTTTTAACACATTGATAAAATTAAATTTTTGAATCTCTTTAACATCAGACAAGATCCTGAGGATCAATAAAGCAGAATTTCATACAGTACCTTGCAAAAGTCCGCTAACCTCTTGACAATTTTTTTATTGTGTTATTATTTTACAACCCCAAACTTCATAATCATGTGGAGGAAAATATTTAAAAGTTTAGAACTAAAAATCAAAAAAGTTTACCCTGTATTTGCATTTAGCCCCATTACCTAAATGCGTCTATATAATAATCCAGTGCAACCAGATGCCTTTGGACCACACCTAATTTGTAAAAGAGGGCTTATTGTGTGTGATTTCATCTCTTTATAACTGCAGCTGTTTTTTGAAGTGCTCTGAGGTTTGTTAGAGAACATTAAACAAACAGCATCATGAAGACCAAGGAACACAACAGACAGGTAAGGTCAACTGAAGTTAAACTAAAGCGGGATGAAACTATATATTTAAAGTTTTGAACATCTTATGGAGGACTATTCAATATATAATGAAAAAATGGAAGGAGTTTGGCACAACTGTAAATCTATCAAGACATGACTATCTGTCTAAACTGACAAGCCTGGCAAGGAGAGCCTTGATTAGAGCATGCAGACGACCCTTAACCCCAAACACACAGTCAGAGATAGACTGGTTTAGATCAAACTATAGTGTTGTGCAACAATAGGTTTGGTTTGGCTATAAATAACTATTGACAAGTGTAATTTTAATTAAAATGACCAAGTCAGGAAATAATGGGTGAAACCTCTCATTCTCTTTCAGTTACTGTTTTATGAATACCTGCCAGGTGAAGTGTGGTATTATAAAATAGATAATAGAGTGCCTTCTCTATGATGTTCTCAACCAGCAAATACTGCACACATACTATACAAAATAAACACAAACGACTTCTTTCCCAAGTTCAAGATTTTATTAAGAAAATATTTCAACTTCTAGGTAAATGACTTTAGTCAGACATCTCTCACTAAGCTAATCCCCTTCAATTTAACTGCTAAGTAAAATGAAAAGAATAAGCAAAACCAATAAACTACGGAAAGATTTTACAGATAAGAAAACTGACAACAATAGCCAATGAAATGATGCCTTTATTTAACAGTTCAGTGTGATTATGTATGTTAAAGAACCAGGGTTTGTTTTGAGGAATTAGGAATGAGGTCAAATTAGCTGCTCCCATCGAATCCGTTTGGGGAAAGGAAGGACATTCTGCAGAACTCTCTGAGCTGATTGGGTGAAGCGACACCTAGTGCCCGCCTACCAAAGGTTGGTTTTAGCCAATCACGTTATCAAATTAAAATGGAAATAGCAGGCGTCATGAGAAACCACAACAAAGTAAGCTAGTCAAGACACTTCTTGACACGAGGCACAATGTTTTTAAGGACTATACGGACATATTTTGTGCAGTTTGCTGAGACGAGATGAGAGGGAAACATTGGATAAAATGGAGCAAGCTCCCCTTATCAGACCCTAAATTAAGTTTGTTTGAACTTTAAAAGCATAACCCAAAGCAAATTTTGTACCATCAAAGCTCAGTGACCTGTTATCATTCACAAAGTTAAGCACAATGACATAAACAAGATTTAAATTGTGTAAATTGTTTTATCTTAAACTAAAAAGAGAGAGAGATAGAGAATAAAGCTCTGTGCATGCTTTTATACCTCTATGATATCACAGCTGAAACTGCTCCTTCCTGACAGCTGTCTTGGATTTAGGTTAATACTGTGTATTCTGGGATTTATAATTTTTACCGGTTCCTTTTGTTCTCTTTCTAGCTCAGATGTTATTGTCCCTCCATGGCTGAGTCCCAAAAATATTCACTTTTTAGAGTGGCCTAGTCAAAGTCCAGAACAAAATCTAGTTGGGAATCTGGCAAGAAAATAGATATTAACAGATGCTCTCCTTACAATCTGGCTAAACCTGAGTTATTTTGCAAAGAAGAATGAGCAAAAAAATTCTGGATTCTGGATGTGTGAAGCTGATAGAGACTTACTCTAAAATAATTTCAGTGAAGGACCTCTCTATATAATATTGTCTAGGGAAGGGTGATCACAAAGTTGTTTATTAGTTGTGGTTGTAATGTGAAAAATTACAAATTCCAAAAGGTTAAGGGGGTATAGATACTTCTGCAAAGCCCTTCAGGAAATAAAAACATGTTCACAGCAGCTTTCAGAGTAGATACTGCCGTTTCCAATAAGGCTATCAAAGCTCAGTGAGCTCAATGGAGTAAATCTGGCTTTGGGCAGCTGACAATTCTCAAAATAGGATTGAGAAGATGGACCACCACCGGCACAGCCCGCTAATGTCTATTAACCTATTAGATGTACACAGCCAGAGTCAATGGTGAGCTTGCACCGCTGCCAAAGAGTTACACATGTTCACGACAATAATTCAAGATGACATGGAGTAAATCAGGCAAGTAGAGTCTGACAGATTTCGACTAATATTTAGCTCTGTAGAATAATGGACTGCACATTGTTTAGAAGTATTAAAACAGTTCTCAAACTGATGGATGGTGATTGTATCTCTTCCAAGAACATTACTGTTGACTTTGCACCCTGCCGTTCTGTTAATACACAGGAGAGGTCTCCAAATTATCTAAACGCACAAGTTTCTCTTTTGAAAGCGACAGTTCTTTGGTGAAGCAGTGGCGCCAATAAGGGGAAGTAAGAGTTGCAAAGGCCAACCCCTCTAATGGTCTCCCACTGGCCAGGCATTAATAAATGCATCTTTGTCATGCATAAACTTAAGATGGGAAGAATGAGTTGCAGCATTAATTTATATGTGCACAAATATGCTTTCTATTTTTACTTTACCCCCCCCCCCCCCCTTCATTTTTCGCCGTTTTGAATTCCTGTCCTAAACACTATGTCATACTCTGGCCTGTGGACCGAATTTAGCTTACAGTGTGCTTATATTTTACCCCACAGGGTAATTCCAAATGTCTACTGGAGCTGTAGATGGCCTCTGTAATTTTATGTCTATTTCCACTGTTATTTACTGCTATACAGTCACTATTACCACAAAGGTAACCTCAAGTGTGACGAGGTGGAGTTTTTTTTTTCTTTCTAAAATTACACACAATATAATTTAAATTGAATAGCTGCCATGAACTACAACACAAGAAATTACAAGGCAGGACACACAGGTACATTATCACAAGAACAGCAAGAGACGTGGTTTCTAGAGTAAATGTACAAAATTTATTTAAAAAGAAAAAAAAAACAAAAACATTTGAACAATGGTTACTGTTAGGTGCAAATAAATCTGTAAATCTGGATGGGTGGCTTTCCAAACAAAAGAAGCCACTACAACACTGCAGGCTAGGAGGGACATGTGCGCGTATGTTATTGTATTTAGTCTACCAGTCACAAGAACCTTGTTATTTACATGAAGAACTTGGATGTGCTTAAAACCGTTAAAACACTGATTGTATGCGTCCATGGATTTCAGGCCACAAAATTGTGTAGGCACTTTTCGTGTTCGCTAATTAATAACAATGTCATAGTAAGATATGAGAGGCCGTTTGTCCGCGTCGTCTGACATTTTCCCGTTCTCTACCTCATACGGGTTGATCCCGACAGCAGAGATTTTGTGGATGTATTGTTCTCTATTGTTTTCTTTTAGTTTGTCTGGAAGCCATGATGATCATAGTTATTTAGCGATGCCTACCAACATGGCAGTTTAAGGGCGTGGATCACTTCCATTTCACACGTCTTGGAAATATGTGTTGGATATTTTAGCAATTTCTTCCTTACTGGCAAGACACCACCTTCTTCTTCACTGGAAGTCAACTAAAGCTCCTCCAGCACTCAGTGGCTCAATAACACAGCCTTTTTTTAGAATTAGAGATTACATATTACATAGATTTATTTTTAGGTATGTATATGTGTGTATATATGCGAATATAATTTCATTCTTAGTTACATACTGAAAAGCTTAAGGACTCTATTCAATCAATATATACAAATATCCATAGGTATTTATATTTGAATCTTCTACTGTTTTTTGGTTCACCCCAAAATTACAGGAGGTTGACTGCATGCCTCACTTCTCAGTCTTCAGTATCCACAGTATTTTTGTTGTGCTAATTTTTACTCATTTTAATTTGTGACAAGGATGGGATATTATTTTTTGCTGTAAAAAAGACACCGGTTTTCTGTTGTAATGTGCCCTTACTCCTCATAAAAATAACAAAAGACTCTCGCACTATTGTTCTTAGAGATTATAACTGTGCAAACCTCTCAAACAAGCTTCCAAACTACAAACAGCATCCCTCTTGCAGCTCTTGGACTCTCTTTTAACTGCCTGCTTCATCTCATTTCATCTTACAGACAAAAACTAACAATCTTAGTTAGTTATGACTGTTAGGAAATGGACTGATGAGTCAAAGCAGATGTTACAGGCCTGCTTTGGCTACACAAAATGGAGTGTTCGAAGCATCATCCACTGACCTGAGTACATTTACTGATGCTGTGCTGTGACATCATACATCAGTTTTTTGTGAGGACGTGCGAGCAGACCAAGGCCTTTTGTGTATATAGTAAAAGATAAACCATGGGTTTCTTCACATCTGAGGAAGCTCTGTGAGACCAAAGAAGAGGCTTACAGCAGTGGGGATCGGGCCCTGTATAAGCAGGCCAGGAACAAACTCACCCAGGAGATTAGAGCAGCTAAGGGAAGCTATGGTGAGAAGTTAAAAACCAGCTTCCCAGGAAACGACCCTGCTACAGCTTGGAGAACATTGCAAGCTGCAGGAGCTGTCTTGCAGTCAGGCAACTTTAAGAGGTGCTGAGTCCGCTCTTCATGTGAGAGAAAATCTTCTCACACAGACATGCAGAGCCAAATACTGTCAATAAGGCCCATGCAATGTTCTTGAGACAGTGAAGTATGGCAGTGAGCTGCATTCTAAATTCAGATTCAAAGCTTTTATTGTCATTATACGTGTACACAATGACAATCAATGCATACTGTGTAATTTGTTAAAAATAATGTACCAGATTTTTCAGACTATGAAGCGTACATTTTTCATAGTTTGGCCGATCCTGCTACGTATATTTATATATCTGCAACTTATATATCAATTTTAAATGGTAAATCATACTGACCAACATGAACCAAGTAGGAAACATTACCGTCTATAGCCGCAAGAGGGCTCGCTAGGCTTGTTAAAACTATATGCTCCTCCTTTACCACTTTAAAAAATTAATTGAAACATTCAGTTATAAAAAACAAAGACAGAACATGTTGTTTCACTGTTTCAGTATGCATTCACGCAGCAGAGGGTTGCATGGTGCAGCTCCAAAGGACCCAGATCACAACAAAACTGTTATTGGGCTAATAACAGATAGCGCTAACTTACAGGTCTGTTGTCCAAGCGGTTTACAACTTTGCTGACGCCTGTAAGCTTTATGTTGCTCTGAAACATCCGTGTCGTACTGTTAGCTTAGCAATGTAGCACCGCTACGCTCACAGTCTAATTTAGCCGTAATTTTGACAACTTTCAGCGTAACGGCCCATTATGCTGAAATGCGCTGACGAGAACATAATGAGATGGACTTGGTGGCTTGTTATGCCAATTCACACGATTCAACCTCCCAGTATGTTCCATGTTATTCAGCCGATTGTGGATGCAGCTGTGTAATCTGATGGCGCCGCGAACGGCTGCCACGGTGTGTTGGTGCACTGTCTGCACCATCATCACCAAGTCAAATTCCTTGTATGTGCAAACCTACTTGGCGATTAAACTTGATTCTGATTCTAAATAAATTGCCTTACCATATTAAATGCCAGTTTTTACTCTTGGATTTTGTGAAATAAATTTCTAAATAAATGAGACTTATAGACTGGTGCGACTTATAATACGAAAAATACACACAATAAAAATTTTATACAAGAAAGTCTAAAAGTAGTACACGAGATGCTACATATAATGTAGTGTACCATCTTAGGTATGCTCGATTGCAGGTATGTTATTGTCGGTTCATAAATTTAATGGCACTTTAAAAATTGGAGGTGTGGCCCAGATTGTTTTACAAGCTGTCTGTATTGGTGAGTCTAGCTAATTCTATCTTGTACCGCTTAAACTCACTCAACAACTCTGGCTCCTTACCCATCACCAGTGAAGTGACGTTCCATGTAAGCAAGATTATTAGGTCAGGAATAAGCATTTCGGAGCTGAGTGTAAAGAGGCCTGGGTGAGTCAGCTTTTCCAAGTCTAAGGCTATGATTCTTGCATCAACTTAGAACATCGCAAGGGATAATGATTTCCTCATCTACTGGTACTGTTTCAACTGGAGGACTGCAAAAATTACAGATGGTTATTTTACATTGTTGAAAATGGGGGATTTTTTTGTAAGGCAAAGTCTGTGGTAGAGCCTAAAAGAGGAGTATTACAGGATACTGTATTTAAAAAACACTTAACCCATAAGGGAGAAGCCTTATTCCAGTTCTAAAACCTGACCCTCTGAAGTTAATATTCTTTTGTGAGTCACTTAGCTGAAGCAATGATTAATTGAATTACAATTATAAATTGATGAGCATCAGAACAACAGCTGCCTTGACTTTACAATACACCTTAAATATTTCTGCAATCTTATTAGATGCAGCCATGTGGAAAGCGTTTCAAAACATTGTGCAAAGTGTGCAAGGATGAACCGAGGCCACTGTGTTTGCTCAATGCGTTAAACATTCACAAGTGCAATCATAAACTGTAATAACCTTCACAACCAGGTGATCAATTTAAGATCTCACAGAAAGCAAACATGAATAAAGAACATTACAATTTACAGGATTTAGGTTCACCTTTTGGCACATAAAACACAACCTTAGGCTCTTTGCAGCAGATTATTCTAGTGTTGCACTTTAAGCAAATGTTTGAAGACAACATTTGAAACATTTGCCTAAAGTGCAAAAGTTTCAAGACGACATTTGAAACATTTGCCTAAAGTGCAAAAGTTTCAAGACGACATTTGAAACATTTGCCTAAAGTGCAAAAGTTTCAAGACAAGTCCAGTTACAGTTTGCAAATGATGCCTGGTCACACAATAAAACTGGACAGGTTTGCAAAGCTGAGTGTATAAACATTTCTGTCAACAGCAGCTTATCACCATTTTGTCTGTTTGAACCACCATACATTAACTGACAATGACACAGTTTTTCATCCAAAACCTTTGGAGCTCAACAACAATGGCAATACCCAATAAAATCTAAATTACAAAATAAAAAACTAACTGTTTAAAATGTGACACAACCATGAGTGTTTTGTTATTTACCTAGCTGGTAGATGTCCAAACCTTGGCCACGTGAGCGCACTCACATGACCAGCAGTATAAAAAAAATGGGTCTGAGGCTCAGTTTCTGCGGTGAGCAACAGCTGACAAGTCAACTGTCTTAAAATCAGGTTAAGGTGGTTTTGCAGCAACTAGTTTCTCAACATCTGTCATTAATGCACTATATACATTTTTAAGGAATCTGGGTCAATGAACATTGTCCCTAATTTGTCTGGGTCCTGCTCGTAAAGATACTGCCTGAACACGTTGTACACCATCTCCCAGCTAAGAGTAAAGTTTTTCAGCTCTGTCTCATCCGCTTCTGGAAAGGCAAATGTCAGATGATACTGCACCACAGCAGAATCATTCCTGCAGAGAAGAGGAAGCGCTGGTTACCTTCAGCACAAAGCATAGCACGTTTCATGTAATACGGGGGAAACTATATTGCACAATCCACTGGGTGGGTTGAGTGTTTACCTAAGACAAAATGTCTCTGCTTTTTCAAAGAATCTCTCCAGAGCTGGGGAGGAGTCGTAGAGGCCGACCAGCTGGTTGGGGCAGGTGGAAACATGCAAAAGAAAACAATAGGAATGTAGCCCTATATGGAAAACCAAGTCCGCCCACATGTTTTCTGTAAGAAACGAATGCTACTACAAAGTAGTAATTTGGCATCTCAGTTTTGCAGTATTTCAATTTTCTTTGTGGGTGCAGCAGTAAACCCACTGAAATTAAGCGAGATTAAGAGAAGTGGTTGCTTCAAATGGAAGCAAAGAAGAGAAAAGAAGGACAGGCGTGCTTTTTAAGAAGTGTGCCATATATTGACCCACTGTCAAACGGACGGAGGGAAATAGTTAATGGAAGATGACGCGCCTTTGTAACCTGGGTGTTTAGCAGGCTGTTCTGCACAGCAGAATCGGAAGGCAGCAGCTAAAGTTTACAGAGGGTTCATCAGGGGTGTGGTTTGGTCTCATGGGGGGGGGGGGGAGATTCACATAGTCTGTATTGATCGTGGAGCTGCGGTATTTCCTAACAGGGTAGTTGTGAAAGTGTCCAGTTTCAAACTATGTTGGGGACTCGGGTGGCAAAGTGAACTCACTCACCTGATGATCTCCTGTCCTGTTAATTCTCAAATGGAGACAGGGTCTTTATTTGTGAGTGATCATGGGGACAAGCACGTAGCACTGCAGCAACATGTTAGCGATGCTTCAGCGGTCAAAGGACTAAAAAGGCCACCGCGAGAAAGAAGAAGTGGACATAGTCAGGAGAGGAGAGAAGCCATGACAGACAGGAGAGGAGGACACAGAAAGAAGGCCTCAGAGACAGAGATAGGAGAGAATTACAGACAGGAGCCATAACAGACAGAAAGAGGTGTGGGTATGTGAAGACAATGAACATGAAACACTGTCATATCATTATTATGCAAAAAAATAACAACAATAATAATAATCGTCCGAACCTTGGTTTAGTTTTCTATCTCTTATCAAATACTTTCAGATTTTATTCAGAACGTGAAATGATTCCATCTTTGTTACCAAAAAAACCCAAAATGGACACAAAAGAGGCAGAGACAAATAAGGGAAGCAGCTGCCATCCCATTGTTTATCAGTATTTTATCTGGCCTTTTCAACTACCACTTGTAACATGATAGTTACAACAATAATAATAATAATCATATTAATAATACCAACCACTTCCTGAAGGTGAGCGAGTCCTTGGGTTTCACAAGAAGACAGGTTTTGAAGCAACTGGAAGCTCCCACTAAAATTCTGTCGCTGCGTAAACGTTGATCGGTCAATTTCGCCATCATCATCATTATCATGGATTCCTGTTTAAAGAACAACAGTGTCAGACATTTAAAGAAACACAACGCATCAATAACCATTAACTATAAACTGTCTGCAAGAAAATCACACAAATAAGTTAAAGCGGTGTTCCTGTGCAACCAAGATATATAACTTTTTTTATCTCAATCATTTAAAGAAATATTATTCCTACAATGATAGTAATTAAGTTTAGTCTTATTACCATGGCACCCATACACAGATATGACAATCACAACCGCTATAATGGCAACGAGACCGGCGGCAACCCATTTTTTGTTTTTGTCAAGGTTCATGCAGCATTTCTGAAAGTAGAACAAGACATTTGTTAAAATGTGGCTTTGCTGTTATTTAAAGAAAACGTTAAAAAAAAGAAAAACCTGATGAAGAGCAACATTACACTCTCACCGTTTTGCTGTCCTGATGATCTGTGCTGTTCTGACAAAATGAGGGGGGATTAAATATCATTTCCGTAGCTCATGAATCAATGTAACACGCATTTTGATCACACGTTATATTTTGAATTGAAGTTTGCTTGCAATTTGGGGTTGTGTTGACGAGTTTAGCTCACACTAGAGAACAATTGTTCAGTCAAGATTTTAGACTTCCACCTGCTAAGTAGTTAGAACAAGATAGTGCTAGCTATGTTTAGCATCCATACTTTTACCAAATAATTCGCCATAAAGTCAATAAAAAAAGCTAAGAAGCTATATATCTACTTTAGGTTTTCTCAAACTTCTGCGTGTCCTTAGATGACAAAAAATATGAAAGACTAAAGTAAACAGCTGCCGTAAAAAACATAATCATATTTATGAGTTGCTGACATTCTCTTAGAATTGTTGTAAACAATAATATAAGGCCAAATAGAAGAAAAACAACAACCTAACATTGATTAAAACTCACCTCTAGAAGGGAAGAGCGGGTGTCCTCTGCGACATCCTGCTTTTACAAAGAGTTTACAAAAAATATTGATTGTTAACACAAAACAGTCATTTCAATTCCTGACTTTTTTTATTGTAAATTATTTTTGTAATGTAAATTATTCTTTCTGGAAAACACCAACTCTCCATCATTGATCTTGGGGCGACACACTGAAAAAGTTTTAGGATTCTGTTGTCGTATAGAAGAGGGTTGGGTGTCAAAGTGATATTTAGTGAATACCTTACTATCCACGATTCTCTGTTTTTAGCCCCAGTTGTTTGATTGGTGATTATGCTGCTGGCCTTTTATGAGATACAGTGGGTCGCCGTTTCAAGAACTACTGAGGCTAATTTAAATTAAGCCCTTCGGGCACGATATTAGTTTTACCTAGGACTACATGTGATTTATAATAATTACAGAGATTGTTTGTGTTTTTAATCCCATGCAAATGCACCATGTCAGTAATTTCTACAGTAAAAAAATCCTCCTCAAATTGCCTACTATATTTTGCTAAACACTGAGGTCCTGTGATAATACTAACCCAATGCAACTAGACATCTCTGAGATTTGGACAGAAATGGCCGGGATCTGATACGTGAATAGGCAGCTTTTTCGTTTCCTGGGTGCATTTTTATTTGCGTTTGGTGAAGAATGACGGCTGCATTGGAGCGTTTAGAAAATCCCTAGGTCCCAAAACCTTATCGGAAAACAAGCTCAGTAAGTAACCTGCCACACAGTAATCCAGAGCCCGTTTCTATACTGTATAAATGCATGCATTTAGTGTTGAATTTCTACCCACCACGATCTGTAAAATACAACAACAGCGCAAGGTCTAGCTCTCGTTGCAGAGTGCGATAGGCAAGAGAAGTGGTTCTGTTACAGAAAAAAAGACAAGCCCAAATATGCGGCCGCTCAACAACCTCAACTCATGAAATTTACTGGCGACTTTGGAAAAAAGCAAGCCCAGAGACACTTATAAGTGTGGTGTTGGCTGGACTGCTTCTACTGCTTCGATTTGCTGAGATGTCAGTAAATCTCAGCAAATCTCAGGCTTTGGTTATCCCGTGCGAATGCGTCGCATAAAAAGCTGACGTAGGGAGCTAACTTATTTATTACATGAGCTCCTTAGGTAAAACTAATCCTGTGCGAATAAGGCTTTGGACCAATGCAAATTAAGCAATAAAGGACAGATAGAAGAAAAACAACAGCCCAACACTGATTAAAACTCACCCCTGAAGGTGAACCATCTCCTGGACTGCCCTCACCATTTCTGCTTCCCTAGGAGTTTACAAGGAAATTAGGTTGTTAGCACAAAAAACTTATTTCCATTGCTGGCTTTTTTCTTCGTAAATTATTGTTGTAATGTAAACGATTCTTTCAGGGAAACATAAACTCTCTAGATCCAGGGGCATCTCCATAAGATTTTTCAAACAGGTGGGAGGCCATTAATGATCTTGGGGGCGAAACACCAAAAGGTTTTATGATTCTGCTGTCAAATATAAGGGGATGGGGTGTCAAAGTGCTATTCAGTGAATGCCTTACTATCAGCGATTACCGGGCTTACGTTTTGAGCCCCAGTCGTTTGTTTGGTGATTATGCTGCTGGCCTTTAAAAAACACCTTTTATGAAATACTGTGGGTCGCGATTTAAAAAACTACTAAGGCTGATGTAAATTTAGCAAAGGCAGAAAATCACTTGCGATCTACGTTTTGTTCCCCCCATTCCAAGTCACCACCTAAGTAGGACTCATTGCAGACGTTCTGGTCCAACAAAACTGTGCTTGCTCCAACTGAAAGGACAAGTAGTATTTTTTTACCCAACCAAATGGTCCAGTAGTTAATGTCTAGAATTATCTATATAAACTAAAATCAACCATTTTGATATGCAAGCACATGCCTAATTTCTCAAAAAGGTCCAAAATCAGTTTAAATATAAGGATTCATGTGAAAACGAATCCAAGGCCATGTCTTTTTGTTTCATCGTTTTTATGCTTTTAAATATTAGATTCTCTATTAACATGACCTGCTGAATGAAAGGGGGCGTACGGGTCAGTTACCCTACTTTTTGTCATGATCTTCAGGTGTTAGCTCGAGACTTGTCCTTTAAATTCTTGCGTTGTGCCTTCTTTGATTTCTTATCCCTTAGTGTTCATTTACACCTTGTGGATTAGTTGGTGGATTCTGTTAATTCTTTGTTCAAACATAGAATTGAAGTGACTAGATGTCTGTTACTGGATTGCTGTGTATGATACTAATAAAAAAAATTAATGAAATTGACGGGATCGGAACGCTGGATCGGCTTCATTCATCCGATGTCCTATCCAACTAACTATTCGATATCGGAGCCAATATCCGATCCAGGTACGGGATCGGTGCATCTCTAGTCCTGTCCCATCTACCTTAGGTGTCTCTGGTGACGCTGTAACAATTTGAAGCTTTCCCTCAACCTCAGCACAGCACAGTGAAGTAAAAGCTGCACCATTAAATCCTGCTGACTGGCCATGTGTTTTAATAGAGTTTGTTCTTAGAGAATCAGATATAATCCTAAACATTTTCTACTATTTTTAATGGCTGAATGTTGATGTAGGATGACGTAGAACATTGCTGTATTTTCTATATTATTGTACATAGTTGTTTTTTAGCGAATCTTTTTTTTTTCTTACTATTTTTTTATATAGCTACCTTTTATATATTCTTGTTTTATTTTGTGCAATAATTATATTATTCACATTGGGGATATATTTGCCATATGTTTTAATTGTGACATATTTTATAGTATAAATATCATTATGGGGGAGCGGGGGTATATTCTGCCTAGGATGCCAAAAATGGCTAGGTCTCTGGGTTCATTAAAAGGCTTCTGTGTTCCTGTCCACCCTCCGCTGCATCTCCAGGCTGACCACAAGACAAGCAAAAACAAAACAAACACAAAAAAACAGGAAAGCAGAACAATCAATTTTACGGAACATTATAACTCTTTATGCTCCTTGAAATTAAATGATGTGCTTTGTCAGAGGTGAGGTTTTTTTTGTTGGATTTTTCTTATATCATGCCTATATAGACCCCCGCCCCTCTAATGTAACTAATTAGGTAAATGTTGCATCTCAGTGACACATGAACATGATAAAAAAAAAACACAGTCTATGGGGAAATTATCAGGGTTGGTATTTCTGCTACCCAAATCAATCATAATTGGCACATTTGGTTTAATAACTTTGTATAAAACGTATTTTAGGTTTCTCGTCGGTTGCGTTTAGGGACAGCAGAACGAAACGAATCGCAATTTCACAACGTTATTTTGTTCGCTTACCTTTTCGTGACCTGTTGTTTTTATCTCCATCTCAATCTCCTGAGATTTCTTCGGGGTGTCCCCAGACCCCATTCTGTGTCTTATTTACCGTTTAAACCCGGAAGCGCCAGTCCAACAATAACAACCGAGAGGGAAAAAAACACTCTCCGTGGGACGGTAAACGTCTCAGTCTCGGTTAAAAAAAGGAAAATAAAGTTTACGAGCGACAAAAAGAAACGAATTAATATTTTCAGTTTTCAAAAAATAAAAACCCCGCCGCTGGACAGTTTTCTTCGGGACTAGAGGGTGTAGTCAGTGTCTTTCCCTGCTCCTCCTGACTGCCTGGGAGGAAGCCGACAGGTGAGTTCTTTCAGTTTCGCCTGAATTGTCAAGCGACTTTTTTCGAAGCGACCGATGATCTTGGAGGCGGTGCGAAGAAAGTCCTGAGGCTGGACATGAAGCAACACCAGCCGGGGATTTTTTAGAAGACATGTTGGACATGTGAACCACTGTTTCGGTTTCAGCCTTTAAACAGCTGCATGCCAATAATTCTGAATAATATAATTGTAAAGTTAATTTATAGTAGTAGTAGTAGAAATGGTTACTGTCACATTTCTATAGATTGTAATCCAAGTTTCTGTAAAATTTGATGAGGTAAAAAAAATACTTTCAGATTATGTCATAGGACTAATAAAAATGAATTAACAGAAATGTTACAGCCTACACAATCACAGGGAAGACTGGTGATTTAATTGTAGTAATAGAAGCTTTATGTTTGCAGAGATGTATTCCAAGTGTATAGTGTATGCAGCAAGAAGGTCTTTCTACATGGAGTTTGTTATGTCCTCCCTGTGCATGTGTGGGTTCTCTCCAGGTACTCCGGCTTCCTCCCACAGTCCAAAGACATGACTGTTATGTTAATTAGCTTCTCTAAATTATCCTTAGGTGAGAGTGTGTGAGAGAATGGTTGTTTGTACTGTAAGGCAGGATACATTCTCTACTCCCCTTATCACCCACTTCCTGGCGAATTTGAACTCGTCCAACCATCTTGGTTTAAGACCAATGTCAAAAATGACATTGGTCTTAAACTGAAATTAGTTTTTTCATAAGATGTAAGTCATAATCAATTAAAAATAAAAATGATTAAAGAATTAAAATCTGTCACTCTGTAATGAATCTACTAACTGGGTTTAGCTCTTTGTATTGAATTACTTAAATAACCTCATATTTTAATGATATTCTAAGTTATTTAGATGGACCTCAATCAAAAAAACACCAGAAGTTGAAAGCAAAACTAGAGAAGTTGTGGGAAGTTAGGACCACAGACCCTTCAGAGTTCTTCTATCCCCTCGAGGTCATGACCACAAACTGGACGAGCGACTTCTGCAAATTCTAGAAATGACAACCAGAGACATTTACAGTAAGTCGGCTTCACAAACGAATCATCGCTGCTGACTCACTGTATGACAAAATACTGTTGAACAATGTGATTAGGATTACCATAGCTTGGCGTTGTCCAGAAAACCTTCTTGCATGATCCAGTTTTCACAATATCTGCAAATACTTAAAGGAGCTATAGTAATATCTTAATTATAGCTCCTTTAACCATTTGACATTAAGGCAAATCTTATGACTTATATTTTCAATGTATACATAAATTGTCCAAGATAACAAAGCCTTGGGTTTGAAATAAACATATTCACTCCTAAAATGAAAGCAAAAAGGAACCAAGATAAACTATATTTAAGTTACTTATTTAACTTTACCAGATAATTCTGACAGACCTCAGAACCAACCAATGATTCTTGCTGAAACATAAGCATGGAAAGAGCTTGTTATATATATGTAGTGAATTAAACATAAATACAGATTTCCTTTAAATCATTTGGGATGTTTCATGTAAACTTTCTTCTCAGGAGTTTGAAAAAGATCCAAAAGAAGGTGAATCTCAACAAATAACCAACATGAAATGTGTTTAGTTTAATGCTGCTCATTGGGTTACATTATTGAGATTTCCTAATACATTTTTAACTTAAAGGTATATAGCCACATTGTATGCTTTTAAAAAAAGACCAGAAACAGTTTGATCATGATAAAATAAGGTTATATACACCTAGCGTCCTTCCTGTAATTTACCTCCGGGATTATTAAAGTATTTATGATTCTAATTCTGATTATTTTATTAATCTGTTAGCTGTGTCCTGGTTTATCGTACTTCCCTTGTTACTGTAAATAAACATGAACAGCTTTGTTTACAAACAAATTGAGTAAAAATAAAGCGTACATTTAATGCCAAAATAATAATACAAACAGCGGGACATGATAATCTTTCGTAAATACTTTGTATGTAACCCAAGTGAATTACTGACGTATACATTTAAAAAAAAGTCAAATAACATGGCCAGGCACCTTTAAAACCTGAATCTGATAAAATTTTCTCCCACTAAATCAGCATTAGGCTGAAGTTGGACTTCAAAGCTATGCAGAAGTTTCCTCCATAAATGTTCACATTAAAAAAACTTCTTTAAAGGAATAATAAGCGAAATTTCATTATTTTAGATGGAAAGAACTAAAATGTAGTTTGGTGAAAAATTAAAGGTATCTTTTTAGATGGACTATGGTTAAACGTCACACACCATCTCTGTGTTGTTCTCCAATCTCGTTTACATAGCCAGCCGCATATGCATGTACGTGCACGTGAACAGCCGCCACTCAGGGCTTACCCACTCCCTCTCCATAAAATGCCACCGCCAGGCACAAAATGGCGGAGAGCACGCCCATCGGAACAAAATATTTTCTTGCTAACAGCATTTTCAAGTTATGAGTTACTTACTTCTTCACTGGACATGTTCCTCTGAAAGGTGATGCTGTGTTGCTGTGTTTTTATCCTCTGTAAATAGGCTCATACTAGCCGATAGGTGAGAAGGGAAAATGGGTACGGAGTGCTATAGCAGAGATGGCCTGGCTTGATACACATCTTGTTTTGGTCTACAGACGGTGCTCAAGCTCTCCCTAGTGGTGGAAAAATCGTTTATTGCTCCTTTGATGAAAGATCACTGCTGCTGACACTAAACTTTAGAAACTGCCACAAATAGTGACCTCTTGTGGCCACTAAACTGCCATAATAGCCATTAGACACTATTTTAATGCCAACTTAGTTGTTTGGCTGACAATCAATAGCAAACAATGAAACATGTCGAAAATTACCTCATTCCAAGTGGTAGGTACAGAAGACAACCGGCATACTGTAGGTCTCTTTCTCTTCCAGAGGCCATCTGGAACTTTGTTAGAATGCATGGCCTCATGGAAAACACGAATATTTGCATATTAAAAACTGGTAAAACAGAAGATATGATAGGATACATTGAAAAAGTACATCATTCCCTCTGCTAGGTACAGTGGAGGATCTGTCATGGTGCAGGCATGTTTATCTTCTTAAGGCTCAGTTAACCTCGTTGGAATGCATGGGGTTATGGACTCTTTCACATACAGTGCTTATTTCAAATAGAAATCTCATGAAACAATTCGGAATATGGTGAGAAGCCCATAACTCCAACTGCTGTGTACAGGGAAGGACGCTGTGGGCCTGTTTCTCTTTCGTATGTATTGGGAATCTTGAGGAGACATGGAATTTCAAAATCTGGTGGATTCTTCCAGAAAAACTGATTGTTAATCTAAGCAGCATAATGATCCAAGGCTTTTTATTCATCATAACCAGGAGTATTCATAACTGACCAGCTTTTGTTTGTACGTAATGGACGTAATTTACTTTAATATTTATAAAGGTCAGAGCATCTGTACATGTTGTTGCACACAAGCAAAAGATACAAAGAGAGATAACCCAACATATACAGTACTTTTAAACAAAAATAAGAAAGCAATTTAAAGTGATTTAGTTTAACATCATACATATAAAAAAAAATCCATGTAATCTCTATTTTTGCCTTTATCATGCCTTTAATTTTATACTATTCAGTGCGTAGCATAAATGACAGACCCCAGAGGTGAAGTTGAACTCATGTTACAGTCTTGGACCTTTTTCAAAACGTCCTGCAAACAAGGTGGCTTGCAAATTTAATAAAAGCTCCCCATGATGCCATGGCCATGATCCCCCCCCCCCCACCCCACATGTTTCCAAAGCTGTTTTCCAAACAGCTGCTGCTCAAGTCTCCAGTGCTGAAAGACCTGCTCTAAAAGACAACCAGTAGAGGCCGACAGAGTAATTTAAGAGAGCAGGACCAAAATATTTTCAACAGATGAACTGTTATGTAGACTACTTCTCTTGATTATAAGCACTGATAAACTTATCTGTACTCTTCCAAGAAATAAATCACTTTTACAGTTCACATAGTGTCATTTTCTCCTGCCTTTGCCACCTGAGGTATCTCGTCCTGCCCCTTTTCTGTCTTAACGATGACCTCCATCTGCTCGTCAGGCTGTAAAGGCTCCTGTCCCTCCCGCAAAGCCTCTGCAGGTGTGTCTTGTTCCCCTTCCTGCTGCAGATCCCTTCTGCCGTCTGCGTCGCTCCGTGCCACCTCAGCCTCAATCTTTTCCCAGTCTTCCTCTCCGTTTCCAGCTTCTTTTACACTGCCCAGCTGCCCGGATTCAGCTTCCTCCATCAGATTGTCGAACACCTGGTCCTTGTCCCCGTTTTCTCTCCGGACGTCCAGCTCACACGGGGACAGCTCACTCGCAGCGCCTCCCACCTCCTCTCCTGCTGACCTTCTGTGCTGTCTCGTGGGCGGACGCCTCTTGAATGATAATCGTGCCCGGGTCTGTTTGGACAAGATGAGAAAGGGTTACGAGGGGATTTAGAAGCCGTGTGGCACATCGTGGATTTACAAAATTAAATCAAGTAAACTGCATAAATAGGATTTGTTCATTTCCGTTCAATTTTTTCCGGTTTTCCAAAAAGCTGATTCTCAAGTCTCCAGTGCTGAAAGACATGTTCTACAAGACAACCAGTAGAGGGCGACAGAGTAATTTAAGAGAGCAGGACCAAAATATTTGAAACAGATAAGCTGTTTAATTTGTACTAGACATGCAGCGACCTGCAAAAGCCTCCATACCGGCTGCACTTTCCAGTTACAAATTCTAACCTCACTTTTTTTTTTATCAGATTTGTTTTTTTTCAGGACGTATCACAACACAGAAGCACATACAGTATAACTAAATGGAAGAACATGGAAAGTTTAAAAAACATTCACTAATAAAAATCTAACAAATGTGGCATATAATTGTATAATTCAGTCCTGATTAAATACCATCATTGCCATTGCAGCACAGTTTCAGTGTTTTTGGAGTATGACTCCATCTTCTTAGCAGGTCTGTCTGAAAATAGCTCACGCTCTGCCTGACTGAATGGAGAGCTTCTGTAAACATATATTTTCAAGTCTTGCCAAAGGGTCTAATCTGGTTCTGCATATTCTTTGATCTAAGCCATGGGTCTGCAACCCGTAGCCACATGTGCCTCTTTGGGCCCTCCACTGTGGCTCTTATGGAAAAAATGTAGAAGAAATGTTTTATAAATTAGCTGTTTTAGCTGTTCTTCTGCACATTTTTATGCAATATCTGCACAGAATATGTACAACTGAAAGGCAGCAATGTTACTAGGCTCTTAAAGTTGTGGTTTTTTTTAAAAGCTTTAAACTCTGCTTTTTAAAATATAAGCACAGCTCCTGTGATGGCTATGTATGTTTCTTCATTTCCACATCCACGGAAAGGCTCGCTCACCTGGCCTCATTTTACAAAATTAATTAATATTTTTTTTCTTTTCTGTACATTTTGAAAATGTACGGAAAATTATACTTTGATTTCTCTAGCTTTAAAAATAAAATGTTTTGTTTATAAAAAAAAACATTTTAAGTGGCTCTAGACAAATTTTATTTTGTAGCAGCGGGGGGAAAATTCAAAGTTAGATCAGGTATATAGAAATGGTTTAGACCTGATCTAAAGCATTTGATTGTAGGGTTGGGCTTTATGTTTAGGGTTGTCGTCCTGCTGGAAGGTGAGCCTCCAGTGTTCTGCAGCCTCTACGGGTTTTCTTCCAGCGCTCCCCTGTATTTAGCTCGCTGTCCCTGCAGTAGATAAGCAGTCATGGCATGATCCTGCCATTACAACTTTCCACTGTGGGGATTCACGACGTTGAATTTTGCTTTCATCTGACCAGAACACCTTTCAGAACAGCTTCTTCCAGATGTTTGTTGTGTTCTCTACATAGCTTATGTCAAACTTTAAACTCATGATTTTCTGTCACTAACTTTTTTTTCTTGCCATTCTTCTACAGATGTCAGATTTGTAGAGTTCATGATGTATAGTTGTCCTGTTAATAGAGTCTCCCACCAGGGCTGTGGATCTCTGCAGCTCCTCCAGAGTTACCACAGGCCTCTTGGCTGCTTCCCTGGTTATTTATGGCTTCCCTCCACTAGCTTGTCAGTATAGATGGACTTGGTGCTCTATTTTCAAACAATGGACTGAACAGTGTAGGATGTGTATTATATAATTTAATGGGTTTCTGCTGTTATCAGACATCGTTTTTGTCTAAAACATACCTGACATGTTTTGATGGTAACTTCCATCTTCGTCAGTGGCGTCGTCAGCGACCATTCAGACGACGCCTCTGACAAAGACGGACATTAAGGTCGAAACATGTCAGGTATGTTGTAGAATCAAAAAAAAGTTGATTTCAAATACAAACACTATGAACCTGAGATGTTCATTTTGTTTTATATCCTAATCCTGCTTTAAACTACTGCATGACTTTATCCCTGACCTGTCTGCTGCTTCTTCTCCCACAAATCCCTGTGGCCTTCACAGAACAGCTGTGTTTACACTGAGGTTAAATCTCACACACACGTGGACTCTATTTACTAATTAGGTGACTTCTGAAGGTGCACTAGATTTTATTCAAGGGTATTCGAATGCACGACACGCTTTTCAGACGGTTATTTTTTTAAAACAATATCGTTCATCATCATTCTCTGGTTCATTCCTCTGTTCTACTGTTCCCTCATAGTTTCCTGCATCACATGCTAACTAAAACTAACACCTATACATGTTACAAAAGAGCACTATCAGAGCTTTAAGCCAATCAAACTATTATGATCCAACAAATCCACTATTCAGTCATTTGATGTACAAATTACATTTTAACTTGCTTCCTTATTGTATTGAAATGCATGTTAAAATCTAGAAAGGTCAGTATAAAGTTAGGAGTACAAGCATGTTTTAGAAAAGAAAAGAAACATCTTTAAAGAGAGTGAAATTGTGACACAGCTGTGCAGTTCACTTTTTTGTTTCAAATGTATTCTGCTCCCAAGCACAGGACTTTCCTATGAGCATTCAATTAAGGGTTGATATTCTTTGTCCATTTGTTATTCCCACAACAAAAAATATATTTGTGTCCTCTTAGTTAAATATCAGTTATTGTTGTTTCCCCAAATGATTTCTGGTGACGTTCCAGATCTGATTACCGTTTGCGTGAGAACACCCCGCTGCTGTCGCCAGGGACTCTAACTAGGCTAAGTGGATTATTTCTTCAATCCACCATCTTGCTCCAGCTTATCTCAGACCTGAAGATGCACGCTGGCCAATGAGAGGCGCGGCTGTGAGGACAGCGTGCATGTGCCTCTCTGTGTCGTCACAGCTCACTCACCAAGTAGCGTGAGTAACACTTTGGGGGTGTCTGCGTGACAACGGCTCATTTTTGTCAATCATTGGCTCAGTTTGTCTCAAAAGCTCAAATATTCACAAAAATCCATTTAACTGAGTAATTAAGCTTACGTGGGTCCATAACCCAGGATTCGTTCTGCTCAACGGTGACGGAATGAATCCAAAAGTAGGTTTTGGGGAAAATTATGCGCTGAACATTCCTGTGTCATGACTGCAGTGCCTCCATGGGTTTACCTTGTTAAAGCTCGGCAGTGGGGCGCCTTCAGGAGGGCTGTCGAAGCCAATGGGGTCCTCGTCTTCGCTGGACAGGTGTGGGGGTCGCAGGGTGGGGCTCAGAGGGGTGCATGGCGGGGAGGGGGACAACTGTGCTGGTTGCAGCTTCACGTCTGGACCCTTGGGTGAAGGCAGCAGACCCGTGGGAGACAGAGCGAGGTTGGCCTGCAGAAAAGAACGATGCGGTTTGATCTCTTTGGCGTTTTGCATGAATAAACCTTGGTTTAGTCAAATTTGTATCTTTTAATAAAAAAATAAATGTATCAAACCGGGGTTGACCCAGTTAAAAAAAAAAGCTGGTTTAACATCAAACAAACCTAAAATTAAATTAAGTTCCTCGCTCTTCTGCGTGCTCCCAATTTCAAAGCTCACTATCAAAATAAACGCCAGCGATCACATTTCGAAAGCCACAAAAAACATAGGAAATTAACAAATTAATCTGAAAAAAGAAAATCTGGCCCTCAAAGTAGGTAAGACAGAGGTTCCCAGCTCTGGCCTCGAGAGCTACAGTCCTGAAACCTTCTCCGTCTGCATCTCTTCTCCATCACACCTCGCTGAATTCAGTCATTCAGCTCTGCAGAGGCCTGACAACAAAACATTTGTTTGATTCAGGTGTGCTGGAGAAGGATTGTATGTAGAAGTTGCAGGAAAGTAGCTCTTGAGAACTGGACTTGGTGGCCCTTGAGTTAAGATGAAGGTGTCCTACCTCTACCGGGGAGAAGAGGAAGAGGGAGAACCTGCAGCCCTTTTGCCCCATGGCTGCCCAGTGTGGGAACTGCGAACTAAAGGGTCTAAAGTGACGAGTCTGAGGCTCATCAGAGCCTCTGTGGCCCAAGATCCCATTAGGTCATTAATCTGAGCCGATTGTGGCATCAGGGAAGAAAGGCCCCTCCCCTTTCTCCCAAGTTGTCATTAGCTGAAGCACCAGTGGGGGGCATCAATGATTTAACCATCCTAACTTCCACTACTACCCAATTAAAGACCGCATTAACATGTAATATGTACACTAATTTTTCTATACTTCCTTTTAAACATTCTATACATGTCACATATTCAAGAATTTACATATATAATAAATAAATGCACGACTGCTGGCTTATATACTGCAAACGGTCTAAGCATCAACATTTGTACCTGCAGTTTTCCAATGATGGCCGAGTTCTTTGTTTTAAAGGTGGCGGAAGAGACAGATTTCTGCCAGAAACAAAACAGCCAAGATTAAAAAGGTGCATACAGAAAAATTAATTATGTCAATATCCAGTGGATTTATGTACCACTTCAACAAGAGTGAATAAAACACAAGGAAAATTAAAATTGTATAATGAGATACTGTTTGGAATAAAATAAAACTAAGCAAAATGAATCAATTAGACATAACCAATTACAGTAACACAGATAAAAATATATCTAAAAACAAAATAAAAAACAATATGTCATGCTGTACTTGAGTTCAAAGCCACAGAATAAACATGAGTCTGGTTATTTGACCTTTATGCTACAATTTAAACTTTGCGGTGAAAAAAGATCCTGCACATATGATGGGACAAAACCATTAATAACCTTAAAAAGCAACAATAACATCTTAAAAATATTTCTGCAACTGACGGGGAGCCAGCGGAGTGAGGCCATGGCTGGAGTTAAATGCCATTTCCCTTGTTCCAGTCATAAGTTGCACGGCTACAGTGAATGGATGACTGATCGATGCGCCTGTTGTGACAAATGTGTATTGCTGTAAAAGTTGCATGCTTCTCTGTTAAGAAATAAAAGGTTGAATAAATAATCTGTAAAGAACTGAGAAAGTAATTAGGGAAATGAAGAGGGGATAAACATAAAACAATATATCTAAATGCAATGCACTAGTTATTGTTCATATATATCAGAGTATTTTCTGCTAAATATAATATGGGTAAAAAAAGATTTAAGGGTTTCATCAATTACTTTTTTTTGGATTTATCTGGGGATCTGATTATTTTACTGCATTATTCTCTGCATTATCTACTGCAAGATAATTAATTTAATTTATCTGCATCTTTACAAGTAATCTCAAGTGCAAAGTGGGCTGGACATAGATATTTAACTTCAGCATTGCAAATAATTATGGTTATTTAAAAAACAAAACTGTTTACACATGATATTGCTAGTATTTTCTAGAAAACTACTAAATGAAATCTATCCATCCTTATAATACAGCTACACTGTTGTACTCTTCCATGCAAAATTAAAACTGAAAAAGAAATCACACATTTCCTTTGATCAACAAACTGTGAGGCTTGAAAGTCGATGAAACAACTCTAAATATCTCCAATTTTCAAGAAGCCGACTGTAGCAAAAAGGTCTACAGAGGAACCAAAATACCCACATCTGACACTTCCTTATCTTGGGTCGAATTTTGCAACTTTAGGGAACAAGGAGGTCTTCCTCGAAAAGGCAACTGCAGGCAGAAAGAAAAAACACAGAAGATTTTTGGTTAAAAAAGGTCGGAAATCAGAATGTTGAAGATGTTTTAATATGCAAGCATTAGACTTTTTGTCTGTTTCCTATTAGATGGTTACCTCATCATTTGAGTTGGGCATTGATAAAATATGACCCTTTAACTTTCCAGCCAGCTCAGCCACGGATGGAGAATCCTTCTGGAAATAGAATAGAAAACAATTCATTAATACATTTTATTTAAAATGTACTGTTAAATACTAACTTTACTATTAAACACTAACTTGACAAAGTTAACACAAGCACTCTAATCTCAAAACATTCAAAATATAGATGCCATTATAATTGTCTGAATCAAAGCTAAACTGTAAAAAAAAAATTTCCTTAAAAAAACAAACAAAAAAGTACAGGAATTCTACAAGGAACCACTTTGAGTTTAGATCAGATCTTTACTATATAAATCAAAAAGAGTGGGACCTAAAGATGTATGCTAGTAACACAGTTGCCAATGCTGCTAAGAGAACCTGGGATGCTTCTGCAGAAAAGCTAAATTCAGGTTTAGAGAAAGTGTCTACATGGCCGGTCGCCTCGTACTTATCTTATTAAAAAACAGAGATAACGTTATTTGTTTTTGTATAGGAAAAAAAAGGCAATCTGTGTTAAGGGTACCTACACTGAATAGGTAACAGATGAGAACTAACTTGGAATAATATTGGACTTTCAGTTAAATTTCTACTTCATATGAAAATGAAAAAGAATTGTGCAAAATGAAAATGAATGATGCAAAATTCAGTGATTGTTTTCCCTTTTGCCTCATGGTCTGACAGGCTCGTGTCAATGCAAACAGTGAACAATCAACTCTGTGTAGTCTATAAATAAATAAATACATACAAATTATACATAAAAAAACATCCCTGCCACATTCTATAAAATATAAAAGAACTGATTATTGTAACCATCATTGCATTTATCATTTAAAGTATGTATTTAAATCTGAATGGCCACCACCTCCTTGTGATTCTGTTAAAAATAATCAATTCTTTATAGGAAATCCATTAAGATTTGGATGGTCCTGCAACAAATGTGAGGTTATATTTAGTTTTTACTGCTTTGTGTGTGTGTGTGTATATATATATATATATATATATATATATATATATATATATATATATATATATATATATATATATATATATATATATATATAAATAAATAATCAGGTAGACTGCAAAGAGGCTGACAGTCAAATTAAAGGAGTTCTATTCTATTCTTTATAGGTCTGACTTTAAAGGCTAGATGGCAAAATACAGGTCCATCTCAAAATAATTGCATATTGTGATGAAGTTCATTATTTTCCATAATGTAATGATAAAACTTGAACATTCATATATTTTAGATTCATTGCACAGAAACTGAAATATTTCAGGTCTTTTATTGTCTTAATACGGATGATTTTGGCATACAGCTCATGAAAACCCAAAATTCCTATCTCACAAAATTAGCATATTTCATCCGACCAATAAAAGAAAAGTGTTCTTAATACAAAAAAAGTCAACCTTGAAATAATTATGTATCTATTGTAAAGAAAAATGAAAACACCTCTAATATAATTAACAAAACATTATACAACTGATTTAAAAGTCTACACATCACTGTTAAAAGGACTGAGTTTTGTGGTGTAAGAAATGAGAACAGGATAAAACTTATTCCATGTTTGACCCGTGCAGCTCAATTAAAAACAAACTATGTTCTTTGTAAAATAAAATAAACTCTCCAAATCTGTCTGATTCTTGGGACATCACCTGAGCACGGCCCTGGTCAGATCGCCCCACTGATTTTCAGCCTGGTTCATGTCTGGTTCTGGCTGTGCAGTTTTTGTTCATTTAGATGTTGCTTTTGGCTATTTTCATGCTGAAAACTAAAATCTTTTCATCTTCAGCTTTCTATCAGTTCCACTCCCTTCAAATCCCCTCCATCTTGACTAAATCCAAAAATGCATAAAGCAACACTCCTAAGCATGATGCTGCCACCACCATGCTTTACTGCGGCTATGGTCTTCTTGTGATTTCCCACTAAGGTATTTTTCAAATTCAGGAAAGGCTTCTACAGGTCCATCTCAAAATATTAGCATATTGTGATAAAGTTCATTACTAAAACTTGAACATTCATATATTCTAGATTCATTGCACACTAACTGAAATATTTCAGGTCTTTTATTGTCTTAATACGGATGATTTTGGCATACAGCTCATGAAAACCCAAAATTCCTATCTCACAAAATTAGCATATCATGAAAAGGGTCTCTAAACGAGCTATGAACCTAATCATCTGAATCAACAAATGAACTCTAAACACCTGCAAAAAATTCCTGAGGCCTTTAAAACTCCCAGCCTGGTTCATCACTCAAAACCCCAATCATGGGTAAGACTGCCGACCTGACTGCTGTCCAGAAGGCCATCATTGACACCCTCAAGCAAGAGGGTATGACACAGAAAGATATTTCTGAACGAATAGGCTGTTCCCAGAGTGCTGTATCAAGGCACCTCAGTGGGAAGTCTGTGGGAAGGAAAAAGTGTGGCAGAAAACGCTGCACAACGAGAAGAGGTGACCGGACCCTGAGGAAGATTGTGGAGAAGGGCAGATTCCAGACCTTGGGGGACCTGTGGAAGCAGTGGACTGAGTCTGGAGTAGAAACACCCAGAGCCACCGTGCACAGGTGTGTGCAGGAAATGGGCTACGGGTGCCGCTTTCCCCAGGTCAGGTCACTTTTGAACCAGAAACAGCGGCAGAGGCGCCTGACCTGGGCTACAGAGAAGCAGCACTGGACTGTTGCTCAGTGGTCCAAAGTACTTTTTTCGGATGAAAGCAAATTTTGCATGTCATTTGGAAATCAAGGTGCCAGAGTCTGGAGGAAGATTGGGGAGAAGGAAATGCCAAAATGCCAGAAGTCCAGTGTCAAGTACCCAGTCCCAGATGGTCTGGGGTGCCATGTCAGCTGCTGGTGTTGGTCCACTGTGTTTTATCAAGGGAAGGGTCAATGCAGCTATCTATCAGGAGATTTTGGAGCACTTCATGCTTCCATCTGCTGAAAAGCTTTATGGAGATGAAGATTTAATTTTTCAGCACAACCTGGCACCTGCTCACAGTGCCAAAACCACTGGTAAATGGTTTACTGACCATGGTATCACTGTGCTCAGTTGGCCTGCCAACTCTCCTGACCTGAACCCCACAGAGAATCTGTGGGATATTGTGAAGAGAAAGTTGAGAGATGCAAGACCCAACACTCTGGATGAGCTAAAGGCCGCTATCGAAGCATCCTGGGCCTCCATAACACCTCAGCAGTGCCACAGGCTGATTGCCTCCATGCCACGCCGCATTGAAGCAGTCATTTCTGCAAAACGATTCCCGACCAAGTATTGAGTGCATAACTGTACATAATTATTTCAAGGTTGACTTTTTTTGTATTAAGAACACTTTTCTTTTATTGGTCGGATGAAATATGCTAATTTTGTGAGATAGGAATTTTGGGTTTTCATGAGCTGTATGCCAAAATCATCCGTATTAAGACAATAAAAGACCTGAAATATTTCAGTTAGTGTGCAATGAATCTAAAATATATGAATGTTCAAGTTTTAGTAATGAATTTTATCACAATATGCTAATATTTTGAGATGGACCTGTAGAAGCCTTTCCTGAATTTGAAAAATACCTTAGTGGGAAATCACAAGAAGACCATAGCCGCAGTAAAGCATGGTGGTGGCAGCATCATGCTTAGGAGTGTTGCTTTATGCATTTTTGGATTTAGTCAAGATGGAGGGGATTTGAAGGGAGTGGAACTGATAGAAAGCTGAAGATGAAAAGATTTTAGTTTTCAGCATGAAAATAGCCAAAAGCAACATCTAAATGAACAAAAACTGCACAGCCAGAACCAGACATGAACCAGGCTGAAAATCAGTGGGGCGATCTGACCAGGGCCGTGCTCAGGTGATGTCCCAAGAATCAGACAGATTTGGAGAGTTTATTTTATTTTACAAAGAACATAGTTTGTTTTTAATTGAGCTGCACGGGTCAAACATGGAATAAGTTTTATCCTGTTCTCATTTCTTACACCACAAAACTCAGTCCTTTTAACAGTGATGTGTAGACTTTTAAATCAGTTGTATAATGTTTTGTTAATTATATTAGAGGTGTTTTCATTTTTCTTTACAATAGATAAATCCTAACATCGTAGGACTACAAAATAGCCGCCGGTTACTTTATAACATGACTTTGTGCTGTCCCAGATCAAATAGGTATGAAAAATTAAATAACTCAAACTTAAAAAAATTAGTTTTCCAAATGTTTTGCCATGTTTGATGAATGAGAGAATCTCAGATGTCATAATGAGAGAAGCGACCTGGCTTAACGAAAGATCATAACTGAGCCCATTTTAGGCTAGATTCACAGAAGACCTCGGATAATCTGCAATAAAGATGATGTTTCACTTCCTTCTCCTCCTTTAAAAACAGCAGACGGGTTGTGAAATGCAGACATGAGGCCAATTCGAGAAGAAAAAGGATTCCGGCAGCAGTTTGCCCAGTTCTGGCGCCGTCCGTGGAGGAACTCCCTTGAAGAGTGACAGGAAGTGAGCCCTTCACCCTGCAGCTGGTCAGCATCATGCTGGAGCCTGTGACAGCAGGGACCTGTCCTCGCAGCCTCAAGCTGTTATCGCTGCTCGGCCTCTTCACTTTCTCCGTCTACGGCTTTTCCCAAGCTCCACACTTCCCTTTCAGGGCCAGTAACTCGGCCCATATCTGCGCCCGATTGATAAGTCGGCGTCAGACTGGAATGTATATAAATTTAAGCTTTTAATCCATTTTTCCTTCTTATGTATAACGCATTCAAACAGCTAATGTGTTTGTTTGCACAGGTTTGTAGTCAAATAGTTCCAAGCTTGTGGAAACTCTCATGCATCATGCCATTAAACGATTTGCATCTTGCCAGGGTGGCCGCTCCCTTTCCGTTTGTAGCTTTTGCACTACATCGCGTTTCCATTTTACTTTTATACATCATTAAGACACTCATGCTGGCCTGCCTGCCTGCCTGCCTGCTCGCAGCGACCAGCTCTGTCGTGTTTCCTGAGCGGTCATTTCCAGTCCGTCATTCCCTCCGCCTCCTCTCTGCACATTTTGGACCAGCGCCCGTGAAAACACGGATCTCCAGAGCGTCGTACACACACACACACACACACACACACACCGCATGTTAATCACACGCTTTATTTTCTCTTTCCCCCCTTATTCTCAACATGACCTCATCACCCCGTTCCCTCCACCCAGACCCGAGGAGAACCTGCAGAGCGTCTGCTTGGACTCCTCTGTTTTCCCGCTCCACATGCAAATCCGTTTCCTAAATTCTCATGCCTCATATTTGATAAGCAGTAATTACCAGAGCCCCCCCCCCCCCCCAACACTGTTATTTTGTAAGCTCCAATTGTTAACCCTTTCCTGTCCTTCCAAAACAAACACATAGCAGAAAATCCAAATCACAATCGTACAGCCGAAGGAAGCAGGGCTCTTTGTTATGGTCACCGCTGAGATGTTTGGGGTGAAGAAAGGTTTCGTCACTAGTAATGCTGCGGAAAGACAAACAGGGACTTTAAACTGGATGGGGAGGGAGAAAAATACAAGATTTTCAACGTTTTCAAGAAATGAAAACCTACAAAGTTGGAGTGAAATTGTGGAGAATTTCAAAACAGCATTAAGTTATAAAACAATGGAAATTATGAAACAGCGACAAAATGAAAGCAGTTAGAAGTCCCGTTTCTTTGTTAACCATAAGCCGCGTGGGGATGTGCACCGACCTCTTGGTGAAATACGGTGTAAGTCACATAATGCTGTGGGAATGCAGAGGCAGGAAAGCTAGTGCGAGTTAATTAGAAGATGGATGGAGCTGAATACAGAGCAATGGTGGAAGAAAATAAATGCTAGACATGGTAAGAGAAAACTTGAAACTGGAGGGTAGCCAGAGCTACGACAGAGTGGTATAGATCAAAATCATGTGCTAAAATGGCCCAGTCAAAGTCCAACGCCTCTTTGGCAAGAAAAATCAAACATGCTCTGTGTCTAATCTGCCTAATCTTGAGTTATTTTGCAAATAAGAAGTAAAAATGTTGGTCTTTAATGTGCAAGTGTTAGAGACATAACCCAAAAGACTTGCAGCTGCAATTGAAACAAAATGGGTTTCTATAACGTATTGAACCTGGGAGCTCAACATGAACGCATGCTATTCTTTTAAAATTTTTATTTGAAAAAACCCCCCAAAAAAACATGCATCCTCTTTCTTCAACTTTACAATTATCCACTCCTTTAACTGGGAAATTAGAAATATTTGCCTTTATACATAAAGCTAAAGCACAATATATTCACCTCAGTATTTAACAGATATCATTTCTTCCCTCCTATTAGGTTGCAATCCTTTAGTTTTATTAGACGTCAATTCATAAATTTCCGAGACATCATTTAGGGTTGCAGTTTAAGCAGCCATGGCAGCACTATAGAAAAGCACCGCTCCTCCAGAGTCGACTAAATCCTACTGAACTCCAGGCATCTGGCTTGCTTATGAAACCAGCCTTCAAATCCTATCTGAAACATAACTAGCTGGAAAAAAAAAACTTTAAATGTTCACCATTCTCCTAATCAGTGGTCATTACTGATTGGTTGAATGGTTATTTACATTTTCAGAGCGCTTAGTGGAGGGCATAAATATTGGGACAAGGTTTCAGGACTCAGTTGATCATTGTTATTGTTTAATTCCTTTATTTTTTGTTATTAAACACACAGAGGTTGCTAAAAAATTAAAAACATGATCAATACTAATGGTAAGATTATTATCAACAGTAGAAGTGGGGACATTTTAGAAAGCATTACACAAACTTTCGCATTAAACAATTTACAGTTAACTGTTTAAAAGTAAAATAAATAAATAAATAAGAATAAATTTGGTAGATGGAGCATTCTTCAAGCCCCCTTTTAATTCTATGTGAGAAATTATAAATTCACTTTCTGCGTCACGACATGGCAATAACTCTGATCTTTCCTCAATTAGTTCCCACATGAATAAATTAGTTGTCCAAAAGAACAACATGGTGTCAACTACAGCAATATTCATCTCTTACAATTTGTCTTTTAAGAAACCAAAAAAACATCAAGTTTGGCTGCATTCACAAAGAACCTCTCTAACTCTCTTTGTGGCAGAGAGAACAAGCAGATAACAATGAGCCATACATGGAAATAAACACTTGGTTATCAGTGCTGCACACGTTTCATTCATCTGGGACCCCAAGCCTGGCTGTGAAGGAGTGGGAAACTATGTTTCTCTACAAGAGAGATCGGCTCAAACTATTTTTGGGGCTCAATGCCTGGGAAAAGGCCCCAGAGCTCCTCACGCAGCTCGGCTCTGTAACCCCTCCGCTCCTCTGAGAGTGTCCCTGGAAATGTTAGACCACATCTGAAGCATGCTGTAATCTAGCATATGGAGCAATTCAGCATGTCTAAACAAGGAGATGGTTAGAAAAAAGGGCTTCCTAATGCAGTGCCCTGGCCACGTGATGCAAGTTCTTCAGAAGTCTTATAAAGAATTCACAAACAATGATTGGGATCACCTTCAGTTTCAGAAGAAATCTGAAAACTTGGCATTCAGCCAAACAAGCATTCAATGGAGTCATGTGAACAACAACAGCGCTAAGCAAAAGCATCGATACCTAAACTTTGCAAAGAAATATATTAGAAAAGGTGAATATTTTTGAAATGTTGGATCTCAATTGTTGGATTGGGACCCTGTTTATGATATACTAAACTATCAATACCTGAGCTCCATATTCCCACTGCTGTCTCTAATAATCAGCCTTTCCCCATGCAAGCAATGCAACTTTGTTTTTTAATAATGACCAATTTTTGCACACAAGGTACACAAAACCACATTATAAGCTGTGCGCATCACTTTTATCCGGATTTCTTTCCTGACAGAGTAAGCTTTGTGCATCTTTTAATGGCATTCACATTGATAGCAGCGAAAGGGAGACCTTATTGGTGGTTGAGGCTGCTCATCCGTCAGAGTCATGCGACCAGCTTTCCAAACCCTGAAACAGTCGTTTAATTTTATGATGTTCAAAGCCAAGGGGTAAAACTGCAAATGCTTCTTTTTAAATGACTCGGATCGATCTGAGATGAGATATTTCAGATGGCCGCAACGAACGTTCAATGACGTGCTCCACCAGTATCTTCATTCCAGACTGTGGATGGAGGCACGAGGTTTACTGCGTGACCAGCAGCCGCGAAAGAAGAAGAAGTGAACCCAGAGTGACCACACAAAGCTTGCTTTCTTTTCCTGATGTAACTCCAGGTTCCCAGAGGCGGGAGAGGAGAAGCACATGATATCAGGCTCTGCAGACGTTAACATATCCGCTTGATATGGAATCAGCAGTCGGAGGGCCAAAAGCTACACAATCTATCCAGAGCCTGATAAAAAACGTTTAAGATTGTAAATGCCACCCTGGAAATCTCTTAAAGTTGAGGTGAAATAAAGCACACAAGAGCTCGGCAATATTTTGTACACTAAGCAGCTTTAGCTTCCTCAAGTCAGCAAGTTCTGCCGCAGGGAAACTGGCTCTTCTAATGCCTGCCGCCTTTCCAGGAAAACATGAGGTGTTTTTAGACCAGACCTCAGTGAATAGCTCTCCTCTGCACAGCCCTTAAAACTGGTAAACATTTAGTGTTTTCACTTACAATACAGTCCTTCATCGGTGGATGAGCTAAACTCATCCATGTGCGTCTGCTGCCTTGAGGTAACAGGGAGGCGCTACTGACACTGACTGGTACTGTGTTGCTGATCAAATGAAACAAATTTAACAGAATTAAAAACAAAGCGATGAATAAAAACCTACGGTGACCTGAAACAGAAACAGGCTGATGACGTAGAAAGCTTAAATGGTTTTAATGTACAGGTGAAAGCAGAAATGTAAGAGGTGCAAGCATTTTCCTCTTGTCTTAAATTAAATAAGACTCAGGTCAGCGAAGACTACCAAAGTCATCGATTTTAGCTAAAAAGCCAGTATTGACAGAGAGAGATTTACTTTGTTCAAAATTCAGAAGTTTACTTACACTCACATGACAGTAACTTTATGTAATTTGGGAAAGCCCAGAAGATGATGTCATGGCTTAAGCACCAGATAGGATCATTCCCAGCATTTGCGTTAAAGTGAGACATGCCTGGATGTACTTTGAGGCAACACCTCAAACAAACTGATCCCTGTGTGACATCATAGGAAAATCGGTTCATCCTTGGGTAGAATTTCCTGATGCGAATCAATAAAGGTATAAACAGTATGGGAAGGTCCAGCTGTCATGCTGTTCAGCACGAAGACATGATCATTGTCCCACAGATGAACCTGTTTGGTGCAAAATGTGCACATAAAACCAGAAGAACTAAAAAGACCTTGTAAAGACGCTGGCTGAAGCTGATAAGAGTGCCGTTATCCACCGTGAAACGAGTTCTGCAGTGACATGGGCTCAACGACCACTCAGAGAGGAAGAAGCCATTTTCCAAAAGCAACATAATAGCCATTTTACAGATTGCAAATGCATTAAAAAGTTCATTCCAGAGATACGTCTGTCCTGAGTCTGACTAAACTAAGATATAAGTGGTCCGAATGACCATTGGTACATTTTGATAAAAAGGGGGAAGTTTGCCAGCGTGAGAACAGCATCCAATCTATGAAGCACAGGAGTGGCAGCATCATGTTGGGTGGCTGCTTTGTTGCAGGACTGACTGGGGCACTTTCCAAAATTGAAGGAATAATGAGGATAGAGCATCATGTGGAAAGATTGAATCTACATTTCAGGATATTGTTCAGCAATGTAAACCCTGGGCGCTAAAGGGCATTCTGAATGGAAAATGATTCTAAGCATTCCGCAAAGAGTCAAAATCCCATGAAATTATTGTGAGAAGCTTGTGGAAGGATAATTAAAACGTTTGACCTAGCTAGGTTATACAGTTTAAAAAAAAGGTATTTCTACCAAATAACTAGTGAGTTTTTCCTTTACTTTCTTCAAATAATCTTCTAAAGAACAAACTATGGCATTCTGCAGACAGTAACAATTCTGGTAATCCTAATTATCCTAAAACCTAATCTGATATGATAGCGAGAAAAAAAAAACTGTGTGGTTTCAGCGGTTCGTGATACAATGCTTAAATGTATTGAAGCAAACATGTTATTTAAACACTATGCGTGACATTTTAGTTGGAGACGGTTTTACTTAAAATCGGTTTTGTTGAAACTGGAGTTGTACGAGTAGAAGCATTTTAAAACACTTAAAACAGCTTTAAGATGAGAAAAAAAATGAAATAAAATGTGTCGGATGGGGTGATAAAAAAATATTAGGATTGCACACTTATTACAAAAACATAGTCATACTGACAAGATGCACCTGTCTTTCATACTATAATGACCATACGTCTCATTTTATGTTCATAAAACATGTGATAAATGAGAAAAAAAATAGATATACACAAATACCTGGAGTAAATTTTGACATAATTGGAATTTTGTATTCGACTGGGGGGTGAAATGGTATTTACTAATGTGTAGCAGCTTGCAGCGCTTATCTCTGCGCGCCTTTCTGCCAAAAAAGGAAGAAGAATGGCCAGATGCCAAAATTAGAAGAGGGTGGTGCAGGCTGTATGGGTGAATTGCTCTTCAGAGAGATCTGAAAGACAGTTATGAACTCGAGTCCAAGTCTTGTTTTCGTCATTTCCACTTCCTCTGCCTGGTCCTAGAATCTTCAGGGGTTCTTTCTGATAAAAGTAATCTAGTAATTACTTTTCAGTTTGTCAAAAGTAGCTCAAATCCAAACAAATTTTCAATGCCAGCATTATTGTTCACCCAGTGATTGTGATTTTGATAGTTAATGTGTATAAACTCTCTGCTTAAAAGAACACGCATCTTTTTGTTGCCATAAAAAAAAGGCGGCAACACGGGTGTATTCTTGTGCTTGTTATCTTGTCTCTAGTTCATAACCCACGTCACATATCTCTCTGCTCCATATGCTGCTTTGGGCTCTCAAAGGGTTCAACGTGAAAGAGCACGGAGTTGAAAGATTGTCATCTTAATTTGACGCAAGTAAATATGTAATTGCAAAAATTTAACAAATACAAGAACAAATACACTAGTTTGTTTTGTGTTATTTTTTTTAAATGACATAAAAGACTTTCCAACCAACTGGGTCGCATCACAAAAAAGGAAGCAAGAAGATGTAAATAGAGACAAATCAGAGCTAAACATCTGCAACCAGGAAACACAGTAAGTATGTTTAAGGCTAGTAGTTCCTGATTTTCTTTTCAAACGAAACATTTAAACTTTTCTTGCAAGCTGGTACTTCATCATTGTTAAGCTGCAAGCGTTTCAGTTAGTTAAAGGGATGCCCCCAGTCTGGTCCCGGATTGGGAATCAGGTTGTTAAAGGTCAGAGTCAAAGTCCCCTGACTAAACTCAGCTCCTTGCATCAGTTGCTGTTGTACTGGGAACCATGCGACCACATTTTGTACCAATCCATACATTTTTATCACACAAAAAGATGTTTTATGTGCACCGCTTGCAAAACCGTATTAGTAGCCATACACATTATTTTGTTGTTCTAATGAATCTAGATTTTCTGTAACTATCCAAGGACTTTAAACCCTTTATAGTCCAGTTATAGAGTGGCTGTACTGGCTGCTGCGACTACTTGTCTGCCTGTGTGGTGCGACCTGCTGTGCAGGCTGTGGTCAAAGATCCTATGGACAAAGCAGCTGGCACACTTAGTTTTATGACACTAAATGCAAAGTGCTCCGTTTCATGAAGCCGGACAAAAATGTTGTCAAGATTTGTCTGCTGCTTTTAAATACTCTTCAAAGCCATTTATCAAAGTAGTTTAAACATGCTGTTAGCCTGGCACTTCAGATAACTGCATCAAATCATTTTCAGCAAGAACAAATTGTGAACTTATTAAAGATTGTAGCTGCAGATACTGTTTTCCTACACAGCCCACCTCCACACTTTTCTCCACCCATTTCAACATGCCTGGACATGTTTCTTCACCTGTTTTTCATACTCGCCGTTGCTCTGGACCGGTGACCATGATGTTGTACCTCACAGCCCTGAGATGAAATGTACACAGGATGGAATATGAATATGGACGACTCACACGGTTGACACTGGTGAAGCCCTTTAGGACACAGCCCTGAAGGGCGAGCATTGCAACCTCCTAGCGCCTCTCGTTGCCTCCTGGTGGCATGGGTTCTACAAAACCTTTGTCCCAACCGGATATAATCTCTTTACCGCTGTCTGCCATCTGCGCAGCCAAGGGGAGCCAACAAGCCATAAGCGTCTGCTTTGCTAGCAAGTGGACGCTTCTACTTGGACCGAAGTTAGGTACCGTCCGTTTCTTCTGAAATTGAACACCGAAGCAGACAGCCACAACAGAAACGAGCCGTCTGCGACCTTTCTTTCTGCTATGCCGCTAACAGCTGCACCAGAAACCTGGGACAAGAGGCGTCTTCAAGCCAGCAGAGCGTAGCGGCTGTCCCAGACGTGGGGGAAAGCAGCCTTCATTGGAGCGAGTGTCCCGGCCTGGACTTGCTAACTTTCCAAGATGGCTCAGCCATGCGCCGAGATATCTCAACACCTATTCGGACAACCTTTATCAGAAGAACAGCGCACATTTAAGGACGAAGTTAGCCAGAAATAGGGAAAATTAGTTTTGGATAAAACAATTTAGGCATTCCTCATTTCATTGGGTTGTGTTTTTAAGGTTATGACAACTTTATGACACTAATGGAACGTTAACCTTTGCGTTTCACGATCCACTCATTACACTGAAATATGACAAAATGGTCCTTTAAACAATCTCCCTGATCTTCCGTTAGCTGCTAACACTGATAGCGTGCTACCAGCTACCTTTGTTGATAGTTACCGTTGTTTAAACCTAGCGTTTGTCAGCTTTGTTTTCCCTGCAATCGTCAGATAATGTTTGTATAAATTTAATAGCACTATGGTCTTTGGTGAAACTTCAAAGGGAGCTATTAAGTTAATTGTTTTTTTGGTAGCTACAGGTGAACCGGATGTGCTTTCGTCATACTTTTCCTTTCACATTTTAAGAGTTGCCAATTCAAATCTTCCTGAGAAATAATTACATAGTATTGAGTATTAATATATTATAATACTTATATATTACATAGTATTAAGAAATCACATTTCTGAAAGGTTACTGATTTCTAATTTGGAGGATCATTGTTTAAAATATTATTTATTCAAAATAATGTTTTTATCTACCTCTTTGATTTGCATTTTGGATGTGTTGAACACATGCCAGTTGTTGACATACTTTTTCTAGATCTACAGAAACACAATGCAGCTCCGTCTGACCTTCCTTGTATTTCTCCACCAACCTCAAAGACAATTCTGCATATGTTGTACTTTTTTTGGGGTATGGAACCATACTGCTGATCACAGACCTCAGTCTAGCTTCTACAACACTTTCCCATAACTTCATTTTCTGACTCAGCTTTATTCTTGTGTAGTTTCCACAAATCTGCACCTCTCCCTTGTTCTTGAAAATTGGTACCGGCACTCACATTATTCTCCATTCCTCAGGCATGTTCTCACTCTCTAAGATCTCAATGAGCAGCCAAGTCAAAAACTCTACGGCTGTCTTTTCTTTTCACTTCCATACCTCCACCGGTATATCATCAGAATCAACTACCTCTCCGTTCATCATCCTTTTTCAATTCAATTCAATTCAATTTTATTTATATAGCGCCAATTCATGAAACATGTCATCTCAAGGCACTTTACAAGTTAGGTTCAATCATATTATACAGATTGGGTCAGATTATACAGATTGGTCAAAAAATGTTCCTATATAAGAAAACCAGTTGATTGCATCAAAGTCCCAACAAGCAGCATTCACTCCTGGAGAAGCGTAGAGCCACAGGGAGAGTCGTCTGCATTGTACATGGCTTTGCTGCAATCCCTCATACTGAGCAAGCATGAAGCGAAAGTGGAAATAAAAAACACCCGTTAGCGGGAAGGAAAAACCTCTAGCAGAACCAGGCTCAGTATGAACGGTCATCTGCCTCGACCGACTGGGGTTACAGAAGACAGAGCAGAGACACAACAAGACAGACAAAAAGCACAGAAGCACACATTGATCTAGTAATCTGTTCTACATTAGATGGTAGTAACGGGTGAGCCGTCTTCTCTGGATGATGTCAAAGTTAAGCATTTTGGATAAGCTGAAGACTTTGAATTGCATTTTGTGGACTTCCTGATAGTAAAGAATTACAATAGTCCAGCCTTGAAGTAACAAATGCATGGACTAGTTTTTCAGCATCACTCCTGGACAGAATGTTTCTAATTTTGGCGATATTCCGGAGGTGAAAAAAGGAAACTCTGGAAACCTGTTTAATATGGGATTCAAATGACATGTCTTGGTCGAAAATAACACCAAGATTTTTTATTTTACCACCAGAGACCAAGTTAATGCCATCCAGATTCAGTGAATGATTAAGAAGTTTATTTTTTGAGGACTCTGGTCCAAAGATTATAACTTCTGTCTTGTCAGAATTTAAGTGCAGGAAATTTAAAGTCATCCAGCTTTTGATGTCATCAAGACATGACTGCAGTCGAAGTAATTGATTGGATTCATCAGGATTTATGGATAAATATAGCTGAGTGTCATCAGCATAACAGTGGAAATTAATCCCATGCTGTCTGATAATTTTGCCAATCGGAAGCATATATATAGTAAAGAGAATTGGTCCAAGGACTGAACCCTGTGGTACTCCACAAGTGACCCTAGAGCTTGAAGAAGATTTATTATTAACATGAACAAACTGGAATCTGTCCGACAGATAAGATTTAAACCAGCCTAATGCTTTCCCCTTAATCCCTACAGTATGCTCAAGTCTTTGTAGGAGAATATTGTGATCAACTGTGTCAAATGCAGCACTGAGATCTAGCAGGACAAGTATAGACACAAGTCCATTATCTGAGGCCATGAGAATATCATTAGTGACCTTCACCAGAGCCGTTTCAGTGCTATGATGAGCTCTGAAGCCTGACTGAAACTCCTCAAGTAGGTCATTACTTTGTAAATGTTTTTATTGTCTTCTCTACTTCATCTTTACTAATTTTTGCTACTTCCTGATCCACAATGATCGCTTCTTCTGCTTCTTGTTCTCTCTCATTTTCTCTCTTGTATTCCTCCCCGTCTTCCTATCACGCTTGTTGCACCTGTTAGTGCATTTCTATTTGGAGTATGAATAAATAAAGGATATAATAATTAAATGCTCATTTTATGTGACACGCTGTCTGTAGATTATAGTACCTTTATTAACCGAGGTAACGCTATCCCGCAAAAACTTGAAGTGGGGCAAATTATGTGTCGCTGTCAAGAAAAAAATGGATGCCGCAAAGAACATTAATGATGAGTAAGATAGGGAATACATATTCAAAATACCATTATCATATATACATAGACTATGTAATATTAATGATACATTGCCAAATGTGCTGCACTTTAAACCTACTGAGCTTTCAAGCCTATAGTAATTTCATGATAAGACTGGGACTTGGTGTAGCCTAATCTTAAATGACTCAGATTGACATTTGGGACAAGAAATTGGGATAACGCTTTTATACATTATGACTTATATGCTACTTAGCAATGGTGAATGCAAATAAAGCTACCAGCTCTGAGACTTTAGTTTGAAGCTTACATTAACAGTTTGTCAAGCCGATGATACAGATTCATTTATCATGCTTGAAAAACACACTGAATCAACTTCATGCCCCAAAGTTAACATTTCCTGCAGTTACAGGTGTTTTCAAATTGTGCACCATCTTCTTTCTGTGCCTGGCATCTTTTTTTAAAACACGTTGGCGCCATCTTATTTCCTGATTAGATCCTCGCTGAAATTATTTTTCCATGCACTGCACCTGTGCGGAGACGTGAAATGCAAACAACAGCCAGTAAAGCAGGACCAAATTGAAAATGTGCTCAACAAAGGAGACAGAAAGCTATTTCAACTTATCACCCCGTTATCTCCTGGGAAACTGTTAAACAGCATGAGAAATACTGCAGAGAAAACAAAGATTTTTGAAAAAGCTGTACTGTAATTATGTCTATTGGTGCATTTTTCAGCGCTTACATCAGAACAAAGTACAGTTAAGTCGTGCGAACTTAGGCCAGCAAATATTCTCGGAGACGAAATCAGGATGATCTTAGAAAATACACGAAAACGGCAGTGTCATATGATATCTGTCACAATATCTTATCAAAAGCCATCTATTTCTAATAAAAAGTTGTAAAATCAAGAGACGGTTTACATAGATGTGTGATTTGTACAGAGATTTAATTATATAAACCTTGTGACACCAAGATCATTTTCTTGATTGTTTACAATTTCACTGAGCTTTATAACCGGTTAGGCATCTTGTTTCATCTTATTTGTACTGAATCAGTCTCACATACAGTCGCTGGAAACACTGCTGTGCTCTGGCGATGAAGAACTTGTAGTATGTAAGAACAGCTTTAAGTACTTGTTTATAATCATGCTGTGACACTATTTGAATGATGTAGTGCTGCAAAAAAGGGAAAAAAATAACTAATTAGCAGGCCGGCTGGCACTGGCTGTTATACATTAACTTTACTATGCATTACATAATAAATATGCTCACCAGATGGTTGGCAAAGTCATCCTAAAATACTCCCTGCTCCACTAGTGTTGTGTTTCCATCAAAGGAAAAGCACCACAGCTTGAAACCCGCCCCTGTGGAAAATCCTCAGGTACACTGAAAACTCCATAAATTTCCAGTTGGTTTTAAATCACATCATTGTTCCAGTCTGAAAAAAGTCAGGTTTAAGAACTTCCATGATGCAATATTCTCTTAAAAGTTGGTGGTGCGCTAGGTGTCACATTTAATAAACTTGAAATAATCTTATTAACAAATATCCTTTACTTAAGGGCCTCAGAGCGGGTGAAATATTTTGTTCTATGCGTGTCACCAGGTCATTACTGACTGAATCTGACTAAAAAAAAAAAGTTTGTGTGCATGACCACAAACCCAAAAGGCCAATACAACTTGGACAAGAAACGAAACAGCAAAATATAATTTGATCAAAGATCCTGAACATTGCCTTCCAAAAGAATTTATAAAGTGTGATTTAGGGGTATTTTGTCTTTGAGGCATACACAAAGCATACAGCACAGAATTATCAAGTGGAATAGAAAAGAAATAATTTAAGAATTTTTACAAACAAAAATCTAAAATGTGTGAGGTGCATATATTCATTTTTAGACCCTACGATACCGCTAAATTAAATCCAGCACATAATTTGCCTTAAGAAGTGCTTTGAGTGGTCAGTATGACTGGAAAAGTTCTATACAAGTTCAGTCCATTTACCATTCTTAGTAAATACAGCTCACCACAGAACATAGCAGGCAACACAAGGATAAAGTTGCTCAAAAGTTTTAAGCAAATCAGGTCATGAAACAACATCCCAAGCTTTGAACATCTCACAGAGGACTGTCCAATCCATCAGAAAATGAAAGGATTATGGCAGAATTGCAAACCTACCAACCTATTGTCCCCTCAAACTGAGAGGCTGGGCCAGGAGAGCTTTATTCAGAGAAGCAGCCAATAAGCCCATGGTAACTCTGAAGGAGCTGTGAAGATCCACATGGTGAAAGAATCTGCTGACTGCACTGTTAGTCATCCATCCATGTATTTAAGTTCTTTCACTTTTTAACAAAAGCTTAAATATCTCCATTTCCATGACTAGATGGCTGGAAATGAGACGGACCGACTGGATCCGCTGCTCCAGCCCAATGCGTGCTCCCAGCACAGAGGCAGTTTCTGTCGGGCAGAACTAGTTTGGCACAACACCGGGCGACTGCGGACATGTGCGTTCATGTTTGACCCTCACTGAAACAAACGTTCAGTCAGAGCGTCCACACGGCAGATAAAGTCTGGAATTACAGCGCTGTTTTCAAATCAAGTTGCTAAATGCCTTAGCTCACTAATAACCTAGGTAGACATTGATGGCAGCAGTGTGTCGATTCCACCTATGGCCGCCTGATGCCAACCAACCAATAGGGAGCCGTTGTCCCCTTAAGACCTTCGCCCTCCTCATTTGCATAATGAGGCTGTAATGCATACAGAAAGGATTGGAAGAAATAAATAGGATAAAAAAAATATATAGAAAGTTAGAATAAAACAAAAACATTAAAACATACACCACAATAATTATGTTTAAAAACTAAGTAATAAATAAAGTTGATAATGATAATAAAAATAAAGAGATAAGATGATTATTTTAAAAAGTACATTTATTTATTTGCTGTATTTTTGCGCATGTATTTTCAGCTTATGTATTTATTAAGCATGTATTTATTTCTATATTTTTTATTATGTCAGAGTTGGTCCTCCACAGCCTGGGGCCCCATCTACAGCGGTCACTGAGCCATAGGCGGGTTGCACCCTGGACATGGTGCCAGTTGATCACAGGGCAACACAGAGACACACAACACAAACAACCATGCAAGCACGCCTAAGGGCAAATTAGAGAGACCAATTAACCTAAAAATCATGTTTTTTGGACTGTGGGAGGAAGCCGGAGTACCTGGAGAGGACCGATGTACGGACAGGGAGAACATGCAAACTCAATGCAGAAAGACTCCATGATTGCTACAAACTGCACCACTGTGCAGCCCACTATTAATCATGCATCCTGACTCGCAAGAAAAAAAGGCTATTGTTGAAAGAAAAGTCCAATTTTGAGTTCACCGCAACCCTCATAATATTGCACATCACTGAACACACTATCCCCACAATGACATGGTGTTGGCAGCATCATGCTGTGGGGCTCAGAGCTGATCGGAAGATGGATGGAGCCAAATACAGGGCAGTCCTGGAAGAAACCCTGTGGGAGGCATCGAAAGCCTTAAAACTGTGTCGGAGGTTCACCTTCTAGCAGAACAACAGCTCTAAGCATGCAGACAGAGTTACAATGAAATAATTAAGATCACAGATCAAATGAGAATCTGCGGCAAGGATTCAAAATCAATGTCCATAAACGCTCCTAGTCAGATCTGACTGAGCCTTAGCTACTTTGCAAAGCAGATTATTGTATATATTTTTATATCTCTTACACCAGCACCTTGGTGACACGGGTTCTGTCCTTTAAGAGGTAAAGTGGTAACATAAGGGTCCAATACAATGTAAAAACAGCCGTGAATCATACTTCATCCTAGGCAAAATGATCTGAGGATCTTCAACAACCAGCCTAAATGTGTGCAACTTCAGCAGGAAAAGTGAAATAAAATTGAAACGTGTGATCTGCTTATACATGCAGTTCAGAATCTAAGGAGACGCAAAGCAAGGTGTTACAGACTGAGATGTTTTTCTATGTGGGAGAAGTTTAGCAGATTACTTCCGTACTTCCTAATGTGCTGCGGAGGAAAGAAATCGGGTGTTTCTCTTCCTACTTTTCACGTTGCATTAAACTCTTGAGACTGATGTCAAAAGTCTGAAGGAACTTCTTTTTTTAAACAGGGAGGAGGCTCCCAAAAACCATGAGCAAGCCTTACATTTCCTCTGCTTTTAATGACACGCAGAATAAACAGCCTTTCTTTTTCAGCTTTGGCACTTCAGAGGAGGGTGGGAGGCTCTCCATAATTTGAGGGGCTCATAAACGATGCTCTGTCATCTCCTTTTGCTTCCACTTAGGCTTTAGTTACAGGTTACGGCATTAGTCTGAAACTCACTGAGACAGACAACTTATTTAGCCTTCAGTAAATCTCCTGACCCCTGCACGTGTGTTTAAATGTCATTATTTAGATTTCCTGCTCGGACACATGATGCTTTTGATAAAAAGCCAAAAGTAATGTGAAAATGATGGAGATCCTATATTATGTTCTCACTGATCTACAGCTCTTCTGTGATAAAAACCACAAAGTCATATTAAACTGTTAAATAGTAGCAACAACAGGCTCAGCCCTTCCAAAATGAAAGCAGCATTTTTAAACACTGTGCACATTAAAGCCCTGTGATGTAATGCTTTCATTTCAGTTCCACTATGGCAATGCGCTTCAATGTGAAAACCATCTGGTTTTAAAGAGCAGGTTACAGCAGAGATGCAAATAGTTTCTACCTCCATCCTGGGAATGCGCCAGGAATCGTCCCCTCCTGATGTTCTTCCCCCTCCGCCTCGGTCTTTAGGAACAAACTGCGCGCAGCTTGGGAGGAAAGTGAGGAGAGGCGAAGAACAGCAGCTCTGTGTTTATATCTGCAGCCAAATCAGCCTCATGGACCCACAGGGGAGGGGCGTCCATGCAACTATACTTTTTTTTTTTTTTAACGCGCATTTGACTCCCACTGCGAGTACTTTCAAATTAAAAGCTCCTTTATGAAGCTGATGGCGCACGGTAACACGCTGATAAAAACAAAATGTGCACAATTTTTGGCATACATTTAATTTTTTTTTAGGTTCAAGTTTGTTCTAATTAGAAATGTAAAGTTAACAGAAGACAAAAAAGATAAATACGCATCAGCCTTTACATTTGGGAGTGGAAAACAAATCCAAACCGGTCTATCCATCGTTTCTCCACAGCAAATAAATAATAGCCTATTTAAAATCAGTGTTTGACAAGAAAACAAAAGCTTTTTCACGTTTATCTGAAAAACTAAAAGTTTGTACCATGCATGGATGATGTTCCATCTAGATTTGATGGGCTTTTGATGCAAAAAGGGATAGTTTTCTTCTATGCCCTCATCAAAAATCACTAATATGTAGTGACCATTACACTTCCAGAAAATGTCTAAAGAGCCACTTTAAAACATCACAGGACAGTCTGACCATCCTGAAGGAAAATATACTGGAAAAACAGAAAGAATTTTGCAGAGCCTCATACTGATTTTTTTTTTAAAGAGACAGCATCATGAAACAAATGTAGTTTAAAACAAACTTTAAAATTTCAGAACATTTAGAGGTTGTTAGCTAGCCAACGTATTATTCTTCCACAGGACTACAGATTTATGAAAGGATCATGTACTGAAGAAGACGCCAGTGATTTAGTCTGCCACCTCTTCAGTGAAGCGGGTAAAGTTGTCCTTCCTATTTTGATGCGCAGTCTAACCATAATGAAGCCAGGTTAAATACAGGCTTTTGGTTTAGGAATATTTCTACATAAGACGCTGTTTGCTTATATAAAGATAACTTTTTAAAGAGCATATCTTGAAAAGATGTGTGACTGCTTATTGGCAACAAAGAAAAAAGGATGGAGTGAGCACTTTGGACACGAAGATTGTCTGCATGAATATTTGAGCAAGGAATAGACAACCAGACCACCGAGGCGACCACAGCTGTTGTTTGTGAGCATAACATTTGCTAAGTAGGAAAATGTTTTCCTTTTTAAATTGTTTTTTACTTTTTTGTGTCCTCTGTAAGCATATAGATATGATTATTCCTAAGGTTAAATTAGTAGCCATTCTTATATAACTTCAGTTGTGACTCATTTTTTTCTCTTTGTCTGATAGAGAGAGGGCTTCTCTGCAGCTATTGTCTGATTACTTCAAATTAGTATCTTAAAAACTTTTTCTCTGATTCCCTTTGCATCTTGATCGGAATGCACTGTTATTCTTCAGCGACTTTTAGCTGTGGTGATTGGCCGCTTTGTGTTCTTTCTTTTTTTTTCTTTCAAAAGGTTTTCCACATATTTCTCGATTTCTGTGGTGGAAACGGGTATTGAACCCTGAGACAGTTGATGCTAAAACACAAAGAATAACGTTTTGGGGCATTAATTGAAAAACAATTATTGCTTTTAGTCTCTTTAAAGATGTGCAAAATGGTTTTGAAATGGACTCATTTCTTTAAAGGGTACATCGTTTTATTCTCTTTTTACAAATAGTCCTGTTCGGTTTGTGTTCATGTCCTGCTACTCATAATTACAATACTCATATCCAGAAACATGTGGAAAATATGTAGAAAACCTTTTGAAAGAAAATGGCTTTGTCTGACCAGAGCGCCTTCTTTTTCTACATATCTGCTGTGTCACCTACATGGTTTGACAAACTGCGAATAGGATTTCTTATGGCTCTCTTCAACCATTAAGTTTCTTCTTGCTACTCTTCCATAGGGTCTATCTTTATAGAGTGTATGGCTTGTCCCATCAATAGATCCCCCCTGTGCTGTGGATATCTGCAGCTCCTCCAGAGTTCCCATGGGTTTTTGAGCTTTTTGAGCAGAAATCTATGAGATGTCCAGAGCTTAAGGTATTGTTTGTTAACATGACTCTGCCTCAACTATCCGCAACTTGTCTGGTTTGTTCCTGGGCCTTAACGATGCTGTTTTTTCACAAGTTCTCCACAGAATAGCTGGATTTATAATTAAGAATAAATCACAGTCAGGTAGTCTCTGTTTTCTATTAAAGTGACCTCTGAAGGTAGTTATATGATTTTCACTATGGCATTATTGTATAAGTAAGCACATAATGAGGATTGTACAATCCAGAGTCAAATTTCTCTGTGTACACATACCTGGCAAATAAAACTGATTCTGATTGAAGGCGCTTCTAAAATTGCAATAAAACACACTGTGGTTGTAATGTAACAAAATATGGAAGCTTTTGGTTGCATAAACATGTTTACAAGAGGTGCAGAGAGTTGGAATGGTTTTGGAGGCAGAGCTTAGACACTATAGGGGGATGGTGGGGTGGGGAGGGGTCTGGGAAACATAAAGCTGTTCTTCTAATATTTAACCAAAATCAACTTTTCTGCAACATCTGCAACATTTAATGTCACAACAATTTGCTCAAGGGCCAAACCAAAAAGGAAGATAGACCATGCTGCTTAACAAACACAGCTGCCCCATCTGTAAGGAAGTACCGGTATAAATAAGGAGGTCTCTTTCAGGATTGGTTGAGCAATCAAGGTGAGTAACCAATCGGGAGGAGAACTTTTACAGGGAGTGATGCAGGAGGAAATACAGGAAATGAACCAGGAGAAGGGTGTGCGTCAAGATCCCACAGTGGAGTCAGCTGGCAGGAAGCAGCAACTGCTCCTGAATTTAAATAACACCAGAAAAGAGAAAACAAACGAAGGCCACTGGCCGCAACAACGATCATTGCATATTTCTTATATATTTTTTTAATTCTGACAAATGTTCACAATATATTAATTTTGAAAGCGATTTCTTTTTTTTTTGGAAGTGAGTTTTTCTGTTAATGTAAGAAAGAAAATGATAATAGGTCTGCTGTCCTGCCTAAGGCAAATTGCTTCCAATAATGCAATAGAGAGCTTTGGATCCTCAGCAGAAAAAAAAATGCTGCAAAAATTATTCTTCTAAAACAGCCACTATAAAATTAGGCTATAGTCACCCTTTAATAGGGAAACAGCATGCTGTTAAAAGTCTAGGCTCTGTTGATACAAATGTAAACCTATGAGCTTCATTTTTATTTACTTATCAAAAATGAAAGTTGAACCAGACAAAAACCAAAGACACTGCAGAGATTTTTTTTTCCCCACACCTCTCATTAGCTTTTTTTTTTTTAAACTCATCCTCTTGCTGCAGAGTTCACAGTGAGCTGTTAAAGTTTGAGATGAATGACCTCACAGCCTTTCTGGGGTGGGAAAAGCTTTTGAGTTTGGAGAGAAGGACTGGGAAATGGAGACGGCAGCGTGTAGCCAGAATAAAAGAAGAAAAAAAAAGTGAGAGGAAAGTACAGACTCTATGGTTCTGTGGGTGATTTTTAAGGAACTGACCCCTTCTAAATGTCCTTTAGCCTCATGCAGTCACACTCATGGCAGAATGAAGCAAACAGGAAAACAGTAAATGTGCTGATGATTTGCAGAAGTAGACTGTAAGGAGACGCCAGTAAAAATGTCTTAAAGGGATAGATGACAAAAACATTTAAAAAATATTTTCCATATTTTTCTATAATACGTGGTCATTGTTTTACTTTTTTAATTGGACAACCAATTACTAATTGCGTCAGAAGATGGATGGATGGATGGATCCCTGATTTTTGCAGCGTTTTTTTGTATAACTGGCGCAAACTTTGTCTCCCTCTGGTGGTGAGAAACATGATGACACTGTAATAAAAACAAAAAAAAAAACAGTTAACTGCAGAGCTCAGCGGTATAAAACTTCAAAGGAATATTTCAGGTTTAAAAATACTTTGTTTACATTAAAACTGGGCTTTGGGCTGATTTACTGTTGTTTATAATTTCATAACAAAGGTTTGGGGCGTTTAGGCAACGATTTAAATTGATTCAAATGCTCATAGCTTCCTCAACACAAGCAGTTGCTAGGATAAACGCATCAAATAAATACCTGTTTTATAGAAGTAGCATCATTTCACACTAAACATTTGAGAAAAAAATCCAACCTTTAATTGAAGTACATTTATTCAGTGAAAAATAAATCAACTGAACATCTGCTAATATTACTAACATCAATGGTAAGAAGAAGTCTTTCTAGCTGAAACCACACATTTCTTCATCCAGAGAAGAACAAAACTAGTGGTTTATTTCAAAGAGTTAATGATGTCTTCCACTCTGTGTGTGAACCCGGCCCACAGCATCACAGGTCCTTCACATGTTTAACGGTGGCAATGAGGGGCTTTTCCACATAATTTCAAACCACGTGTCTTGGGTATATTCCCATTTCAGCCTTTGCTCATTAATCATTTCCTTGAACCCAAAGTTTCGGGGGGGGGGGGGGGGGGGATAGCATTTCTATAGAGTTTGAGGAGGATGAAGGGAAAGACTTTCTAGCCGTTGAAAAAATATTTTTCCGTGAACACTTGGAAACAAGGCAGTAGGAGTTGTGCCTACAAATGTTCTCACAAACGTAAATATTTTCTCAGGTAAAATAAGTGAATGACATTAACAACTGTAGTGTTTAGCTTGAAGTGTTTCGATGAACAAACAAAGCCATGCAATGGTTCACATGTGCTGCTTGATTCTTTTGTGATCTCCTGGATGAGTTCTTGTACTCTCCAGAGTACTTCTCTTAGTCACTCTTAAAGAAAGATCCCGTTCTTCTATATTTTCTCCATGTGTAAATACTACGTAGCTCTTAGAAATTGCTTTTTAAATCTTTCCAGGCTCATCTGTTCTTTGATTTCTTTAGATCAGGGTTTGATGTGTTTCATTCTGAGAGTTTGCGGCCCACTTCATGCTGTTTGGGTTTTATTCAAGTGATTTATTGATCAGGCAGTAAGTAGGCTTGAGTGCCACCAGTTAAATTAAACCCAGCTTCCCAGAACTTGTGTTTAATCACAGTTAATGCATGATTTAACAAGGGCAATAACTTCTTCACACAGGGGTCTGGCTGGTTTGGAAAGTTTCTCATTTTCCTTTAAGAAATGAAATCATCATTTGAAAAGTGCTTTTTGTCTAACACCTTTTCAAAGCTCTGCTTGCAGATCAAACAGTAACGCACGCAGTGGGTGAATCAGGATGTTTTCCTGACGAGTCATGAATTCGAAATGAAAGCAGAAGCAAACAAGCTGCATGAACTTAGAGGATTTTGGACGGCTGGAGGGTAGGTATATTGACAGACCACTTGTAGCAGCTCTTCATTATCCGTAAAAAGCAAACAACGCAGCGCTGGGGTCATGCTGTTTGTTGTTTGTTTCCCCTAGGTGCTGTCAGGATAGTCTGCGGTGAGATATGAGCTTTAACAAGCTGCTTTAGCTTCTCTGGCAAAGAGGTGAATGACTCTAAAAAAAAAAAAACACACACAAAAAACAGAAATAGTGGTTGAGGCAGCCCAGAGCAACAATGTCTCTTTCTATTTGAGCAAACCGAGCCCTGATGATTCATCCGCCAAATCCTGACAGGTCCTTACAAAGAACAAGACCTATGACAAGCAGGACCTTAAAAAAAAGAAAGTTTAACGTTGTTTTATGTGAGATTTCTTTTTTTTTTTTTAGGTTAACCCACATTGTAAACATTACATTTCTATTAGAGCAGATGAGATACCACAATTCCAATGCATAAATTGTCTAAAGTGGCGAGATGATCATTTTGTCATTATCATCAAAACGATTCCAAACCTCTTTCTTGCTCCTCAGAAAGCACTGAGGGCAGCTGCTGCTGTGAATGTGGTGATGCAGGGACGTTGGCTGGCGGCGCGTATCAAACTCAGAGAACATTTAATGTAACAGCCATGACAGATTACATGTGACAGCCGACACGTACGCAGGCCTGAGACCTCCAGGCTCAGGTGGCCCCAGTGTCAGGCGCACACGCACACACTAAAGTGCCCCATTTGGATTTGAATCTGCTTTTATTAAGTTTATATTCAATGTATTCAAACACACACTCACACTCTTTCAAATCCACACCATTAAAAAGCTGTAGATTTATTTTGTTGTTTCGTTTTCCATGAATCTCAAACAAACTTTATGATGAAAAAAAAACTTTATGATATTGTGCCTTGTAAAAGAATTTATACCCCTTGTACTTTTTCCCATTTTGTCACGTCACACCCTAAGCCTCAGTGTGTTTTAATGAGGTTTTAATGTGATAGACCGGCAGAAAGTAACACAAGATTGTAATGAGGAAGATTTTTTTTATTACATGGTTTTAAACATTTTCCACCAGTAAAAATCTGAAAAGTGTGGTGTGCATTTGTATTTATCCATCTTTACTCTGCCACCCCTAGATGAAACACAAGTGGTTGCCTCTAGAAGTCCCCTGATTACACTGGATTAAACCGGCTCGGCATAATTACAGCCGTCTGTAAAGGTGTCAGAGGTTTATTAGAAAACAACATGTGGAGTAACAGCATCACGAAGACCAAGGAACACAGAAAAAGTTGTGGAGCATCGCTCAATCCGTCATCCGAAAACTCAACTGCGACCCTACCGAGACATTGGCCGTCCGTCTGAACTGGCAACAGATCCAAAGGGTCATAAACGTGGCCCAAAAGATCGTTGGCTACCCTCTCCCCGTAATTTGAGAACTTCCTGCTGTCTCAGAAAACCCTTACCGTCACGCCGACTACAGATCAATCAATGCAAGGAATAGCAGCTTCAAAAACAGTTTCAGCAAAAGCTAAACTCCATACAGCCAGAATCAAAAGGGATATGCAATAATGAGAATTGTGCCATCAGTATTACCGTATTTTTCGGACCATGAGGCGCACCGGATTATAAGGCGCACTAAATATTCTTCCCAAGTGTGTAATAAAAGTTTATAGTGTGACACCGCGTAGGCAGTTGTAAAAATTGAGCTCTGCACGTACCTGTATGTGCGGAGTCCGTGCAGAGTTCGCCTTGAGCACGCCTGGAGTATGTGGGGTCCTTTACATGAATGTACTTCTAGTTTAGACATTACAGTCAGGCAGTCTTTTAGACAGCTCAGGGGTCCAATCAGGTAGTGACACAGTGTACCGCAAGGCTCCGAATAGCCATTGAGCGGAGCGGCTTCGTTGTTTACCAAAGTGGTACTTACAAATTTTAACAGATTTTTCAGCGCATTGTACAACATAAAATTGGCCAGTAAGCACAACAGTAATCATATATAAGGCACACCATCAATTTTTGAGAAAATGTAACGATTTTAAGTGCACCTTATAGTCCAAAATATATGGTAATGTACTTGTTTTTATTTTATCTTTCTAATGAACTGCTTCTTTTATATTTATTTTATATAACTCATTTCTCTATGCAGTGAGCTGTTAGCTTTTTCAAATTTCATTGTACTCTTGTCAAAGACTGCATGATATCCTATTAGACTCTATTTTATTCTTTTATAATTCAGTGGTTTAGGTCAAGATATACAGTATTTTTGTTTTACAATGGCCCAGTCAAAGTTCCTTTCTAAATCTTATTGAGGATCTGCAGCAACACCAAAGCATTTATGTTCACAGATTGATGGAGCTGATCGAAACTGAGCTATTTTGCAAAGAAGAAATGGTGAAAACTTCAGTGTGCAAAAGGTGCAAAATCAACCCAAATGTCTTGCAGCTCTAATAGCAACCTGAGGTAAATCCTAAAAAAAAAAAAACATTAAAGTTTATGTTTGTTAACATGACAAAATATGAAAAGGTGCAACATTATTCCAATATACCTAACTCACGGTACATTACAGTAAATCTAGTTATACACCAATATGTGGCCGGCAACAATTAGAAATGACAAACAAAAAGTCATACATAACAGTTTCCGCCAATAACAACAGAGATAACTGAGCTGAGTTTACAGATGTCTGCTACATGTAAATACTTCTGCAGGTGGTGTCTAAAACCCAACACTGAATGCATACAGTTATGTCAAGAACTATATTGTGACTTTGTAGGACTATAACTATCAGAAGGCTAATAAGAAGTAGCAGATCTTTTTTTTGCATTGAAGAGCCCTGTTTCCCCTCTGAGAGATTATATCTGTTTTCTGCACATCCTCAACAAGTTTCCTTTTTTGAACTTGAACCCTGAACCTTCATTAAGACCTGTAAACCCCCTGACGGTGGAGCCGAGCAGGTGCTCAGACTCCGGTGAGGCTTTCGTTCAGCGTGGAGATGTGATCGATCATGCAGAGCTGTCTGTGGCTGCGGCTAGTCTGCCTGGGCCGCTGGTGCAGCAGGAAGAGGCGTTTGGCGGCGGCCCTGTACTTCCGGGACATGAGGTTATAGACGACGGGGTTGATGGAGGCGCTGAGGTAGCAGAGCACCATGGAGGCCATGTTGAAGTTCTGGCTCAGCATGGCCGTCTCGTAGTCGTCCACCTGGGCGAAGAGGTTTCTGCCGATGTGGTAAGGCAGCCAGCAGATGATGAAGGCCAGCACCACCACCACTGAAAGGCAGGAGATGGGGTACATCAGAACGAACAATTGAGAAGTTAGGACGAAAACAATATTCACACGTTGCCTGTAAAACTACAGTCAAAGACAAAATGACAAAAATGAGTTATATGGCAGGTAGCGTTAAATAATTTCGAGTCTGCAGTTCCCGCCATCTTCCCCCTGGTGGTGACATAAGAACACAGCAACAAACAGAAGTTTTACCTAAAACAACAGTTAAATCATTTAAAATACCCATCACATGCTAAAAAAAACATTTATATGCAACCTGTTTAAATGAAATGGAAATATAAATGGGGAAGCTGAGAGCAGATGTCTTCTTGCTCATGTTTTTGTACAAGCCTGAGTTAGTACTGTGGCACAGACAGACACCGCAGGAAGCTAGAAAAACCCACACTTCATTTTAATGACATGGGTATTGTGTTTAATGTGAAGTACCGTTTTGGTGACTTCGTGGCACACATAGCATTTTGCATCCTGAAAGATTTTTCGGTCTCAGCTGACGGATTTTTTTGCCTTGTTCCCTATATGGCTTTTGTAAAATGCAGACACTAATTGCTATGGCTTTCCGCTGTCTTCTTGCCACTCAAAAGGTCAAATATTTGGCTCCATTACTAGCTGTCTGGTCTCACAACTGAACTATGGATCTCTGCAGCTCCTCCAGAGTTACCACGGGCTTCTTGGCTGCTTCTCCAATTAATGCTCTACTTCCTCTGACTTCTCAAAGACTTTATCTGAGGCCTCTCTGGTGTGTTCCTCCACCTTCTTGATGTCGTTTGCTCACTAGTGATCTCTAACCAACCTTTTAGGCTTTCACAGAAAAGCTATATTTCATTTGGATTAAATTTGGCCCTTTTGTTGTACTGGATTTTATTTGTGGGGTACAAGAGTAAATGGGGCTGAAAACACATGAGTGCAACAGCTTTTCAGAATTTTTTTCTAACATATGTTGAAAACTACGTCCTTTCACTTCCACTTCATTCTTTATGTATTGCTCTGCTGTATAAAATACCAATACAATGCATTCATGTTTTTGGTTGTTATATGAGAAAAGATATGACAGGGGCACTTCAGCAGTTTATCTGTCAGGTCTTATAGAAAGCTAATAATGCACGTATGGATGTGTTGGTCTTGTACCAGTCAAGTGTAGTTATTGTGTGTCTTCTTTAGTTTTTAATTTCACAAAGAAGTTTTATTTAATCCTACCGGTTGAATTGAGAAAAGTTCCCCAGGCTATGCACAGTGTTGGCAATAAAGAAGTGGAAAGATTAGACCGTGATTAAAACCAAACTGATCCAATCAAATCTGCTGCTGTCTGGCAATACATTGATATAAGTTACCTGACTGATGTGATTTATTCAAGATTCCGAACAATCTTTTGACCTTTCCTCAGGCATCTTAAAGTACTTGTATGTTTTACACAATATTAGACGAACACTGACTTTTGCACTACTAGCAAGAAGTCACATTATGCCAACATTTAACACTATCCCTTTGGAGATGCATTCAGTAGAGATGCAGTACAGTTCATTGAGGAAACCAGGAAAACCGGAAAGACCTAAATCCTAAACCCGATTAAACATCTGTGGGGCAGCTTCAAACGAAAGGTGCAGCTCCGTGACGCCATCACTGAGGAGTGGAAAGAGGATTCCTGTGAGAACCCGTGAAGCTCTAGTCAACTCCATGCCAAAGAGACTTAAGGCAGCGCTGGGAAACAATGGCGACCACACAAAATGTTGGCACTTTTGGCACAACACGGACATTTTCATTCCGGGGTGTACTCGCTTTTGTTGCCAGCCGTTTAGACATTATTGACTGAGAGCTGACTTATTTTGACAGCAAATTACCACGTTGTACCAAGCTGTACAATGACTACTTTACACTGTATCAAAATGAAAAGAAATAATGAGATATTTATACAAATGCAATGGGTGGATTGACTTTCATGAGTTATTGTACAACTTGAGTAGAAGAATCTGTTCACAGGACACCAATGTATCATATGCTAGACATGTCTGGTCTCAAAAGTGGTAAGAACAAAACAAGAAGAACTTTCGCTTGTAGTTTAGCACAAGCCAAGTCTGACATGCAGCAAAATGTACATTTTTGGGCCACGTTCCTACTGCTATGTGAGCTGGAATGCTACACACACCAAACCCAAATAAAAACATGGCAGTGGCGGCATCATGCTGTGGGGTTGCTTTTATCCAACAGATAAGGACGTACCATCCAAAAGCGTGCAATTGGAATTGCAACAAAAAGCATTTTTCAAAGTATTGAATCAACATAAAACCCAAACGCATGGCACATTGTTTAATAGCATTATTAAAAAACCCTTGCCTTCACATTTAACTATGACTTTGTGGATCAGTCACAAAAAAATCCCACTACAATAAAGGTTGTGGTCGCAATATGGAAAAATTTATGAACATTTCAACTGGTATGTATACTTTTGCAAACAGGGCTTTAGCTGCAACCTGTTTCAACACCAACGTTGTTTTTTTTAACATAACAAATGCAGGTGAAGGAGTCAATTAGAGGATAAATGCTGGAAATGTTCAGCATGCAGAAAACACTCTGCAAACCCAGCACAGAACAGAGACCTGTGTGATATGTGAGCTAATCACTGAGTCACCAGGGCTGATCAGGAAACCACTGCAGATAAAACCATTATCAGTTTGTAATGGAGGCCCTAATTTCTGCCAGGACAATAAATGTCAGCACTGTAATTAAAGGGAGGTGTTTCTGGCCTAATTACTTAAAAACAACGGCATGCACAAAGTGAGCAGATGCCAGAGTTATGGCAGAGTGATTCAATGATTTAAAAAAAAAGCTGCCCAGGACTGCAGTAGCAAGAGAATTACTATTAAAGCTGATTTATTTAGCTTTGGGTTTGGTTTTTTGACAAATGTGGGCTGTAGGTTTGACATCATGAATCCTGCTCAGTTTCTTTTCACACCAAAAATAATAATGGAAGCATCATGATGAAACATTTGGAAATAAGGTCTGCACCATGTAGCAGGAGAGCTTCAAATTAGGCCAATCAGAATGAGCGTCGGCAGGACATGATTAGCTAACCGACTAATTAACCAGATCACATAAAGCACAGAGCACATAGCACCAGGACTCGCTTTTATCAAATCCAGAGCAAAACACTGGATAGTCATGGTGCTGCAGGGACATGGAAGTTTTCTTTTTAACCTGAAGAATTGTGAGCGGCTGATTAAAACAATCAGCTCGAGCTGTTCGATAATGCTCCTGACGGCGGGGCAGAAAACCAGAAGTCCTGGATTCCAGTCTGTCAGGCTGGTATTTTTATGGCTCCAGCTACGCCGAAAGGCAAACTGGCTGTGCAAACAGGTGGATTTCAGCCTTAAAAGCTCTTTGCCTACAGAGACACGATCAGAATGCTGCCATTACTAAATATGTTTGTCTTAGACTCAGGGGATGAAGCGCAGGAAACAAGGATGACTTACACCATGTTTTTTTTTCTTTGTGAAACTGTGTGGAAACAAATCTTTTTTTTTGCAGGCTCTCTGAAGATGATTACCTTTGGGTTTATTTAGAGAGTAAACACAGAGCTTTGGAAAATCTTCTGGGTGTTTCTTTGTATTCATGAGGTTTTTATCTTCATTTATTAATCTGATGATTATTAATTAAATGTAACATATAGAACTTGCTTAGGAATCCAGGATTTGCATTATTCATCCAACTCTTTGGTAGCCCTAACCTTAGACATTAGGCACTGTAAGCTATTATTTTAGGTTAAAACCAACCAACCAAGGATGCTGGGTCAATCCCAGACCCGGATGGTCCCCTATCTGAACCAGGACTGAGCCAGATGACCCAAATGATGTTGTTGTTGTTAACCTGGTTGTTTTAGAGTGTAGTTAAATAATAGATAATGAACAACTCTTAACTAAACTACTGACGTTTGATAAATCAACAATCAGGGAAGTGACTTTATATGGTAGGTGGAAAAAAAACATAACGAACAATGCAGGAAGGAAAAATGGACAGACAGAGGGAGGACTGATTGACAGATAGATAGATTGATAGATGGAGAATAAACACACGAATTAATAGAAGATCATCTGTTAGTGATTGATTAAAAATCAGATCAGACAGACGAACGAACAGACAGATAAAAGGATCCAGTGATGGATTTTAGGGATTGAACAACATAAAACTAATTTTCCTGTTTGGTTTTTGCTCTATTTTGTTGTTTACTTTAATTAATCTTTAATTTCCTGACCTTTCAAAACTGCGGAGAACCCCAGAAAATAACTCAGTTTGCAGTCCCATTTTACCGATTCCTTATATTTCTTTGAATAAAGCTTTCTGGGAGGACAATGTTTCTACCGAGTCACTGTTTTCAATCGAGCTTAACGGGGTTCACTAAATTCTTCTAAATTTAAATTCTATGAGACTCGGTTGCAGGAATACAGAGTAGACAATGGTTGGATGGACGGACGGACGGACGGACAGGTGGATGGATGGACGGACGGACGGATGGACGGACGGATGGATGGATGGATGGATGGGTGGATGGATGGATGGATGGATGGATGGATGGATGGATGGATGGACGGACGGATGGATGGATGGATGGATGGACAGATGGATGGATGGATGGATAGATAGATGGATGGAAGGATGGACGGACAGACGGACGGACAGATGGACGGATGGATGGATGGGTGGATGGATGGATAGATGGACGTATGGACGGACGTATGGACGGACGTATGGATAGATGAAAGGATGGGTGGACAGTCGTCTCTGCTGGGAGATGACTCACCTAGGATCTTGACTGTTTGTCTGTGGGACCTCTCTCGGGCCAGAGTGCAGGGCCCCTGCATGTCGTTTTTGCTCTTCCACAGCTTGCAGCCGATGGAACCGTACAGGAAGATGAGGCAGAGCATCGGGCAGAAGAAGTAGGTGGTGGACACCCACAGCATGATGTGCAGCTGTCCAGAGCTGATGGCGTAGCTGGTGTGCTTGCACTGACCCGTGTCGTAGTCGGGGTGTGTGTCGTTGTCGTACTCCACGCCCACCAGGAAGAGCGTGGGCGCAGCAGAGGCCAGGGCAAAGCCCCACAGGGCCACGATGATGTACTGGACCCGCCGTCGGGTCACCATGACCTTGCTCCTGAGCGGGAAGCTGATGGCCAGGTAGCGCTCAATGCTCAGAGCGGTGATGTGAAGGATGGTGGCCGAGGTGCAGCCCTCGAAGATGTAGTGGTAGAAGCGACACACCGCCTCCCCAAAAACCCAGGGCACGTACTTCCACAGGCGGTAGAGGTCAAAGGGCAGGCAGAGGAAGATGATAAGGTCAGACACCGCCATGCTGGACAGGTACAGGTTGGTGGTGGTCTTCATGTCCTTAAAGTGCTGAATGATGAGGATGGTCATGGTGTTGCCCGTCACCCCAATGATGAAGATGAGGATGCAGATGACCGTGACGGGGATGAGGGTGGAGGCTGGGAACAGGGAGCCCTCGTAGTGGTGGTCGTCTGTGTTGTACTGGTCCATGGCCTCTGCTGCACCAGCATGAAGGTCCACTGGGGGTCTGGCCCAGGGCATACCAATCCCACTGAATGCTGCACAGGGCGCTAGGAAATCTGCTCTCAGGAGACTACAGTGGTGAAAAAAAAAACATAACCAGATATAAATGACATAACATAACCACCATAAATGAAAATGTCAGGCCGATCATAGAACATAAACAGAAACCAAAGGAAGATAATCCTCATTCATGGACCATATATCGACAATATTCACTTGATTTTTCTCAAACTCCAAAAAAAGAGGATCAAAACACAGGTCAGTCTGAATAAATTAGAACATAATTGATCATTCCTGCAGTAATTCAATTCAATGACTGTGAAAAGTTTAGTAAAGTCCTTTTCCCTCCACCAGACTTTCCATTAACATCGTTGCATGAAGCACTCTGCAAACAACCAGCTTCTTTAAAAATAACCTTTTGTGGCTTACCCTCCAGTTAACATGTCCCCTGTGATAGAGTGGACCACAACATAACGTTTCTGTTTTAAAATACTTTTTATTGGTCTTTCAATTTTTACCAAAAGGTGAATTTTAGGTTTTAATTTATTGTAATTGTCAACATTGAAAGGAAGAAATGACTGAAATATATAACTGAATAACTTGGAGTAACAACAAATCTGAACATGAATTGTGCTTTATTCTTAACTGGATTACTGAAATATATTATGTTATTGGTAAAATTCAAATTTATTGAAGTGCCTTTTTACTTGGTGTTGGATGCTGTGTTGATGAATACTTCTCAGTTCCTGATTCCCTGAACTAATTCTGCAGTTATAAAACACGTAAGTAATTGTCGATATTCCCATGGTAAATAGATGATTAGCATAAATCACTGGTAACTTGAGAAATTACAAAAGCATGTCATAATATACCCTATGATATAAACTGTTGTGGTAAATAAAAAAAATAAAATAAAAACTTTTTAAACCACAATGTTGAGTCCTCGAAGCCAAAAACTCAAAAGGAGCAAAATTTACAATCTTTTTTTTTTACCTGAACAATGGAGGCGGTTCTTCTCTCCTTCTTAACTTTTCCTGGTCTCTGTGTGCCGGTGGAGAGCAGCAGCAGCTGAGGGTGATTCACGTGAAGTGGCAGCGCCTGCCCTGATGCTCAGAGACCTATCCTGTCCAGATTACCTCTCCTGCATGGAGAGATAATGAAACAGCACCTCCTGTGCAACACCCTGAGGAGTGTGTGTGTGTGTGTGTGTGTGTGTGTGTGTGTGTGTGTGTGTGTGTGTGTGTGTGTGTGTGTGTGTGTGTGTGTGTGTGTGTGTGTGTGTGTGTGTAATGATCATAATCAAATGATGACAGGACAGATGAGGGCAAAGAGGGATCTTGAGGTAATACCACTGCGGCAGGCTCCCTTTACTGATGCTCCTCTCAGTATGAATTTATCAGCAATAGAGAGGAAACAAATGAGACTTAATTTATGCGACAAAATTGTAAATAAAAATCTGATGCTGCATATATTTTAGTCTATCATACTTTTTTAATCTATACTATTAATAGAAGTAGTAGTAATATATATATATATATATATATATATATATATATATATATATATATATAAAATGTTCCCCATTAAACCACCTGAGCGTTGATTCAGTAGGATGCTTCAGGATATTGTCCTGCTGGAAGGTGAATCTCCGTCCCAGTCACGAATCACAGGCAGCCTGACACAGAATATCTCTGTGTTTTGCCCCATTCATCTTTCCCTTGAGTCGGACCAGCTTCCCAGTCCCTGATGCTGACAAACATCCCCGCAGCATGATGCTGCCACCGCCATGTTTCACTGTGGTGATGCTGTTCCAGGGGTGATGGCACCTGTTGGATTTCTGCCAGACATTGCAGTTTTCTCTGTGGCCGAAAAGTTCCATTTTAGTCTCATCCGTCGCCTTTTCTGTCTTTTCTATTGCCAAAATCAAAACTTGCCCTCCTATTTTTAACACTAACTAATAAGCTTTTTTTCTGGCCACTCTTCCAGAATGCCCAGTTCATCTCACTTGTTGGTTGCACCAGAACTTTTTAGGCCATTCATATCAAAGGTACTGAATTAATAAGGAGCAGAGAGGGTTGAATGTGTGAAATTTGGGGGGATTAGAGATTTCTAAAGCGCTTTCAGTATTTAAAAAGTTTAGCTCTTGCAAACAAAAGTTCAATACGAGACATTGTTCCAGTTTTGAAATAAATGTAATCATTTTAAAAGCTTTTTTTTGTTAAATCAGGTTTTTGGAGTGGATTCTGGAAAGTAACAGGCTGCTCCAGTTTTTGCAACAAGATGTGTATTTTTAGTTCCTGATCAACAGGTTTTCCATTTTTACGTCCCAAGCAGCATCAGTCAACTGCAGATTGGACGTCTGCTCGACTGTTGTCTTGTTTTGGGTCAGAGCTCTTCAATGCCTGGGAAATAAATGAACCTTTGCAGCAAGAGACACTGACATGAGGGTTTATTGTATGCATGAACTGAAGTAACCCTTATCTGTATGATCCACTCAGACCTCAGAGGGTCAGCTAGAACCCCCCTCCCCCGTTGCTGTTTGCTAATGTCACAGCAACACAACAGGGAAGACTTGCATGTTTTCTTTCAGGAGTTTCATCTCTCACCAAGAGCCAATGCTGGGAACAAAGAATTGAGCGAGCCCCCCCCCCCCCCCCTCGCCCTCATCCATCATGGAGGATGCGATTACCACATGCGTGCTCAGGCTGTGAAAAGGAACCGCTGCATCTTTTTCCAGAAGCTCCCTACCAGTGTCTTAAGGAAATATTTGAACTCTCAATATGCTTTGCACAGTAGTTTAGGATTATTTAAAAAGAAAATCCTCCGGGAAATGCCTGGATGCTGTTGCTACATGAGGCCAGGCATTATCGTGGATCGTGGTCTAAATCAATGGGTTTCATCCCTCATCATCCCATCATTTATCCTCTACAGGTGAGTGTGTGTGTGTCACCACCAAACCCCATCATGTTGAACAATGTTGCATTTTTTTTTTCACCGCAGCTTCTCCCAGACCCTTTCATTTCTGTCTCATTAGCTCAGAGTGAATCTGCTCTCATGTGTGAAGAGGTGCCAGTGCTTGCACCTGCCAGTTCTGGTGTTCTCTGGTAAATGCCAGTTGATCTCCATGGTGCTGAACACAGAACCTACCCGAGGACGCCGGGCCTTCAGGAAGTCTCTTTTCGGTGGTTTGGTCAGAGGCATTCACCTCGGTGGTCGATTGAATGTCACTTTGTGGGGCTCTGGCAGTACTCATCCTGTTCCTCTTTGCACAAAGCAGCAGCTACTGGTTCAGCTGGTGGGTCGACGACCTCCGACGGCCCTGCCCAGCTCTCCTAGAGAAGTTGCCCGTCTCCTGGAATCTCCTCTTCGCTCTTGAGGCTTAGCTGGAAGACACAGCAAACTTTCTGGCGATGGTGGAGTTGGACTGTCTGTGCAGCCAGTGCAGGTATCCCCTCATGCTACCAGTAGTGACAAGGAGCCTGCTCAGATGCAAAACTACTGAAAAACAGTCAAATAAAATGAGAAGGAAACAAAATGTCTGTGACCTCCAGCTGCAAAACCATTTATTTTTGGGGTCGACCCCTTTAGTGCACCTCTGGTTTCTTTACCGACAGAACAGACGGCTCTTCTACTGAACTGACCAGATCAATATCCCAGAAGTTTAACTGACTTGATATTAAACTTTGATTAAAAAGTGTTCCTTTAATTTTATCTTTTGAGCACTATCTATAAAGCCAAAATAGAAAAGTTGGCAAAAAAACATATACCACCAAAGCCCCAGATTAAAAAAACTAAAACAAAACCTTTAAAATTTCTAGAGGGTATACCTTTTTTTTTTACTGACTTTAAAAGAGTATTGATTCACAGCCCTGAGGAACTTCCCTACTCATTTTATTTATGGTCACATATAGTGAAACCGCCCGTAGATGTTGGTCGTATGACAGAGTTAGGTGAATATTTTGAGCGGAAATATTTCTCTTTAGGACCTGTGGTTCTTACAATAACTTGCTGAATAAACTTTTAGAAGAAGGCAGCTGAAAGTAGTTTTGTTTAATAGAAAGGCCTGAATCACAGAAATTTGTTGAGGCAAAAAAACAACAAAAAACCGCAAACGACAGCTTGCGTTTAACAGTATTTAAATTGCAGCGGTCACACTTCTCTTAATAACGTAATAAATACATTTTGCCATTAGAAAAATCTGAACTTCCTTATATCAATTCCATTCAACTTTATTTATATACGCCAATTCACAACACGTCATCTAAAGGCACTTTACAAAGTCAGACTCAATCAAATCCTCCACACAGATAGGTCAAAAAGTTTCCTCTCTAAGGAAACCCAGCAGGTTACATCAAGTCTTAACAAGCAGCATTCACTCCTCCTGAAAGAGCGTAGAGCCACAGTGGACAGTCGTCTGCATTGTTGATGGCTTTGCAGCAATCCCTCATACTGAGCATGCATGAAGCGACAGTGGAGAGGAATTCAGGGCATATGTTTGGGCTACTTCATGTAGTCAGACAGGTACCATTTAAATTATTTCTTACAGTGAACAAGTCTGGGTGTGGTTGTGAAATTGATCTGCTGGTCTATTAATTCATGATTGGAGGAATTAAATCTTTTTTTTTTTCCCAAACCTTTGATGATTTGAATTGCAGTTAAAACAAAGAAAAAGCAGAATTATGTAAGGTGGCACATATCTTTTTAATAACGATATAAGCAAAAAAGTTTTTAACTCAGTATACCAATGTATTTTGATAAAGTTCCTGTCTGATAGTTAAATGTAAAAATGAGAAACACTTTTAAGTGGACTAATAGTCATATTGATTAATAATACCATAATTCTGTCTTTTAATCCTCTACATGTGTATTACATGTAAATTCAGATTTTAATCTCAGGATTCTTACTATATTTTCCTCAGAATTCTGACTTTAATCTCAGAATTTAATTTTTTTCCTCAAAATTATGACTTTCAAGTCATTGATTGATGATTTAATTCTGACTTTCAAGTCAGAATTTTAGGGGGAAAGGTCAGAAGTCGTAAGATTATTATCAAAATTCAGACTTTAAATTCAAAATTCAGACTTTCTTTTCAGAATTCATAAAACTGACTAAACACATCCGACAGAAAAATGCTGGACGTTTTTTGATTAGAACCAACAGGAAACCAAAGACAGACACGCTCAAACTTCACCCATGATGAAGAATTATAAATCTTTTATTGTGCATGGATCTTTTTGTAGATATCATGGCTATACAGATACACTTTAGATACATATCTATGATTATACATTTTTCCCATAACGAACATTGTAAAGTGATATGTCTGGTAGTATGTATACTATAACAAATCTTTTTGGAATGTACGGTGTATGAGGTAACTGCAAACATTAAAATTACATAAAAATGGTCTTTTATTTTTGTGCATATTTTACTCATTTTTGTAGTTTTTTTTTTTATCATTATTTTTGAGTTCTCTCTAGCCAAAGGGTAGCAAGCCCAACGGTGAAGAGGTGTTAAAATGGCACACTTTGCGATCGCTATCAAAAATAAGAATTTCAATTCTTTCAGTGACAAAGAGGAGACATTAGAATGTCTGAAAGACCAAATCATGTAATTATTCAAGACGTTTTGCAAGGTACCTGCGTTCCGTTTCTATTTTCTTCCCCACGTTTTTACAGCGGCAGCAGCGGCGATCTGCTCAACAACACTAGACCTTACAGCCAGACGACCACTGACGGCGCGTCAGCGTCGCCGATCTGTCACAAATACTCAACATACAGAGAAAAAGGCAAATTTTTTAGATTTGCATGATAACACGTTTATGCATCCACCACCTGCATTCCATGATTCATGACGACTCAGGGTTGTTTGAATCTTCTGTGGAGAGTATTAACATATATTACTTCAACATTATAAAAAAATATACTTCACACATGTATGAACTGACAAACGGAACAGAACAGAAATCTTAATATAAAGAACTACTTTTCATTTTCTTCTCAGGATTACATATGTTAACCGATACCAAATGAATGCTGCAAAGTAAAATAAAATAAAACACATTTTAGTGTTTTCTAACACTAAAAAGGAAAACATCCAAACTTAAAAGTAAATTAAGGAAAAAAAAAAAAAATCTTCAGATACTGTTTTTTCCCCTCTCCAATTAAGGCCTCTGAAACAACTGGTGTACAGATTTTTTTTCTTCCTTTTTTAAACTTTTATTCCTGCTGATAGATGAGCTGTTTCAGTGACACGTTATGCAATACTACAGCTTTTTAAAACACCCGAAACACAAGTAGGGCTTGCACAATCTCAAAGTGTGCTCTATAAAATGCATCACAAGACCAAAAACAAATGCAGTCAGTCAAGATTTTCTTCCACTAAGGTGCAAAAATCAATTACCAAGGAGAAAACAAAATAAAACAACATACGAGAAAGCATACATTTTTTGTGCTGAACGACAATATTTCAGAGTAAAGCAGCTGAATGATTGTAAAAACAAGCTACAGTATAACTATATGATAGTAAAAATAATTAGAATTCACTGTTAGTTTGGTTTTTGTTTTCTAACTTTATACTTAGATTCTTTTTTTTTTCTTTTTCTTCTCCATAAACCTGCTGATCTTCATGTCCTCGCTGTACAAAAATATACGAACATTTCTCCAGCCGTTTTTGCATCCTTGAACATTCTGATCTTGAAAAAAAAAACGGTTGAAAAGTGCTAAATGAACGCTCTATAATGTGATAGAGATATTTTCTGTGTTTGTAACTCCTGCATGGATTGGGGTGCAAGGGGTTTAGGTTCCTTCATCTGGGCGCGAAGCCCTCCCAGCCGTCTGAGCTGTGGCACGGCCTACGTAGAGTACACACACCAGGACACCCACCTCACTGTGCAAACACTGGCCCTTCAGGTCCCACAGTCAAAAAGCACGTCGGCTAAAGACAGAACCTACAAACTATTTTTGGAACACATCTATCAAAAACAGTTTCATACTGGACATGGAAATGGAAATATAAATATGGACAGTTTCTATACATTTCGTTAATGCGGCATCTTCCCCCAAAACTCTTTTCCCAAAAAGGACCCGCTACGCTTTCAGAAGTCGTTCTGCACAGGAGGCTGACCGCTATGGACTATAAATCTGAACTGAATGGGAACCGCAACTTTGGAGCGGGGTGACAAGAGTTAGGAGAGTCCGGAAGGAATCACAGGTGCCAAATGAGATGTTACATCCCCGATTGATAACACACGTCCCTCTCCTGCTGCACCCCGTTTCAGCAGCTAACGTGATTACGCCGTCCAAACCGGAAAACAGTTAAAGTACAAAACAGAGAACACAAAACAACAGAGAGATGACGGGAGGAGAAAAGGGGGGAGAATAAAGCTATAACCCAGCAGCCGAGGTGCCGCAGACTCCTCATTTAATGACAAAGTACTGGATGACAAAAGCGATGAGGATGGCGATGACGGCGAAAACCATGAGGAGGAGGAAGGCGCACTGCTCGTCCGTCAGGCTCTGTCTGGTTCGGATGGACTCCGCGCTGGTCCTCGAGCCGGGCCCCGCGGCGCCGCTGCTCGACACCGCATCGTTTCGCTGCGGGGAGAGGGTCACCGTGGGGCTGTAAGGTCCGCTCAGTTCTGTGGCGTCCTGGCACTGCCTGATGGCGCACACACGGAAACGATAGTCGCTGCTGGGCTGCAGGTTCTGGACGTGGAAGGATGTGGCAGAACCCTTAAAAGCCTGTGGAAAAAAAGAGGAAATATTTACACTTGAACGGCTCCATAAGTAAACTTGTCTCACAATCTACAAAGAAATGTTTAAAACTCAAATAGCACAGTATAAGGAATGAATTTCTCTTATTAATCTGACTTGGTCTGTTCTGAAGAAGGTATCGAGTCTGCCTCCTATGACACCCCTCTTCCCTTCCAGTTTTCTGATATCTCTGAAATGATCTGTAAATCTAAATCAACTACCTGCAGCCATGATCCAATTCCAACAACCCGGGTCAAATCTTGCCTTCAGGCTCTTGCCCCTTCGTAACCGCCATCATTCACTCACCACTCACCACTGGAATTGTTCCCGCTCTCTTTGAATCTCTTGGATCCAAACAACTTCACCCCATTTCTAATCTACCTTTTATCTCCAAAATACTTAAAAAAACAGTCGCCTCTCAACTTGGCTCCCATTTAATCCATAATGACCTTTATGAGCAATTCCAGCCCGGTTTCTGTCCCCCACCACAGCACTGAACTGCTCTCATAAAAATCACCAATGACCTCAAGATGGCAGCCGATTCTGGTTTAAGATCTATTTTCATTCTGCCTTTGATACAATTTCCCACTCCATCCTTCTCCACAGATTATCTTCATTTGCCATCACTGACACCCCCCTTGACTGGTTTCATTCTCATCTTTCCGGCTGCACTCAGTTCATTCACATAAAGGCCTTCAGTTCCCATCCATCCTCTGTCACAACCGGTGTGCCCCAAGGCTCTGTCCTAGGACTCCTCTTCCTTATTTACCTTCTTTTCCTTGGCAATATTTTCCAGAAATTCAACATTCATATTCACTGCTACGCAGATGACATGCAGGTTTATTTATCTAGTAAAGCAAATTGTATACTCCCACAGTCCTCCCTCACTTGCTGCCTTCTTAAAACTAGACGGTGACAAAACTGAGGAACCAAATCTGCATTATCCAAAGTTGACACTTTATCTCTTTCACTTGATTCATTAGTCGTCAGGGTCACCTCAGGTCAAGAGTCTGGGTGTCTCCTGGATAGCACTATCATTCATTTCTGAAATGCCTTGTACTTGTATAGCGCTTTATAAAGTCCAACTACAGTCACATACGCACATTCACACTCTGACGATGGTAGCCATAGCTGCCCTGGGGCAGACTGACTCAGGCGAGGCTGCCATACACCGGTGCCACCGGACCCTCTGACCACTGCCAGTAGGCAATGCGGGTCAAGTGTCTTGCCCAAGAACAACGACTGAGACAGTAGGAGCAGGGGGTCGAACTCCCTAACTCCTGCGCCTCCGTCACATCAATAACATCATCCGGTCTGCATATTTTCATTTGGAGAATGTTAATAGTCTTTGCCTCTCCCTTTCCCCGCACCCTGCATCATTTATTGTCCATAGCCTTGTCCCTTCCTGGATCGCCTACTTTAGATCTCTTCTCTTTCGCCTCTCTCAAAAATCACTTGATAAGCTTTAAGTAGTTCAGAATGTTCACATGATTACCAAAACCACCTCATGTCATCGCATCACCGCAGTCCTACAGCAGGTCCACTGGCTCCCAACTAGATTCAGAATACGATTTAAAATCCTTCTGTGCACATTCAAGGCCATCCACAACCTCGCTCTGCCCTATCTCTCTGATCTCCTTCACATCTCTACTCTCTCCTGCAACCTTAGCTCCTCCTCTTCCATTCACCTCACTGTTCCTCCTTCCCGTCTCAGCACCAAGTGGAACAGAGCGTTCTCTCACTCCCTTCATACATCCACAATACTGACACTATTTCTAACTTCAAGTCTAAACACATCTGTTCAAGAATGCCTACTAACTTTAATTGCCTACTCATTGAAACATTTTAATGTGTGTTGCTTTTTAATAATAATTTATTGTTGATATATTGATAAAATGTGTTATAATTATTCACTGTAAACATTAAGTGCACTACAAAATCAGTAGCCAACATAATTGTTGAGTTGAAAGGAAATGAAAAAGAAGCAGAAGATTCTCAGTCTGTAGATGTGGAAAAAAACTGGTGGAGACGTACCCTAAAATCTGACTTTGCAGCTGTAATTGAAAACCTGGAATAATTTCTTTAAAGTCATAAATATGGGCTACTTAGTGTTGGTCTATTGCATAAAATCCCAATCAAAAAAGAAATGTTTGTGGTTGCAACAATGTAAAAATTCATAGTGTTGTTGAAATAAGCCTATCTGCATTTAGCCGTTTAACAGTCTGATCTGCTAGAGGGACATGTTTTTATTGAAAAAACTACCAATAAAATTAAAATGAATTTGAAGTAACTCAGTATTTCATTGTTCAAAAATACAAATGCAAAAAAAAAAAAAGTAATAAAATCTATTCCAGTACCAACAGAGAATGGTGTAGGTGTAAGTGTTAAAATGATTCATATCTTGTTTATGTAACATCCAGCAAGCTTAAATTCTGCGTCAGGAATAATGTTTAACTCCAATGAGAGAAACAATAAGAATAAAACAATGGAGGCGTGATTCAGAAGCCCCATCCTTCAACTTTCTGATTCGATTGCCGTATTAGCATAGTCCTGCAGCAGTCATCATTCCATGTTAACGTGGCTGCAGGCCATCATGAGGGATGAATGTGCCGGTGGGGGCCAGACACCTGGGAAGCCTCATGGATCAATGACCTTTGCATAATGGGCAATTTAAATCCAGCAGTGACAATACAGAGCGCTGCAGCAGCACAGTGACAACAACACAGCCCTGAACCCATCTGTATCCTGATCTGCACCAAGCCGCCTCCGCGAAGGATGACGGGTCAGCTGAGGGTAATGTAAAGGAAATTAACTTTCGCTGCTACGCAGGTACCTGTTTGAACTCCGAATTTCCCATCATGCACTGTAGGCTGTAGATAACCGGGTCCCCCTTCATGAGCGGTAGGGCCTCCCATGAGACTTCGCATGAGTTTTCGTCGAGACGCTCCACTTTAGGGGCTGAAGGTGGAAAAAACAGGAAGGCAAACATAAGTCAATTCAACATGGGGGGAGAAAAAAAAAACACAGGCCCTGTTCAAAGAAGCTCAGAACCAAAAAGGACGAACGGCAACGCGTCTTCGGCTTCACTGGCAAAACGTTGGCGTCATCCCACGTCTAAGTAAAAATCCTCAAAGACCCTAAAGTTTTTTTTTCCTCAGCAACACCGAGAGGGTCAAGTATTGCAAAAATTAAACCAGAAGAACTTTTAAGGACATTTTGTAAAATGTAATGAAAAATGCCATCTCTGGTGAGGACTAAACTAGGACGGCCACGTTTATTCCTTCAGAAAATAGCTATAAAATAGTTTGATGAAGGGCTTAGTCCAGCAAGAGACTTAGTTTAAGTAGAACAGGTCGAGTTTAAAATCTAGATTTAAGAGGTTTTAGGACAGGAAGTCAGAGATTTTTTCCTCACAAAGACAAAGCTGCTAATTATTCCAAATGTATCGCCTAGAGAGAAATTAAATGTTTAGTTATAGAGTGAACTTTTATGTTTTGATGTTTAGAAATAAATAAAAAGTAGCTGTTAGGATAAATCTGTCTGATATTACGGCAATATTACATTTCCAGTGATCCAGAAGCGGCAGCTCCGTAACCGTGGGCTCTTCCAGACCAAATGCTTTTATTTTTATGATAAACAATCCTACAGAAAGGAACATTTTCAGCGTAACTAAAAATGTATATAAGGGCGCAGTGGGAGAGCACCCGCCCATATTCAGATGCCTCGGTCCTTGACGTAGCCGTCCCCTCTCTCAACTCCATATTCTGTTAAGCTTACTGTGAAATTAAAAAGAGCTAAAGAAAATTAATATGTAGATAAAATACATAGAATCTGGGGGATTACACTTTAATACAAGAGAAACTTGAACTGGGTACAAATTTATATCAGACGGTCAGAGCTTTACAAAATCAGTAACCGTGAACCAAACTGAGCAGATTTGACCTCTGATTGTGATGACCTGGTTGTTCTTAGCCATGTCGTCATAAAAAAAAGACATCCAACTTTAAAATCCCAAATAAATGCCTACAGCTTCACCCGATTTAGGATCACACCGCCAGAACAGGAAGGTGGCATTTTAAGCAACTGAGCTGCACTGTCAAAGCCCCTTCTTGGTCTCAGAACAGCTTACAAAGTATCCTGACTGTAGACTATAAGGGACCGAGTTCGAAGAAATGCAACATTAAACCACCGTTGCTCTGAAAAGTGGACCTCACAAAAGGTGGCTATCTGGCACATGACTGCAGATACAAAGGAGCTGCTGCACTGACAGTAAAGCCCACACCCTCGTTATTGACTCCACTGTGTGGGATCAAAAGAGGCTTTGCAGAGTCTGACAACGAACAGACCACAAAGCTCAACAACCGCTTTCCAGCCGACGAGCCCGTGGCTCCTGGGCCTTCTTCGAGTAAAAGACCAGCTTTTGTCAAAAGGGGTTAAAAGCTGAGCACATCAGCAGGATGTGTTTGTTGAATTGAATGAGAAGAAATGAAGTTGCACGGTACCTTTTACAGGAGGTGGAGGGGAGCGTGGGGTGGTGAATGTGTAAACACTGGAGAAGGGCCCTTCGCCCGCCTCGTTAAAGGCCTGGATGCGGAACGTGTAAGAGGTAGACTCATTAAGCCTCTGGACTTTGTGTGTGTGGCATGGTCCTTTATACAAGGAGACAAATCTGCAACGACAGGAACATGAAGAAAGGAAGGGGAAAGGATTTAATGAGGAAAGAGTAAATAAGGAGGAAATAAAACCAGGGGCTCTTCAATGGGAAAAAAAAAAAAAGAAGACATTACTAAACACCCCGACGATCCAAACCTCCTGCATTCAGCTAAAATCTCTTTACCTTTTTCACATTTTGCCAAATTAGAGCCACACTCTTCCACATGTTTCATTCTGATTTTATGTAATAGACCAAAACAAAGTAAAATAGGAGATAAGAAATACCTTTTATGTCCCACAATGGGGAAATTTGGGATAGACAGTGGCAAAAACAAACAGAGTTACACACTAAATCAATAAAAAAAAAAAAAGCTAAGTAGTGCATAAAAGTGAACCGAAAGAAAATGATCCATGATTTTCAAAATTATTACAAATAAAACTAAAAAGGGTGGCTTAAATTAGTAATATACACCCTTTACTTTGTTACCCCAAAATAAAAACCTTGGACTATATTAAAAAATAGCTATGAACAACTAGCTCTTGCTACAGATCATTAAATGGACTTCAGGCTGGGTTATTCCAACAAATGCATTTGCTTTGATATAAACCCTTCCTCTGTAGCCCTGGCTGCATCTTTGGGGACACAGCCTTGTTGGAAAATAAGCCCCGCCCACCCTCAGGTCTCCAACAGCACTTCTTCCAGATTCCTTCCTCTATTTAGCTTCACACTAGGGCTGGACGATATGAGGGGGAAAAAAGCATATCGATAAAATAGAAATCATATTGTTCGATATTGATAATTATCAACAGATTCAAAACATATATTTTAAGTGCAGCCCTGGCCATTTTATACTGTTGCTTAGTGACCTATTTTTAGAGACAGAACACACACACTGAATTCAAACTCAACCCTTTATTCAACCAACTTTTGTTGAGTTTTTAAAGAAAGAAAAAAGAACATGTGCTCTCTGAAGTCTTTGAAGGGGGGGCAGCTTGATGACGGAGCGTTCCTGGATCTGCGTTTTGATTGGTCAGGAGGATATAATGACTGTCGTATTAACCTACATGGCTAGAATGCAAAAAGGAAGGAAAACTGTTATTCTATTGAACTTTTTGACTCTTTTTTTCTATCATCGATATACGTCTATCGATCGATGTATATCGTTACTGAATTATCGTCCAGCCCTAATTCACACATCTTACCCTCAACTCTGTCCAGCTGTCCTGCCTCTGCTATAGAAAAGCATCCCACAGCATGATGCTGCTAGCACCACGTTTCACTGTAGGGATGGTGTGTTCAGGGTGATGGAAGATGTTCTTCATACAACCTGGATTTTATTTTTTGTGTTGCTTAGAAAAATACATAAAGTCTGAATAAAAGACATTGACGTTTGTGGTCACAACATGAGGGGTAAATGTTTTTGCCAGGCACTGCTGCTCCCACTTTGTCTTAAAATCCCATCTAATCCAGCCACTGATCTACTCACCTGCCATTCTTATCCCCCATCTGCAGGTGATACTGCGGGGCGTCCGACGTGGCAGCTTTTGCGTTGCCGTCGCCCCACTTGAGCCTGAGGGTCTGGTGGCTGAAGGCGGTGCACTCCAGCCGGGGAGGCTGCGGTGGCAGAGGCTTCGTCTTAAGTTTAAAGGTGTGACTGAAGGGCCCTGTTCCCAGGCTGTTCTGGGCTTGGATTCTGATCCTGAGAGACAAAACGTAAAGTGTCAACATAAAAGGTCTGCGGAGGCTGAGCTTTCACTAACACGCAGCCTCATTGTGAGGGACATTTCACATAAGAGTCTTGAACTATAACGATTCATTAGTTTTCTGCAAGAATATAACTGCTCTAAGACTTTGCATAGTAAAAAGAACTGACTACAACTGAATTAGCAATAGCAATGCAATTATATATTGCTTATATTTGTCCCGTTTTATGTTTCTCGGTGCAAAACTCTGCGTACCACATTAAATGTTCGTGATGCTGTTTCTGACTGAATCGTATCGCTCTCATGGGAAGCCGTATAAAGACTCCACAGCTTTAAAAGAATGAGCTTATCTTGAAATCTGCAACGTTAACAATGCACCACCAACCGGTAGCTGGTGTCGGGCTGCAGATGTTGGATGACGTGTTTGGTTACTGGGCCGACAACAATAGGTTGCCTCTCTCCGAGGTCGATCAGGTAGGAAGTGATCTCGGAGCCGTGATTACACGGAGGGTCCCAGGAGATGCCCAGGCAGGTTGACGGGGAAATGACCGGCTGTGGGCGGGAATCAACTTCCTCCTCCTCCTCTTCCTCGTCTGCAGAAGTCCCATACTTCTGCAGCTCAGACTCCTTTAGTACATAGATGTTACTGACGGCTGCTGGTACCGAGCAGGGTGTCTGGCAAAGCACTGCCTCACTGAAGGGCCCCACGCCAGCCATGTTTACAGCCTGCACAGCAAGAGACAAGGTAAGGTAGGTAAGTAGAGCCCACGTCTGACCACAAGGTGGAGCCCCAATGTAAACATGTCAACACAACAAGTCTGGGGTTTTTAACGCCTTCTACCTGCAAAACGATGCTGGAAAAAGATAGCAAAACACTAAATTATAAGCAATACATTTACCTCAAAAGGACAAATGAATTTAACATATCAGATGATTTAAATTTCAATGTTAATTTCATTTATTTAGAATAAGTCCATTTTCATTCTGTTCTCCTGTAATTCTTAAAGATTTTAAATTAAAACATACCTTTTATTAATCCAAAACCGTATAATGTTTGATAGCATGTTCCGCTTTTGAAACTAAATCTTCAAATCAAAAATAACTGATATCTTCATGTCTCCCTCAATAGTACTAGACTGACAAAAATAGTGATTTGTTTTATATCATGGTATATAACGATATGAAAGTATTTTTCCATATCGCCCAGCCCTAGTATACAATTTGATTTTGTTATCTTAACTATACCAGGGATTCTAACCAGGTCTTCACAATGCTAGTCATAAATAAATTGGTTCCTTTGTGCATTGTGAGATATGACTGCATGAATATGTTCTTTCAAAATGAAATAAAAACAGAGAAAGTATGCACGGTAACATAAAAGCAAAAAGTGTTTGTTGATGCTCACCTGCACACGGCAGAAGTAGTTTGTTGCAGGCAGCAGCCCCTTCATTTCGTGGCTGAGTCCCGGCCCGCTGTAACACACCTGCATGCTGCCTTCTGCTGCTCCCCACTCAAGACGAAACTCCGTCACTGGAGCTCCGTTGCAAGGAGGGGCCTGGAAGTCAAACAACAGCGACAATGAGCCCTGATTGCATAGTGCAGTTGTATGTAATTTGTCTATTATGTTCTCAGAAAGATGGATGTGGAAGCGACGCGTCTAAATATCAGTATAGCAAATTGAACTCATTTTAAGTGACAGACCGACACAAAGCAGCGCTTCGTAAAAAACCTTTTGCTGCCACTTGAGCTGCAGCTCCTTTCGGGTATGCGTCTACCATCTTTGCATACTTAGAGACTGAAACTTCCCATTCTAAGTTTGCCAGATTGAAAACCTCTGAACATTGATTCAACAAATTCTCAATTGGATTTAGTTCTGGACTATAAACTGGTCTCGACACACTAATGTCCTTTAATAAGTATGTTTAGGCTTGTTGTCCTGCTGGAAGCTTTTCCTCCCCGTCAAGATTATGCTCTACTTTATGTCGACTTTGGGGGAAAAAATGTTTGTGTTGCAACAAAATGTTGAGAAAACCTCGAAGGGGTAGGAATGCTTCCGGTAAGCACTGCACTTACTTCCCAGCTCACAACAACACAACTGGGCGATTTGCATGTGGTCGAAGGCGCCCTGCAGTGCTCGGGGGCTCCGGGACCAGTCGTAACCTCGCAGCGCTCCGAGAGAGGTCCAAACTGTTTTAGCGAAAGAGCAACAAGAACAATTTAAACATAGTAAGACTTATAAGCTGGCCGTTCCTGTAAAGCACAGTTCATCCTTCTGTTATTGGTGCTTCTTTCTCACCCCAGCCTTGTTGGCTGCTTTGAGTCGGAAGCTGTAGGTCTTGCCAGGAAACAATCCTCCCACAGAACAGTCCAGCTCCGTGCCCTGATAAACCTCCCTGCTCTCCTCAGACTGTGGTCCGCTGATTTCTACACTGTAGCATGACACGGGGCTTCCTCCGTCTACCTGAGGGGGGCCTGTGTAGTTTTCACAAACAAGCGTTGATAAAACGCTGCAGGTTACGTCTCGGCTGTTAAGGTAAACGTTAACATTCAGAAATGGCAGAAGCAAAAGACGGCGCATAATTAAAGTTCCCCGCGTTGAGGCTGCTCGGCAGACGAATGCTTGCATCAAACCGACGCTAGAAATGTATCCCACACAAAGCTAAGTTTGAAAGGAATGACTCACCCCAGCGCAGTTGCACCTCCCTGGCTTTGGGCTTGCCCACCAGCCGAGGGGGTAGGCAGGGCCCTGGGGGCACTGCGGGAGTCTGGACCTGCAGGGTTTCTGACAGCTTGCAAGAGAATAAAAACACACCGATTAAGAACCAGGGATGACAACAAAGCTGACAATCTCCCATCATCCTCTCACTCTCCTTGACAAAAAGACACTGGGAACTATTTTCATTTCCACCAGCTTATCGGGCAAACGCAGAGCAGAGAGGAGACAAATCAGAGTGCATTGTTTAGACACACAGGAGCGTGCAGAGAAATATGCTGTCCTTAATGGAGAAAGTTAAGATTATCACACAAGCAGAAAAGAGGCCCGAGTCTTTAGTGACAAAGCAGAACGTGTGAGTGCTGTGTCACACTGTGTTGCGCCAAAAAAAAAAGAAAGAAAAGAAAATAAGGCGGAAGCTCGTCACGGTGACTCATGTTATCTACCAGCCACATCCCAAGTAAATGCAGGCACGGCCAAATGGCTGATAGAGAAATTAATGAAGAGAGGATGAAGTGAGCTAATTAAGAAAAAAATCTTCTCTGACACATTCAGGGAGGGTTAAATGATTAGCAGGCTTGTGCTGTACTTAAACATAAGGAAGCATGGCTTAATCTCCTTCCAGTTGCTCCCTTGTTCAGGGGTCGCCACAGCAAGTCAGCACGACTTTCACACAGACTTGGCGGAGCTTGTACGCCGGATACGCTTCCTGGCGAGCGTGGCGATTTCCAATCAAAACTCAACACCTGGAACTTTTTGCTTGGAAATGAATCGCATGAACATTGGCTGCCAACGCTAACCGATAGCGAGCCATGTAATGTATCAATAAGAGGAAACTATATACAAAAGAAAGATACCATGTAGGCTGGATACGGAGAAGAATAAACATTTAGATAATTAACTCTGCATGACAGTCTCATTAAAAACAATCTTGCTGCTCTTATAAAAACAACAACAGGCAGGTTTTTTTCTTTTTAATCTTCTCTCTGAAGTCCAATTAAAATGAAGCGATCGAACCTCTTCCAACGTTTTGTGCCCAAACACAAACAAATCTTCGCGCGGAGCAGCGTGGAGTGACTCACCGGGCTCTGCCCCCCCTCACTTATGCAGTAAAGCCGGGCCTGGTAGGAGCAGCCGGGCTTCAAACCGTCACACACGTGTTCCAGAGCTGGCCCCGAGTACACCAGCCCCCACAGCAAACCTAAAATCAAAAGCATTTTAGTCAGTTCTAAACAGTGTGATGAACTTTATTAGAGCAAAAAATTGTATTTCTAGCAAAGAAATGTAACTAACCACTTAAGCCCTCAGAGAGCTCCACAACATACTTCGTTACCTCTGCTCCACCGTTATCTTTAGGGGGCTCTGAATAAAGAGATTAAAAAACAAAAGTAGATTATTAAAGAACAACTGGTATCCCTGATTTTGCACACTTTAAGTACAGCAGCTTTAAGGGCATTTGTGTGTAACCCCTTTATAACTTCTTTCTCTGCAGTTACAGATGCAGGCCATGTCTCTGCAGGCTTTCCCCGTCTGAAGACGGACATTTGTGTCCATTTGCATCAATTATGATCTTCGGTCTGGATGCAGACTGAACTGTTCTGAGACAAATTTATTGTAGCTCTGGTGGCATGTTTATGGTTACTGTCTTGCTGGAAAGTGAATGTCTGCATTATAAAGTTAAATTTTGGTATATATCTGACCTGAGTACCTACTTCTGCACATTTGCTGTGTTCCCTACATGCCTTGTGGGGATTTGCAAACAGATCTTCTCATGGATTTCTTTCAAAAATGACTTACTTTTTGCAACTTATCCATAACCTGTTAACAGCTTTTTGCACCTGAGCTGTGGATTTCAGCGGCTACTTAGCTTTCGCTTAGGAGTATCTGAGTAAATAGGGTTGAATACAAATACATGGCAAACTTTTTATACATTAAAAAAAAAAAAACAACAACTTTGAAAGCAACTATTTCTTTGTTTTTAGACCTAGAAAACCTACAAAAAACATAAAAGTATAGTTGTAATATGATACATGAAAGGTTCTAGGGATCTAGATTCTTTAGAAGGAACTATTTTGTTAATTCTTTAAAATGAGCTTTGCAAGGGATCATCTAACAACAATAGCATGTTGCATTGACAGCTTTACAAGTTGCTTTTAAAGAAATCTAAAAAAAAAAAAGATTTAATCATTCATTCATGAGAAGGAATTTCTTTTGCAAGTAAATATGATGTGGCTTCTTTTTAAATGCCAACAACTTTCTGGAACAAAGAGGGTTTTTTTTTTACATTTTCATTGCCACAGATTTACTTTTCAATTGGACACAAAGATTGAGTACAGCACTGAAATATGAATCTGCCCAGTGACGTGCATGAAGGATTCTTGCTGATGTCTGAATAGAGTAGGAAAAAAAAAAAAAAAAAGAATGATGTCATCCACTGCACAGACTACCTTGGATGTCATCTGTCTCATCTATTGTTGGGCAGAGCTCCGGGACAAAAGTGGATCTGTAAACTGGACCTGCCAGCTTGTCAACTATAAGCATGAGAGGATTCTGGAAGAGCAACTTGGAGGAAATCTCACCCCAGGCAATTTTGAAGCTGTCGGGTTGGACTCTTCCTCTGATGACGGGCCTGCAGGGACAGCTGGGTCTGTCTGGCTTTGTGATAAATTCCACAACCTGACTGGGGTTACTCTTCCCTTCTGAGTTGTATGCTGCCACCTAGTTAAAGTTCACAAATAGAGACAGTGAGCAGTCATAGTTTCTGCCATAATAGTGGCAACAGGTTGTCCAAGCAAGCGTAGAAGGGATCATGATGCAAGCACGGGTGAATCTGAATAAACTAGAACATCAGAAAGTTAATTTACTTCAGCAATTCAAGTGAAAACTGTACATTATACTAGTTCATTACACACAGAGGGCTATATTTCAATCACACATATCTGTAAACTAAGGATTATTGCTTACAGTTAATAAATATTGCATAAGACAAATAAAAGAGGGATTTTTCTTTATACAGAAATGTTGGCCTACTGAAAAGTATGCCTACATTTTGTAATGTACAGAATATACACTCAATACAAGGGCTCCTTTTGCCTGAATTCCTGCATTCAGCAAGCTAAACGATTGCTTTAATATTAGCATTTAATTTGTCTGCATTGCTGGGTTTCCCTTTGACAAAACATGATAGATTCTCAGTGGGGTTTAGATCAGATAAAGCTCAGTGGTTCTAGCGTAAATGGCCTGTACTTCTATAGTGTTTTATCAAGTCCGACGACCCCGAAGCGCTCTACGCTACAATCAGTCATTCACCCATTCACACCCCGACGGTGGTGAGCTATGTTAGTAGCCACAGCTGCCCTGGGGCAGACAGAGAGGCGAGGCAGCCATACATCAGCTGCCACCGGACCCTCTGACCACCGGTAGCAGGCAATGCAGGTGGCAATGCCCAAGGACACAACGTCTGAGATGGTCGGAACGGGAGGTCGAAGCAGTTACAGGACGAACTCCCCAACTTCTGCACCACTGTCGCCCCCTAATAAAACTACAGCATTAAAGCGGCTATTGGTACCTTTGGCAGAGTGGGTAGGAGTCAAAAACAAAAACGACACAAAAAACAAAACCAGCACCTTCATAAAGTTTTCCCACAGCGGGAAGCATGACGTGCTCTAAAACGTCCAGGTGAACTGAGCTGACTTTGGACTGCAGACCAACACCAGCAGATGGCATAGCTTTCCAAATGAAATGCAAAATTAACCTTTATGTAATAAGATTATTTTTGAGCAAAGGGCAATAGTACGATCCATTTTCTCCTTAGCCCAGTCAGGACACATCTAATGATGTCTCTGACTCTAGGTAAAGTCCACACATTGAGAATTTCTAATAAACCTTTGAATATATTTTACTGCAGTTAGTCCTATTGATTTTGCCTCTTTTTTCCACATTTTTCCTTCCACTAAATGTTCTATTAATATGCTTGGATAGTTTAAAATAATTTAAAAAGATATAATTGTGGGTCTTCGTTGCATGCAAGTCACCTGCAAGTCATTTGACACAGCAATGCATATTTATTGTGCATTAAGACAAATAACAGACACTACTTCTAAAATCTACAGAAAACATAGAAGTAAATTGTTCAGAACCATAAACAATGCAATGGAGCTATGTGCAAATACAGGTGCAGTTGCATTTCAGTGAAAAAAACCTCAGCGATAGCGTAAGAATCTGTGTTGTTCCAAAGAGTCTGCTGAACAGAGCTCATTCATCTCCTGAACCAAGACAAACAGCTCCGCACCCAGCGTCTCCTTTCACTGTATATTTTGATAATTGCAACGAGAAAGAGAGAGTTTTCTATCATTCAGACATGTGTTGGCGTGTTTTGCTGATAAAACACATTTCTATCAGCATCATTCTCCTCAGACGTGTTGCTCCCATTCCTCCGGCTCACTGCATTAACCTTAAACTTTCTTTTATAGTCCACACCGTGGTTTTATTTCATGTCCTAGAGGCAAACGATAGGGGGAAAAAAAGCACAACTGCTGTTGTCTCTTGCAGCAGGAAAATAACCATTATTAGGGAAGCAAGGCAAACACCAGAAGAGAAATAGGAAAACAAAACGGATGGCAGTGTCTACAAACTCGATGAGATTGTTGCCAAAGGGCCACTATTGGTCAAACGCTTTGCTCAACTAGCTTCTCACTGGGGCTCTGCATGTGATCAACACTGGATCCAGCCCGTTGATGCTTTCAGCTGCCCGCTGCTCTGCTGGCAGAATCCTGTAAACGGATGAGTCATATGGCAAACGTGGGGCTCAGCACCATCGCCGCTAGCCCCCCCCACCCTCCTGAAAGCTTGCCCCTTTCACACATACACGCTCTGCTTCCTAAATTAAACCTGCAGATAACCCGTTTTGACTTAACACCTCGCAGAGCTCGCTTACCCGAAACTTGTACTTGGTGCTCCTGCGGAGATTCCTCACGGTGTGGGAGAGTTCGTCACCGTCATAGCTTGGCTGGAAGCCATATCCCTGGGACAGAGACGAACGGGGGAGAAACAAAACCACCCGCTGAGCAATGACTTACTCAGCAATCACTGAAGCGCAGAAAAATAAGGGGTTTTGTGGGGGGGGGGGAACAGCAGCAGAGGTAAAGGGAACGGCAGTGGTTTTGACAGCTAAACCTGCAGGTGGCATCTTGAGGTGACATTAACTGAACCAATATGCGCGTTTTCCTTTTAACACAGTTGATGTGGGGGGTAAACAAGGTTCTAAAAAGACAATTTTCCACTACCGTGTATATAGAAAGTTCTTCACAACGTGGTTAATTTGCAAGGCTTTTGTGATGTAAACCCAGATAAATTATTTGAGAATTTCTTCCGCCTTTAATGCGACCTGTAACCTTTACAACTCAACTGAAATAAAAGGAGACATTTTTCAGGGGGAATAAAATAAACCATCAGTCAGGAGAAGGGTACAAAATAACAAGTTAGATACAAGGCGTCATCAATAATACAGCAATAAAGTATTAGTATAGAGGTGCACACTTTATGTAACCACATTATTTTAGTCTGCATTTCTTATTTACCCCCCTAAAATATTTGTTTGTTTTTCAGTTGAGTTCGACAAGTTACAGGTCAAATTAAAAGATGGAAAAAGCACAGAAATCGCCATATTTTTGGACTATATGTCGCACTTTTTTCATAGTTTGGCCGACCTGCGACTTGTATATTAAAATCTAAATGGTAATTCATGCTGACCAGTATGAACCAAGGACTAAACATTACCGTCTATAGCCACAAAGAGAGCTCGCTAGGCTTGAGAAAACTATATTCTGCTCTTGTACCACTTAAAGATGAATTGAAACATTAACTTATAGACAACAAAGACTGAACACATGTTTGTATGTTGTTTCGCTGTTTGAGTATTCATTCATGCAGGGGAGCGTTGAGTGGTGCAGCTCACAGGACCCAGACGGAGACAGAACCCAGTTATTAGGCTTTCCGTGAAGCTAATAACAGCTAGCGCTAGCTTAAAGGTCTGTTGTCCGGGCATTTTACAACTTCACTGATGCACGTGAGTTTTATGTTGCTCTGAAACATCTGTGTCGTACTGTTAGCTTAGCACGTAGCACCGCTACGCTCACGGTCCAATTTCAGCGTAATTTTGACAATCTCGGAGGCAAGAACCTTGCCGTTTGGAGTTGCTAGCTTGTTATCCTGATTTACGCCATTCATCCTCCCAGGTATGCTTGATATTATTCAGCTGATTGTGGATGCAGCTGTGTAATTTAATAAATTGGTTTACCAGATTAAATGTCAGTTTTTAGTCTTGGATTGGGTGGAATACATTTCTAAATAAATGCGTATAGTCCGGTCCGACTTATACATGTTTGGTTCCTCTTTATGACGCGTTTTTTGACTGATGCGACTTATATTCCGGAGCGACAATATCTATTTTGATCTCTTTACACCACAACAAACAAAATTTAAAAGGAGTTTGTACGTTTTTATACCAACTGGAATTTAGGACTCATATTTACTGTTACATTTATGTCCCTGTCAATTCTGGCTTTTGTTGATCAGATAAATAAACTTTACAAACTGCAAAAAAATAAACAAACCACTATTCGTTTGATTAGAATTATTTTAACTGAATTTGTGAAAAAAAAACACAACAAAAACCCCTTAACACGAGTAGATAAAAAGAGGTATTAAACCAAGAGATATACCGAGCCTTCTTCCTCCATCTCAAGAACATAGTAGATGTCATCCTCCTTAGGCGAGCTGCCGGGCCGCTGCCACTTCATACTAAGAAAGGTCACTCCCGCCATCTCCAGCTCTGGAGGGAAGGGTGGCAATGGCACACTGCATGAGGTGAACAGGTCCACCACTTCACTGAACTCGCTGGGGAGGACAGAAAGAGACATACGACAGGAGAGGATGGGACAAAGAGACAGAGTGAGACACGCACATCGACGCACAGGTGAGGACAGTCATACGGGAGGAAGCGGTAACATAAAAATGGACAACAGTGAGGGCACCATGTGGGAAATGCTTCAGCATGGACAGCACAACGAAAAAATTATTCCCATTTCAGGCTTTCACATTTTGCCATGTCACCAAAGTTGCAGCTTGCACTCATTTTATGATGGACCAACACAGAGCAGCGTATAATTGTGAGCTGTGGTTAGCATCTCTACTCAACCCTTCTTTACTCGGCTATCTTTAAATAAAATCCAGGAATAGCAACTGCTGTCAGTAAGCAGAGTCCACGTGTGGTTAGTTCAAAAAGCAATATCTCTCTGAAGGCCTCAGAGGTTTGTGATCATTCCTGTACTTTATAAAGACCCCGGAACAAAGCACACGGGTCAGGAATAAAGTTGTTTAAATTGTAGATATTTTATAAAACTATTTTGTCTGAATTAAACGTCTCTCAGATAACCATTTATCTGAAAACACAAAGAACAGCACAGCTGCAAGCCAACAGACAGATGGTGTTCCACCTAAATTGATAGGCCTCACAAAGACCGCAATAATCAAAACAATAGCCCAATATCAGAATCTGAATTATTTTACCATCATTGTGCAAGAAAGCACAACAAAATTTAAAGAATAGCAACTGTGAACGGCAGTGCAAATAAATAAATAAATATTAAAAACAACATATAACAAGTATCTAAAAAATTGTAACTGCAGGAGCTACAGAGATCCCCAGCTCAAAAAAAAAAAGTAAAAAAAGTTTAGTAATGGGCAGTCGTTAAAGCCATTAAGCCAGCAGATTGAACCGAAACTGGTCCACTCCTTTCTGTTGAATTTGCATGTTATCTAAGCCATTATAAGGCCTTTGTTGGGCGGCAGTATAAAGCTTGATACTCCACATTACTCCAGACTTTTTGAATTGAGAAAGCTTCCTGGATAGGAAGCGAAACGTCTTCAAACTACAGAAAACCAGTCCAGTTGCTTTGTTTTTAACTTTTTTTGGAATGACCATGATCTGGATGACTGAGAATCTTCACCAGCACCCAGCTCAGATGGGAAACAACGTAGACAGGACATCTATTATTCTGAGACTCTGGAAATCTGACCATTATGGAGCAGGGGAGCAAAATAATTCCTTTTTGAAAGCTATAAGAAGTCCCCTCTATATAGTTTACGACAAATCTTTTAAGGACAGAGCAAGCATGTGGCCAACACAAAAAACTAAAATTGCAAATCGCTCTGATGACACGTTGTGGTGGTGGCGGCATCGTGCTGAGGGGATGCTTTCCGTCGGCAGGGAAACGGAGGATTGTCAGAGGGACTGAGAAGATGGATTGAGCCAAATGCAGGCCGTAAAACACACATCCAAAGAACTTCCAGCTGCGATTACCACCAAAGCTGGAACCCATGAATCCTCATCGTTCTGCTTCACAGTGGGGTGCCATTTTGTGTTGGTCTATCCCGATAAAGTACGCTGAGATCTCTGGATGTTGCATACAAAATGTGAAATGGCGAATTCTTCATGAAGGCTACTGCAATGTTCTCACCTCACACCCATGTCATTTTTTGCAGCAAGGCGGAAGGAGTATCTTGAAGCGGGAGCAAGCTTGGTCACTCGATACTGCTTCTGAGGTCCATAGTAGCACTGCTCAAAGGTGCCGGTTCCCTTGCCCTTTAGAAAACAAACCGTTTAAGTTTAGCAGCAGCTTTAGATCACAGCTTCACACATAAAACAGCCAACGGTGAAATTCCATGAGAAAACATTTTACCTCATCCCACTGAAGGATATAATTTTTGATTTTAGAACCATTGTCACATGGAGCCTGTAGAGAAATCACACATAATTCATCAAACGTCAGGCAGTATATTACATACAATTCTAATGACTTATAGGCGATTACTTCTTTGAATGTATGCGCACAGAATGTTACCTTCCACGTGAGCACAAGTGTGTTTTTGGTCCCACTGGCCTTCTTGGGAGGACTAGGAGGATCTGGCTCACAGCTTAATGTGGTGAAGCTCACAGCTTCCGAAGGGCTTCCCAGTAAACAGTTACACGCTGCCTGGACCCTAAGGGACAACACAGTGCTTACACACAGCTCCACTGTGAAATGACAGAGGTAAGCTAGCAGAGAGGTTATACTAACCTGACATGATAGTCTGTTGCTGGTCGAAGATTTTCTAAGGTTGCACTTAGTTCATGCACACTATTTCAAAGAAAAAAAAAAAAAAAAAAAAAAGACTTGAGTTTTTAAGTAACTTTGATTATAAAACCTTTGGAGTCAGTTATCCCTTAGCTCTATTGGCTCCTGCTGCTTGTACTCACCTGCTAATGTTCTGGTATTTTCCATCTTTGCCATTAATAGAGAAGCCAACCTCATAGCTCAGGGCCTCGGGGAGGCTAGTGTCGTCCTCCACAGTGTTGTTTTCACTCTCTGGTCTGGTGGGTGCACTCCAGCTGACCACTGCTCCTCTGGCCTGGATGTCCGACACCTAGGGTGTTTGAGTTTAACGAGTCAGGCATAATGTCTGTACAGTGCCTTGTGAACCTATTCATGCCAGTCCTGGACTTCAATTCAATTTTATTTATATAGCGCCAATTCATGAAACTCAAGGCACTTTCCAAAGTCAAATTCAATCAGATTAAACAGATTGGGTCAGATTAGGCAGATTGGTCAAAAAAAAATTTCCTATGTAAGGGAACCCAGTTGATGATTATGTCACTTGTGTCATTATCTCCCTTTCAACTGCAATCCTCAATTAATTTAATTTCCAAGTGTAGGGAAAATAAAAATCAGGATGAAATTAAAAATACACATGGCTTTCAAAGTTGTTTTACAAATGAATGTCCATAAAGTGTAGTGAGTATTTATATTGCGCTCTCTTGAGTCAACAGTTTGCAGAACCACCTTTCACTGCGGTTGCAACTCAGTCTCTACCAGCTTGGCACATCTAGGTATTGATATTTTTGCCCCTTCTTCATAAAAAAAAAAAGCTAAAGCTCATGCGGACAGGATGGAGAGTGTCTGCAAACATTCCTTCTCAAGTCTTTCCAACAGTTCTCAACTCCATTTTTTTAATTTAGGTCTAAGCATTTCTAATACATGAAAATCCTTTGCATGAATCCATTCGATGCTAGGTCTAACTTTTTGTTTTGGCTTGTGTTTTGCAGGAAAGTGAACTCCTGTCCCAACCCCCCAGCATTTTGCAGCTTTTAAAAGGTTTTCTGGATTTCAGGATTGCCCTGTATTTAACTCGCTAAACTTCTCAACTCTGACTAGCTTCCCTGTCTCTGCTGAGGAAAAGCATCTCCACAGTATGATGCTGCCAACACCTTGTTTGACAGTGAAGATGGTGTGTGCAGGGTTAAGTTTTCCTTCACATACAGTATTTTTGCACTTTGGCCAATATGTTCCATTTAGCTGTAACCTTCTGTCAGTTTGCGGCGCTCTCTAAAGAGCTCGCTACAAACTGTTAATACGATTCTTATGATTTTGTTTCAACAAACAGGACATAATTATTACTGAAGAAGAAGAAGAAGATGTGATTATATCTGGCTCAAAAACGTTTTAAATATCCACAATAATCCCACTTCTTAGGGAGGGGAGGAATCAAAGTATGCCAGCTAATGCAGAGCTGCGTAAAGATTTTTTTTAGCTGCAGGGATGCGCTGCTGTGCAACCCTGTGATTTTTCATTCTGTTTGGAGGTTTAAAATAGCCTGAGCTTGACTGCAGGGGGGATTCATATGTGGAAGAACTCAATCAGGTCAAGTCTGTAACTCCAACCGTCAGCCCTGGGGCCTCACCTTAAGTCCTCTCCTTGCCACAGTTCAATTCACTGGCCTTTGACCATCACTTTGGGTTTTAAAGGGTTGGGAATGAAAACACCCACTTTATACTTACTCTACTCTTCCCCTGTGTCCTCTTAACCAGGTCAGTCTAGCTAAAAAATTTTTTTTCAGTTTTACAAAGACTTTAAACCTGAGTGACAGTTACTTTTCATAGGCAATTCAATTACAGAACAACTAATCTTTCAGGTTGAAAAGAAAACCTTTGTGATGCATATTAATATTAGCAGAAGCAACACATTACTTTCTTAGAGTAAAAATAAAATAATACTGAATACCAACCACTGGTTTACTGATGTTGCTCAAAAGTGTAAGCAGCGCCTGGGCCTCTTTGTCAAGTTCTGGAGAGAAAAGATGATGAAAAATAATAAATTTCAATGGAAATGATCTGACAGCATAAATAAAAAGCAGAAAACTTTAACTGACAAAACTGATCAGTTTAGAATTTACCAAATGTTGCGGAGTAATTCTCAATTTTAGGTAGATTTTGTGAGTTAAAACAAATATCAAGTAATGTGTTCGACATGTGAACAAATTTGAAATGTTGGCTGAAGGTCACGTTATCAGTTTCTGCAAAGTAGAGACAGTAAATAAAAAGACAATGAAATGCAGATTCAGAGAAGTACATTGTAAATAAGGGTTTTTTACACATTTTTTCCATGTTAAAATTCCATATTTTCCAAGCTCAAATTTGCAGAGTTCCCTCTGCTTTTTAGTCACTTTTTAAATATAAAAGCTAAGTTTAACTTAAAAAAAAAGATTTATATGGTTACAGCTGACAGGCTTTATATATAGAAGCTACACAAAACAGGAAAGGAGGGAGAAGGGAAAGGCTGGAAGGGGATGGATGGACAGACAGACGGACCGATGGATGGTTACAACTTTTACAGGTTGGATTAAGGAATAAAGTCGTAAATAGTAGAAATCTGTTTATATACTTATATAAAGCCGGGAATGACTTAAATCATATTCCAGATTTTTTTCCACTGTGTTACTAAAATAACATGATTCCTTTCAGCACTTCACTAACCCCTGATAAGTGTTCAGCTTTATTATGGACGTCCAAAGTGTGACTAGACAACCTCCACGTTACCTCTTGACTCTCCGTTTTTTCCCTTGCCAATCTGCCTGTCGGAGCAGGCTACCCCGTGCCTGTGCTCTGCGTCAAGCGCCTTTCCTCCAATGCCGTTGTGAATGTCCACCGTTGGGGGGCTGCTGCAGGACTTCTGTGGTGAAGACGGGGGACTGTCCTTCACCTGACCTCCTCCTCCTCCTCCTCCTCCTCCTCCTTGACGCTCCTTCAGTTTCTTCTGGAGGCGTTCGTGTGTTTTGCTCGCCCTGTCATCTCTGTGAAGAAAAGTCTGCCGTCCGTGTTGGGAGTGAGAATCTGTTGAAGAGAACAAACTCACAGGTCATTAAAAGGATTTTCAGCAAGTGGAGAGTTGATTGTAAATGCCGACTACGCACACAAAAAGCAGCGAGCAAACATTGGAGCCACCATTGTGTCTAACTCACCCTGTTCTGAGAAGATATGAGCTGGATGGTACTGGGGGATGTACTGGGAGCTCATGTCCCCCACGCCCCCTGGCATGCCTGTGTACATATGAGGCGGCGGGCCCATCATGGCGGGATGTGGGATGAAGGCAGGCAGGTGTGCATGGGGTGGCGGTGGAGGGTGGTGGAGCGGGGAATGACCCCCGGGGTGGAAATCTGGTTGCTGAGGTAAAACCAGAACCCTCCGCACTCCGTTCTCTTCAATGATCTAGAAGGGAATAAACATGAGCATCAAATAAACATCAAAACCGTTCAGAGCTCGACTAGGAGGAGATGAGAAGTTTGGGGTGAATACTTGTGAGACGTATCCAGGAGGCACATAGATTGGAGGCACTGAACCATTTGGAGACATCATGGGAACCTGAGCAGGACCTGTGACGGAGGGAGAAACATGGTCAGACGTTCCCTTTTATCACCAACAGCCATTTCCCTGCAATAAGTGGGATGAGACCGCAGGGGTTGCACGTACAATGACTTGTAAGTTTTCATGCCCATTTTATCTTATCTTATGTTTTTACATTTTCCATGTTATAACCTCAAACTCTTTTTGTTGTTTTTTTTTAAGATTTTATGTGATAGACCAACACAAAGGAGCGCATAGTTGTGATGTGGAAGAAAAGAAACACGTGGTTATCAAATACTTAGAAAAAAAAATTGTATTAGTAAAAACTTTGGAAAACCATGTATATTTTCCTTCAAATTCACAATCATGCAGTACTTTGGTTTGGATATATAACCCAACATCCAAATAAAACACACTTAAGTTGACAGTATTGGAACAAAAAGAAAAAAAGAAAGTTTGAGGGATATGAATACAAGCCCAAGAGGGAAAGTTGCAGACAACGTGTCACTCAAAGACACACAGCAGAAAAACAAAATTACTTCTTTCTGATAAACGCAGCATTTGACATTTGGCAATCTAGCTAAGATAAAGCCACATTGTCACTTTTTGTAACGGCTGCATATTCATCGACTGAGTTTAATATTTTTAATCCCTATTGGTATCAAAAGGGAATGATAATATATATTTTTTAATACTGCCACATATAAGAGGGCCACTTCATAAAAGTGCTGAGAAACAACAAAGTTTCCTGCTCCTTTGTGAGGGCCAGTTCAACAGCTTAGCTCAGCTCAGAGAAGTGACGGCTCAGCAGAAAGCCTCGGAGGCCAATCTCTGAGCCAAGTTTGCACATTAGCACATTTCTCTTTTCTTTCCAAACCTAAGACAGAAACAATGGGATCCCAATGCCAAAAATCGCGCAGGAGAACAGAGGGATTCACTGACCTCCCAAACAAAATGCACGACGAAGGATTTTCCTTCACACAGCTGAAAATGCTTGAAGATGAAAACGCAGCTCTAAGTAACTCGCAATAATAGACTCACAGGTGCAGAGGATGGGGTACATAATAACACACTGAAACCTTGTAAACTCACACCGACACTCAGGACTATTCCCTTAGGTGCCAGCAGTCAACTTCAAGCTCTCATGGGAGCATAACAGAAATTTCAAGCAGGTATACAGCCAGAAGCCTGTTTGTTGAGAACCCACCTAAAAAAATCTCTCCACTTAAAAAAAAATAACTGCTGCAGCTTGAAAATGACAAAGTTCAGATGCAGCCGACACTGTTCAAAGGAGAGTCAGCTGACTTTAGTGTAAGACTTTGATAACTTAGGTGTTTAAGAGAGAATGACGAGATTCAGGTCCAGAGTTCAACACTGTACTCAGCAACTTGTTGCAAACTACTTTGTGCTTTTCTAAGCAGTTCTTGTATTAAAGGTGAGGAATTTACCACGAATATATATATATATAGACAGCTGCATCTGGCTGAGCTCACCGGCCATTTTGCTTTTTTTTGGAAATTTTGGTCGTGTTATCACCACTCCAACCTCTAATCCAGTACGGGAGAAAAAAGATGATTGAACTTGTATTTTTTTATTATTTTTTTAAGTGTGGAAATATTGTCTGTTGTGTTACGTTATCTACGTACAACCTGAGCCGGTGTTTGTCTCAAAAAAATGTCACCATGGTAACACATGGTGAACATAAAGATTCTTGATTTTTGACTACTTTCATTACTTTCTTTTTTTTCCCCAAAAATCCTAGTAACCTCTTGGTTACTAAGATGTGGATCAGGTGTCGGTATAAAGGACAGTGATCGTCCATCCAAATGGTCAAACTTATTTTTGGCAAGCAAGGTTGGAATGGATGTTATTAACCTTCAACAGCTAACCAGGTCTTTGCAATAGCAAAATTTATTTCCCTTAGAAATGTTGTGATCTTGTCTCTTATTTACCAATCTTTCTGTCTCTTTTCATGTTTTTGTCTCCGTCATATATCTTTATACATGGTTATATTTTGAAGGCTACCTGCCTTCCTTCCTTCCTACTTCCTGATTGAATGAAAATCTCTTTAAAATCAAGTTCTGAGTTTAGAATATTTTTGAGTGTAACTTTATTCGATTTTAATTGTATTAAACTTAAAGCAAACACATTCACATCTGTGAGATGTCATTTCATTTGCGTGTGTCCTAAGCCGGTGTCTGCCTTAAAGGTAATTTCACCATGGTAAAACATGGTGACAATAAAAAGATTCTTGATATATTTAATCTATTTTTGGTAATTATTACACAATTCTTATATTTAGTGTTGCTTTCTATATAAGATTAAGCCAGGAAGCCTTGTGAATAGGCAACATATATTTAATAAAATCCCATCTGGGATATTTTTTTCTGTTAAAACATGCTCTGACAAGAACCAAGAAAGCAATCCGTTATTCCAGTCTCATTCCTTGTGACTCAATGTGTCATGTCAGTCAATCATGTCAAATGAATCAACAGCAGCAACACAGTGAGCGAAGCTCCATTATGAATAGCAGCGATATCAGGGTGCCTCCCAACTACTGATAGACTTACATAAAACAGCGAACAAGTAGGCCCATTAAAATAAAAAAGGCAATTAAACAGTGAGTCATTTTTCTATCTGAGAACACAGCGGGCACAATGACAGAAATCTAACTTTAGGGGGAAGGTAAGAGCTCAGCCTGACTTGTCCATCATTACGGTCTTATTAGGAAATAATTTGAGAGGGAGTTCTAATTGTTTACTGTTAACTCACTTTTAAGATAAATTAGGTGAAGAATATGCAACACGGTGTTCGGCTACGCACCTGCCTGATGACTGATTAAGGCAATTTTTTTTAGTGCTCCTGATGCTTACTAACAGCAAATCTGATGAATCACATTAGCATCCTGTAAGTTGTCCATTTAGATTGAAAGGCTTTGTGTGCATACATACTCTAAGACTGAGGGGAGAAGAACACTGGCAAGGTGATAGTGAGTGAGAGCGCGTGGGGTGGGGGTTGGGGGGATAAAGGACCCTAATGGTGTCATAGTTGGAAGCAACAGAGGTGATGGTAGAGGGGGGAATGACACCCTCTCTTTTACATCAATCTGACGCACAAGCGCTGACAGATCAGTATCAAAAAAAGAGGGAAAAAAAAAAAAAGACCACATCCCCCCCTCCCTCCTGTGTCAACTGGCGCATTGGTAGTGCTGACGTGGCCGTGGAGAGCCAGCCTTCAAGAGGAAGCAGGCACAGGGGGAAAAAAAAAACAACAAACACTGATAAATGGATAAAAGCTGCAGATATTTACTTACATACATACATGTTTCTTTTTTTTCTTTTTATTTTTTTATTGGATGAGGCCAATTTAAGCACCGATCCATTTCTTTCTCTAGTAGAAACAGGTACATACGGTATAATAGTATGCAGGTGGATCTTCTGCAGAGGTTGTGTTGAAATAGTGGCAGCAATCCAAGTGAACTGTCAGGTTTAATCAAATCTACCAGTGAACTCTCAACTAGATTGGGAGAACAAAAAGAAGCAGGGAAGATAAGGCCACATAAAAGCTGGCTAAAAGGAGCTAAGCATCAACAAAAGCACAAAGGAAGAGGGGAATGTAAGGAGAGAGGTGTTTCATATGGAAGCTAATATTTAAGGGCACCCTAATAAATTAGAATATTACCATACAACGTTTAGATTGTATAATACACAGAATAATTACAACGTAATGTATTTCAGTAGTTTGTTTGTTAGATGATTATGGGTTATAGCGAATGAAACCTTAATTTTCATATTCTCAGAAAATGTAAATATTATAATAATAGTAGTACAAAAATGTAACATTGTGACCATTTTATGACATTCCTAATCATGGGAAGACTGCTGACCTGACGGATGTCCATTCACTGAGACCCTCCACGATAAGGGCAATCCACAAAAGAGTACTACTAAAAAATATGACTGCTCACAACGTACTGTGTCCAAGAAAGTTAAGTGGAGGGAAAAAGGTGGGTAGAAAAGGGAACACAAACAACAGAGATGATTGCATCCTGCAGAAAATTGTGAAGCAAAGCCTAATCAAGTCAGGGGAAACTCACAAAGCATGGAGTGCAGCTGGAGCCGTTCGTCATGAGCCTTCCACACACAAATTTACCCAGGACAAAGGCTACAACAGTAATATTCCTTCTCAGAACCCCAGAGGTGTCTTTCCTTAGCTTCAGACGTAATAGAAGGAGAAAAGAAGAGCGGACAGGCACGGTAATTAAGCTACTTGAGCTCCAGAGGGATGTTTCTAAAAACAGTGATGATTCGAGGAGCTATGGTATCTGTTGATGTTGGTCTATGGTCTGTTATAAAGTCCCAAAAGTCAGTCCAGCCCTCTTGAACCACTTCATGCTTCTGCCTAATGATTTATGGTTTATGGAGCTGCTGGTGTCCTTATCCAGCAGGACTTGGCACCTGTCTGCATGGAGACTCTATGGAGTATTGTAAAAAGGAAGAGGAGAGACAACAGACCCAACAATGCAGATGAACTGAAGACTGCCATTAAAGCTTCCCGGGCTTCCTCAACGCCTCAGTGGATCCACAGGCTGATCGCCTTCATGTCAGCCTATGTTAATGTAGTAATTCAGGCAAAAGGAGCCCTTACCAAATACTGAGTGCATAAAAATTTCTACCACATTTTCCAATCCAGGGTTGGTGTCAGGACTAAATCTTGTGACCCCCCCTGCAGTACCTCCATGGCCTTTAGGGGGCTCCTTACTGCTAAGCCCCCCCTTCGTTGAAGACCTCTGCTCTAAATCTATTGATATATATGATTGTTCATGAAACCGGAGTATCATTCTGAACAAATAACCCGAGAAACCCTCTCAAACAAGGGAGGGAAAGCAGAGCAGTGGTGTGCCATCACAGCAGAAAAGAAAGTATTCTTTTAAACTATGAACTTACTTTACACATCTTAAAAATCAGGCTGATAGTTCAGCTTTACCATGATTTAGCACTGCTTTTCTTGCAGGCAAAAGACGTCTGCCATCAATTAAGAGAGCAGTAATTTGCAGTTTGCATAACGTCCCATTATAACATTACCCAGCGACACATGTGCGCGCACGCCCCTCGGCCAGCCTGCTTCTGTGAGACATGCCTGTAAGCGTCCAACTACCACCAACGTGGGCAGATGGAGCGGCAGGAGAGGGAGAGAGGAAACGGCAGTCTGGGTGGATTTGTGCGTGACCCAGAGCCTACCAGAGGAAGCCAGGCAGCAAACAAGGGTAGAATTACAAGGAGAAAAAAGGCGATTTCTTTCCTCAGGTGTAAGTAAACGTGGCTTTCCCAATATGAGGAGCCGTCCGAACGACTCTCCCAATCCCACCGGTGAGTGTTTACAGGAAGGAAGGGCATCAGTAAGCTTCATGCTTGTGCTTATTACCGAGCATCACACCCTGCTGCTGCTGCTGCTCTGAGCCAGACTAAACCAGAGCAGAGGCAGAGGCCATGGCCACTGGGGCTGGATTTTTCCCCCCCTGTTTTTTAATAATGAATTATTTGACTGTGTTTAGGAAATAAGGATCCCAGCTGGGTTCCATCCTGGAACAAAATGTTCGCGCCCTTAAAACCGGACATGTTTTCAGGTAGGGAGAAACGCTCGAGTCATCCGGCTTTGCACATCCCAAAACTGGAGAAAATGAGTTTCCTGAAACTCTTTTCAAATCCGGCCCCATACTTTTCAACGTGTACAAACTCCTTTTGTGCAGAGTGAAATGTAATTACGATCATTCTTAAAGCAGGTCATTACAGACGCGATGAATGAACTCTGTGCACGTACATGTTTGTGTTCATGGCCTAGGAGCTTGGCAGAGGGGGTGAGGACTATGGAATAAATGTGCAAATGTGTCTGCTGTTTGGGTTCCCATTATGAGAGCCATGTGTGATATTTGGTTTATGAGAGTGATGTATGTCACAGTGTGCAACATAATTAATAACATGTGGACCAAATCTAAGTGAAATCCCAAATAAGGGGGATATCCACTCTTAACATGACACATGGCAAAGTCAACTATCTTGCAATGGTCTTGTGATGTTGATTTAAAGATTTTTGGAAGATTTTGAATTAAAAAAAGAGGTACAAAAGAAAAGCAGAAAAAAAACTCGGAGCAGATACTGTTGCTATGGTTTTGTCCCTTTTTTTTTAAAGCCTTCCCAGCAAATCGTATTGTCACGGTCAAAATAGTCTGGCAGCATTTTTTTTTTTTTGCAAAGTTTGAACAAGCCACTTCTGGGGGCTCTGAACGCTTTGCAGAGCTTCTGTTCCAAACAAGCAGTGACGAGAGCGGTCGCCATCAACTCTGGAATCAGGTACAAGATAAACGGCAATGAATAACAAAAATGCTTCAAATATCTCTCTCTCCCCGCCCCACCCTTTATCCATTGCCATCTTTACCACCGCCTTCAAATAATCAAAAGCATCCAGTCTCTTCTGGCAAGATTATTTTCTTTGGAATTTAACAGGTTTTTAAAAAGTAATTATTTATCTAAAGGTCAGAGAGAAAGTGAAAATTAAAGAAATGAGACCTTTCTGCCATACCAGCAATTGCACAGCAAGACCCATTAGATTTTGCCCAAAGCTTTAATCTTGCCTATAGAGAATTGAGGAGGAATACTTTCCAAACTGCCTTCACAACCTACGTTTAAAAAGTCTTAAGCACACTAAAACCGCTAGTTCAATAGTCAAATAACCTTGGAACATACTGGCTCTCATACTTTTCTCATTTTAGACCCGAGAGCAAGGCAGGCGTCCATTCATTTCTGCACTTTCTTGAAACAGACATTTCACACCCATTTCGCTCAGTCAGTAATCCATTAGCTGTTCAGAGATGAGAACAGTAGGGCTATTTGAATTTCTCTCTTTGAATCATTCCTCTTCTAAGATATTTGTATCTTTGTTCATTTCCTCACAATTTCACTAAAATGCTATTGTTTGCGTAAAAGAAAACCCAGGTTTATGAGCAGAAGATCTTTCACGTCTGCACCCGGGATGCTCTGATTTTAATCCAGAGTAGACCAACATCTCTCAATAGTTAAAAACAAGAGACAGATAATAACAGCACTGCCAAGACTAAAATGATATCTATAACATTGTGCCTCGCAAAAGTTATTCATACCACTGGAAGATTTCCATAGTTTTCCTTCCACTTTACAATTATGCACCACTACCATTGTCATTTGTGGTTGTAACGTCACACAATGTAAAAGGCTCGATGCTTTTGCAAGACATTGTAACCATGAGACCAAAGGAAATAAACGAGACAAAAGAGCCTGTTAGGAAGAAGAAACAAAAATACAAAACTCCAGCATCAATATAGTTACACAATGAGCCAGAGTGTATTTGTTATGAAGTTCCTAACCAAACAGCTTCCAGTCCAGTCAACATAAAGACTACATTTTTTTGGCATATTTCGGGGGGAAAAAAATGAAATAATATCCCAGTGGAGCGAGAAAGTGCCTTATGCCCTCACCCAGAGAATGAATCATCAAAAGTGATGGTGAATCATCAGCTTTAAGCTTATCAGGTGGCAACAGATTACAATGATACAGCCTTCGGATCTGAAATCTTGGGGCAGATTCTGAAAACGCCAAGCAAAGACAGGGGGAGCCGTTTGGTTCAAGTTAGAAGGGCATGTCCCCACACATACAAAGCTCCCCTTAAGGTAAGGTGGAAAAAAAAAAAAAACAGAACAGGAGGATGCTCTTTCCTTTCGCTAAAAGGTTCCACCTTCAAGGCAGATACCAAGAAAAGCAAATGCCCTCTATAAACTGCCTATTTACAAGATTGTTCCGATTAAACAGGCTGCCATGCCCTATCACGTAGCAATTACGCACCGCCAGCTGCTAAAAATACAAGACTGAATACAAAAATTGAGGCTGGGATGGAACGAATCATGAAAAACACGTGCAAAGAGGATCATTCTAAATATGTACCTCTACAATGCAGACCAATCGTTACCAAAGTGTTAAACACTTAGGTGTCGAAGATATATGCATGTATTCATGCATAACAGATACATGCACAACAGTTACCAAAGTGCACAGAGATAAGCCTGTTGTGTTCACACAACAAACCAAACAAACCACAGATGCACATTCATGCTAGCCTGCACTCACACTCGCATACACACACGCTCTTCTTCCTCCCTCCTTGCACTGCAAGCGGTGAGTCATCCCTCTATTCGCGTCACAGAGAGATGAGTGCACCCTGTGACAGGCCAGTTAGTAGCAGTCACACTGATCTATGTGGCATCTCTTAGTTCCAGGTTTCTCCTCTGATGGAAAAACTATGTATTCCAGCTCTCTATTAGGCAGTTTTACTCAGCTGATAATGGAGGGCTGGTGAGGGAGTCGAGCCTGATAAAAACTGGCAAAAAGAGTGCCCTGATGGGAAAAGGCTGTATGATGAAGTCCTGGCGGTACATCATCGCCTATCTCTCTTTTTGTGGCTTTGTCGTCCAGGCCTGGGCACCTGAGGCCTGTTGTTTTATTGCTATTGATATAAACTGAATGATGCCATTAAAAAAAAAAAACATCTGCGGATGGTAAATGCTAGGCTACAAACACGGGGGGAAAAAGTCTGCTTCCTTTGGGTCTCACTCGATGTCAAATTATTGACTTAGTAATGTTCATCTTTTCATCTCATTCATTGTAATAAAAGGAAATCAAATTCTCAATCTTAAAAAAAGGGAGAAAAACATTAGATATGGGTATGAAGAAACATCAATACAGGACAATAGATTTTGTGTTTTGAGATAAAAGCTTTTCCACAGGCAAACGGTGTATGGTAATATTTTACAATTATAGCCCCACAATGCCACCTCCTACTACTGATCCAGCTGTATTGTGTTTATGCCGTCAACGGCATGTCTTCATTGTTGCTGTCACAAAGCAAGCTCAATCTCTAACAACTGCGGACAAGTAAACAACTCCCATCAGGATAAATGTGCAACGCATCTAACTCAAACACTTCTGCTCCAGCTTCTTTCTTAAATACTGTAATTATGCCATATGTCTTTTCTTCCGATAGATTATGATAGACAATGTTAATTTTATCTGGTGGGAAACTGAACAGCTGCCACAATTAGGGTTGTCACAATACTAAAATGTCAAACTTGATACAGATACTAAGAAAAATACTCAATACTATTTTCGATACTGCTAGAAATATTTTATTTTATCATCTGCCCTTACCATATAACACAGAAAGGATTCCTGGATCAATGTGTGTGTCTCTGTGCTCTGTTTGTGTCTCTGCTCTGTCTTCTCTAACCCCCAGTCGGTCGAGGCAGATGAGCGTTCACACTGAGCCTCGTTCTGCTGGAGGTTTCTCCTTCCTGTTAAAGGGGAGTTTTCCTCTCCACTGTCGCTTCATGCTTGTTCAGTATGAGGGATTGCTGCAAAGCCATCAACAATGCAGACGACTGTCCACTGTGACTCTACACTCTTTCAGGAGGAGTGAATGCTGCTTGGAGAGACTCGATGCAATCTGCTGGGTTTCCTTACATAGGAAACTTTTTGACCAATCTGTCTGATTTGATTGAATTTGACTTTGTAAAGTGCCTTTAGATGACGTGTGTTGTGAATATAAATAAAATTGAATAGTTTTTTTCTTTTCTTTTTTTTACTGATCTGTTTCATTGCCTTACTGATGATTAAAGTTTTCCTTCGTGGATTTGAACCACAGTAGAACGAAGCCGACAGAACATCATAGGGCAATCCATGTTTATGAGGCCAATATTCAAAAAGGTTTACTACTTCACTCTTACACACACAGGAGCATTACCAAACGTTTTATGTTATTCTCAAAAATCAGTGTCATAGTGTTAGCTTGTAGCATTAGTTTTGCACTAATGCAAATGCACTAATGTAGCATTTTGTTTTGTTTTTCTTGTTCGTCTGCCTGATACAGAAAGTTCCTCCAAACAACGCTTTTCTGGCTGTACTTGAGATGTTAGCAGAGTTTAATCTTCCAGCTTTAGAAAAGCGATTGAAGGTTTGTAAGATTTTACTTCTAAAAGAGGAACCATGCAAATAGATGAACAATGAAACAAGTCTTGATCACATTAGTATTTCTGCCTTTTTCCATTAAGAAAAAGGCAGATTTAGTTTCAATCACATGTGTTCACAAGTGTTGACAAGCGGTGTTCATCATTTAACTTGGTTAACAAAACAGAGCAAATCAAGAATTACTCCCTCTTTTGCTTTAAAATAAGAATCACAAACAGTTTCAGTGTCAAAATTAAAAACACACATTTTTTAATGTGTTTTGTGTTTATGTTTTTTCCACCTTTCTTGTAACCGTTGGGGAGAACTTTATTTTATTCTTTTTTTGTATTCAGTGATCTCATGTGAGGCCACGCTTCCATTGTTTACACAGAAGATCATCTGTTAGTTCTCGGTAGCTCTGCGGTACCGCCTCACACAGAACGACCCAATATTACCCAAAAGTGACTCAGCATTAAACATCGCAACCGGAGGAGAAGGAACAGACCCGTCATCGTGTTCATCATCTTAGGAAATGTGAGGTCCCTTCCCAACAAAGTGGATGAATTTGTGGCCCTAACCTGGCATCAACAGGCTTATTGAGTGAGCAGTCTGGTCATGCTGACTGAGATGTGGCTAACCACGGTAATTCCAGACACACATAAACAGGAATCGTTTTCAATTTCTCCAGGCCAACAGAACCAAGGTGGGTCAGTCTGCATTTGTGAATAAGAGATGGGGCAACTCTGGGCATTTATCTAACAAAGAGATAATCTGCAATAAGGACATTGAACTGTTAGCATGGTCTCATTGCAACAGCTATCTACCGCAGCAGTTTACAGATGCTACTGCAATAACGGTCTATAGTCCCTTTTCTACCAATGTGGCAGAAGTATGCAACTTCCTCCACACTGTTGCGGACAGACTCCAAACAAAGCATCACCGGGGCCTATTTTTTTTTTTTTATCTTTGGGGGTTTTAATCATGCCTGACTGTCCGCCACTAACTCAGTATTTTACCTGCCACACCAGAGACAATAAAATGCTGGACATATTGCATGCAAACACCAAGGATGCATACAGCTCATCACCTCTCCCTTAACTGGGAGCTCAGATCACAACCTGGTTCACCTTCAGCCTGTCCACTTGTACAAAGAGAACCAGCTGTGCAGAAGGAACTGAGAAGGTAAATCAGGGATGGAAAAAAACACCTCTACAGGAAGAACATGGAGGACCAGTTGCGGTAGAACATCATCAGTGGGTTTTGAAAGAGTGTGGCAGTCAAAAACATTTTGCGTTCAAGAGAGCTAAAGAATTTCACTTCTGCAGGGCCAGGGGTGACTATTATTTTTACTCTTTGGCACTTTAAACCATTGGCATTGCTGTGGAGTTATCCAGCTCGTCTCTTCAAAAGTCTTGGGAGGACCACATACAAAAGAATATATTTTATCAAGTCAATGAAGACCACAAAGTTCAATTGTCTGACAGCTGACAGAATCTGCCTCACATTTTATTTTCCCCCACTGCTGCAGTATGAGAAACACCATACAAGTGGCAGAAGAAAGTTGTTGTGTTGTAGCATTGGCTAGTTAAAGGTACAGCACTGTACATTTTACTAATTAAACAGCTCATTTCAGACATTTTTATTGTCTCTCAGAGGGGAAATATGTTTTGCAGTGTAGGGCAGCAAACAACATACGTTACAAGAGTAACCATCAAAATGAAATAAAATTAAAAAAAAGTTGTTCAATCAATGCTGAAAAAATATTTTAAGTTAAGTACGTCATTCTAATTGCCATAGGTATAAAGCAAAATGTATACCGATTACTTTTGGCTCCCGGAAGCCTGAATCATCGTCCAGAGACGAGAAGCACAGACTCCTCTGAGAGTGGGTGATCAGGGTTGGCCATAATTGCTCGTGTCTTTTTCAAGACTCGGCCATCACAGATGTCAGACAGAAAGAGCTGCTGTATACCAATTATTTTACTGGCTGCTTTTACAATGTCGAACATTAGATTTTCGCTGCGCATTGTACGGTTAGCATGTCACAAAACAATGCAAATTTAACATTGATTCGATAAAAGGCTTGTAGAATAAAACTGTTAGTGTTTTTTCCTAACCCTTTGTGGCTTTATTGCAGATGGCAGAGATGTTAGGGTCATGGTTCAAACTCTTGTCGATGGCTGTAACGAGGTATTCGTAGCTCCCTACTGTTTCCACTTATGAACACTTATGCGTCTGTGGAGAGGTTGTTTGGTTTCTCCAATATAAAGATCAGAACATTCCTCACTGTATTGAGCTGCATACACCACTCTGCTCATCCTAGGTTTTGGGGTTTTGTCCTTAGGATGGATCAGCCTCTGTCTGAGGGTACTGTTTGGTTTAAATGTACTGGGATCTTGTGTTTAGAGAAAATCCTCCTGAGTTCTTCAGAGACTAAAGCAACATATGGGATGACAATGTTTCTATGCTTTTTTTCTCCCTGTTCTGTGGTGTGTCTTTTGGATTTCCTTTCGCTGATTTGACAAAAGCTCAGTTAGGGTATCCACAGGTTTGGAGAGCATCTTTGACATGTTTCTGTTCCTTGTTCTTTCCTTCTGTCCTAGTGGGGACATGTTCGGCTTGATTGTGTAAGGTTCTGATGACAGAAAGCTTGTGTTCCCAGTGGGTGGTGAGAAATAAAAAGAAGACATTGGTCTGTGTGAGTAGGTTTCATGTAGACTTCAATGTTGAGGCTTTCCTCTCTTTCCATGCTCACCAAGTAGTCCAAAAAAGGTAGCTTGTTGTCATTGGCATCCTCTCTATGAAACTTGATGTTGTTATCCACTAAGGTGATGTGTCTGATGAAAGTTTAGTCTAAACAAAAGCTTTAAGACACTTGAAAACAGGCTGAAAAAGATTAGTTTCTCTTCCAACATATATGTTTGATCAATTGTCAACCTCATTCACACATCTGTCAAGAGAAAGAAAGAATGTTTGATGAGAAACTGATCAATTTCAGGCAAAGATCCTATGTTTAGACTACAATAATCGGGTCTAAGGGGGTTTAAAAAAGGGAGTGTGTGCCAAGTGTGCAGCAGAAATGTTCTTTGCTGCAGTTTATGGCACTGATGCAAAGGTCCACGTTTTCCATAATTGTAAGAATTTATTTGCAGGAATCATAAGCAATAAATCTTAGGCCCTGCCTACTATCCCTTGGAACCCTCCAGGCAGGGAACAAACTGCAGAAGATCAAGGTGTGAGAGGCTGGACGTCTGGATGGCATCAGCTCCAGACTCCTGAGGTGCTGCACAAATCAACTGTCTGGCATCCTGGGATACATATTCAACATAAGCCTGAAGCTAGAGAAAGTACCTCTGCTGAGGAAGTCCTCCTGTGTGGTACCAGTGCTGAAGACCACGAACATCCAAAAGACCTCAGCAGTTACAGGCCGATAGCACTGACCTCCCATCCAAAGAAGACCCTCGAGATTGTTCTACCTTTTCCTCCTGGTAAGATCTTTGTTGGATCTACTGCAGTTCACCCACCAGCCTGGCATTGGGGTGGATGATGCCCCTTCTGATTATCCATTGGTGAAGTCCACTAACCTGCTCAGTGGCAGCACTCTTCAACATGATATATTTTTGTATTTAAGGTGCCGATTGAGACAGAGATGAATTCTCATTCAGACAAGAAATATTGCATCACGTTTTCATATGAACAGATTCCTTTTGCGTCAATCTAGGATACACAGACTATTAAAACTATTTATGCTTAATTTTAAATCGCAGAGGAATACGAAACTGAATAGAAGGAAAACCATCTTAAGTTGCATTGTAAGCTTTTGAGAAGGGAAACTTTTAACCGTGAGTGCTAAAAGAAAATATTTGTAACCCTAAGTAAAGCACTTCTTAACACACATGTTGACTTGTGAAAAGACTTTTTAATGTAAATCAGCAAAAATGTTAATGTGTCATGCATGATTAACTCAGTATTTAAAAAGAACATCTAATTCCATTAAAATGAGCAAGATAATATTTTTCAAAGATGCACCATTATCTCTAATGGCTCATATCATGAGATGCAATTATCACAGTGTGCAGGATCAGAGCTGAGAGACTTTATTGCTGTTCATTTTCGTTTCAGCAAAAATCGTATTGCATCCTCGGCAACACTTTTTATTAAAGACACACAATGTCCAAATGCAATTACTTCAGGACATACAGATTGTTGTAAATTAAAAGGTTGAGTAAAAATCTATCTACCTAATCGGATTCAATTTTGACAATTTACCAAGAATGCATTGTGTTTCCCAACACAAACAAGTCAACATATCAGGAACACCTGTTGATTGTTAGACTTTTATCCAATAACACTTTTCTTTGTCATTAATTGGCTCGCTCCGGGGGGGAGGGGGGGGGATTATTCGGATCAATTAGCCATGTAATGCAGTCTGCTCTGCACCATCATTCTAGCTTTGATGATAAGCAGAGCAGAATTACCACTTCTCATAAGGATAAACACAAAGAACAATGTAAAAGGTTTTTCTTATTATTAAAGGCAGAATTGGAGGCTCTAAATAAGCAGCTACTGAGTAGGGTTGCAACATATTAAGAAAACATCAGAGTTCCGCTTTATTGTTGAACACTGCGTCGGATATTTCAGTTAGAAGCTAATACTGCTTTTTTCGTATCATCTTCCAATCACTCTCCATTAGCTTTAGCATCTCTTCAGTATCATCTGAATTAGGTATGAGCAAAGCGAGCAGTAGGGGACCATCCAACCAGCTAAAGATGAGGCCCCAGTGGTGAGCAGGAATGTTACCAGTATCAAGGTATACGAAGATACGAAGATTTTAAAAAGGCAAGATTTGAAATAGTTTCCACTGTGTTTTAAACTGATGTTCATGAGATGTCATGGGGGGTATTATAGAGCACAATGAAACCAAGCACTAATTTTACCCTACCTGTTGTTTCACACTGCCGAACAGTTGGCTGAATCTCAGCTGTTTGGAAATATTTATGATCATGAAAAACAAAGATAGTCTTTGTGAGGAGACTGCTGGAGCAAGTAGCCCAACTGATTAACAAGTTTGTTAGATTTGTGTCACTTTTAAGAGAGAAAAACTACAAAAACATAATGTATTGTGCACACAAACTAATTTTACTTAGAAACACAACTACGTTAGCAGGTGCTCATCACATAAATACATAAAATCTAAAGTTTACCCTAATAAACTATCCAATAATCAATATATCCTTTTTGCGACAGCATTACTCAATGTTTTTCTGTTTCACTCCTCTTTTAAAATGTTTGCGTAAATACTTTTTACTCAAGGTTATTGCTGTTAGAATCTTAATGCTGGTTCAAGCCTTTTGGTGGGCATTTTATTCAATAGGAAATTTGATGAATCTCTATCAGATTAATGAAGGACAAACATATTGCAGATTTTAAGTAATTCACACTAAGCCATGGACAGAAAATGGTAGAAACCTCAGTACAGATGTTGAGATTTCCTGGATAATTCATTGCAACCACTTGTTTGTGTATATATAGGAACATTTTTGACCAATCTGTATAATCTGACCCTATATATATATATATATATATATATATATATATATATATATATATATATATATATATATATATATATATATATATATATATATATAGTGTTGGGGAGTAACGGATTACATGTAACGACGTTACGTAATTAATTACAAAAAAAGAGTAACTAATCCGTTACAGTTACAATGAGAAAATATGTAATTCAGTTACAGTTACTTCCGAAAATATTAAGAATTACATTACAATTACAAATTTAGTTACATTTTATTAAAAATATAAAGAAAAACCTTTGCGAAATATGTAATGATATTTTTATTGCTTCGCGCCCTGTATCGCCGTTTCCCGCTACGACTCCTTGTCTCTATCACTCTGATGATCCATCCTGTGCTGGTGGAGCCTTCTGAAAGAACAGCAAGCGAGCGGACGTTTCACGGTTTTATTTCAGCTCAAGCAGCGCATCAAAAATGACAGCCTTCAAGCTTGTTGACAGGCACCTCTTGTTATTCACACACAACAATAAACCGTGAGAGCCGACGTGTGTTGTGAAACTGCAAAACTTTGTCTTAAGCGGAAAATCAAACGCTCGTCTACACAGCTCAGCGTTCACAATGTTGCGTTCGTGAGCGTCGGAAAGCTATGGTGCATTCAGGAGCATGGGACATTTCAGTTTTACAACGAAAAAGGCAGAAAACGGAACAGAACTTAACTCATACAATAATGTATTTATCCAGAAACAGTGTGGGCTTTCTTACAATACTGAATGCTCTATAATTGTATTTCTGTTATTTTTGATTATGCACATCTGCTAGCTTTTTATTCTAAAAAATCTATAATATTACAGCAGCAAATTATCAAAGTTTTTCAAAGCCTGTTTAAAAGCTCCAACTGGGGCTTCAGATCATACAGCAACAATTGGGCTGTCATTGTTTTACAGGGCAGAATTTGCATTTGCTGACTCTTGTCCTTTAACTACTGATGGATATACAGGAATAGAGTCATACAAGTGTCAATTCCCAATTCCGCTTTTTTAAGGTTCACATTCAGTTCTCAAAAATTAAATGTTGAACATGGGTCAATACTCATTAAAACCTTAAGGTAATCAAAAAGTAATCAAAGTAACTTGTAACTGTAACGGATTACATTTTTAAAGTAACTTACCCAACACTATATATATATATATATATATATATATATATATATATATATATATATATATATATATATATATATATATATATATATATATATATATATATATATAAGCTTTGTTGAGCATGGGTATCAGGGTGCCCATGCCTGACAAAGCTGCCCGGCAATGATTGTTTTCATAAGACAAGCAAAAAAAGAAAAAGAAAAATAAATAAAAAAAGATATACATTAAGTAATTTATTCCACTGAACATTAGCTTGATGCCTACAGCACTACACCACTGTTGTATTTAGCATCCTCTTCCCTGTTACCGGGTAAAGTACATGACTCATCATCGACATTTTGAAATTGCACTGAGGAATTAACCAATAAATTTCACCCAGACATTCAATTTATTTCTAAGTCAATTTTCACCAGGCACCTGTGAACTAATTGTGCTTGTTAATGTTAATTCTACTTTTCTCGCCATATTAGTTTAGTTACAGGTGTGCGATAAAGGGCCCACATTTATACTGTAATACTTAACATTACTAACTAGAAGTCTCCAAAACAGTCATTTCAAAACAGAAAGGCTCTCTTACCTGTGATACACTGATACTGACCATCCTCTCGTCGAATAGTGAAGGCCTCACCTGGGTTTACCTGCACCAGGATTACCTGCGGAGAACCAGACATTGCAGTTTATATATTGGGGCAGAAAAGGGGGGGGGGGGGAAAACGCATCATATATTTACATTTTTCAAAACAAGATTGAAGCAAGTTAACAATTTGAAAAGCACAAGTTTCCAAATAAATCTGCCAATTCTTCCAGGATCGGCTCAGATCTGGAGCGATAAGCCAAATACTGAAAAGTTGATTTATTTTCCCCCATTCATAAAAACCATCACATCTCAGAAGTCCCACCATGTTTGGTCACTGGACTGTTTAGTAATGAGGACTGAAAACTACTGAACTACTATTTCAAAGCTCCTGTATCACAACTTCATATTTTATGATTTATGGTCCTTCAAATAAAATGGTGAGTAAAGCGTTATTTATTATTAACTAGAAAAATTTGCATTTCCTGCGAAAATGCACTGTGAATGCAGATAGCTGAATGATTGAGCAAAAGATGCAGAAGATCTTTGAAGAAGAGAAAAAATAGCTGAAAAGCATTGAAGAAGTTGAAGAAGTTGAAAAAGTTGAAGAATTTGAAAGAGTTGAAGAATTTGAACATGAAAGAACAATAGCTGAATGATTAGAAGAAGAAAAAACTGAGGGTAAGGCACCAAACATTTCCTAACTCATTCTAAACACTGAATCATTTAACAAAGCAGAAGTAGAATTTCAAACTTGAATATACTGTAGCCATATGTGGGCCTGCATTTCTAGGGAGTATAAGGGGTTTCGCCCCCATTGAAAAGCATTGGATGTTTGACACCTCCTAGCTTGGAGATGCTTTACGTGACGTGGCCCAAATTTATAGTGGAGCATTCTGTATAAAGGAGGTAAAGACTCTGTAAAGCAGAAGTTTGTAGGACCTTCCTAGAGCTACTTCCGGTTAGCAACATGCTAACAGTTAGCCGCTAACAGGGTTGTGTTCAGTATCACCAGGTGAGTGTACTCTGTCAGTTTGGTCCAAATCCTGTACTGGGAAGTGCCTCAAAAAGGGTGCCAATACTTAATGTCACCAAAGGTCACCAAAGGTTATGAGTCAGATTGGCCTCCTTTAGCAACTCAGCCTCACCACATCTGGGCCCAGAACTCAACATTTGACCAAAATGGCGTGTAGCGCCATTTCCCACAGGTGGGTGGTGCTGTGTTGGCCAATTGGGTCGTGTCTGGGTATCATGCCAGGTCCTGTTGGAAGCAAAGGCCCAATAGGAAAGCATGTGAAATCCAAAATGGGACAGAAAAGTGACACATGGCTGAAAGTCACTTGAAAATTTAAAAATGTTAAGAGGAAGTGACTGTGCGAATTTCAGATTCCTACATTAATCACAGCCGCTGCAGCGGGCGTCGAAAGTTGCCATTGTATCCCAATGGAGCTTCTCCCTCTGGCCCTCAGAGTTCCGTCGTCATGGAAACTCACTCACACCTCTGCTGCAGGCCAGTCTACCGAAGTGCAGAGACTTTGCTCACAATAAGTCCCATTGGATTATAATGGAGAACTTTGCCCCGAACAACGCTCCATATATCCTGATCCGTAAATGGTAGAGACGTAATTTTTTCTGCGTTTATTTCGTAACGGATAGGGGAAGAAGACAGGCTATCGGTTTTTGCTGGAAAAAGTTTAATAAAGGCGTGAAAAATTATGATATAAAGGTGATTTTTATGGACTTTCAGAAATCCTCTAAAAACGGTCCCGAACAACTCGCTGTAGCTGAAAAAGTATAAGAGATATCAAAATAATTCTTTCACTATGAGTATCAGCAGGCTTTTGAGGACTATGGTGCCCATTTTCATGTTTGTACAAAAATCGGTGTAGGCACAGCGACGATGTAAAAAAGTGGATGATGTGGGAAAATGCAGCTGAAAAGCGTTTTCAGGAATTTGCACATTCGCTACTCCCGAACAAATTGTTCCTGCGGTAAAACCGTAACAGTTATCCAAACAATTCCTTTTTTATGAGTGCCAGAAGGGTCGGGACATTCATGTGTGAAAGTCTCATGCTTGTACATGAAACGGTTTCGGAGTAGCGACGATGCGAAAACGTGTGATGTTTTCAATTTTCAGGCGTCATTTTTCAAAACCGCTCCATAGGAAATGAATGGGGGAGGTTTCGGGTTTGTGTCGCTCTGAGGTGATTTGCGAAAAATCTATAAATGCTACAGCAATGAGGGTTACATTTCCTGAATCCAGACAAAAATTCCTACGTTTTGATGTATAATTTATGTGGATAGGTTGAAAATTGAGCGACTGAGAAGAAGTTGTTCGGAGAAGAAGAATTTGTTGAATTTCTAGAGTGCGCACTCTATAACTGCCTCCTTGACGACCATAGCAACGCATGTTATTTGCTGAATTTCTTGAAAAGCCAAAATTATTTTAAGGAGGTACTATATGAAAATGGTAAAAGATATGAAAAAGCTGAAATAGACCATAATAGCTGAAAGATATCACTACATTTTAAAAGTTGAATGGCGTTTCTAGCTGAAAGTAGGCTGAAGCAGTAAGCTGTCAAAAAGCAGCTGAAATGAGCGGAATTTTAGTGAATTACATTCATTTCCTATGGGAGAAAAAAAGCTGAAAATTTGCAGAAAAAGCTGAATATTTTAAAAAGTTGAAGAGTTAAAAGTACAAAAAGATATAGCCATCGATTCCAGAAGAAGCTGAATAGTTTAAAAGTTGAATGGTTGAAATCGGAGAAAAATTGTAGGAGGAGAAGCGAATCAAACTTTAAACAGTAAAAACGCATTTGGAAGAATATCCCATAAAAATAAGAATAAAGAATAAAGAGAAACAGGATCTCAAGAACTGTGAATGCCTACTGCATTCACAGTAATAAGTGAATAGTACGTCTTTAATTACAAACAAACGTTTTTACCCAATTGGTCACACATAACTTCATATATCTTCAATAATGTGATGCATGGCCAGTGAGGGGAATGACTAAAAGTTTCATACATTAATAATCAGTTTTGCAACTATTCTTCAAAACTATGTTTTTCTTTTCTTCAAGTCAGTCTCCATCCCTGAAAATTGCTGCATCTGAATCTAACTAATATTTTTTGGATATATGCATCTGTTGTTTATTAAACTTAAAAATTGCCATCAAAATATATGCTGCTGATTGATCTGTTTATAGACTGAAAATGGACGTTCTTACTTTTAAGGCATTCAAAAAAAACAGCAATTAGTTACTTATACATACGATCGCTGAAGTCCCTGAGTAAAACACAATCCGCTTGCCAAGGCAGCTTTTGGTCTAACTCACTGATTTAATTTTTTTAAATAAATAAACAAACAAACAAAAGCTGTTTTCAAAAAAGCAACCTAGTCTAAACACAGAATTTAACATCTGAATGAACCCATGAAGGTTAGGGACATATGCATTGATACACGATAATGTTGTAATTTCTTAATATTCTGTTGGATTCAAAAACTGCCTCCTCCATCAGACACTTGCAAAACATTTTTTTTTTCATCTTTTCTGCTATTACTCATAGAAAAGAAATCTTAATTAGTCCAAAAACAAACTTGAAAGGTCTAACCTCAGAGAAAACCTGAAATTGGCACTGGCTGAGAAAAGCTCGATTGCCACATCTCTGATAGTTTGTTAACAGATAAAAAAGAAAGACACTCATCACAAAAAAAAAAAACACTGCTTCTTAAATCACAACACATTCACTGTAAACAAGGAATTATTTTATAGAGAGACCATACAGTTTGTTCAATTCAACTTTGGATGCAAATATAGTAATTTCTGAACATGTAAACAAATATTAAGCTGCAGTGATTTTATTACATGTAATCAGGACTGATTACTTAAAAAAAAAAAAAATCCTCAACAGGAATCCTTCAGTTAGCTTTTCCATGTAAAATCCTTTAAGCGCATAAGGTTTTTGTTGCCTGGCGCTGTGTGTGGGCGCTCGTCGGTACCTCACTCTTGTGGAAGTCGCTGTCATAGAATCTACACTCCTCTGGCACAGGGCTTTGTCTCTGGCTGTCTTCAAACACTGAAATCATCAGCACCTCCATCTCCGACACGGCTCCCATTCATGTGCTCAGGGAGAACAGCACAGAGCCTTATGACTGCCCCACACCGAGTCTCATACGGTCATGCGAACCCACACAAAGCAGCGTCAGCAGTGTAGTGTGATGGTGGGGACGGTGGGAGGGGTGAGGAAGTCTAATTCAATCAAAGTCTGAGCACTTCATTCAGGAATATGTGTGCGCGCGCTTGCTGTTTGCCCTGAGTAAATAAAAAGATGACTAACCTGCTTTTTCTATTGGAAAATGGAGTTAAAATTAATGAAAAATAATACAAAATGAGATTGTTTAGAAGAAGAAAATCTTGCTGCCACTTACTGTTCCCCGCATTGCTTTCCCTCATTCAAGCATTACTATTCACGCCGTCCAAAGACAGGAAAAGATGCTTCGGGGTCTACCAGACCCTCCACAACTTCGCCCAGTCCTCATAAGGGATCACATGACCTGCAGCATCAACAAATCTGGCCAAACTCATTTTTTTTCCTCGTAATTTTCCCTTTCATCCACTCCTGCATCGAGTCCAGGAAGAGACTGGGGGGGAAAAAAAGAGATCTGGAGGCTTGGTTTCCTGCGCTGGATGGCGCCTTTATGCAAAGCGTAGCGTGAAACTCATGGTTTGCTCAGCCTGATTTCAGCTGCGTCTGCTCCAGCCGGGGCACGCGCTGCAGCAGCCTCCCTGCTGGAAGTATCCACAGCAACCCTTTCAACAATCCACAGCGACGTCTTTACCAAACCCCCACACGCGCGCACACACACACACACACACACAACGGACTGGAAAACCTTATCAGCGCTGGCCGCTCTTCGGCAGAGGAAGAGGAGGCACGATGAGCCCGGGAGGAGAGGAGCAAAAATGATAAACACTTTTTTTTTTTTTTTTCTTTTTTGAGATGACGCCTCACTTTGCTGTTCTGTTTCCTTCTTTGCCTCTTTCACAGACTGCGTGCCAGCTCAGCTAATGCCAGCTGTGCTCCTTAGCGCAGTTCATTTCAATAGCATTCCATCAGGGTGTGATCATAGCACTGCTGAGCCGGTAAAGGTATAAGGGGTCCGTAGAGTGGGGAGTCCTTTGTTCTGGCTTTTTCACAACAACAACAACAATTGTGTGAGGGAGCTGAGCGACCCACGCAGCTTCTGATGCTGACATACATGACTACGCTACAGTCCCTCTCTCTCTCTCCCCCTCCCCCTCACACTCCCCCTGGCTTGTGCGCCCTCTCTCCCTCTCTCATTCACAGAGCGACATGCTTATATCCTCCTAATACTCCCGATCGATGCCGAGACGAGGCGAGGCGGAGAGAGTTCGGCTGCAGAACTCCGCCGCTTGTGACAGCTGCAGCCTCGAGTTCCCCCGACGTCTTTGGGGATCACAAAGCAGCACGTTCTCGGTCAAAGCAACAGTTATTTGCACGGTTACGACACGTGCAGCTTGAACGCGTTTAGGTCCTCGGCAACATCTGCTCTCGTTTAGGCTGAAGGGGATGGCATCTCGAAGCGACAGCCTTGATCCACCTGATCCGCATTTGTCAAGTTGCCGTGTACCCCGGGATCCCTGGTACTGCCGGGTAAAAGGCGCACCAAAGTGTCGCGCAGAATGAAACCTGCTCGTTTTACTCCTGGGACGGCAAATAACATTGATTGGAGCAATTATAGAGGAGGAGAGCCAGAAGCAGAAACGGGTAAGCAGTAAAGCTTAAGAGGAAGGACGACCCCAGGGAAATATAGTCGGATTAATTATGAAAGAGGAATGTTAGCAGTTTACACGGCAGGCTCATTCACATGACTTTAAACAGCGCTCAATCCATTAACAATCTAATTTGCTAAATAATCTCAGAATTAACTAGTTTTATTGCCTTGTGCCAAATGCTCTCAAACGTTTCCGCAGTTTGCTACATAACAGCCAAACTTCAATCTATTTTATTGGTTTCAAATCTGATGAGCAAACATAAAGTAGGGTCTCATTTTGAGGGGGAAGGAAAATTACACTTTTTGTTTAGCGTATAGAGATCTGAAAAGTGTGACATTTGCTTTTATTGCCTCCTAGGCATGCATTACCAGTATTTGTCCGTTTCAACAGATCCTACCACCTGAGCTGTGGGTGTCCGCAGCTCTTCCAGAGTTACCACGGGCCACTCGGCTCTATTCCCGATAAATGCCTTTGGGGGTGTTAATGTTCGTAAACGGTGGAACACAAATTTTTTTTTCAAGTATATATTAGATAAATAAAAAAACAACAAATATAATTTCTTCTGTGGCAACAGTAAGCATTGCAACTAACCAATAAAATGTGGCCCACCACAATGGCAGCTGAAACTTTAGATTTAATTAACCTAAAATAAGTCAGTATTTTTTTTACCGTATGTTAGCTTCTAATAATTTCAATTCAAGTTGCAAATCCAAGAAAGAAAAAAAAAAAGTTTGAACGCAGTTGGTAATCCTGTTCAGAAACACTTTTTGTTATGCTGGGTGAAATGGTCTTTCCATCCTGAGAGTAGTTGATACATTATGTATTCACCTTTATGAGAGCTGCAAGACCGTAAAAACTCTGACCAATCCCTGCCTGATGTTTGTTCCTGCTCTCTCTCTCTCTCTCCTCTGTCCCCCAAGTTCTCGGGGTACGACCTCATCCATTGGCTGTCCCATATGCCAATCATTGTGACGCGCTCACGTAACGCCAGTGCTTGTTTCCTCTTGCTGGCTGCGCATGCGCTTTGGTTCATTCATTTATACAGATTAAAATTAAAGTTAAACTTATCAGTTTATATCAGTTTAAGTTCTTTACATTTAAAATATATTGATGCTGTATTAAATAAAATACTTTTGGTTTTCCCGTTTTTTTTAAGCAAATCAAAAGTGGCATGCTGTCTGTTGCAAGTACAATCTTCATCTTCAGTCTACCCACATTTTATATTATACATCACTCACCAGTAACTTTAAAGTTTTATATAAGAGAAATAATTAACAGTAACATGTACTTTGATTTTCTTAATTATTTTAGCTTAGTTCTGACAGACACGCTACGCTGGCTGTGGATTTTTAATCACGGCTCTAACGAGAGGTCTGGCTGGTAGCCACAAACAGGAAGCTCTTTACTTTGGACCACCAGAGTATTTTTTAAAAATAAAAAACTTTATTGACAGTCAAATACAAAGAATAGTTTAATATTAGAGATTGCAATCGACCTGACACTGGAATCCCTTTTCTGGAAACGACCCCTGTCTGTTTTGGTTCCTTAGACAGTTTTTAATGGCTGTTCAATGAGCACTCAGTCACACTCGAAATGAACTCAGTAGTTGTTATGGAAAGGTATTAGCTGCTGCTCTAACTGGAGGGTGGTTGTTTTCCAAAATAAATAAAAGGAAAAACAGGAAGAAAGACATTTCAACACACTAGCATTCAAAGTAATACCTGTATCAGGTATATGTGGTTTTTATTTCCTCCTCAGAGGTAAGTTACAGCCGTCAAGTCCACCATAGCTTCCAGAGGACGAGCCTGAAAGTTGTAACAACCCCGCAAGCTGTTTTGGATCATAATATTCTGATTAGCATGAATTTAAATGCATCACCCATAATTTGAACACCTGGACGGGATAACAGCTTTAATATTAACCTTGTAGGAGAACAGTCACGGGCTGGTTAATGATAAAGAGCCAAATTAAGGTTTTACAACTAACCTAAGTTAGTTGTTAGTTGTTCTGAAACTATAGGCCCGTTTACACTACACTTTTTTAACCGAGCCGAGACCAGTCCGAGCTCGGTAACCGAGATAACTCTTGTGTGTAAACGGTCACCAGCTCTTGAGTAGGTCTCGGCCTGGTTTTATTTCTGGCCCAGTTTTTTGATAAAGAGCGCATGAGCAGACCGCGTCATCTCCTTACAATCAGCTGACTGTCCGCGGGTTTTCCGGCAGTCTGGCTGCACGTCCCGATTCACACTCCATTCAGACAAATTTCAGACATTCATAATAATACTAGCTTCCTTACCGTGCCACACGGTTTCCAGACATGAATCTGCTTAGCAGCGCAATGAACCTCAGCGTCTGTCGTTGTTTCCGGCGTCTGTAAATCCTTATTAGACGTTCGTTTGTCTCATCCACTTCCCAAAAAAGCCAACTTTCTCAAGTAAATTCACCAATGGTTGCCTTCTTCCCCTGACTCTCCGCAAACACAGAAATATCACAATATCAAGCATAACTTCCTGAATGTTACGGGCGCCGCGTTGTTTTGTTTTGCTGCTACCGCCTTCAATCCCAGAGAGCGGTAGTACCACGGATCGCCACTAGGGGGCAAGGAGCAACCAAGGAACCGAGATAAGCTTTGTGTGTAAACGGGTCGGCTTGTCTTGGATAACTGATCCAAGCTCGGACTGGTCTCGGCATGGCTCGGTTTTTAGGTGTAGTATAAACGGGGCTTAAGTTTCAGAACAACTAACAAGTCTTTCATACTGCTCCTATGGTTGAAAGGCGTTTTTTGCTGGCTGGTAGCCTGCCCAGGTAGCCTGAATAATTAACGAGCTAAGATCAGCTCGTTGGTGCTGTGCTGCTCTAGAAAGAGCGGAAGGGCAGAAAGTGTCATTTTCTAGGCTGAAAGCGCTCTCGAACGCAACCTCTAAATTCAGCGAGCACCGTTTCAAAATGTATGCTTAAATTTATGTGTCAGAATCAAGATGATTAATAAAATGCACAGATAATATTCTGAACCTTCATAATAGCAGTTTTTCAGCTGTAAAACTATTATATGGTAGGAATCAGGAAGACTCTTGGTGTTAAGGACTATAGGAAGAAGGTATGATTAAATACTTTTCACCCCTTTTCAGATATAACCACTAAATTATACATAATATACCATAATTATATATATATATATATATATATATATATATATATATATATATATATATATATATATATATATATATATATATATATATATATATATATATATATATACATATTTCTAAGCGTTACATTTATAATTTCACTGAAATAAATCATTCATAATTACAAACAATGATATCATGTTATACATGTTTAGTAGAAGTTATTATACCATGACAACTTCATATTAGGCCGTGCCTATTAACATTGGACATGTGCTTTGAAAGGCTGACTTCCCCTTCATCAATGAAAGCTTTTGGTTTTATCATTAGGATTCTGAATCAAACTTAAAGCCGATTCAAAAAAAAAGTGTTGCCAAATGGTATCTACACCACTTCTACAATTATCTTGAATTTTTAATCAATACCAACCAACTCTTATGAGGACCAAAACAACTACCTGATATATCAAGTTATTGCTTATCTGTCTAGCTAGAAATCTTTAGATAAATAGAGATGCACCAATCAATTGGCCGGAGATTGGAATCGGCAAAGTTTCTGCTGATGGGCTCTGACTGGTGATTGCCAGGTCATGTACTGATATATCTGACCCCTCATTCTTTAAATGCATCAGACCAAAAAGTCCCTCCATTATAAGGATGAATTATATGAACAGCATGTACTGTGATGCAATAAACGTCAAAAAAAGTTAGGAGCATATGCTTGAATGCATGAATGGGGAGGATGTTGTTGGAAAAAACTAAATCTCATGAAATTCTACAGATGTCGTCAAGAAACTTCAGCCGTTTAAGAGGCGATACCTGTAACGTATTCAGAACAGAAAAAAAGGTCAGCAAAAGATTTATATCTTTGTAGATAAGGTCAGTTCCTCTTCTGATAAGTACACTTTGCAGACGCAAACTAAACGTTTACAACCTCTTTCGCGCTTAGACAAAATTGCATAAGTAGCAGCCAAACCTAAATGCACACAAAGTGTTGCTGTCACAGGGAGACCAACTGCAAGATTACTAAACCTCGACCCAAAATAGGCCCATCATGCAAAGGTTACTCTTTACAAAGATGGCCAAACAATGCAACACCTTCACAAAAAGTTTGTTTTTAGCTTTTTAAAAACTGGAATAGTAAAAGACGATCATGGTGTCCAAACGCTAAGCACTCATCTCCCCCGCTGCAAAGATTTGCATCCAAATATAAAAGTTTTATGCAAAGACTGCAAAGATCCGTTAGCACACACTGTCACCCAGGTGGCCACTGCTGTGTTTTATTACCCCAGAGGACGGGCCTGCTCTCTGCTCATGACTGTTCGCTCTGACGTTTCTCAGCCACCGGTGACTCAGAGTTCGGGTTTCTCACTATTTGTTCCTCCTAATTGTTTACTGCGCGTTGATGCGACATAGCAGCTGGGTGGACAGGAAACGAGAGCCAAATGACACAGGGAAAATCCTGCCAGGGTCGGAACTAGCCGGCGACCAACGCAATCTCCCTGCAGCTGATGGCATATACCTACGTGTGCAGCGATGATTCAAAGCAATTTAATGATCCTTAACCGCGCAGGTTCCCATGGAAGTGTTGCATAAGAGCTCAGCATGTAGAAAATATGGCAGAAAAATCTCTAGTGGTCGATCCAACTGTTTGGTTTTTCTTTTTAGAATTATGACAAAGCAAAGATAATATATTCATTAGCGCAACAGCACAACAACATCACAGCATAGGGCCTGTCATAAAGGTTAAAGTATCAACTAAACTCTGGATTTTACAATTGAACTGCCCCAATCTGTGAACCCCGGTCATAAACAACAAGAAAATTTTAATTTTATTTCCAATTAGAGAACACACCGTCCCTAGAAGTTGGTTTACTGAGGAAAGAAGATTCAGTTGGCTATTGTTCGTATCAGTGAGGTGTTTAAAATGAAGTCAAAGGAACCACAAGGCTTCTGTCAATATTTCCTATGGAGGTATGTTGACAATTCAGCCCGGTGGCTACCTTTTTAAAACGGGGAGAAAGACATTCGTAAACATCCAGAAGGCGGAATGTATTAAAGCCTCTGAGCTTTCAACCTCTGTCTGCTCAGGGACATGCAGGATTTCAAAATGCTGAGAGCCATTTGGAAGTCTCTGAGTAAAGCCAGGAGTCTAATAACTTAAGGGAATCAGAGACTTTTCCTTTCAAATATTACGTTGTACAAAGCCATTATTTATTTTGGATGGATCTTGTAGAAAAGAAGAGAACTTGAGATATGGGGTATCGTTTTGAAGTGTGCTAAAAGGCTAGTGAGTTATAATCTGTGAAACAAATAAATGTGAATTTAAGAGAAGACTTAAGTCTGTGACCCCCGATTTTCCAGTAAAATGAACATCCGTTGGAAAAATTCACTTGTACAGTGATTTCATTTTGTTTATCGTTGTTTAGCACCGTTTCCAGTGCAGTTTGCAGTCACCGGTTCTGTTCACCCTCTGCTCTGCAGACTTCTCCATCAGCTCCCCAGGTTGCCAGCTTCAAAGGTTCTCTGATGACTCTGCCATAGTAGGTCTCGTCACAGATGAGCACGAGTCGGAGTGAATAGAGAGCTTTGTAGGCTGCTGCCAGCATACCTCCGCATGGGTACGGTTAACATCCAGGGAGCTGATGTGGAGATAGTGAACTCTTATAACTACCTGGGTGTTCACCTAACAAATAAACTAGACTGGAGTCACAACACTAATGCTTTTTACAGGAAGGGTCACAGCAGACTATCTGCTGAGGAGGCTGAGGTCTTTTGGAGTGCAGGGGGCGGTCCTATAACTCTTCCTTGACTCTGTGGTGGCATTGGCCATCTTCTATGGTGTGGTCTGTTGGAGCAGCAGCTTATCTGTAGCTGAGAGGAAGCAGCTGGATAAACTCATTAGGAGGGCGAGCTCTGTCCTGGGATGTCCCCCTGGACCCAGTGCAGGTGGTGGAAAACAAAAAGGACTGCAAGAAAAACAGCATCACTGATGGACAATGTCTGCCACCCCATGCGTGGAGCTGTTGCTGAGCTAGAGAGCTCTTTCAGTGACAGACTGCTGCACCCCAGATGCTCTAAGGAGCGCTTCTGCAGGTCCTTCATCCCAGCTGCTGTTATTAATCGCTGCTGATCACTACAGACTCAAAAAGGGTTTACAACATGCTAATGGTTTGACAGCTCTTTGATCAGATCAAGAATCATTGATACGCTCTCTCAGATGTTGATGTCCATTTGCACATGTTTTACCTACTCTGGGGGTTGCTTGTACAATCATACATACTGCATATGTTTCAATCAGTAATTGTCATTTTTTTTGCCTTTCTGATATGATCATTCTCTTTTGTTTAGAGCTTAACCTGAAATTAGCATGTTATACACATTACTAATCTAGTGTGCAACTATGTGCTTTTGCCACTGTCACACCCAAATTTCCCCATTGAGGGACAATAAAGTTATTTCTTATTTTCTACTTTACCAATGTCCTCTTTGTTTTAAATGTTGCCGCCAATCGAAAGCCTTATGTAGTCAATAAGCAAACACTGATTGCTTTACCATCACACATAAAGCACAGTGCAGGGTTCCTGCCCATCTTCCACTCCGGTTCTACCTTATAAAAATATTCTGGACATGTGAGCACAAAACATGTAACTAGTTGGGTTTTATAAGCTAAACCATATAAAATCTGGCCATTTTACTCTGCTCTGTGGTAAAGGGATATTTCACAGTTTGTTTCACATCTAGTTCCAACAAAGTATAAAAAAACAAAACAACTGAACTTTTTTTTCCCGAAGTTTGAAGACGTTTCGCTTCCCATCCAGAAAGATAAGATAAGATAAGATAAGATAGGCTTTATTGATCTCACAGTGGAGAAATTCACTTGTCACACATCGGCTTAATAAACAAAGAAGGTGCCAAAAGAAGGAAAAGGTGCATAAGGTATATAGAGTTCGTCCACATATATACAGTGTATCAAAAAATAAAAAAAATAAAATAAAAATACAAAGGAAATAAAGCAGAGATTTAGGATGACTTATGTACATTCAGGTGACTTATATACAAATGGATTGACGTTGTACATTAAAGTGGTACCAGGTAAGAACAACAGTGAGGTAGTGAGATGTGCTTTCTCAATTCAAAATGTCTGGAGTAGTGTGGAGTTCCAAGCTTTATAGTACTGCCCAACAATGGCTTAGATAACATGCCAATTAAAAGGGCAGTTGTTTTGTTTTTTAACTTTTTTTTGGAATGACCATGACCTGGATGACTGAGAATCTTCACCAGCATTTGACATCTAGACCAGCATACATCAGCTCTGTCTCCACTTCTATGACATTTGGACTTCTAGGCACTATAGGAAAAGCTGGACTAAAACCTACACACTTTAATTCAACATGTCTGATATGTTAACTCATCCCCAAGTCTGGATTGGTGGGTAGAAAATACAGAGCAGGAATATTTGGTTGTACTCATGTGTATGTTTGCCACCAACAAGATGCCAGGAAAAAAAAGTAAGGGTTTCCCCACCACTGCGAAGCTCGGTTGCAGTTTCTAAATATTAATTTTTCACAACAGCTATGTTTATATGTTTTGCTTTACCGTCTAAAACAAGGTGCTGAGTCACAAAATATCCCCGTTCTCGCAACAGTTGACAAACACTGGCCTCACCCCCCATCATTGCCGATGATTCAGAGGCTTTACCAGGAGACAAGAAGAGTGGGTTGCATATTTGTCACAACATCTCAGGCCCTCTGGTCACTTGTAAAGGGAACGCGTCCAGGGTTCTGCCTCGGCTGTCTGGTTATCGCATACAAGGCCAGTGCTAAATACGGCCGATTTAGGAGTCAGGTCTCACTATCCCACTGTAACATTAGCCCACACATAATGCGTAGCCACAAGCAGGCCAAACATTTATGACTGTGTTGCTTGCCCAGTTCAAGTCACGACGTGTTGCGTTTACTCACGACTGAAAGTAATTATTATTATTATATTTTTCTATTGTAAATGTCATCTTGCCTTGTGCTTATCGTGTTTAAATAAGGAAGGTGTTAAAAATACACACCATCTGAGTATTCGCTGCTCGTTGTAATCTATCCATCAGATGGGTTACTTGAAAGGATTTTTAACTAACTATTTGGCAGGAAGCTGATAGAAAGAGGTAATACGCATTAGTTAGACGTTTTCAGGTTGTAAACAAAAATCCATCAAAACAGAGGAGCATAAAAACACAAGGATAAAAAGTTTTAAAACATTAAACCTCAGCTCAAATGAATTAGAGTAATGAACAAAATATACATATCCATCAGCACAGCCAACAGCTAAGTGCATGAGCCATTAGCGAGGCTTAAACATTGACAGAAGCAGGCCGATTCATCTGTTACCTATTTAGCTCCAAACCAAAACAGCAAGAGCAGGAAAAACCAGGGGGGGGGGGGGGAGGGGGGGGGGACTTGAGTGGAAGGAAGCAGTGATTCATCCTGTAGCCAAACTCATCTCTTAAAAGGAATCATCTCAGGTAATGACCCCAAGACAACAGCTTTCTTTCTGACTCAGAATAATTGGTCCAATGGAGCGTTAATATCAAAGCCAAAGACTTGGATAAAAAAATAAATAAATAAAAAAGAACAAGAACGAAGAATAATCTGTCCTTCCTGTTCCTCCAACTAAAAGGTCAGAAAGAGAGGGGTCAGCCATCGCTGTGAATTCACTTCACTGTCACCGCCGTCTTGCCTCATTCTGTCACGGCCCAGACCCCTCAGTTAATCCCTGCTCCTCACTCTCCAGCCGTCATGATATTTACGCACCTTATCAGACATATAGCACGGCAACATTAGATCTAATTCTCAGCCAAAAAAAGGCTTAAAAGTTCACACACAAAACAGCACAAACATGTTTTTACTGTTCTTAAAGGAATGGGCTGGTAAGAGAACTCCATGGTATGATAACCTTAAGCAAAAATACAATGCTATAACCATATTAACAAGAAAGGTTTATACAATTTGACTAATTCGAATGTATACAGCTTCAATCTCTAATTCACCTCGTTCACTCTGTGTGCCTCTGATAATTGTCTTTTTTGACTTGACTAAGACATTGTTGACGGAGAGGACCGACTGTTTATAGGGGATGATATTTCTATCCCAAGTGACAAATGAGAATGATTTAGATTGATTTTACAGTAAATATCTTACTTCTAGCTCCTTTAACTTAACTCACTTTGAGCTTTAGCATCATTACGATCTATAGTATCCACATAGACATTAGCAACTGCAAAACTGAGCAAGGCAAAAAAATATGTTGGAAACTTCATTTGGAGACACTTCCTGCTCTACTTTAACTTATACAAATTGTCTTTTAGCCTAGCTTTGGGCAATCCAATAACAACGCAAGTGAAGAGAGGCACATTAAAGGTCACAAAAAAACAGAGGTTGAGTTGTGTCAACTAAAACCCAAAGAGCAGCCCATGTAGAACCCTAAACCTAGATGTGTGACTCACAGGGCCCACACAACAGAGCGCCATAAAACAGGATGTTGTATACGTTATTAGGCTGTCTCAGGTATCGATTTCAACATCACCAGCAGGTACGTAAAACTGGCCTGCATCCCTGTTGCCACCGAGAACAAACTGCAAACAACCGTAGATAAAAAAAAAAAAAAAAAAAAAAAAAAAAAAAAAAGTTATTGGAAAAATCTTTTCGAAGGATTAATCACGCTTCTTTTTTTTTACAGACCCTGAATCATATATACTGTCACAATTGTGCACATTCAAGGAATTTGACTGCCTGGTTCACACGGCAAAGTTGTAAAATTTTAAAACCTGAGACAACCCACACACGAAAATAAAAACCGTACCTGTAACAGGTTTACTCATACGGTGTGCAGAGTCCGGCCAAACGGCAAGCACGACACACCGCACACAAACAGATTTCCCTCGCAAACATTCAGACGTCCAAATGGGAAATCTCACAAAACCTCTTGAGATTAAACGTGAGTTGAGAACACATAAACATGGCTGACAAGGAAGAACAATGCTGATAGCTTGAGGACTAATTTTAACTGAGAAAAACATGACAAAAAGAAAAGCTGTTGGTTTAAGGAGAGGAGACGGCGTAAGCAGGGGTCCTGCGTTTCCTACAGTATGATATGAAGGAGAGTTGTTGTTTTTTTTCTCTGGGTTTCCGTCACCTCGCTTTCTGATTGGCTCCGCCTCACATTCAACATGCAAAGAAAAGAAAAACTGGAGAAGTGAAAGTACAATATACTTATTTTGTTACACAACAAAGTAGCTGAGCATTAAGGCTGATAAATGTTTGTGTTTGTCAGATAGACAGCCATGGGGGAAGAAACTGTCAATGCATTGGCTGTGTTTTGTAACTAGCACTCTGTAGCGCTGAACTGAAGGTAAAGGTCCAGACAGTTTGTGAGCAGGATCTGTGGGGTCTGCTGATATGTTAGCTGCCCTTTGTCCTGATCCTGGACCTGTACAAGTCCTGGGCGGAGCGAAAGTCAGGTGGGTGTGACCGCACACGTGGACCAGCCAATCCACCTCCTGCCTGTGAGCGTTCTCATTATTGTCCTGGATCAGACCGCTGACAGTGCTGTGAGGATTTTCAGACAGGTCTAACGAGGCACAATTATTTTTGTACAGGAAAAGAGGAGGAGAACGTGCTGATGGTTCTTGGGTGGGAAAACATGCTCCCTAGCCTCACTTGTGGCTGTTGGTTAGTCAAGAAGCTGGTGATCGACTAACAGGCGCTGTGTGCTAGGTGAGCTTTTGGTGGAGGATGTCTGGGCTGATGGTGTTGAAGGCGAAACTGAAGTCCAAAGAAAAGGATCCTGGTGTTACGTCCCTGGGTGGTTAAGGTGGTGCCAGATGAAATGCAGTCCCATTGCAAACACGTTTGCCTGGTAACCAAAACTTAGAGGGTCCAGCAGGGGCCCTGTGACATCCTAGATCAGGGGTCACCAACCTTTATGAAACTGAGAGCTACGTCATTGGTGGTGTGTCGTACGAAGGGCTACCAGTACTGACCTAGGAACTAGAGGTCTGAACTAGAGTCTGAGTTCACCTTAACTTTATGTAAAATAAACACATTTTTCACACTTTCTTAAGGATATTGTCATTATTAAATCGATATAAATGCAACTATGATTAAACAAGAAGAGTAACAGAATAAAATAAAGTTTTAGATGCAGCTCATTGGTAGATTGTGCTTTTTTTTTTTAAGAACAGGCTCGTGGGCACCCCATGTGGTCCTCGGGGGCTACTTGGTGTACCCGTGGGCATCATGTTGGTGACCCCTGCTTTAGATGTTTCAACACCATTTGCTCAAAGGATTTCATGACCACACGCATCAGGGCAAAAGATCTGTGGTCATTTAACTCTGTGGTGGTTCCTTTCTTGTAAACTGGGATGATGGTGGAGCAGTGTAGGCAGAATCATCAATACTGTCATCTAAAATGAATGAACTTCTATCTGGATTACTTTAAAGATGAGATATTTTCAGTTAAAAGGTTTGATAAAGTCGTTGCTGGAATCCTCCAGGGTATCATATACATGGTGTATGAGCGATTTCTTGCAGTATGTAGTGCAAAGCACATTCAATCTCTGTATAAGTGAAATCTCCCATCACTTTTATACAGTTGATGTGTGTGGGTAAATAAAGGTATGTGGAGCAGCTGGCGGCTGCCAGCAAGTTGTTGAATGTTTTAATCTGATGCGGCTTCATGGGTTAAAATATTAAGTGAGTGCGCGCACTTATATTCTCCCTTACGACGCTCATCTATGGCCCGGTAAGCTCCTAAATTAAGCTTTCAACAGTTTGTAGTCAAATTATTGATGAAATCCCCACCCAGACAACACAGGCTACTTTGAGATCTGCCAGCATGCAGGATCTTTACTATACAGGTGAGCGCCATGTCACATGACTGTGTAATATTATAAATAAACAAAGAGAGCAATCAAATTGTATGACTGAATCCTTTGCTAACCTCCTATATTAATCGATAAACTCAACCCACCAACGGGTGTAGCATTTAGAGTTTTGTATGGCAAAAAGGGAGAATGTGAATGAAAAGTGAACTAAAAAGCAAGCGAATACACATGGATGTGATTAATAAATAAGCTGACATGTATTTGAGAACCTAGATCATAATGTTTGTTTATTTTTTATTTTATTTTTCACAACTGATAACCCAAATCCTGGGTTTCAAAAGCTACGTTCACACTGCAGGTCTTGATGCTCAATTACGATTTTCTTTTGCTGAAATTGGTTTTCTTATCTAAGCATTTACTTACATTATACAATGATTATTTGCCACCTGTATTATATAAGGCAGAATTCTGAGCAGCGATGTAGAGCATCATTAGATCCTTTCAGCCCAAACGGTCGCCCTCCACTTTTTCCACTAAGAGTTGTGTGTCAGCAGACTTGCATCCTTCTTAATAGTTTACAATTTGAATAGAATAAAATAAAAATTTGTATTTGGCATTTGACAGTGATGATTTAAGTTGTTTAGAAATAAATTTTAAATTACTTTAAAAATGTTTTACTATGAATAAAGATCAACAAATTTTCTAATCTCTATAAAAAAATGTAATAGCAGGAAACATTTAAGAAAAGCCACCGTAGGCCATCTTTTTATGCTGATCATACTGAAAATGGTGGGAAAATGAAGCCGGCTGTTATTCTTATTTTAGCTATCTTAAACATGTAGCGTGCAGGAAGCAAAAGCAGTATTTTATTCCTTTAGCTCTCATAAAACAGAGTAAACAGTCACAGGGGGCATGCTCAGGCAATCAGCAAACCTTTGGGAGAGAGGTGGTAAGGTAACTGAATTCAGTGAGAACACCTCCCTCCCAACTGAACAAAACGAGCAAAATTTGATCTCCAAGTGAACAAAGCCTTATTCAGGTGAGGGTTTTTCCACAGTGGAAAATGACTGAGGCTGGGTGGAAAGGCTATTTTATCAGGCAGTGGTGATATTATCAAGCCTTGCCAGGAGTAAGACTAAGGAAATGACTGAAAGATCACTGTGGGGTCAATGCTGTCCCCAGGAAAATCAGAGAAAAAAAAACTGAAACCAATCAAACAAGTGACAATCGGAATGACAAATCACTCAGGCTTATCAGGGCCGTTTAATCTCTCTGGGATACTGACAGGGCATGATGGGAGATAACCAATATTATGTAAATACATGGCAAAATGGCAATCAGAACTGAGAGAGATGCGGTTCATTACCAGCGTGCAGCTGCTCCCTATGAACTATATTCAGTGAGAAACTGACGAGGACAGCGAATCCATTTGGTTTGTTTCACTACTCAGTTGAGTAAGAACACAGCCAGTTGATGTGAAAAAGCTTAACAAAAAAAGAAAAAAAAGGAACACACCAGGGTTTCACAGAAAGGTTGGCCAAAATGTTTTAAAAAGCACTTTTCTTCCAATAAAAAAATAAGTTCTTAGTTATGCAACAAAATGAACACATTTCCCTTATAACTAAGTGGGGAAATTTGTGAGCTTATTTAAACCGTTACCCAACGAGTTAAAGGGGACATGTTATGAAAAAAAATCCACTTTTTTAGACCTTGCATACATTTTGTTGTGTACTTGGAGTCTCTAGGGCTACGTTCACACTGCAGCCTGAAGTGACCCAATTCCGATTTTTTTGCCCATATGCGACCTGTATCTGATCTTTTCATGACAATCTGAACAACACAGATCGGATTTTTTCAAATGCGACCCAGGCCACTTGGATATGTGGTCCTGAATCCGATACGTATCTGATCTTTTCAAATGCGACCTGTGTCTGTACGGCAAAGCTACAAGTGGAAAATGTTTGGACTCAATCTCACCAGGTATGTACCCACTCAGTTCATTACATCGTCCGTCAGCATACCGCAAAAATGTCCGAACAGGGTGGAGTGGAACGCTCTGTGACCTGGGGGGGGGGGGGGGGGGGGGTTCGGGGTGTGGAGTGCCTCCTGAGACGCACCAAAAGGATTTGATTTCAGATGCACCTCAGAACAGGAGTAATAAGGGGCCTTGTGGGTCAACAACAACGCGAAATACAGACCAAAGCATTGTAGTTCCGCTTTATATGATCCAGAACGCTGCTGCCCGCGTCCTCACTAAGACTAAGAAAGTAGAGAACATCACCTCAGTTCTAAAGTCCTTACACTGGCTCCCTGTATCTCAGAGAATAGATTTTAAAATACTTCTGTTAGTCTATAAATCCCTGAATGGCTTAGCACCTAAATACATCACAGACTTGTTATCAGTGCATCAACCATCCAGATCACTCAGGTCGTAAAAACACATTTGTTCAGGATTGCCTTCAACTGTTCTAGTTAAACTGTTTTACTGAAACATCATTAGTTCAACTTTGTAGTCCAACTGTGCGGATGCTGTTCCTGGACTTCAGTTCAGCGTTCAACACCATCATCCCACAGCATCTGGTGGGAAAACTGGAACATCTGGGCTTCAGCACACCCCTTCGCAACTGGTTGCTAGTCTTTCTCACCAACAGACCTCAGTCCGGGTCGGACAGGACACCTCTGATGTCATCACCCTCAGCACGGGCTCCCCTCAGGGCTGCGTCCTGAGCCCCCTGCTGTTCACTCTGATGACTCATGACTGCGTCCACAGGTTCACCACCAATCACATCGTTAAGTTTGCAGACGACACAACGGTGGTGGGCCTGATCAGGGATGACAACGACCAGGACTACAGAGAGGAGGTGGAGCAGCTGGTGGACTGGTGCAGAGACAACAGCCTGATCTTGAACGTGGAGAAGACAAAGGAGATCATCGTCGACTTCAGGAAGAACCGGCCTCACCACGCTCCGCTGCCCATCAACAACTCAGCTGTGGAGGTGGTCAACAGCACCAAATTCCTGGGGGTGCACATCACGGACAAGCTCACCTGGACTGTGAACACCATGTCCCTGGTGAAGAGGGCACAGAAGCGACTGTACTTTCTGCGGAGGATGAGGAGAGCCCGCCTGCCCCCGCCCATCCTCACAACCTTCTACAGAAGCACCATAGAGAGCATTCTGACCAGCTGTCTCTCTGTGTGGTGTGGAGGCTGCCGTGCCTCCGACTGGAAAAACGTGAGGAGAGTGGTGAGGACAGCAGAATGGATCATTGGGGCTCCTCTCCCCTCCATAAAAGACATTTCATCTCAGCGCTGTGTGTCCCGAGCCCGTAACATCATCAGGGACCCCTCACACCCCCATCATGGACTGTTCTCCCTGCTGCCCTCTGGGAAGAGGTTCCGCAGCATCTGCTGCAGGTCCACCAGGTTCTGCAAAAGCTTTTTCCCTGCTGCCATCAGACTGTTAAACTGTTAAACTGCTGTTGAACTGCCAAACTACAACCCACAAACTCTGCACAACATTTGCATTTTTTGCACATTTTAGCATCATTGTAGCTCATATATTCACACATTTGCATTTTTTTGCACATTTTTGCATCATTGCAGCTCATATATTCACACATTTGCATTTTTTTGCACATTTTTGCATCATTGCAGCTCATATAGCATTAAAAATGCTATTGGACTCCTAGTCTTAAAATTGCACAAACAAATGCATTCATGCACAAATGCCCTTGCACAATCCAATCTGTACATAAATAATGTCTGTTTTTTGTTACATTTCAACTGTTTGTATACCAGTGTTTCCCGCAGGAATTTGGTTATGCGAGGCGGGGGGTTGTTGGACCGACTCGCGGAGCGGGGGGGGGGGGGGGGGGGTGACGACGACACGTTGTCCGCGGACCGACTGGCGGGGCGGGGGGGGGGGGGGGGTATCCATGTGTTTTTTCCCTGCCATTCACGCACGCGCGAAAGCAACAACAACAAACCGCGTGTTAACGTCACTTTTTTTTTTTTTTTTGGGAATGTTGGCGAGGCGGTAGCGTGAGTTTGGCGAGGCGGCCGCCTCGCCAAGATAGCGCTGCGGAAAACCCTGTATACTGTATATTTAAAATCTACTGTTTACTTCTAAATCTCTGTACGCACTTTGTGCATACCGAATGACAAATAAAGTTGTCTAAGTCTAACTGTTTTTAATGTTTGCTTTTAGTTTCTATTTTCCCATGTTCTATTTTGTTTCTACATTTTATTCCTACTTGCTTTTATTCTGTTTTATTTTCCTATATTTTAATCATGTAAAGCATTTTGCATTGTCTTTGTACAGAAATGTGCTATACAAATAAATTTGCCTTGCCTTTATATAGAACGTAACTATATTAAATGTGAGAAGGACAAACTTAAAAGCATATGTTCCCTTTAAGTCATGTAATAAATCATATCAAGGTTATTAATGAATAGCTATCAAAATAGATCAAACAATTACATTTTTCACTGTCAATAAACTGCCTTACAGGAAGGCCTTCACACACCTTTGTGTCTTCTTAATGTCTTAAACACAGACCCCCGGCGATACTATCCAAACAACCAAATACCACATCACTGCTTCCCTGCAATGCTAAACAAAGCTTACACTTTTTTTTGCCACTGGTGTAACCAGTTCAGTAGCTGAGTGCAAAAAATTAGGGTTGGTTTAGCACAAGCATGAAAAATGTTATTGTTGTTGTTTCTCACATGCTAAAAACAAAACGGAAAAAAAAAACAATAGCTCAGCAGCTGCAAACTTGAGGCCACCGATAAAAAGAGTAGGATTTCTTGCAAATGTGCTACAACTATAACTTCAAGGCATTGTCCTTCAAGTGCAACTAACAGCAGAGAAACTGACACTCTAAAGCCAAACCCTCGCAACAGAGGAGCCACACAGTCAAGCATGGCGGCAACAGCTTTATGCAGAAAGGTTTTGAGAACATTGCACAAAGTAGATGGAATAATGAAAGATAAAGATTCCCTCAGAATTCTATGAATTCACCTCAAATCAACAGCGAGACAGCTGAAACATGGCCACAATTTCATCTTCCTGTAGCTAAATTATTCCAAACACTAAACCTGGTTTTCACAAGGGCTGTAATGACCGACTGAATGGTTCGAGGCCTCGAAGCTTCGTTACATCGTTCATTTATTCAGCGCACTGTGTTCCGGCCAGGCGGCTAATGCTAACGCTAATGGTAGCCTAGCCTGCTAGTACATGGATGACAAGTGTGGCTATTCGTTATGGAGACAAAAAGCAACGGGCAGAGAAAGAGGCCTAAAGTGTTAACGGTGTAGGGATGATTTAAATTTAACAAAAGAAAACTGCGAAGCGAGCTGCCTGATATCTGGGCTTCAAGCTGTTGAAGATTAGCGCTTCTACTCGCCGCTCGGCCCCCCATCTTTCCTCTCTAGCCAGGACTCGTTCTGATTGGTCAACATGGCGGCCACGCGCCCAATCACGTGAGGGTCAAAGCATTATGTGAAAACAGAGAGGGCTGCAGCGAGTGCAGCAGTGAGTAGAGGGTGACTTTGGTAGGTTGTCCTGTAAATAACTGTGAGGGAAAGGATAAAACAAAGCATCTGGTTTTTAAGTTTAAAGATGTTGGGGACAACAAAGCAGAGCTCCTTCGCTGAAGAATGAAAATAACTTTGAGAGCATGTTCTACTTCAAACCTGCAGAGACATATCAGATTTGTCAATTTAGAGTGGAGGCTGGTACTGCTTCAGCTCTGTGGATGTCTTTGCAGTTTTCTGTTAATTTGTGCAACAAAAACGTTTGACGAAAATATTTCATCATTCTGTGAATCAACTGTTTTTTTCTTCAATTAACTTGAACCCTTAATTTTTAATCAGAATATGCCCTATTATCTATTATTATTTGCCCAGTATTTCTCTTTCTCTTCTGCTGTGCAGTTTAACTTTAAATTTAGCTTTTTTTTTCATATTAATTAATCTTGTGTGCAAGTCTAGGCCCACCTGTTTTTGCCAGTTATGCCTGAATTTCCCCGCTGTGTTAAGGTATTTCAATTCTAATAAATTAGGTAACAATAGTTTGAAATAAGGCAATATTTATTATGCCTTAATTTAAATGAGCCGGTTACCTTTTTGATGAATGTGTAACTATTTTTGTCTATTTGTGGACTAAAAAAAAAACTAAGAGTTTAACTTAGCCCTGAAGTACACTAGAGGGGTTCTGTTTTATATGAATAAAATTATGCTTTTTAATCTAAGAAAACCCAGAATGTAATATGCATGTGAAACTTTATGCATTTTTTTGTTTGTGACTATTTTCACTACAGATGCAGCTGCACTGTATTGATGTTAAGTCAACCAGAGAGGGCTGAGCTTTTAACATTTTGATCCTAGAACCTTTAAGATGCAAATTTATTCTTGTTATTCAAAAAAGATTTGAATTATTTGCTCATTTGCCATTTCTTTCCACTTTTTTCTATTACTCATAAAATAAGCTGAAGTAATTAAGTGAAAATATGCTGAATGTGTCCATTTTTTATGCGACTTCTCGATTAATCGGCAGAATAATCGATAGAATGATGGATTACTAAGATAATCGTTCATGACAGCCCTAGTTTTCACAGGGCTAAACACCAATTCCACGTAAAATCTATGGACTATCCTTAGAGTGAGCTGCACCATTTCTGTTAAGAGTCAAAGCTCCAGCCAAAATGATGTCAGGATGCTGTTGAGTACAAAAAGCACGTGGTTTCCCAAAAATCACAGGACTTTTAACTAACACCCTGTAACTGCCAGGCGTTTAGCTATCAGGGTGACTAAAAGCAAAGAAATAAGTGTGCACGGGGATGTGTCTCTACCTGCTGGGGGCCTTCTCCGTTGACCATGGCTGGGGGTGGTGGTGAGGCCAGGATGGGGAGTTCAGGGCTGAGAAGCTGGCCAGACTCCAGAGGTGGCGTGTGGTCTGCCATGTCTCCCTCATTCACACCACTGAGGAGGTCCTGCAACGAGGAGACAGGCGTCAATGACAAAGAGGTGTGGCGTCATCGTCTTAGCAGTTATTTGGCCTGTGCCGATAAGAACATTTACCCAGATCGTCTATGGGATGGGGTTTCTGTCTGCCTGTTAGTAAATTACGACGAGTGCATCGCTGAGATTACTCCCAGACTCCTCATTGTTTCTTATATTTAACTAATATGTTTACAGTACTTTCATTGTAAGACAAAGTTCCCCCTTAACAAAAAGTATCATATCAAATATGTTAAAACTGAACTTATTTATGCACAAGCTGAACTTACCTAAGCCATTTTATTAAAGATGTGAAGCTTATTTGCCTCTAATTACCTTATTGGTTCACTTTCTAAGTAACGATGCTTTTAATTACGGCCTCTTTTAAAACACTAGCAGGCTGGTGCTAACACCAATCAGGAAGACGCTAATCTGAATATGTTCAGCCACAATACCGGCTACATCCTTAAGAGTGCGATCTCTAAATAAGTTTTAAAGGGGCCTATTCACATAATATGACTATAACAAAAGGTTTCTGCATGAAAATGTGATTTTTAATAAATAATGTCTATCAACAGAATCTGACCCACTGCATAACAGTTAACCGGCCCGCATGGGTCGCAAAACAACAATCAACAGATACTGGGGCATTAAAAAAATCTTCATAAAATAATGTGCAGTTAAATTGAAATATGCCTGATATTTGAACATTCTAATTATTCACGGAAATTCATCAAAACAGTTTTAACAGAGATAAACTGGGCTTCTACAGGTACAAAGTGGAAGTCGGATCGAGCAAAATGGCAATACATGGTTTAGATCCGACCCGGAGCGCAGTTAGAAAGTTTCCGCTTGTTGTCGCGGTATCTAAACTCATCTTCGAACACTGAAAACCAAGTCTGTAAATGGTATTGGGAACTGAGCCAGTGTGGATGAATTGATTTGTGCCTAGTGCTGTCGAAGCTATTTATTAAAATCTCAGAGCTGCATTAAATGAAAATGAATGGGGTAAAAAAAATAAAGTCATCTAGCGTATAAACCACAATCAGCAAAGACGAGCACTGAAATACTCTGAGCGGATATTTGAAGCACATTATAATTATTTTCTAAAACCATCATTGTTTTTTTTTTCTATACCAGAAACAAAATGGACTACATAGTGAAAAGCCAAGTTATGGGCTGCCGTTCCATGCACTTTCAACAAGACTTATCCTAGAAAAAGAAACAGAAAAAGGAAGTAAATTGTATCATTATTAGAAATTAATTTTGACACGTAACTGAAAATGTCCTATTTGTGAAATTATGGGAACCTAAAAAGTCTATTAATACTGTCTGACATGTTCTTTTACCCTCCCATCACATGGCAGTATATTATTTTATATATATCCATAAAATTATATGGCAAACCATGAGCCAGGACAGAGCCATAGCCGCAAGCCAACTAGTAAAGCTGAACAGCTCATATAATAGTAGTAATAGTTCCCTTTTCCTCTTTTAGGCAACAAGAGTTAGACTTAAAGTCTATTTTTTTTCCACTTTTTTTAATGCAACCGCCATGTTGGGATCTTTTTCTCTGCATTGAAATCATTCCTCACAGGTAACGGATCAAATTATCAATAAAAGGTTTTTGGGAAAAACACATTTGTGTGAGATTTTATTTATTTGTGAGGGAAAGCGAGCACACGTCCGAGATAAAAAAACAAAAAAAACAAATCAGAATCAAATGAGTGCAAATGGAAAACCGTTCTCCTCTTTAAAGAGAATTTGCCCAGTATCTCCCCCACCCACAGCTGAGTCAAGCACTTAATGCTGTCCAGTGTCTTCTCACACTCTTTAAATGACAAACACTAGAGCAAAGCTGACAACGGCGTCCCACTGTCTACGACTTCATTGAGAACATGCTGCATGTAAAAAAGAAATTAGAGAGAAAAAATACAGGCGAACGTCCTGTCAAAGAAATAAACCGAATCACCACCATAGAAGTGTGACATGTGTCCTTGAAACTAATTGGACTCCAGCGCATGCGTCTCTAAACCTCACAGTTATCTGGCTTATCTATTAGATTTAGCCCCTCCCCTCCTTATGCTTAAACAACAAAGTCAGTTTGCAATCTGATGGTGAATGAAATGGAGTTACAGGAAACTATTCCTACAAGTGTGGACCGACGGGAGATTAACCGAGAATTATGAGCAAATTCAAGATCAACTGCAGACTGGGTGTTTCCCCCTAAAGTTGAATTTAGTTGCTCCAATCTACTGGGATTAATCTTTTTTTTTTTTTTTATTACTTTTTTCAACACCACTGTTTATCTATATGGAAACATTAAATGTGTCATTCGACGGTTTTATTCTAAAAAGAAAAAGTTCCCTGAAATGATTACAGCCGTCTTAAAATCCTGACCTGTATTGCTCTCGCTGCTTATTTGACAGACGACGCACCGATTGCCTTGTTGTGCTCCAGGTTTCCCTCTCTGAAAGAACAAACAACCATATCGTTACGACTCTTTTATCCACCCCTTTAATAAAAGTCACAGCAAAACACCAGCTGACTCAAACGTTGCAGCTGCGATACAGCAAAACCCAAAGTTCAGCCCTTCCTGTTCCAGCACACGACGTCGGTATCCGAACTGTGGCGACATCTGTTGTTGCCCCTGATTATACGTGCTTTTTTGTGTTTGTTCACAAGAACAGCAGCTGTCTTTCGGTTACGGTTACATTTTAAGTCCACACCTTGAACCTACAAAAGAGGGGGGGGGGGGGGGGGATTTCAACACCCAACGTTTTTTATTTAAGCTTGATCTCTGTTTAGTATGAAATGGAGCCAAACCAAAATCAAAATGTGTTTGTCCGTCAGTATTCAAATTTACTTCCAGCAAACTTAAATAGCTAAAATTTTATTTTAATAAGAAGTAAATACATTATAAAGCACACCCACGGCCCAGTTCATTAGGTACGCCAGTTAAATCGCATGTTGACACAAACGAGTCAATCAATACACGTGGCAGCAACTCAATGCATTTCGGCATCTGGATGTTGTGAAGACTTTTAAAATTTAAACAGGATATTTGCATAGAGAAGGAAAAAAAAACATTTAAATGACTTTAAACCTGGCGTGCTGGTCTGAAAGTTTCAGAAACTACTGATCTTCTGGGATTTTTGCACACAACCATCTTTCAGTTTAACAAAGAAGGGTCCAGAAACAGGAAAAAGATTGAGCTGCAGTTTGATATTATGGCAAGGCAACCGTATAATAACCACTTGGTATTTTAGGCTTAGAACTTGGTGTAAACGAGAAAGCGTGGACCCCTCCTGCCTTGTATTAATGGCTCCTGCTGGTGGTGGTACAACGGTTTACATTTCCAGGGACACTTTGGGCCTTCCTGAATGATGTTGCCCAGCATCTCGATCAGGGCTGCTCAATATTAGGAAAACACGATGAATGTTGAGATAACGATATGACTTACGATAAAGAAACAAATAAGTACGCAGCGTTTATGTCTTTTTGCTTCGGGTTTGTAGCAAACTAGACTCCTGATAATAACTATCCAGCTACTGGGGGAAAAATTTTTTAAAAAGTAGCTTGTGGCCGATGATACTTCCATCTGCATTAAACAACAAGTCAACAAATACATTGGGAACATAAAGAAACTCAAAGCACGGTATTTGAATAATTAGCCGTTAGCTGCCCTGCGTAGTCATACTGAGATAACGATAAATGTTCCATATATCATGCGGACCTGATCTCCATCCCTTTAACCTCATGATGGCTGCTTCCAGCAGATAATGCACCAGGTCACAAAGCTCAAATCATCTCAAACTGCTTTCTTGAATACAATAATGAGTCCAAAGCACTGCAATGTCACCAGATTGCAACTTGGAGAGCTTTTGGGACGTGGTGGAATGGTAGCGTCCCATCATGGATGTGCAATGACTGCGCCAAGCAACCTCGTCAAGCTGCACCAACATCTCAGAGGAAAGTTTTTGCAAACTTGGACAATTACTGCAATTGTAGGGGCAAAAGGGGAACCAACCCTGTACAAGGTGTGCCAAATAAAGTGTGGACAATAAGAATAGGCTTCTTTAATCCCACCTAGTAGACACCACTGCATATCACATTATTTTTTATTTTCTATCCCAGGTTCTGTTGCTGTTTATAGTGGTTAAAAATATAATTCTGCAATAACAAATTTTTGAGCTGTAGAAAGTTACAAGTTACTCTAACCACTAAAAGACAGAATATTAATCGACATTTCAACGTATACTGAGTGGAATTTGCGACACAAGCGGTCTTCATTTTTAACCAACACCAACAAACTTACAATCATTTGAAACTTGATTTAATGTCCTTTTAGAATGAGACAGCCTTGTTAGCATTTACGCATCAAAAGGTCAGAATAATATTTAAAAATATCCGTTTGCACAATAATAACAGAATCTACCATATTTTTTGGACTATAGGGAGCACTTAAAATTCTAAAATTTTCCCAACAATGGATGGTGCACCTTGCATATGAATACCATTGTGCTCGCTGACTGATTTTATGTGGTACAATGTGCTCAAAAATCTGTTAAAATGTGTAAGTACGACTTTGGTTAGCAACAAAGCCACTCCGCTCAATAGATATTCACAACATTACGGTACCTGATCGGACCCCTGAGCTGTCTACAAGACTGCCTGACTGTAATGTCTAAACTAGAAGTGCATTCATGAAAGGCAGCCCGCACCCGGAGTACGCGCTAGCAACAATAAACCAAGTAAGTTAATTTAATATAAAAATTACATTTGTTTTGGCCTTATTTTAGAAACAGGGTAGTGTAGTCCTACTACTCTGTCCTCCCAACACAGACGGATAGCTCTCCCTTTTCAGGAGAGAGCGGTGTAAGGTGACCAGATTTGATTTCTCTAATGAAAACCTGGGACGTCTCTGATTTTGTTGAGCACAGAATCTCTGCCTGAGGTTGGTTTCTTTTGTCTGAACTGCAATGCCAACGGGGCGGGGAAGACGCGTTCTGCAAAGCTTTTCTACTAAGTCGCGCTAATGTTTTTTACTCCATCATGATACACTGAAGTCTGGGAATTTTCCAGGGATAGGTCATTCAAAATGGTGAAATCGGGGACGTCTGGTCACCCTACCAGAGGGATGGAGTGATATTACACACTTGGGAAGAATATGTAATGCGCCTTATATGCGGACAAAGACACACATAGACATGTTAAATTACCCGGTAATCATCTAAAGAGGAGGGGAAAGTGTGCATTTATCACAACTGATATTGACGCTGCATTATTCATTTTCTAACATTATGTAGCCCTAAAACATTACATACAATGTTTAAATGGTGTTTGAATATGTGGATTAAAACAATTTAAATCTCTTCTTTCTCTCTGTACGTCGCAAAAAAAAACATGCTTTTGAACTGCTTTTCAAATTTGGCCTTATCTTAACATTGCTTAAGTTCATTACGCAACCTGTTCCAAAACATTGCTTCACAGACAGAAACACAAGATCTTTTTTTTTTATGTTTTTTTTTTTTATGTTGCAGCAATGAATTCTAGCAAACGGTAGCATTTTAGACATGAATCTTACCCTCAGCCAGGCCGTAGCTGCTGTTTGTGCACAATTCCCTTGATTTGTGTTAACATTCGCTGCTCCCTTCAAAAGCAGCTTTATATTTGATTTAGCAGGTTACAATATGATAACGCAAACATACCCACAACATAATTTGTGATATGCGTCTTTCAATTCCTGTAAAAGAGATGGTCTTATCAAAACGTTTTGGTCTGACAAAAACGTATTTGACGTACTGAAACAAGTTGGTTTTCCAACTGAACCAAAAAGGGGTCTAGGGTAAGATAAAGCTTTCAATTATGTACATCACAAAAATGAACTGATCTGATAAGGATATGATACGCTTAAGTCGATCAAATGAGGACCAGATAGCGTTAAGAAACTGGAAATAAATCATCTTATTCTCAAGATTTAACTATAATATTTCATTTACAAATGAATGCAAGCTATGTCTTTTTATTTCAAGGCAGAATAATTAACTTTTACATTAACAGAGTGTTGATCCAGTCGAATTCTCTAAATTACTTGAAGTCCTTTGTGACCGTCTTGACAGACACATGCTCTTGGTTTCATTGGAGAGTTGTTTTCATGAGCTTGTAAATGACTTAAAACTTGTGCTGTCAAACCTTTGGCGTGAGATCAGATCACCTACTAAAATCCCACCCCTCTACAACGTAAAAGAAACGATTTTATTGCTTTGTTGAACTGTGGTCTCCATGCATCGACTCAGTTCATCCCAGAGCCTATTCAACTGCACAACAGAAATGTTTGTTTTAATGTTCCACTACTGAGTTTAACTAAAGACAAAATTCAAACACGAAGGCGTGCAACTGCGCCGAAAACGACCTTAAGTCTGTCTAAATATACACTATATATATAATATATATTAGAAGTGCCCCTTTATTGTCAACTTTTAAAACTGGCCTTAAGACACATTTTTATTCCTTGGCTTTTTAACACATGTTGAGACTTTTGCTCTTATTCCTTTCTACATTTTGCAATATTTTGTTCCCCCCCATCCCCCCATTTTAAATGTTTATTGATTATTGCCTGTACAGCTGCTGTTGTTTTAAAGTGCTTTAAAAATAAGACAACACTAGCAGCAGCAGTAGTAGTATTACCATTTTACTTGAACCCAATCCTAAAGCAGAAGTTCTGCAGCAACACCTGGAAATCATGTGTTCCGCACCACACATATGTAACAGCTGGCCACCGACTCGGGCAAACACATCCGAGAGAGGCTGCCCTCTTTGCCAGCGCCATCTCTTGTGTGACGCCAAATCATTACTCGCTTCCCGTGTGGGTGATTAAAACAGCGCTGATATCAATGTCCAGGGATGGGGCTCCTCGTTTTGCTAGCCCAGGGAAATAGCCGCCGCGCAGCTAACTGGACTGTTTACTCAGGCTACAGGTGTCTACTTAGCGTTATGTCACGGCTGTCTATTATCCAACTCCAACACAACCTTTCAGTCAGCACACTGACACATAATAACCTCACGGGGAATGTAGAGTCTCCTTAATAAACGGGAGTGGGGGGGGGAGGTTTATACATTATTGACTGCCGCAGCAGAAGTGGGGAATGTTACAGCTAATGTTACTCACTCAGTCAGTTGGCACAGCAGCAGCAGCAGTCTCGACTGACACGCCGATGCACCGTGATGGTTCCTACGCAATTCTTCCTGGGAGCCTTTAAATGTCAGCAAGCTCCAAGCCCCGGATACCTCCCGCGACTGACACCTCGCTAGCTACCTGGATAAACACAGGAAAAGGCTAAACGTGTCATGCTAGCATTAGCTGCATGATGCTAACTAGCAAAATAGTTCGCGAGATGATGATGATGTGCTCTTTTTTTTCCTTTTCTTTTTTTTTTCTCGTCGTGTAAGCGGCGGCGTCTCTGTGCTAACTGCGTCTTAAACGGAACAGGGCTAACCAGACGACGACGGCGAACGCTAAGCCGAGCTGGTAGTTTTATCGAGATAACTTTCCATCCACAGCCTGGCTCCACGAATAATAAAAGGCAGGAATTTTTTTTGCTTGCCGGGGCTTAGTGCGCATGCGCGTCCGAGTGACTGATGAATCCCTCGTAAATTCCAAGAAAGCGAAGAGAAAATATTTATAAGGTTGTCATAGCGGGGTTAAATCCCTTCGTGTGCGCAGGAAGGGCGAATTTGCGCTGATGCATCAATGATCCTCGTTTGGTGGCGCACGTTTTTGTTGACTTTAAGGAGGACCCTATGGTTGACGTGTCTTAGAGCGGTTCGTCCAAGTCAGCCACAGATAGACAAACGTGTGTGCAAAGAGGAGAGAGCTTTTATTTTGATTTACATTTACAACTCAGCTACATGACTGATAACTGCGCATCGTACGTTTTTTTTTTTACTTAATTTTGATCTAAATATCCGATTCTCAAACAAACCTGGTTATGTGTAAAAATGTAGTTAATTGTGTGCAAATAATATATTCACAAAAAAGTAAAAGGTAAACAAGGAAACATATGGGTCAATCCAAATACCATTATTGGGAAAGGACTCTTTAGCCAAAGTGGAAGTATGTCAGCGATAGCTGTGACAAGCGCTGTCAGTCAGGAAGAAGGTAGGAAAAGGAGCCTGTATGCTTCCTCCCATGGCTAATTTAGCATAGAAATCTTGCAGTTTCTTAACTTGCACCATAAAGGAATCCCACAATCCTTTGCGCATTATGAAGTACAAGCACAGCCCGCCTCACAAAAATTTACGAAATTGGACAGCCTTTAACGGCGACGTCATTACGTGACGGAAACGCACATGGATGATTCTAGTCAAATCCGGTCCTACAGCCTTTCCGAAAATTAACTACAAAGTGCACACTCTCTTCTCTCCGGACATTTTCGTTGATTTCTGTGAGGGGGGCTGTGCTGATACATCATGTCCCGCAAAGGATTGGGGGATACCTTAAGGCTTAGCGCTGGTATAGGATGTTACAGGGTTCCTAGGCAAAATTATCTGCCGGAGGGAGCATACAGGCTTTGTCTAGCATCATCATTAGCGGCATGTGTGTTTCCGTCACGCAATGATATCGGAGTTAAATGCTGTCCAAAATTAGCGAAGTACTCAGAAGCTCCCTTTCTAAGATAGTGTTCTTACTGTTGACCCCATGAAAGGTCAAGGAACTGGATCTCGGAGCAAGAGCAAGGAGCTATAATTAAGGGTATTCGGATGGACCCAAAGTTAAAGCAGCGCTGCATAGGGTGCCGCTCTAGGTCACATGGCCTGTTTTTGGTTATCAACAAACAAAACAGACAGGCTATGACACTTACCTGATCAGACATATTTTTGGTTCTCTGATATATGATTTATGCTGGAGGGGTGAATGTAGCCTTGATTTTACAAGTAACTCAATAAATTCTCCATCTGCTGGTCCAAAGTGGTCTGCTATCAGACTCCAAAACACTGAGGGAGACTGTTCAATGTTGCAACAGTGCAGTGTTTCCAGTGGCCTTCAGGGACACTGAACCTGGAAGTTACAAGTCTAGTGCTCCTAGTGGCTAAAGTTACACGGTTTTGTTTTAAAGGTAGAGTCCGTGATTTTCTCAAAGTCCCTTTTTGAATAAATGCGCATACAAAAGACCGTCTTACCTGCTGTTCCACTCCTCAGGGGGATAACATGGAAAAGAAATCTCCCAAATCCACTCTGGTCTTATACCTTTCTACTGAGGCCTTGCTCTTCTTCTCATAAACTTGGACTTGGTTTGCCTCTTGTGACTCCCAGCCATGTTTAAAGTATACAGTTAGAGCAGCAAAGCCTTAATGGCCCATTCATACCCTACGTTTGGCCTACACGTCGGTATTTCTGTCCGTACGTTCTATCCGTTGACTCCTTCATACCTCCGTCCGTCTTTTATGTTGAGGGGCGCAATAACCAATATTTTCCTCTAGGTGGCAGTGCTGGGCGCCTGCTGCAGACATCCCATTTGCTCCATCGCCGCTTTTTTTATTATTTATTTTGCTATGAGCGCGCACATAGAGCTCCCTAATTGCGGTCCACTTGGATTTTATGACATCCCCTGTCATGCCCACAGCCTCCCCAATTTCTTGAAAACTATTTAGAACTTTTTGTTTGTCTCTGTGCCCCGGACACGACACATCATAGATGTGTGGGTAGTTGCGGACAAGCTCCGCAAGTCGTTCCTCGAATCCCGCCATTGTTTAAAGCCCAGAATTATAACCTTCTTCGTGATTTTGTTGACATTTTGTACTACAAACTCAATAGCGCCCCCACCTTTTCCGGTAGTATTGCTCCGTATTGATCCGTTTCATCTGTAATCGTAAGCTCCCAATTTTCGTGTCAAAATACGGACGAAATCGACGGTTAGAACGTATGAAACACTCCACACGTATCCGTATCCGTCTTTTACGTGAGGTATGAATGGGCCTTAACACCGAAGCTAGCTGCTAAGCTAACCAGATACATAAACACTAGAAGTCGGCATGTGCGGCCAGCAAGCGGAAAGTAACAAGGAACGTGCATGCACACTGGCGTTATATGAGCGCGTCAGAATGATTGGCATTGTGGGACAACAAATAGATAAGGTGATACCACCAGAATTTGAGGGACAGAGGGGGGTGAGGGCAGGACCAAAACTCTAACCAATCCCTGCCCTTCGGTGCAAATGGCAGTGATTGGTTTTAATCTGTGCCACAGATTTTTTAACCTCCTTTTTCTGAATAGATAATGTATTGACCACTTTCAGGATGGGAGGACCATTATACCCAGCATAACAAAATGTGTTTCTGAACAGGATTACAAACTATAGCTTTAATTTTTTTTACAGTATGACACTACAACCACAAACATTAATTCATTGTATAGGGATGTATGTGATAGACCAACAGAAAGTAATAAAAAGATAAATGGTTCTCAAATGTATTTTTTTTTACAAACAAAAATCAGAAAATGATGTGAATTCTATTCAACCCACTTTATACTGACTCCCCTGAATCTAATCCAGTCAAACAATTGCCTTCACATGTATGTGATTTAATTTCAGCATAAAAGCAGCTGTTCTATGAAGGCCTCAGAGGTTTGTTGGAGAACATTGGTGAATAAACAACATTATAGAGACCAAGAAGCACAGCAGAGAGGTCAGGGAGGAGGTTGTGGAGAAGGATCCGGTTATAAAACAATATTATAAGCTTTGCAAACTTCACATAGTGCATTATATTATCTGAAAATAGAGAATGTAAAGCACAGCTGCAAACCTACCAAGAAATGGTTGTCAATCTGAACTGACAAGGAAAGCATTAAAAACAGTGAAAAGGTCCATTGTGGAGGACCTGCTGAGATTCCAAGTTTCAGTGGTAGGATCTATAGATAGGACATTTATTATCTCCACAAATCATGTCTTTATGGAAGAATGGCAAGAAGAAAGCTATTGTTGGTTTAAAAATCATACGAATATCCTTTTAAAGTTTACTGAATCATTTAGGGAAACAGTTAACATCTGAAAGAAGATGCTTTACTCAAATAAAACCAAAACTGAACTATTACCCAATATGCAAAACTGTATGTGGGTAAAAAAAAAAAAAATAACACTACACATCACTCAAAATAGATCATCCTTATTGTGAAACATGGTGGTGGGATCATCATGCTGTGGGGATGCCTGTCTGAAGAAGTAGCTGATCAGGGCTGATAGGAAGACAGATGGTGCTAAATAGAGGACAATTCTATAGTTTATAGATATCTTTCATCTAACTGGGCTGAACTTGAAATTGTTTTTATGGAACAGTGGATGCAAATTAACATTTTATTTTGTAATATATTTTTTATTATATATATTTTATCTATCTATCTATCTATCTATCTATCTATCTATCTATCTATCTATCTATCTATCTATCTATCTATCTATCTATCTATCTATCTATCTATCTATCTATCTATCTATCCATCCAACAACTTGAATTTGCAACAATGCCTAAACTGCAAAGTTGAAGATGGAATCTGTATTCCAATGTTTTATGGTCCTCATTAAAAAAAAATGACTCCCAGACACCTTTTGCTTAGTAATCATTTCAAGTATTTTTGCCAGATATGATACTAAAGATGCCTTGGCATGTTAAAACATTGTGCATTGTTTTAACCCACCGTCATGCACAAAAATGAGATTCTCCAGAGCTCCCCCTGCTGGACATATCGATGTAATTTAGGATTAAAAAAGATTCCTGTGTTATACGACTGATTAAATATTGGACAAATACCAGGATTTTCAGATTAACACTTAAAAGGAGGTAGTGTTGTGTGTATCACTTATTCTTGTTTTAAGTATTTAGTTTGTAGTACTGTCATTGTACCCTTTGTACAAAAGGTCTCTTGACATATAATTATATATGACTTTCTATGAAAAGACATACTAACACACGTTTGTGCAGTAAAACCAGTCCTTTTGATCCTGCCCTGGTTGAATTTTTACCTAATTATTAACAGCGGTAAATTTAAATATTTCTGATTACTTGAACGAGTCTATGGATGAATTAAACACACCACAAACGAATATAAAAACTAAACATCAAAGTATGATTAATAAAATTGCACATGGCACTGGGGGAAAACAATCTGAATGAATGGAAAACTTAGCTATTTTCTAACAACGGTTTTAAATAGTTGGAAAATCTCTTAAATTGTAATATTTCTCAGGTCTGTAGGAACAGGTTTGCTCCGAGAGAAACCTGACAGCCCAAAAGCATGCAATCTGTGTGGGTTAGTACAACTTCCTCCGGCGGCTGACTCATTTTGAATTTGCTTAATAAAATTATTCAGTGGAGCAGGAACCAAAGCAGGCGCTCTAACAGACTACTCAGTGGGAGAGATGCACATAGTCACTGCTGTGCTGGAGGAAGCTTGTTATATCTGAATAGTTGAAATAAATATGAACAATCCAGATGGGCAGATAAACACATAATGCAGTAATTACTAGCGAGCTACATTTTTTTTGTATGATGTTCATGCTTGCAGGATGTTTAACGCGGTATGGGTTCAGTGAGTTAGCACTGCTGCCTTGCAGCAAGAAGGTTTTGCGTTTGAATCCCAGCTTGGGGTCTTTCTGCATGTTCCGTCCATGCGTGGGCTCTATCAGCAGCATCCTCCCACAATCCAAAAACATGACTGTTCAGTTAATTGGTTACTCTAAATTGCCCTCTGATGTGAGCAGGGGCGTGCATACATAGACACTAGGTGGTGCTAAAGCACTAGGAAGTTTGCCCTTTATCAACGAAAATGCCCTTTTGAAACTTTTTTTTTTTAACTTATTAATATTCAGGGCAGTCAAAAGTAGCCGGTCAACGGCGGCAAATCGCCGTCTATAGCAGCTCTTGCTGCCGCCTACATTTCCCTGATTATATAATGGAGCAATATTTGTGCCTTCTGGTTGAGCGCGGAGCAGACCCTGGACTGGAAGCCGTCTTCTTTTCTTTCTTTTTTTTACCTCGGAGTGGCCATTGTCCTTTTAGTACTATCTTTGATGTGTCAATCATACAATTTAACCAATCAAATCAACGACTGAAGGCAACATGCTAGCCAATCACAGCCGGAGAGGGGCGGGACAAGTCGCCGCCGCAGTTCGGTTGTGTCACCGTTGGTGTCGGTAGAGCGGGATGGAAATTTGGTCTGATTACCAAACAATTACAAGAAGTGACAACGAAGCAGAGAGCGAGCTGGAAGGAGCGTTATTAATTTCTGTTTGAAATGTCAGGACTGAAGTCTAAACTGGAGTAAACATTCACGCTAGGAGGGTTAGCTAGACAGCTAGCAGGGTTAGCTAGGAAAGCTAGGAGCAGAACCAAGCACTAAAACTGCCAAACTGAAGAGACTTGAGTTACTTGCAGGTAGAAGGGAACTCTGCTTTGTTCTGCTCCTTGTTCTCATAGCTGCTGTAATTACAGAACCTGTTCTAGTCAGAATTGTTACTTCAGTCAGTGTTCAGCCTGACACCAGCGCTCATGTTTATTAGCGTGTAGCTTATGCTGGACTTTTAAGTTAAGACACAGCGCTACAGGTTACCCTATCTCACTGTTAGTTTCCAGTAACCCAAACCAGCATAAAACCTGCCCAACTTAAAAGAAAAAACAAGCCCAAATCTGAAACTCTCTCATGTTAAAAGCACAGAACTATTAAACACATAAGAACATGCCATTAGCGCACAACTGAGCTGAAGCAAAGAAAAAAAACTTGCTCATATGGGCTCCAAACAAAATGTACAATCAGACAACCAAATACACACAAGATCTCTTTAACAATCAGGATATTTCACCCAGAAAAAATAAATTATAGCTTCCCAACATGAGTTGTAAATCTACCTTAATATGAACTTAATTTCTCTCAGTATAGCTCAATTAAACATTTCTCTTACACGCAGTCATGAAATATTTTTAAGTTGATAAGTAGAACTCAACCCCTCTTAGGCGTTCACACTAACCAAACACTTGATTAACCATTATTCTTTTCTTGTTTTATTATAACAATCAATATTATTCATTATAACTATTATTCATTGATGATGTCAGATCGACAGATTCAACTTATTTAAAAAATAAATAATGACTATTTTGATATATTTTGTTAATAATTCTTTCTAAAAGCCCAACAAATGTTATGAAAAGCTTCCGAATTTTTTTACAATCTGACCCATAAGCTATTTTTTTTCTAGCTCAATGTGTTCAAAAGCCTAATTGGTTGGAAACCTGCCTAATTTGGCAACACCGACTACACTATTGCTATTTGTTTGTTTGTTACAGTAGTCACAGAGCCACTGTTCAGTCTGAAGTATATATATATATATATATCTATATATAAGTGCACCCTCCTACCTGATAATGTGTAGCCTGCTACTGTAAAAAAGTTTGACTGCCCTGAATATTGTTAAGATTTTACTCAGGTCGGTTTTGAAATGATCTTTTGAAAACCTGAGCCATTAAAAAAGACTGAAACAGTGCCCCGAAATGAGCCACTTCCTTGCGCACACCCGACCAGCCTATCTCTCTTCCTTTGTCACGTGAACTCGCACGGTCGCCCGCATCTTCTATGGAGAAGATGAGGAGCAGCTTAAGACAGAACTAAAGGTCTTCCACTCCAGCTTTACTTCAAAGAACCTATAAGAAATATGTTCAATACTGAGGGAAAACAATGGCCAGCTGATCTTTCCTGCCTTTGTCAAAATGATCCAAATATATGCAACATTACCAGTGACGACAGCTTCAGTTGAAAGATCATTTTCCAAGCTGAAAATCATCAAAACTAAACTAAGAAGCCTGTGTGGAGAAGAAAGGCTCTCTGACCTTCTTCTGCTTGCCATTGAAAAAGACATTGAGGTAAACCACAGCGAGGTCATCAACATCTTTAAAGACATGGCACCAAGGAGGATGCTGCTTTAAAGTAGTACGCTTTAGTCTGTTCTGTTGGTAGTGTGACTTTTTTCCATTGAAAACTCACGTTTAGAGAATGTTACAAATAAAAGTCAAATTTCATTCAACATGCGTGTGTATTTTTTTTATATATATAATTAAGTGTTCCATGTGCGCTAAAAAGTGCCCTCCCCCCCCTCCTGAGCACCTGCCCCCCAAAATGTCTGTGCACGCCACAGGATGTGAGTGTGTGTGCGTGACTGTTTTTCCTGTGTTTCTGTGCTGGCTTGTGGCAGGTAGGAGATTTGTTCAGGGGGAAACACCCTCTCCTGATGACCGCTGGAGATGTAAGCACCAGTATGGGTCAACGTATGCACCAGTCCCACTGCAGCCCTGCAAGGACAGGTGTAGACGGATGCATGGAAATATACTATTATACAATATGTGCCTATATTTGCAGTGTAGGAAATATAGCTGATGTGCACACAGAGTTTATGTTACACATAATGGAATTTGCCTGTTGATTAATACAGTTGCAGAAGAAATAAGGATTTAACATGTATATGACCAAGTATTTCACTGTCTGATTAAGCAGTTTGACCTTTTTGGTGCCAAATACCAGAGAGTAGGAGGGACATGCTTCCTGGAAACAATGGTAACAATGGTCAAAATGCAGCTAAATTTATACTAATACAGACGGTTCGTTGATCGCTTCTAAAGTGTGTACAGATTTGAAAACTGGTGTCATCAATTCAGTATTCCAAGCCTCAGAAAATTGCTACTATTTCCATGTGACTTCTAGGCTATTAGCCTATATCCGTCTCTTGTTTTCCCCTTGAAGACTCTGTAAAATACAGAATAGGAAAATCAGTGTTTAGATAGACAAGAGGACATTTTAAGTGTAAATTTGTGTATTTTCAATAGCTTCCTCGGTCTCGAAGTCCCCCATCTCCGAGTTTCCTTGAACACACCACCAGTTTCCAGGAAGTAAACTGTTGGAATGTTTTGCTTTTTCTTCTGGGCGGCGATGCAGCGACCTAAGCTAGCTATGACAGTCAACATTTACTGCCGATATGATTCCCTTAGCAATTTTTAAGTTTTTCTGGTAACAAGAAAAGTGCTTCTGGGGGCAAATCGTAGCTGCAACAACTGTCACGGTAACCGTCAACAGTTTAAACCCTCCCAGCAGCCGTAGGTCTGTTTATGCTAAGCTCTGTGGTGTTTTGCTGCAGACTTCATCGTTGCTAGCTTGTTGGTTGCAGATTCTGTGTTTATATGTTGTTGTTTTTTTTTTCTTTCTAGCATTTAATGTGATGGGACACCTTGGGCTTAATGTGCCTCGGGAGATGACCGAGTTCATGCTAAATGCAGCTTGAAATTATGAGCGATGAGGCCACAGCCGAACGGTTTCTGTATGCATAACATTATTTCTATGTAAGGATGTTTTGGAGAACTTTGTCTTACAGCTGGACATTGCTCGATCAGTCCCATTCAACCGTGTGCTGCTTTTCCGCTTTATTTTTCACCGACATGAATGCATTATTGCATGGTAGCAATGCATTATTACTATAGAAACCTGCAGACAAACTGCTGCAAAAGTTGGAAAGGCAAATAAGCAGAGATGCTACTCGCTGATGAAAAAAAAACAACACATCAAATTGTTGCTATTAACCCGTTTTTATTTGTAGAATTTATTTTCGTACACTTTATTGTAAAGGTGTAGCTTTTTTATTATTTACTGAACCGTTTGGGACATTTTTAAAGATAAAAGGCTCGCGTGCTGTCTGGAAATTTACAGAATTTGATAGAAGCATTTTCCAGGTCTGGGAACTATGAAAAAATTAAACAAACTATGAAAAAAAAAGCTTTCCATCCATCCATCCATCCATCCATCCATCCATCCATCCATCCATCCACCACCCACCTATCCATCCATCCATCCATCCATCCATCCATCCATCCATCCATCCATCCATCCATCCATCCATCCATCCATCCAGGCATTCTTCAATCCATCCAAATAATTCGTCAGAATCTGAATAATAATATAGTAACACTTTATTGCCATTCACCCTAAAAAAAGCCATTCACCCTAAAAAAAGAAAAGTATACAGGACTGGATTTCTGTTTATCCATCCAACCACTACAATGTGCAGGAACCCAGAGTATAAAAACAAATCTTAATTGGTTGACCTAAAATTCGTTTAGACAATGATCAAAATATGTTTACATCCCACCGTCTTAGTGCAAGTGCAAGTAATAGCAAATTTAATTTATTATCTGTGGGATACACAGTAGTTAGTTGTAGTTGGAAGGCTCCACATGTAGTCTGTTGACATTTTGATGCTAAAAACAATCTGTTAAGGTGGCAGATCAATCATTGTGCTCTCTATGTTTTTACTTCCAAATATACTATTCCAAGTACCCAAAAAATCTTTGGTATTTTGATCCACAGAAATGTTATTCACGAGTTGGACATTTTAAGTGGTTACTCTCGGCTATGCTGTGGAAGTACCCTAGGTTTTATGTTAGGTATGTTATGTAAAGTGCTTCCTACAAATGAGAGACAGAAAAAATATTCTGCATTCGTTTATGCTCTAAAAGACCTGTCTGCTTCCCGAAAATGGCAGATTATGGTAAACTATTTGGATGATAATCCTCTAAATGTTCTATTTTCTCCGTGTTTTCTCATCACAGCCGAGCTGAGTAGCATGCTGGACGTGGGGAAGTGGCCAGTGTTTGCACTGCTTCCTCCTGAGGAACTACGGCTTATTCGGCAGGCTTGTGTCTTCGGCAGTGCTGCAAACGAAGCTCTCTATGTCACTGTTAATGATGAGGTAACGCTTGGGCTTTTAGCAACGGTACCTTAATCCTGCTGTTTGGACTGAGGGGTGCTGGCTTGACTTGATAGAAATAATCTACTTTCAGGATATTGATTTGATCGTTCCTTTTTCTCTGTAAGTAAAGGCAGAAACAAGGCTTTAGGCTCTGGGCTTCCCGGTTGAGTCAAGGGGCAGTGCTCGGGAGATAAGCAGATAGAATGAGACTATCTTTAGCCATATCAGCCTAATACCTGAGCATGCTCTATATTTAACCAGGGGAAATGTGCTGCGCATTTCTCATCTGTGCATCCATGTGTGTTCATTCCTACCTATGGACTAAATAGGTAGTGGTTTTAAGCAAGCAGCTTGGCCACAAAAGTTGTATTCTGATAAATTGAAAACAGCATATAATTAATCTGCTAGTGATACAATTTTTTTTTAATTTTTTGATTGCATTTTTAAATTACTATTACTATTATTCAGTTCAGTTTATGTATATAGCGCCATTTCATTATAGATTTAGTCTCAAAGGACTGTATAAGATAAACAGATCCAGATTGTATATTAAAATATAAGGTGTATTCAGTTCAGTCATATGGAGATATTCAAAGTCCATTACATAGTTTCCAATTGGATCCAAGTTACAAAAGAGTGCAGTCAAGTTCTGTTTACTTTCCCAGTCAGTAATAAGTTTTCTAAGGACCCCAGGCGACTGCAGCAATCCTTCCTCTTTAATAACAACAATAAGGTGAATATTTTCAGATAAAAATTCACAACATAAAATAATGAAAGCTTCTGCACCTGTCCAATAAAATATACCAGCAACAGTATGAGAACATCTGTAAACCCTGATTTGCATATGTTTATAATTTCTTTGCATTAGTACCAATAATAATGATGATAACAATAGTAATAATTAATTCACATAATTAAATAGTTAGTTATATTGTTTAATATAACTTTGACAAACTTAAAAGATAAATTTAGCACATCTCAGAAAATTTTTTAGGAAAATCTCAGCAAATATTACAGTAATATATGGCAAACGTCCATAAACCCTGATCTGTGGTGTGTAAATGCATCATTTCTTGGCGTGAGCAGCATTTGAGCTGTGATGTTTGGTGTTTGCAGGTCTTTGCCTTGGGCACCAACTGTAGCGGCTGCTTAGGCCTCGGAGACCTCCAAAGCACCATTGAGCCGCGCAGGATTGATGTCTTGTGCGGAAAGAAGATTGTGTCCCTGAGCTATGGTACAGGACCACATGTGGTTATCGCCACTGCAGGTAATCGGTTCACAATACAATAGTTCAGAAAATCTTTATTTGACCTCAAGGTGAAGTTGTTACAGGAGGCAGAGAAATAGAAACGCAACCAAATAGAACAACGCAGGTTTTTTATTACAGTGCCTCGCAAAAGTATTCATGCCCCATGAGCTTTTTCACGTTTTGTCTCATTGCAACCACAAACTTCATTGTATTATATCAGGGTTTTGTGTGATGGATGGACTCACTGGTTGCTTATTTGTGAGGTGCAATTACACCTTCGACTCTTGCGGGGTATGCCTCTACCAGCTTAGCACATCCAGAGACTCATTCTTCTTTGCAAAAAACAGCTCAACCCCAGTGAGATTGGAAAGGTTGTATTTGATTTCATTTCTGTACTTTGACTGGACCATTCTTACTCACGAGTTTGCCTTCATCTAACCGTTCTACTGTACCTTTGGCTTGATGTTTAGGGTTGTTGTTCCAGTGAACCTGTCTCTCCTGCCCTAACTCTTTTACAGCCTCTGCCGGGTTTTTCTTCCAGGTTTACTCTGTGTTTACCTTTACCCGTCTTCCTATAGACTGACCAGCTTTCCTGTCCTGCTGAATAAACACATCCTCACAACATAGTGCTGCTGCCGCCATGTTAAGGGCGTCTAATGGCTTTCTTTCAGCGATGACTTTCTTGCAAGGCTCCTATAAGGGCCAGCTTTGTGGGGATAACTACTATTAGGTGTCCTATCCACAAATTCTCCCACCTGTGCTGTGGCGAGCTCTGCTAGCGTTACAGTGTCTTGGCTGGTTGCGCTGGATTCTATTTATGGGCATGAAAAGGGGTTTAATACAAATGCATGTCACAAATTTCACTTTTTTAATCTGTAAAAAAAAAAATTCCATCTCAGAGTAATGCACTACTTGTGTTTGTCTATCACACAAAGTTGCAATAAAATACATTAAAGTATTTCTTTGCAATATGAAAAAATCTGATAAGGTTCATTGGGTATGAATAGTTTTGCATTGTTTTTACTACCATTTCCCTCTAAATGTTTGACAGATATGTGCTTTGATTTCCTTTTTTGTCTTCCACTTAAAATTGCATTAATTCTGATTACATGACAAGATAATTTTTTTTGCATGACCTGTTGTTCTGCTTCGTCTTTGTTGGCTTTTTTTTTGTGCGTATGTGTTTTTATTTGTTTTGCTCTCTTAAGAGATTTTTAAAAGTCTATGCAGGCAGTTTCTGTTTCCCCCAAAACAGCGCTGCTCCTTTCATCTAATGAGCGTCAAGCTCTGCTAATCTGATGTTATCAGTTTGCATGTGCTAACTGCTGAGCACAGTGCTGGACCTCAACTGGGAATTAGACTACTTCTTATCTTGTGCTTAGAAAATATTAACCACTGTGACAACATGAATAAAAGTTTTCCTGCTGCTGTATAGACGGGGAAGTGTTTGCCTGGGGCCACAATGGCTACAGCCAGCTGGGAAATGGGACCACCAACCATGGTCTGACCCCCGCCCTGGTCTCCACCAACCTCATCAGCAAGAGGGTGACGGATGTGGCCTGTGGCTCCCACCACACCATAGCGCTCACCAGTGATGGAGAGGTAAGTCTTCCCCTCTTGTGTTGTCACTTTTCTTTCGCCCGTGTTTAGTCTGTTTCTTTGGACTGTGAACTTTTTATCTGTGACCAGGTGTATGCGTGGGGCTACAACAACTCTGGCCAAGTGGGTTCTGGGTCGACTGCCAATCAGCCAACACCACGTCGGGTTAGCAGCTGTCTGCAGAACAAAGTAGTGTTCAACATAGCCTGTGGCCAGCTCTGCTCGATGGCTGTTCTGGACAATGGAGAGGTGCCATAACACGTTGCTCTGATATGTGAATAACACCCAGTTTATCTGGCAGTATGCCCCATAAAGGGCCTTGCAGAAGTATTTATACCTCTTGAACCACTAACTTCAACTTGTTTTGTGGGAGTTTTATGTAATAGACCAACATAGGTGTGAAGTGGTAGTGTGCATTTGTTGTGAGCCTACATTATTTAGAACAATATTGATTTATTTTTGGATACATTGCTCCAAATGTAGAGGCTGCCATTTTTCGTCGTTCTAACAGGGATAATTTGTGGTGGGATCCCATAAAGATGTGACTAACTGTGAAAAGGTTCTAGAAGTATAAATCCTTTTTTCCAAGGCACTGTGACCATGCGTTTTACATCGTTTTACAATGTGGTCTTAAGATTTTTTCGTAAACATAAAGTACCATACACCTCATACAGTTTTGCTGTTCACATCCGAAGCAGCCTCACCATTGTCTTTTGTAGATTTATGGCTGGGGCTACAACTGCAATGGGCAGCTCGGATTGGGAAACAACGGCAATCAGCAGACGCCGTGCAGGATCGCTGCGCTGCAAGGTGTCAATATTGTGCAGGTAAGAATCCGGAGTAGCATAAACTTTTCTAAACCTGTGCTTGGTATTTGTCATTAATGCAAATCCCTTTTCCAAATTCAGGTAGCGTGTGGATATGCGCACACGTTGGCACTTACGGATGAAGGATTTGTTTATGCATGGGGAGCCAACTCCTATGGACAGCTAGGAACAGGCAATAAAAGCAACCAAGCTCTCCCCATCCTAATAAATACAGACAAGGAAAGGTTAGTAAATCGTTTGCATTGTGTTGTTAAGTAATCACAGCAGGTTTAATAACCCCCAAACAAATTGTTTTTGCTGTAAAATGATTCTTTCAGTGCCTCAAAAGTGTCTTATTGGTTTTGTATGTACTGTTGTAGACAAACACCATATAGATTGTAATTGTGACGATATATGCTTTTCAAAATCAAATCTGAAATTAGTGGCATAGATTTGTATTCAGCCACCTTTAGCCTGATACACCTCAATAAAAATCAGTGCAACACATTTCTTTCTGAAGTCACCAGTGTGCCATTTGATCTCAGTATATATAAACCCAGCTGCTCTGTGAGGATTAGTTAACAAACAGCATCACGAAGGCCAGAGAAAACCCCAGGCAGGTCACGGAAATAATACATTGGGGAGAAATTTAAAGCAGGGTTAGGTTATGGAGTAATATCCCAACCCATCGTCTGTAAACAGAAAGAGTATGGCACAAATGGAAACCCACCAAGACATGAGCGGCAGCATAAGCTGATCGGCCAGGCAAGGATATGATGATTCAACGAATCAACCCAGAAGCCCATGGTAACTCTGGAGAAGCTGCAGACGTCCGCTGGTCAGGGGGGAGAATCTGCCGACAGGACAATTACAAGCTGTGCATTCCAAAAGTCTGTCCTGTGGGAGAGGAGGAGTAGCAGGAACCTTCTGGGCTGCATGAAAAATTGTTGTGTGTGGAGTAAAACTAACACAGGACATCGACCTGAAGACACCGTACTTACAATGAAACGGGTGGGACAGGCAAGGTGATTAAGATTGAGCGAGGATGAATGAAATTAGAAGCATCAATTCAGCGTGTAAGCTATAAGCTGCAAAACACCTAAAACCATTGCATAGGTTTACCCTCAAGCAGGGCAGCAACCCCAAACATACAGCCCGAGCTACAGTGGCACGGTTTAGTCAATGTGGAGGTCTAAATCAATAAATCGAGAGTTTTGCAAAGAAGAATTGGCAAAAAATCCCGTCTGTAGTTGTGCAAAGCTAGTAGAGCCATAACGTCAAGACTTGCGGATATAATTGCAGCAAAGGGTGGGTGTGACCACAAACGCATTCCAAACTTTTCAATATATTCAATTTTTTTAAAACGAAATATTTCCATTTTACAATTAAACTTTGCTGTGTGTTGGTCTATCACATAAAATCCCAACAAAAATACATTCAAGTTAGTAACTACAATGTGAAAAAATAAGAGTAAGCTAAAGGTGTGTGAATACTTTTGCTAGGTACTGTGAGTTTTGACCTGCTCTCCTCGTGTTAGAAGCTCGAGTCAGGTTGGACTCCTGATTTTCTGTCCAGGATGGTGGAGGTGGCTGCGTGTCACACCAGCCACACGTCAGCTGCCAAGACGCAGAGTGGGCAGGTTCTGATGTGGGGTCAGTGTCGAGGTCAGGCCGTGTCCAGCCCTCACCTCACCCACTTTAGCAGCACGGATGACGTGTTTGCCTGCTTCGCTACGCCAGCCGTCACATGGCACCTCCTCTCAGTGGGTAAGACTATGGCGGAAACAGCAAGATTGTTAAAAGAAAAACAGGCTCCAAGATGTCCACGGTTCTGAATAATTTAGGGATTTAGCTGAATACTTAAAATTGTTCTCATTGCAGTATTTCCCCTTTTGACTTGTTAGAAGAAGGGTCCCCCGGGGACCAGTACTCCTCAATAATTAAGGGATTTTTTTGTTGAATACTTAGAATTGTTGCCATAGTCATCTTTAATCTTTTGACCTGTTAGAGATACTCTTTCAGGAGGCACATGTTTTTGTGTCATAAGTGCAAATTCCTGGAAGTGGTCTAAGAAATAAACAGGAAATCCTGTTTCCTCTCTGTGTCAAGCAGGTGTTTACATGAACTCAGCTTTCTGGGGTGTGAATTTCAGTTTGTGTAAAGAAGCTAAGAAATTATTGTTTTTACCAAAATTACCCACCTCAACTTATTGGTAACTGCAGCTGATGGAGTTTTGCTTTCTCCACATTTTAAGGTAATCAGAGTGTCTAGAGGTGTCAGTATGATTTTACACTAGAATCTACTTAGCTCATTCTTCCAAAAAAAGGAAAGATGAGAGAACATTGCGTTCAAAGAAGACAGATGTGTGTCATCTTGAGCTTCTACAAGCGCAAGAATTCAGAGCTGGAATTGTGAGAAACGATGGTGGACCAGGACCCATATTTATCTCACTCACAATGAGGAAGATGGAAGGGGAGTGAAACTAAATGTACAAAGTCTATTCAATTCAATTCAATTTTATTTATATAGCGCTAATTCATGAAACAAGTAATCTCAAGGCACTTTACAAAGTCAAATTCAATCATATTATACAGATTGGGTCAGATTATACAGATTGGTCAAAATTTTCCTTTATAAGGGAACCAGTTGATTGCATCAAAGTCCCGACAAGCAGCATTCACTCCTGAAGAAGCGTAGAGCCACAGGGAGAGTCGTCTGCATTGTCCATGGCTTTGCAGCAATCCCTCATACTGAGCAAGCATGAAGCGACAGCGGAAAGAAAAACCACCCATTAACGGGAAGGAAAAACCTCTAGCAGAACCGTGCTCAGTATGAACGGTCATCTGCCTCGACCGACTGGGGGTTACAGAAGACAGAGCAGAGACACAACAAGAGAGACAAACAAGCACAGAATCAAACATTGATGCAGTAATCTGTTCTATATTAGATGGTAGAACAGATTCTCTGGATGATGTCTCAGATAACAGAACGCCAGACCAGATGTACCTACTATGAAGAAAAAAAAAAGAGAGAGAAAAAAATGTTATAAGCAGAAATTATGACAAGCAATGCATAATTGAAGAACAGTAGAACTCGATAGAGTGAGAAAAATAGATCCTAATGTCCTCCAGTAGTCTAAGCCCATAGAAGCACATCCCCATAGGTAGGTCAGGGCAACATAAGCCACTCTAGTTATAAGCTTTGTCGAAAAGGAAAGTTTTAAGATTAGTCTTAAAAGTAGACAGGGTGTCTGCCTCACGGACCAAAACTGGGAGTTGGTTCCACAGGAGAGGAGCCTGATAGCTAAAGGATCTGCCTCCCATTCTACTTTTAGAGACTCTAGGAACCACCAGCAGACCTGCAGTCTGAGAGCGAAGTGCTCTGTTAGGAACATACGGGGTAATCAGAGCTCTGATATATGATGGAGCTTGATTATTAAGGGCTTTATACGTTAGAAGAAGAATTTTAAATTCTATTCTTGATTTAACAGGAAGCCAATGAAGGGAAGCTAAAATTGGAGAAAGATGATCCCTCTTGTTGATTTTCATCAGAACTCTCGCTGCAGCATTTTGGATCAGCTGAAGACTTTGAACTGCATTTTGTGGACTTCCTGATAGTAAAGAATTACAATAGTCCAGCCTTGAAGTAACAAATGCATGGACTAGTTTTTCAGCATCACCCCTGGACAGAATGTTTCTAATTTTGGCGATATTCCGGAGGTGAAAAAAGGAAACTCTGGAAACCTGTTTAATATGGGATTTAAATGACATGTCTTGGTCGAAAATAACACCAAGGTTTTTTACTTTATTACCAGAGGCCAAGTTAATGCCATCCAGATTAAGTGATTGATTAAGAAGTTTATTTTTTGAGGACTCTGGTCCAAAGATTACAACTTCTGTCTTGTCATAATTTAAGTGCAGGAAATTTAAAGTCATCCAGCTTTTGATGTCATCAAGACATGACTGCAGTCGAAGTAATTGATTGGATTCATCAGGATTTATGGATAAATATAGCTGAGTGTCATCAGCATAACAGTGGAAATTAATCCTATGCTGTCTGATAATTTTGCCAATCAGAAGCATATATATAGTAAAGAGAATTGGTCCAAGGACTGAACCCTGTGGTACTCCACAAGTGACCCTAGAGTTTGAAGAAGATTTATTATTAACATGAACAAACTGGAATCTGTCCGACAGATAAGATTTAAACCAGCCTAATGCTTTCCCCTTAATCCCTACAGTATGCTCAAGTCTACTGTTATAGAACTGCAAGTATGTCTGGTGTTTTGGAATCACCAAGTTAGGTGGGGTTGACCTGAAGGGAAAAAAAAGGTGAATGCGTGGAAGAGCGTCTCATAAGTATGGTGGAGGATTTGGGATCCTGTGGGGCTGTTTTTCTTCCAAAAGCCCTGTGAACCTAATTTTAGTGCATGGCTTCATGTTCCTATACAAAAAAAAAGAAAAAGTATCTATGTATCGCTTTAAAAGCACACATAAAAACATTAGAAGTGACTTTTTTTTTTTTTTTTTTTTTTTTTTTGCTAGATGGAGATGACTACCTGACAGTTGCCCAGTCTTTGAAGAAGGAGTTTGACAGTCCAGAGATTTCTGACCTCAAGTTCTTAGTTGATGGGAAGTGCATCTATGTTCACAAAGCTCTTCTGAAGATCAGGTAGGAAAAATCGAACTTTTGTTTGGTTAATGGCTGATTCCCCTCATTCTTTTTGCATATGAAACTTATTCATCAGGTTTTCTTTGAATTAGTCTAGGGCCTGTTATTCGCCATAAAGTGTAAGGACTAGAGTTCTTATATTTCAAAGATCTATTATTTGTGATTTTATTTGCATGATATTTTATCCTTGTTTGCTTCAACACAATTACAAACACTTTAGCTTCGTGAAAAATGTGCTAAAACCGAAACTGTTTTTCAGGTCGTCATCTTTGATGCTATGCTACTGTTACAGCTTTAAGAACTTGTTTTTCCTCTTTGTCCTCCTTCCAGACATTCGTTTTGGTCACATGAAAGTTCAGATGTTTTTTGTTTTTTCTTGCTTCCAAATTATGAAACATATTGCCTTAACACAGGGGGGTTGAAATTTGAAGAAGATAATTGCTCATGGATATTACTGAGTTGTTGAATGCTTTTACATCCATTATAACAAACAAAAAAAGAAGCGGAGCAGACATTCTATAAAAGCAAACTGAGCGTGAACTCCTATATTTAAATGGTATACGCTGGACAGTGTTCCCTGTCATTAACAGGGAAGTGGAGAGCGGCCTATTGTTTCCCGTGTTTCTTTTTATAACCACACTTGAACACACAGTGTGTGCATTCCAGTCTCTTGCTCTTTTGCACTGTCAGGAGGAAGGAGCCGGACTGTCTGCACAGTCAACAAAGTACATTTGCTCACACAAATAATGCCTGTGGCAAAAAACCTCTACTCTGACCATATCGCATGGAAATAACTTGTTAAAGACAGTTTGGATAGGAAAGAGTCTGTTGATTGTTGTGTCCCTGGAAAACAATAACAGCAGCTTTGCTTATGGTTGGCAGTGAAGGGGGCGATACGAGACAAAAAGGTGTCTAAAGTAGCACAACAAAGATTGAAAATGATTGTGAGCAAAAATATTTGAGACATTTTACTTTCTGAAAGTATAAAGATGATAAAAGTCCAAAGGTAAACATGACACGTGTTCTTAATCACGTGTGCTAAATATTGTATAATTTTTCCAAAGATATTCTTGCTATAAATCTCTGTGAAGACAGCTGTACAGTGAAAAGCACTAAGCCAGTTTTAAAGAAGTAAAAGACATCCTAAAAGTTCAAAAACAAACAGTAGATGTACAATTGATGGCCTATTAATGTGCATATTTGCTATGAGAGTGCATTTGATGGAAAGTGCAATACTGCATTGGCCTGCTACACAGAGGCGAGTTGTTGCTGTGAATTGTAGAAGTGATTCTCCTGAAGCGTTCTTTATGACGGTGGAGACGTTGGATCGAGCTCGGCTGTCCCTGTAGTGCGTCATGGAGCAGATGTGACGGATTGTTTGTTTGGTAATCTCACGTTCCTTCCTGGCACAGACGTCTCCAGGCTGCCTCCCATGATTCTTCCAGGTTTATGTGGGTTATTATTGACACTGAGGCTGCTCCCGCAGCGGACTACCGCTCAGAACCCTCTCTACCTCAGACGTGAAGAAGATTTGCAACACCTTACAGCAAACATGAAAGCATCTGCGCATCTTCAGAAAATAGGCTGCTCGTCCTCTGCTAATACACAGCTTGAGTTTTGGTCCTCCAGTCGAGTGTTATTCAGTGTAGCTTAAAGCACTTGTAGTCCCGTAAAAGAGTAATATTATTTTATATTAACCTTGCTATTGTTTCATCACATCAATAAGCTATAGAAGCAATAAAAGGACATTGATGCGAAGGCTGCACAGTATATTGCAAATATTTCATCATCACAATACAATAGAGAACAGAAATAATCTTTATTGTCCCACAGTGGGGGAATTCTGGTGTATCTGCAGCAAAGTGAGAGGCAAATGGAAGCATGCAGATACATGCAAAGGTAAAAAATATAATCAAATAACAATAAGAGACGGTTCAGTAAGGACAAATTTAAAACATGAGAAAAATAATGCTGTACGGTATTAAAAATAGCATACTCTGATTAAAAGAAATATACAAGCAGGGTGATTTAGAAAATTTACACAATGCACATGCATATTTGTGCATGAAAACAACAACAGCCCGTTTACAAGAAATGGAAGAAATGACAGGAGGGATGTAAACACATATTGTGTGTAAGTTTGTTGGGAGCTTGATGGTTATAAAGCACACTGGGAGGAAGGATCTAGGATAACACTCTATTGTGCACCTAGGATGCACCAGTCTGTCACTTAAGGAGCTCTCCAGTTCTGCAACAGCTTCATGGATGGGGTGGGAGAGATTGACCGGCAGTGATGTTATTATTTTTGAAGTTCTTCTGTTTGAGAGGGCATCCTTGGACAGAGCTGGCCTCCCTAGTGAGCTTATCTAACCGCTTCCTCTCAGCTCTAAATAAGCTGCTTCTACAACGTACAACACCATGCATGACGTTCTGCTGCAGCTGGTCCTCCATCTTCCTTTTGTAGATGTTTTCTTTCATCCCTGATTTTCCTTTTCAGTTCCTTCTGCGCAGCTCTCATCTCCTTCTTCTCTCCTTATCTAAATGCTCTCTTCTTCTTGTTGAGAAGAGCCTTAATTTCAGCGTTGATCCAGGAATTGTTATTGGCGAAATTTCGTACGTTCATGAGTGGCACAGTGCGGTCCAAACAGAAGCTAATGTAGTCCACGACGCTGCTAATATCTTCTCCCTGAGGAGTACAGAGCTGTTCCCACACAGTGGAGCTGAAACAGCCCCTAAGAGCTTCTTCAGGCTTCTCAGACCATCTCTTCACTGTGCGTGTCTCGCTCGTCATCTCTGTACAAGTGGTTTATAAACGGGCTGGAGATGAACCAGGTCGTGATCTGAGGCCCCCAGGGAAGATGGCGATGAACTGTGTGCTGCCTTGGTGTTGGCATACACTGAGTGCAGCATGTTATTGTGTCTGGTGTGGCAGGCAACATTTTGGGTGAAGGTGGGAAAGTGGAGGACAGGGAGACATGATTAACATACCAGAGACCAGAAAAACATCTGTTAACATCTTTGGCTGTTGCTGCATTAGCCGAGGGGGGACTTGCACCCTAATAACATAATGTGTAAACGCCCGCTGTAGCTAATCCAACCTCTTGCTAACAGCTAGCAGCTTAATGTCCTTACTGTAGAGCATCTCTTTAATATTGTTAAATGCCCACAGTTACACCATTTATTATTCACACACAGCCAGACAGACCCCTGCTGTCTGCTTACTGCTACTGGTTGGTTCTGTCGCCGCTGCGTAAATGAAAGCTGTTCACGTTTATGTGTCTGTCAGGAGTTAGCGCTGTTAGCCACGGCCACATCTCTTCCTTGTCATGGGGAATATCTAGTCGCTTGGTGGAGGGGGCAAAGCGCAGCTAGCAAGAAATAACAACTCATCTCTGGTGTAAACAATGGTGGTGTGGCAGCTGACATGGTCTGCGAACAGAAGTATCATTAAAAAAGACAAAACACAAGCGTCCAAAAAAATAAATGGTTGCCGCCATGATGTCTACGAGTAAGGTCGAAAAACCTGGAACACACAATAAGTCCAAAGAGCTGCAGTGGACAAGATTTGTGGTCTGGTGTGATGATTATCGGCTGCAAGTTAACATAAATAAGACAGAGGCGATGTTAATGAACCCTAGGTCAATTGGTGACTGGACCCCTGCGGTCATACATGGTCAGAACATTAAACAGGTTGATTTATACCAATATCTAGGCGTTCACGTACTAAATAACTTCAGTTGAAAAAGGCATGTTCCAAAGGTTTTCTGCACAAATTCATTAATGGCTTGACTTCATCGGGAGACTCAGGTTTGGTTCTAAAGACATTGGGCTAATCCTTTACAAAGCAACAACAGAATCCATTATTTTATACGGCATAACCAACTGACTTGCAAATTTAACTGTTAAATCCAGATCTCAGATCAACACTCTGTTTAAGACTGGAGCTACAAACATTGGCATACAGGCCCTACGGTCATCTCAAGAACCTTTCTCTCAGGAAACTATCAAGCAAGCAGACAACATGGTGTTGGATGATACACATGTTTTAAACCCTGAATGCATTTTATTGAAATTAGGAAGACAGTACAGGGTCCTGCTCCGTAAACACAGCCGATGTGTTTGAATGAATTCATCCTTCTGCCTCTAAACCTCATTAATGATTTAAAAAAAGAGGGATGAGCTAGAAGACAGAAGGCCTCTGAGGGCCTGTTGATGAATAGTTCTGAATATGAATGGTTGTGAGTCAGCGTGTGTGAAGATGATAGGTTGCTGATGTTGTGACGAGTGTTTTATTGATCTTTTATGAATTAACGTGGGTTTTTTTCCTTCTATGACGGACATTTTAAGGTTTTGTTTGTTGTCATTGTTGTAGCGGCAATTCCCTCTCCAGAAAGAATTTCTCCCAAGGGAGACAAATAAAGAAATCTTGTATCTAAAAAAAAAATTGGTTTTCAAAAAGAAAAATTCAGGCCTGAGTGGAAGCTTCTCGAACAAGCTGCCTGCTAATGCGGCGCCGGAAGTGATTGGCAACTGCAATATCACTGCATACGGTATCCATATTGAAAAGGACTGCTTGGAGTGCAGTAATTGTTGGCTGATATATTCCAAGTTTTTTGAACTTGCATTTTTCTTGCTAATGTAATATTTAGCCACTTGGACAGAGGGTCACGCCAGCAGAGGCTCACACCGGACACAAATGGCATTACCCAAAATGCTAAAGGCCACAGAGCAAAGGAAGGACAGGGAGAAAGAGAGAAGGGAAGAAAATAGCAACGGATATTGTCATTGGAATATTTACCAAACGATATCGCCTTGTTGCATTAGTAACAAAATTGTTGTCATTTATTGACTTTTTTTTTCTAGCTAGTACGACCCTGAAAGGTACATAGAGATATATGATGATTGACTACAGCAAAAAGCCCTACTTTTGCCGTGACAACATCAGAAGATAATTTCTATAGCAGTGCAATCTCCAGGAGTTTTTGCAACTGCCTTTCACATACTTTTTTCTTAATTTTATCACTAAATACACACGCAGACACAAACACGTCAGTCTAGTCCAGCGTTTAGGAGAGATTTGTGTGTACTTTGACATAAGATTGCGGTTGTCGTCATATCAGTCGCACATACAGCTGATGCAAAAAGGGATAAAAGACAGAAAAAACTGTTTTCATGTTTTATTTTTAATGAAGAGAGGACTCCGGGCCATGACCCAATCTGTTATTGAAAAATGACAAAACACACTACAATAAAGTTATTGCTGCAAATTGTAAAAGACAGTGTTATGATGGTGCTCTAACTGATTCATTCGGGGATATAACGCCGCTAACTGGTGTTAGAAATGTATCAGATTGTAAAATTGAGAGGTGTCTCAAAATATATGACACTAGCTTGTAGTTTTATCACAGTAAAAACAAGACGGTTGCACTAGAATTACATCCTGTTAGTCATTTCTGTTCTGTTTGTATTGCTCTGTGCTGTCTGTGGGCCCGCTTGCTACTTCTTCGTTGTTCGTCTCTGTCCAAATCAGAAGGCTTATTCTGTGCGTTTTCTTTTCCACCAAAGTTACTGAAAGGTTTTAGTAGATGTGGGTTTTTTTGTTTTGTTTTTTCCTTTGCACAGTCTGTGTAACACAAACAGCTCTGTTTTTTGAGATAGTAATGCTAATTGCTCCGGGTCTAATCTACGTAACTGGAAGCAGAAACTCAGATTTTCACACATTTAGCACCACAAATAGCTTTGACAATTTGCCTTGTCAGTTTGCGTTTTCACATTCCACCTCCTGTCTAATCATGTTAGCTGCATTTGGCCAAATCTAAGCAGACAACTTATGTAGGAACGATTCAGAAATAATCAAGGCACGTCTGCTTTTTGTAAAACTGTCCCAGAATCCCTGGACTTCTATGGTGTCTTTCCCTTGCATGCTTTCATATGTTTTTTTTTTTTTAGCTTTCGTATCATTTTGCATTTTTAAATGCTTGTAATTTTTTCTGCCCTGATATTACTCCTCCCGTACTGCTGACTCTTTTAAAAGATATTTTTTTTATATGACCTTGATGTCCTTTAGGCTTCGGAATGTCCCGCACCCTGCTGTGATCCCTTTGTGTTTGGTCTTGTGAAGTCTTGGAATTGGTTTGATCTTGAGGCACACCGGAGTCTTGTGAATAATCGGACTGAGCATTGACTCGTGAACAGCTGTGATGTTTATGCAATTTTTAACAGATAAGCAAACAAAGGCTCAGTTACTGGTCTGCTATCTTTAGTCATGTCATAATAATAATAGTCTGTCTCCCCCCCCCCCCCTCTTTCTCTAGGTGTGAGCATTTCCGTGCTTTGTTGAATGAAACAGACGAAGATGTTATAGAAATTCACCAGTTCTCGTATCTAGTGTACAGAGCCTTCCTGGAGTATCTCTACACAGACAATATTAACCTGCCACCAGAGGATGCTATTGGTAAGCATAAACTTTGGAGTGATGTTCTTTACAAGCGGGTTGACACTGTGTTTATACTCATTGAGCTTTTCAGATTTTGCCACATTGTACCCACAAACCCTTTGTTTTTTTATTCTGATTGTATGTAGTAGACAAGGGGCCTCCAGCCAGTGAATCACGAGCTGCATGTGGTTCCTTAGGCAGCCCACATCAACTTTATGAACTTTGGTCATAAATGATATTGAAATTAGCATAAAAACATATTTTTTACATGTTCTGAAGCAATGTCTGCCAGTTTTGTATTATTTTTTCAAAGTAGAATCCCTCCAATGATGCAAGGAATACTCTAAAGATTTATGCCTCAGTGTTTTTTTTTTGTTGTTGTTGCTTTGATGTGTTTCTTTAATCTAAATCCAAAAAGGCAAATAAAAATATACAGAAAGATCTTGTACAACTTGATAATAACTTTTTTTTAGATTTTGCAACTCTAGACAAATTCTGTTCTGCATTCATTAGGACAATAATCGCTCTTTGTTTTGCTGACCGCTTTGATAGACCAACACAGAATAGAACTATGCAGAACTATGAATTAAATACTTGCTTTTTTTTTACTCATAAAAATGTGAAAAGTGTGGCATACATTTTTGTTTAGCCCCTGTAAGTAAATGCTTTTTAGAGTACACTTTACAATTACACCTGCAAGGGTTTTTTTTTGTTTCTCCACTAGCTTTGCCCTTCTAAAGACTGACATTTTTGCTCATTCTTCTTTTTATTAACAGTTCAAGCTCTTTCAGATTGAATAGACAGCATCTATAAACAGCAAATGTTCAAGTGTTGCCCCATATTCACACTAAGATTTAGATTTAGGACCTTTCTAACTCATGAATTTCTATCAATCTAAACCATTCCACTGTAATGTTTAGGCTGCATCTTTAGGGTGGTTGTCTTTCTGGAGGTTGAACCTACGCCCCAATCTCAAGTCCTTAGCAGCCTCAAGTAGGTTTTTCCTCCAGGATTTCCTCATACATCCGTCTTCCCATTTTCTCTGACCAGCTTCACTGCTGCTGCTGAAGAAAGGTGTCTCACAGCATTGTGCTGCTGTCACCATGTATGTATATGTGTGGGAATATACAGTCATATTCAACCAATCATTCTATTAAATTAACTCAATTAACTAAGTGAAACATATTATATACATTAATTATATAGTATGGTCTATTTAAAACCTGCTTAAAGGTTGTTATTTTGAAAAGATGCTTTCAGTCTGACAAATGAGCTTCATTGGAGTCTCAAAGTTTATTATATGGAATATTAGCTTTCCGTCACAAGTAGTGTTTTGCAGGTAAGCCTTACCTCTGAGTTCTCCACAGAACAGCTGTATTTATACAGAGATTAAAGAACACACATTTGGAGGCGGCAAGTGGATTAGTGATGGAGCAGGTGCCCCTTATATGGAGGCTGTTCTGTCCCTATGCAGCTGTCTGGGGTTTGATTTCGCACTTTGAAACCTTTGCTTTTTGCCTCTTAACTTTCTGCCCATTTTCTGTGTGTTTTCTGTAAATTGAGGCGACCAGTGTCGCAAAATGTGGTTTAACGGAACTATGCCTGATTCCGCACGAGCTCGAAACATGAGTGAAGAGAACAGTTTAGTTTGAAATGTAAGCCCCGCCCCAACAGTGTTTTCCCAATGAGAAACTTTCGACATGCACAAGACTAAACACGGCCTCAAGCTCATCCTCTGAAGGAAACAAGGCTTCATCGAGGGACTTTTATTAGTTTTCTTTGACATAAAAGACTACATCTTGGGTAAATGATATTTTCCTATGTGAATGGGCAACACTTACATGCAAGCCATGCTGTTCTGTTTACATACACTGTCGTGAACGCACTGGGGGAGCTGCTGTTTAGCAACGGCTCCGCACCTCGTTGTGCCATTGACAAAGGACTGGACTCGCTCGATCACACAATCAATTAGTCAGTTCTTATTATCAATTTACGTCTTTTAACTCTGAATACAATGTGTAAAAAGCATTTTTCTGAACCAGACAAAAATAAATTCAAGTATAGTGCCTTTAAAAAAAATTTAAGCAGAGGGATATTTACGAAAAAAGGGACTGCTGAAAGGAATTGCAGTGGATTTTATTTAGGGGCGTCACAGTAAAAGGTGGGTGAGTAGAAATGCATCCCACACTTTCCAGATTTTGTCTTTAGAAAAAAAGTGTAAATCCATTTCCTCTCACTTCACGATAAAGCAGTACTCTTTGTGTTTGTCTTTCCTATTAAATCTCAATAAAATGCAGAGATTTAATATGCGATTGTGTCATAAAGGCTATAAGTACTTCTATCTTTTCGTAAAAAAAAGTTCTAAATATACTCAGATACTGTTTTTTTCCTCCTGTTTGCAGGGTTACTTGACTTAGCCTCGTTTTATCGAGAGACAAGACTCAAGAGATTGTGTCAGGAAACAATCAAGAGGGGCATCTCTGAAGAGAACGCCATCACTCTGCTTTCTGCCGCCGTCAAGTATGAGGCTCGGGTAAGATCACTGCAGTGCGTTGGCAGGGGGGTCCTACACAGTAGCCTCTAGTCACTTATAGTCCTCAGCACTCATTACATAGCCCTCTTCGTTTTTAGGACCTGGAGGAGTTCTGCTTCAAGTTTTGTGTCAACCATCTAACGGCTGTCACTCAGACCCAGGCCTTTGGGGACATGGATCATGACCTGCTCAAGAACTTCATTAGCAAGGCAAGCCGCTACGGGGCCTTCAAAAACTAGTGCGGCCCTTGCGGCGGCGGATTCCTGATGATTTGTTTTGATTCTGCAAAAGGAGAGCCAACCAAAGTAAACACCAAGCTGGACAGCTTTGCAAAGACTTGTTACTGTTGGATGTAAACACTGCAGAGGCCAGTGGTTTCGGGTGGCAGCTGCTATCTGATGCTGCCGTGTTACTACTCTAAACCTTGTCCAAACACGGTGAAGTGGGGCAGAAATATTGGGTTACTCTACTAATCCGGTCTTAAAATGAAGATGTACCACAGAGGTTTGCAGTTTGTCAGACTTATGTTACTAAAAACAAGCTTAATTGCGGCTACTTCCGGTTCGTTTGAAGCAGACATACAGACGGCTGCAGCTAGCTTAAAAATGCTGTATGGTTCTCTAGATATATCTCAATAAATGACCAGTTTAAGGACTTTTAATAGCAAATTTCCAAATTACGTGGTAAGCTGTGTCTGATTCATGTAGACATAAAACAATCTGCAAGAAATAAATCAATACTTCACATCCTGCTGCAACCTACACGCCAGTCAGCCGATATTTGTTGATCCGAGGTATGTTTGTATATACTGTATATATGCGTTTTCTGTTTTGGATACAGTTTTTACACTAATTTAAATCAAACTTGTGGTAATTAGAAATAGTTTTATCATATTTGGCGATCCAGTGGAAACCTCCAGACTCTGTTATGTCATGATCAACCACTCCTATTCCTAAAAAGTTAATTATGATAAAATTTTCGATTTGTTTCATCTTCCTTGTGTTTTTTTGGGTAACTTGGTTCTCCAAATCGTAAGAGTGAGGTCTAAGGAAAGGATCGAACTGTGCCTCTTAAAATACCCTGGGAAATATTGACCATATTTGGCATCCTTGGCAAAGATGTGTTCAAAACTCTTAAAATAAATAGTTGTTAATATGGAGATGTTATGATTGCACTATTTGCTGCTGTTCTCCAAAACTCATTGTTTAGAGATTTTTTTTAAACCTCCCTTACTGTACATTTTGATGAGGGCAGGGAGAAAAATGAACACAATCTAAGCAGTATATAATATAAACTCATAATATAATCTCATACTGAGCCCGGTTCTGATGGAGGTTTTTTCTTCCCGTTAATGGGGAGTTTTTCTTTCCACTGTCGCTTCATGCTTGCTCAGTATGAGGGATTGCTGCAAAGCCATGGACAATCCAGACGACTCTCCCTGATGCAATCAACTGGGTTCCCTTATATAGGACATTTTTTGAACAATCTGTATAATCTGACCCAATCTGTATAATCTGATTGAATTAGATTTTGGAAAGTGCCTTGAGATGACATGTTTCATGAATTGGCACTATATAAATAAAATTTACTTGACTTAAACAGTCAATAATCACCGATCCAACTACTTCCTTAAGTTTTTTTTTTTTTTTTATAATTTTGAGTCCTGAAATTCACAGCACTCGTGATTTTGTAACCAAACAAACAGTTGTGTCTATAACAATACTAAATTAAATCTGGCAGATTTCAATTTCCAGCTTTTTAAAATGCTTTGACCCGCAGACGCTGATTTTAGATCTCTCTTTAACAACTATGAAATGATTTATAACAATATTTTTTCTAACCTTCTGTTTTTAATTATTTCTATTTCAAATGTTACTGCTGTTAAAGACAAATTGACCCCACAGCTTTTAAAAATGTAGGCTTTAGCATCTTATATTAGCGATTAGCGAGGTTAGCATACTGAAAAACGCAGTGTCTGTGTGGATTATCTAGAGAACTGAGGTCGTCACATATTTACAAAAGGCTATAAACATTGCCAAATCCATCATAATCCTTGACCGATAGAGACTGGGAGCTCATAAAGATAGAACAGAGAAACTTTGCTGCACTCTCTCGCAGCCCGAATGACCTGCAGACCTGTCTTGACAAGCTGCAGGAAATACAGGTTTTTTACAACTCCTCTGACTTTATTTTTAAACACATCACTGTTGCTGAGAGTAGTTTGTGCGACTCTATATCAACAGCATCCTGCACAGGAACCTTATACACACACACACACACACACACACATATATATATATATATATATATATATATATATATATATATACATACATTCATCCCATGTGGCAATAATTGTAGCGGAGGCTGTATATTTGTATTCCACCTTATTTCTGAGCAGTTTGGTTTTGTGTTTTTGCATGTCATCATTGTTTTGACCATGTTTTTTTTTAATCGCTGTTTACTCATTTATGCCATCAAAACACGTTGCAATTGCTGTATAATTGTTAACTAACACTTGGACAGAATGGGAAGGATGTAGTTTTTTTGAGATACAAGAATGTACTTTTAATGTGCTTTGTTTTGTGATCTGTGCAGCTGGAAATTGTGCTTTACTCACCACAAATTCAATGTGTATTGTTGCTCTGTAGATGAAGTTCAATTTCTTTTCGTTTTTATTTGGTATGTTTACAGAGTTTTTTTTTTATTTATTAACATTATTGGTAATTCATTGTCAGCAAGTGTGTGTTTTTTTACAGGAATATCTCCCCTTACAGCACCGTATGATAATATGTAGTCCTAGTATTATTTCAATAGGCCATTTATATTGTTTTAGAGAAATGTAATGTCAAGAAATATCAACGTTTTGACTTTGTATGTTTAATGCTGTTAACAGGTTCTGACACTGTTCAGAAGACCAACATAATCATAATTTGGTTTTTTTTTTTGTTGTCACTGCAAAGCAACCCATACTGCAATAAGTTTTAATAAAAGCACTGAATACATATTTTTTTCAAAGTAAATATATCTAATGGGGCTATTGACATGAAATTCACACACCTGTAACAAACCAAGTAATGCACATTTTCAAAAAATAAAAATCACTATTATTTCATCTTCAGAATCTTATCGAGAATGTCCCAGTACTTTTCTCTGCTACCATTGAAAAGCAGCCCCACACCACGGAGCTCCCACCTTCAAATCTTACTGTTGGTAGGGGTTGATGTGCAGTGCGTTGCCATTTTTATTCCAGACAGGGTGTACAATGTACAAAAAGCAAAGGTTTCAGTTTTTATCTCATCTGACCAGAATATATTGTCCGGGTGTTTCATCGGCTTGCTCACATCGCTGGAAGATTGACTTTCTGTAACATTCTTGCCGCTTTTTAATAAAGGTGACCGTACAGCAGGCCTTTTTTTCCTGTTCTTCTTTTGTTACTGTTAGCATAAGCTTTCAGGAAACAGGAAAATGCTGTAAATATTTCTTCAAACTTTGTGTCCCTGCCATGCTGTTTTTTGTGGTCAGGCACACGTTACACAGACAATAATATACATAGATTTTTGTAAATATGGGTAACATTGTCTCTCAATGCATGCTTTCAACTTTGAATAAACTGTCAGTGCAGAGAGAGGTTGTTTACTTTGCAGTACAGTTTGAGGTGCAAATTTTCCTTTTGGAGGGCTCTGTGTATGAGTTGGATGGAAAACTCTAGTTTGCATCTATTTTGTACATGTAAAACATGTGCAAGTGGGCTATGTTTTAATGCATTATTGCCCAAGTGCAATACTATGTAAGGGGCAAATACACCTTGCCACATCAACAAAAAAAAGATAGAATGCACAAGTGTACGCATTTGAGAACCTTTAACTGTATTCTCTTGAAAAGCAACGTTTTTATCCGATTCAACATGCTTTTTATTCAACAATGGAGTCTTGTGCAGTCGACACACAGCCATGGCTCCAAATGCCTTTCCTTTTTGTTCTCTGGAAACAGCTGTTTTGGCTGTCTGACATCTGCATAATCTCTATGTGAGCGGGTTCTTGGCTGTAGGAAAACGCTTCTGATCATTTTTTATTTCACTCCTCTATCAGAATTCCTGCGAGCAGCACCTGGGCGTGGCTGGTTTAAGGAGAAACTATGTTCTTTTCACTTGTAGACTACAGCATGCTCACTGGAGCATTCAGACGTTTAGAAATACATCTGTAACCAAATACAGTACAAGCATGTTTTGCAACAAAAGGATTTCAACATTTTTGGAGAACTGTTTGCTTTTACCCATCATGACATGCTTCTTGTGTATTAGCTTGGTATTTAGCACTGGACCAGCTGATATGAATTTGCATTGATAGGGATCATGATTGTGTTGTAAATATTTACAGTTTGTTGGAATTTTTCATGGCTCTCTCCATCTTTTGAACCTCCATTTACGTTATCATATTGATATACCAATCTTAAATGTTTGAATTCTTTTCATTAACGGACATGGTGTAATGTCAATAGTGGGACAACCAAGAGATAAGTTGAAACCCCCCCCCCCCCCCCCCCCCCACTACACCTTTAAGACCTGAGTGATCTGGAAGGTTGATACAGGGAGGACAACAAATCTTTTATGCATTTAGGTGCTACGCCATTCAGTTTTTTTATTTTTATTAACAGATGTAACATAAGTCTATTCTCTGAGAAGCAGGGAGCCAGTGTAATAACTTCAGAACTGGAGTGAAGCGCTCTGCTTTCTTAGTCTTAGTGACACGAGCAGCTGTGTGTGGATCAGCCGCCTGATTGACTTTTTGGGCAGACCTGTGAAGACACTGTTGTCGTAATCAATGCAACTTGTTATTGTCTTTATGTGCCTCTAAAGGTTCAGGTCTGAGTCCATCACTTCACCCAGATTTCAGTCCTGATTAGTTGTTCCTAGCTCTGGTAGCTGAAGCTGTGTGCCAACTCCTGATCGCACGTCCTTTGGTCCAAAAATATTCATCTCAGTTTTGTTTTTATTCATTAACTCAAATAAATATGGTACAAACACATGTTGATTTGTTCTATGCATCTATCCAACGCTTCCTAGGCATCTGGTGACATTGTAATGTAGACCTGTGTGTCATCTGCATAGTTATGGTAACCTATCTTCTTGTGTATTATATCTGAGCTAGTGGGAGCATCCAGATGGAGCCTTGAGGAACCCTGAATTTGATTTTGGTCAACTCCAATGTAAAGTTATCTATTGAAACAAAGAAGTCCCTGTCCTTTTAGTACAACTTAGTTATAAATACATGTGTATAAAACTACTCTACAGCTAATCAGCATATCAGACACCAATAAGGAAGTGCTGTCAACAGCTGCCCAACGGTAACTGGCGCTCTGCCCCAGCGAAATAAGCTGCTCTTTATTCAAGTGGTCTTTAATAGTTTTTTTTTTTTTATGAAACTTTATGTACTCCTTGAACTTTTACACATTTAGTCAGATTACAATAACAAACCTGAATGTATATTATTGGAATTATGTGTGATTAAAAAAAAAAAAACACAAGGCATAACTGATAGGAGGATACAAACAGATGAAAATCAGAAAATGTGTCCTGCATATGTATTTAGTTCCCTTTACTCTTATACGACTAAATAAAATCCAGTGCAACAAATTGCTTTTAACCTGCACCTAATTAAAGAATAGTCTGTTGAAATGTATGTACCATATATGCACAGCTGTTCTGTGAAGACTTTTTTTCAGAGAACCTTACTAAACAAATAGCATCATGAAGAATGAGAAATCCAAAAAAGAGTAAACAAACCTAAACTGACATGATGGTCACATAGAGCATCAATAAAGAAAAGAGCCAAAAGTTAACACTGGAGGAGCTACTGAGATCCATTGCTCAGGTGGGATATTTTTTTTTTTTTTTGCTATGGTAACTGTATGGCATGAAGAAAACCACTCCAAAAAATAATGTCATTGGAAGTCCCATTTGCGCTTTGCAACAGGCCACAAAGGGGACACAGCGAGCATTCGGAGGAAGGTGCTTTGGTGTGTTGAAGGATTGCATTTGACCATTTTGGCCCACATGTAAAATATGACATGCAGCAAAAAACCACCACTTCACATCAGTCTAAACATAAAATCCCCACGATAAAAACGGAAGATGGTTGAAGCTAAATACATCACAATCTGGAAAGAAAACATGTTGGAGATGGCTAAGGTTTAATTTTTGATTGCAGCAGGAGAGATTACGTGTAGGACAGCTCCTCTAACTCCTCTACAACCGTTTTAATGGACCATCCTCAGACAGGCATGCAGCATTTTAACAGATCCTGTCATGTTCTGCACTTTGAGTGAGTCTCGCTAAACTCAGGACAAAGGTACAGAGTTCTTCTCTGCAACCGCAGTCAGTACAAACGTTCATTGCTTCTGTTATCAGTTATTAATGAACACAGAGCACGAGATGAACATGTCTGGAGGAATGCAAAGCTACCCAGATAACCTATTCCTGGAAGAACCAATTAAGTCCTTCAACAAAGTATGTAGAGGTTGGATGAGCATATTTTCCTTTTTTTATGGTTGCAAGGGTTCCTTCTAGGTTTTTCTAATCATGGGAACACAGTACTGTTTTAAGGAATTTAGCTATTCATTATGTTTTTTTATTTTTTTTTTTTACTTACAATAACACCTGGTTAGTGATGTGCTTTTTAATCAATTGGTGCTTTTTTTGGAATTATGATTTTATTAAACTGTTGATGTATGTATTATGTCTGTGCAGTGTTACTCCTCTGTCCATGGCATATTTCTCCCAAGGGAGACAAATAAAATACTTTGACTTTGGAGACAGAATAAGATTTCAGGGACAGATGTTCACTTTGCAGCAGGACCATTACCCGTAACAGACAGAAAGAGCTACACACAAATGCTACAGCATGTGTTAAAATAGAGCTGAATCTCATTGAGACTGTCTGGCAAGGCTTGAAAACTGATGTTCTCAGACACTCCATCTTATCAGACCGAATTTGAGCTATTTTGGACAGACAAATGGGCAAAAATGTCAGTTTCTAGATGTCCAGAATAGACTTGCAGCAAGAGGTTGTTCTGAAGAGTATTCAAAACGATGTCTCATTTTCCTTCCTCTTCACAATTATATACTTCTTTGTTTGTTTGTTTTTAATCACAAAAAAAATCAGTAAAATATATTAAAGCTGTAGGCTTCAACATGGCAGGTTAACTGGTGTGAACAAATTTGTTTTGGGGGGCGGGGGGGATGTGTGTGCTGGTAATTTATTTATAGAAGCTTTAATCAGTGTGTGCAGTGTAGGAAAACAATGTTGTGTATTTCATAGACAAACTTGTACCTAAATAAGTTAGCATAGAGTTGCATGTTTACTACTATTTCACCTCATGCTCTCATTGTGGCCTCCTGTGTGGTTTGCTCTTTTGTTCTGTATTCAACAACTGTATGTCTCTTTCAAATGTCACTTATCGTACCGTCAAGAACTTTTCTTTAGTTGTCCTTTTAGACTTAGACTTAGACTTAGCCAACTTTATTGTCATTTTGTATGTACAGAGTGCATACAGAACAAAATTTTGTACAGCTTACGACAGTGTAATGGGATTGCATGTGGAATAGCACCTTTTTGTAACGGGGAATCCTACAAAGAACCTGAAGAAAACTCTCCTACAGAAAAGGTTAACCCTTTTAACAGCATGTGGCTTATTTTATTCTTGAGACAGACTCAGTTTGTAATTGGCATGCCCTTTTTATGTTTAGTTAAAAATAGATGTGTTCAGACGAAAAAGAGAACCACATTAGAAGTGTTTAATTTCAAACACTGGCTCTCAGACTGGAGATGTAAACCCATCTAAAAAACGTTCATAAACATTCTCCTCTCAAGTGCCCGTGGACGACATCTATAAACATCAAAACAGATACATTTTATTGCAGACACATAGTCAATGACTTAAAAAGGAACCCAGTAACAACAAATATATATATATATATATATATATATATATATATATATATATATATATATATATATATATATATATATATATATATAAGACAATAAAATTGTACAAAAGTACAAAAAAGAAAGAGCTCTAATCTTTTAGGAGGCAGCTATACTATACCCTGCCATGCCATATATTTACAGTGTTTCTTTATCACGATGTGCCCGGTGCCAACACTTCATTTCATGTTTGCACGACACCGCAAACTGTGACTCATTTGCATCACTACTAATTACAGAAGCCACATTGGCCTGTTGGTTTTTCTTGAAAGCCTGAAGAAGAGTGATGAGAGACGTGAGACGTCTGTGTGTGGCCAATTTTTTTGATGATGGAATGACCCAGATGTTTTTTTTTTTGTTTTAGATAAAACCATGCTGGGGAAAAACAACATTTCCAGAGACGTACATGGGCTCTTTATGGGAAAGTGTCAAAACCACAATGAGACAGTTTTTCATACAAGATGAAGATAAAGATAATGTATGTTGCAATTCCGACTCATTGACCTATCGCTCATCTGTCTGATGCAAGCACAAAAGATTCTCGTGTGAAACAGAAAAAAAAAATCACCATAAAATCTCTTCAGTTGGTGCTATGTTATTCTTATTCTTTACCAAAAAATCTTTTGTCTTAAATGGTGTGCAGTTTGTCGCTGGCTTTCTTTCTGTTTTATAAAGTGTCCGCTAAAAGTGGAGCCAGGTGTTAGCTCTTCTCCACACATTTATGAAACTTCTCTTTTTAGAATGAACTGAAAGTTCTTTGCATCGCAAGGAGGCCGAAGTTGCTCTATCTTAAAATTAGACCAGAGTGAAACTGCTCTATCGCAGCCACTGACTATGCACTCCTCTGTATACTAATGATATGCTATAGCCAAATGTCAGAGGTTTGCAGTTGGAGGTCGACCTAAACTGGGTCATCACTAGAGCAGCTCAAACACAGAAGCTAAAAAACGAATGTGTCCCAGTCAAAGTCCAGACCTCAACTGCTTGGAGGAGCCTTCAGACAGCTGTGAATAAATCAATGTTTACAGATCAAATGAAACAATTTCGTCTAAAACTCCTCAAATGTGGACGTTAAAGGCAATTCCATACAGTTATTTCAAGTTAGTGCAGCTAAAGTCCATGCTGTTGAATCATGGTGTGTACTTAGTTTTTGTTAACCAGCTTCTGTGCTTCATCTTTGTTTAAAAAGTGATGGCAGTGTGGAATTGATAGTGTTGTGTTGTGATGAATTGCAGCAGGTCAATGTCTCTATACAATAGATTAAAACAGCTTTTTACCCATTTACATTTTATGATAAAGTGTATTATAATTGGATTGAGTTGAACTGATTCAAACCTGACTAGGAGGTCCTGGAGTTTTTTTCATTGATTTGAGTTTATCTATTTTTTTTATGAAGTCACTTGTTCTAAAATTATATTATATAAATAAATATAATAAAAATGCATATTTTTGTTTATTTGTGCATGTGAGGTTACATTTACATACTTTCAAACCTGGCAAAGACCAGTTTACTTTCGCTTTACCTGGATACATAAATTGGAGAACATCCAAAGAGCTCAACACTTCTGAACTTCATTGATAATCATACTGAACAATTTGATTGCTTTGATTTGTTAGAAGATGGGTTCTATTATCTCTAGAATCTATTTACGACCGTGACATATCACCACTGTCTGCCATGAGCTGATCGACCTGTCTTCTGTACCTCTGCAACTAGGTTAAACAGGAAGTGTTGCTCTAGAACCTGTTTGTTTGCCTCTTAAGGGCTTCTGTTGTAAAAAAAAAAATACAAAATTACACCGCAACATTCTAGTGTGGTGAGCAGGAAAAGTAGTTAACTTACGACAAAAAAATTGGGGCTTCAATTCCTCCTGCCACAAGTCGTTGTGCAAGGTACTCAACCCCAAGTTGCCTACCTGGGATATGAGGATCAGTGAATGAAGGTGTGCTCTTACCTGCTCTTCCGCTCCTCAGGGGGAACTCCCAAATCCATCCTGGTCTTATTTCGTTACTGAGGCCTTCCTCTTCTTCTCTTAAACATGAACACAGTTTGCTTCTTGCGACTCTCAGCCATGTTGAAAGTATTAGGTGAGAGAGGTGAAGCTACAATGAATGGCTAACACCCAAGCTAACTGCTAAGCTAACCGGATACATAAACACTAGAAGTACGCATATGCAGCTAGCAAGCAGAAATGAACAGGGAACAAGCACACATGTTAGTGCTTTAGAATGATTGACATGTGGGACAACTACGGTAACAGATAAGACAGAGGGGGGTGAGAGCAGGAACAAAACTCTAACCAATCTCTGCCCTTCGGCTGAACGGCAGGGATTGGTTGGAGTGTTTACAGGCCTGAAGTCTTAGGCTGTGTCTCATTCCGCCTACTTCTACACTTCGAACACTTAGTTATAAGTAGGTAGTGTAGATAACACAAAAAGTCAGTGCACTGAAAGTACCCGGATGACCCCCTAAAAACGGTCACAAAATGCAGTGTGTAACGATGGACCCTACTCGCACTAAACGGACGCCATCTTGACTACAAAGCGGAAAGGGAGGGGCTAAGGACGTCGGGAAGATGTTCCCATTTTGAAAATAATGGCGGACAATTCAGCCGAGACAGCCGAAACCGCGACACCGCAATCATATAAATGTAAGTAATGGTGGTAATACGAGGCATTGTACTCGATAGGTGTTTGTAAAATACACGAACATACCTCATGTTCAGCCAATATTTGGAGGATCCTGCGTTGACGTCGGAGGCGATGTAATTTCAACATGCTGTGAATGTAAACGATTGTTGTTTTTATTAAAAAAAAAACGCCGGCATATATTTTTTGGCGGTCTGAAAAATTCGCGGTCACGTGTGTTGCGTTCGTCACGTCATCCCGTCATTTCCGGTAAGTGTTTTAACATAAGTGTTCCTTTTGGAACACCACTAACGGTCGAAAGTGGGCACTACGGCAGTAAGTGGTCAGTGCACATCAGCAGTGCACTGACGGAAGTAAGCGGAATGAGACACAGCCTTAGACTTGAGACGCAGCCTTAGACTTAGACTTAGACAACTTTATTTGTCATTTTGCATGCACAGAGTGCGTGCAGAACGAAAACGCACTCTGTGCATACAAAATGACAAATAAAGTCCCCACAGAGATCAATTGTTTTTAACCTCCTTTTTCTGAATACATAATGTATTGACTACTTTCAGGATGGAAGGACCATTTTTTACCCAGTATAACAAAAAGTGTTTCTGAATAGGACTACCAACATAGCTTTGATGCCCCTTTTCTTTTCAATGGTGACACATCGATTCAATCCGGTACGGGTCTGCTTGACTCACTTCTATGCTGGTGGTTTCCATTACGACTGAGCACCACGCCAATGTGGGCGTGATCGACAGCAAGACGCCGCCGAGAGTCACCACATAATGTTGGTGCTAATGGAAAAGGGGCATTAGTGAATGTGACTGGATGAATGTGGCTCTAATGTACAGCACTTTGAGTTGTATTACTATTGTTATGCAGAGTCAGTTCAATTACCATTGGCCTCTTGCTGCTTCTCTGGCCAATGCTCTTCCAACCTGGCCCGATAATGGCAGTGGACAGTCATGCTGTAGTAGATTTGCAGTTGTGTCTTACCCTTTCCATTTCCTGATGATGGATTGAACAGTGCTTGGTGAGATGTTCAAACTTTGGCCTTTGTTTTGTTTTGTCAGCCATGCTTTTGAACTATTGCTGACCTGCCTGGTGTGATCCTTTTGTGATGCTGTTTTTTCACTAGTGTTCCCTAACAAAGCTCTGCTACCTTCACCACAAAAACTGTTTCTATACAAATGACAAATGAGACAAAGAGGGACATTGTTTTCTAAGTAGATGACCTATGAAGGTAATTCATTGCACTGGATTTTAATTAGGATGAATCAGGGTAAAGAGGGCCGAATATGAATTAACACCACAATCTTCAGATTGTAATTCTCCAAAACAAAAAAGAAAGCAATTTTTCTTACGCTTTACAAGTTGTGTTGGTCTATCACATAAAATTCAATTAAAATCCACAGAGGCGTGCGGTTGCAATGTGACAAAATGTGAAAAGGTTCAAGGTGTGTGAATACTTTCGCACACCTTGCGTGCTTTTACTTAAAAAAAAAATATTTCCACATGACAGCAGTTGTAAGTTTCATAATGTATACAGCAGTGTGTAACCCCGCTTAATCACTGCCTAGTCAGCTTGTGTTTCTGTTGCAGTTCTTTTTGTTATATATATATTTTTTGTGTGGTTTAAGTAGTGATTTGTTGCCCCTTGAAATCATCCCGTTTGAAAATGCCGTCTGACCACATTTCTGGCTCCTCCTCATGATCATCACACAACCGCATCATGACTCGGGTGATGGGTGGGGGGTTGTGAGACAGTTTCCTTCCATTGTGAGAGATTTAACAGTGCAGGGATTTCAGGCCCCTTGTTTTTGTTTAGAGACTGCATAGTTGCATGTGAAGAGCGTGTTTTTTATGTGCTAGATGGAAGTATTTTGTAAGTAAAAGACAATGGTACAGAACATTTGGCTGTAAGGCCTTCATGGTGTTTGTTTTGCAGCCGATTGACAAAGAAAGGCACTCTGGCCATAAATCACACCGTGTCTGTTTGTCTCTTTGATTCCCTTTGAGATTTTCCTTCATTTGTTTGACTGTTGTTTGTAGCTATCAAGTTGTGTTTGTATTAGCCACCATCCTAATCACTAGAGTCAGGAAAATATCGCTGTTACCAACAACAAACAGCTGAACTTAGCCTACATTTGCAATATTTCATTCCAGTACAAAGTGAGGATTTGACAGTAAAACCCCCATTGCATCATCTGAGGGCAGAACCAAGCGTGGTTTCTGTTTGACAGAAGAACAATAGCCTGGCGAATCTACATTCACATTTGTAGTTTTCAGTCTCTAACTGAGAAAGGGTCAATTGGGGGAGCAGAAATTTCTGTCAAGTAGTCTCATTAATTAAAAACAACATTCCTCCTTTCTGGGCTGCTTAACTAACAACTGATGACCTCAAGTCTTTACCAGCTGCCAAGAAGACTTTCTACGAACGGAAACCTTGAATGCAACTTTTGAAATCTGTTTGAAAAAGCTGTGGGCAGCCACTATTAGGCTGAACAGAGAGGGCCTTCTGCGTCTCTCTCTCTGTCTCATCCTGCATGTTCCCAGGAAAACAGAAAGCTGTTCTCCTTTGGCAGAGCTGCGGCCCACACAGGCCGTAAAAACTACCCCCATCAGACCTGCGGAGGCAGTCACCTCAGGCACTTCCAGTGTTTTCAGAGACCTTCTGATGGTCTGTTGACCTTCCGCCCTTATCAGGGGCTTAACTGATTCTATCAGCCTCTGTCATGCTCCATGGCCTGCACACTACGCATGTTTACATACGTTAGCAGAAGAAAGGATTCAAACATTACGTGTGAAAGTAGAAGCGCAACAGAGTAAAAGTCAAAAGCGCTCATTAAAAACGTTGAGATGCAAAGAAATCAGTGGTTTTGAAAGTCTGGATACTTGTACGATTTATCTGTCTAAAGTTATTGTGGTTTTCTATTTGATTTTTTTTCATCCTGCTGCTTGCTGCACTATATTATGATAACGTGTCAAATAATTGAAAATCCTCGACTTAAATCACATACAAAACAGGAACAAATGCAGACGGCAGAACATAACTGACGTGGAAAAAGTCCAGTTTATGTCAACAAGGAACTGACCAGCAACCGTTAAAAAAACAGGGTCTAGAAAAGTGTGCACAGCCAAGTTATTTCAGCGGTTTTTCTAATTGTAATGTGATACATATCAAGTACAATTCGACAGAAAGGAAACGGAAACAACCCTAGCGATCAGCACTTAGTCTTGATTCTATGATTTTCCCACATATTGAGTTGACAGTATTTGCCTGCTAACGTGCAAAAGGCCTCCGAATCTACCAGACTGTGAGAACATCTGTTGTCCATAGCAACCCCACAGATTTGTTGAAAAATTTAGATCTGGACTCCAGATCCAAAACTCCTCTCATGAAAACATTGTTTTGTTTATTTGGATATATGCTTGGGCTCAGAGAGACCAGAACGTTTGCACTGGTATTTGAAACTATTCATAAAAAACTCACTTGCTCCACCTGATCAAAAACCCTAATCTAAAGTAAAGGAATCCCAAAACATGAGGCTGCCACGGCCATGTTTTACAGAGTATGGTGATGTTTGTGTGCCAAACATGCCTTTTTGAATTATGAGCCAAAGGTTCAGCTTGGTGTTAATCAGACCATGAAAATGCTTTAGACCAGCGGGGTCCAAACATTTCAGCCATTGGTTCAAAACTGTTGAATCGAAAGCACTCGAGGGCCAAAAAAATTGAATAAAAATAAACATAGCCAAAAATATTGTGATTTTCTTTTAACCTGCCCAACAAGATATCATAATTTTAAGAAAATATATTTAACTGTATTTAGCCCATTTTGATAAATGAATTCCAATCAGATTTTAAAGTAAAAGTTGCCCTATTTACTATTAAATTAAAGAGAATGTAAAAAGTGTGCTTATGAAAAGACAAATGTTTTGTGTTGTACCGAACATTCAAGTAAACATTCAATTGCAAGATTTTCACATATCTATAATCATCAAAATCATCACAAATGGCCCCCAGGTCACACTTTGGACATCCTCGGTTTAAACCGAGGCACGTTACGTTAGAATCTAGTTGACGGTTTATGGCGAGACTTGAAAATTGAAGTTCCCAAACCTCTCCATCTGATCCGATTGAGCTTGAGGGGTAAAGCTGGCAGCAAAAGAGGAATCCACAAAGCACCGACCCTTGGAGCTGACTACAAATGCACGCCTCAGTTTTTTCTTTAAATGCTGAAAGCCAACCTGCGAACCACTTTATGTTGCAGTGCTACTTTGCATTGCTTTGTCACATAAAATCCCCATCCCTACAAATTACATTGAAGTTTTGTGGTTATAATCTGACAAAATGGGGAAAAGTTCAAGAGGTCTGACTACTTTATCACGCTACTGCCTTCAACTGAAAGGCACTTCAGTAAATTCCCTCTGAGTGCAGTGTTGCTCCTTGCTGCTCGTGACTGATTCTTTAACCAACAGACAAAGGGAGTAGGAGGAGCACCATGCAGCCAATGGGAGGGACTGGCCCAACTGCTCGCCTCATCTAAAAGTACACAAACTGTCTGCGACACCGGGCACAAAGCAGAAGTGGAAATCCTGAGCGAGATGAGAGAAAGCCTGCGAGGCTTGTCGGAGGAAGAGCTCAAGACACGAGTCTGTTAAGAGGAAGAAGGGGAGAAAAGAGGGAACAGAACATCCAGTCAGAAAAACAAAGACGTCTGCTGTGTTTCAAAGACTTCAGCTCTGCTGTTGGGTGGAGACTGCAGGGTGCTCCATGATGTGGACTTTGTCAGGCATGTGGCTCTTGTGACAACTTTGCTCCTTTGGAGGTGAAACAATCCAAAAACAGAGCCCTGAGTTTGGACAAAGGGACAGGATCTAGTTATAAGGACAGCCGTCTAAAGGATGTATTTGAATGAGGATAACCCAACACCTTATGCTCATATTGGACTACATGGGTGAGAAGGATTTGTGTTAGACTGGTATATCTGAGTGAGCAAAAGTGAGTGCATCTGGTGGGCTGAAGCCTGGGAAGAGAGACCGAGCAGGGGGAGGGGGAGAAGCTCCAGCCTGAGTCTCTGTCCTCTCTGGGAGGAATCCTTTCAGCACCGATCAGCCCACAGAAGTAAGTACACGAGGGGAGGAAAGCTAATCAACTTTGCAATGTCCCATCCAGAGGACCCTTTAGTGCTGATGGCCTGACTGCGCCTCCTCGGGTTGGACGGCTCTGGGTTTTGTTCTTTTCATCCATGGACAGTCGCTTTGGCTCATGATGAATAACACTACCGACGCGCAGGACAATTCAAGCTGCATCAAGAATGACATGTTCAAGTACCCCCTGTACAGCACGGTCTTCAGCATTGTGTTTGTCATCGGACTCATCACCAACGTGGTGGCCCTTTACATATTCACGTGCTCTCTGAAGCTGAGGAACGAGACCACCACGTACATGATGAACCTGGTGGCGTCCGACCTGCTGTTCGTCTTCACGCTGCCGCTGAGGGTCTTCTACTTCATCAACAAGAACTGGCCCTTCGGGGGGACCCTCTGCCAGATCTCCGTCTCGCTCTTCTACACCAACATGTACGGCAGCATGCTCTTCCTCACATGCATCAGCGTGGACCGCTTCCTGGCCATCGTGCACCCTTTTCGCTCGAAGATGCTCAGGACCAAACGCAACGCCAGGATAGTGTGCGTTGCCGTGTGGGTGCTGGTGCTCTCTGGGAGCCTCCCCACCGGGTTCCTGCTGAACAGCACCACAAAGGACTCGCATGGCAACACGTTCTGCTTCGAGAACTTTTCATCCAAGACGTGGAAGTCCCACCTGTCCAAAGTGGTGATCTTTATAGAGACAGTAGGCTTCCTCATTCCTCTGCTACTTAATGTCTGTTGCTCCATCATGGTGTTGCAGACACTGCGGCGCCCCCAGACCATCAGTCGCGGCGGAAAGGTGAATAAAACAAAGATCCTGCGGATGATAATCGTGCACCTGTCCATTTTTTGCTTTTGCTTCATCCCCTATAACGTGAACTTGGTGTTTTACGCTCTGGTCCGCACAAAAAACCTGACGGGCTGCTTTGTCGAATCGGTGGTGCGATCAATCTACCCGATAGCCCTTTGCATCGCCGTGTCCAACTGCTGCTTTGATCCCATCGTGTATTACTTCACCTCAGAGACCATCCAGAACTCCATCAAGAGGAAGTCTCAGGCCTCCCGTTCGTTCGACGTCAAGTTCTCTGAGGCCCTGCAGTCGGAGAGCGGCTCCACTTTGCAATGCAGCCTCAGGAACCTGAAAGCTAAGGTCTTCCACAATGAGTCTTCCGTGTGAAAGTTTTCAAATAGTTTTCTTTGGAGAGCTTTTCCTATTTTGGACTTCATCTCAGGGCAAAAGCTTTAAACTGTGGATTTAACAGCGTCTGCTTTGCTGCTTCACCACTTGACCCTCTGCTCACATGCGAGGCTTTGTTACGACTACTTACACATTGCTGTTTCCTGTGGATTATGCTGTAACAGTGTTTAACACGGTTACTCAGCCCCGTGATGCATTAAGGGAATATGATCACTGAAGTGCAGTACAGTTCTAACTTTAACATATTAATGTACCTGTATATATGTATAGTGAGTTGTGGTGCTAACTGTAGGCCATTATATATTAAGTTAACATAAAGATATTCCAAGTACAGGACTTTTTGTTTGTTTGGTATTAAAAGTCATTCTGTAATTCACTTTTGTGAATGTGTCATTTTTTTTTTTTGTAATGGTGAATTACAGAATGTAAGGGTGACTCTTTGTTGATGATGTTGTTCTGAGAACATTTCACTGTAGTCTCATTACTGAATCTTAAATGCACTGAAAGACTTCCTCCCACTGCACTCACCCCATTGTCATGAATAAAAGCCATGTGCCGTCTAATGCAAAAAAGAAAAATCTGCACCTTGAAAGTTTTTGTTTTATATTTGAAAAGAAAAGGGGGTTTGTGTCGCTTATGGCACTGACGTGAATGTTTAGACTGAATTTGATTATATTGGGAAATCCTTTGAATTATATCTTGGATTAACATTTTTATCATACTGGCGCCAATTCCTCTGCTTCTAGTTTTGAACTAAATGGAGGAGCTTGTAGTACTATAAACTGAATAAAAGTGTGACAGTGAATAATTTAACCCTAAATGTTTAATTGTTGATACACATAATTCTTAGATGTCTTCCTCTCTAACCGTATAACGTTAAACGTCTCATTTTTGCTACACATGCTTGGTATTTACTTGGTATATACTATTTGGCTCCATGCACCTACTAGAAAGCACTTTTTAAAATGTAGTTTAAAGTGTCTTTGAAATAGTTACAAGAACTAAATGAAATTTAAAAAGTGAAATTCAATTGAAGATATTTGTAAATGCATCATTTGTGATACATTTTGGTGGTCAGTGCATCCATTCTTTTAAAGTGTACAAACTATATGTTGATTAGGAAAACACAATGGATGTCTGACCGTTAATTATAATTTGCAGATATTGAGAAATACAAGTGATATTTAAATTTGTTTTTTTTAGAAGCACTCAAAAACTAAGGGGCTTTTTTAAATTTTTATCTGCAAGAAAAAATATTCAGATAAACCTATATTTTTCAACATGAATGTTTTTGGATGCTTCAAATTTTTTTTTTTAGATTGAAATACTAGTTTGGATCAGTGATTGTGGTCATGTCTTTTTTAAACACTGATGCAAAGACCCCTAAAATAACCTTAAATACAACTGATACATACAGTTTCACCACAGATTTTCTTTAACACGCAATATTATAAGTCATTATTTGTTGTATAACTGTAATTAGACAATCACTTTTAAAATAATTAGATATTTTATTTCTGAATGAGGTGAAGAAGTGGAAACTTAATGTTATACTTTTTCATAATGTAAATGATGTTACCTCTATAACAGCAAACACATAATTTTTCAAATACAGATTTCTGCGTCCTCTATAATGAAGTTACTTTGTCCCTCAAAAAATGGCATCCTTTTGGTTCGGAAACATGATCACAACATGACCATAGATGCCTAAAATATCATAAATTTGAGAAATCGAGGTGATGTTTCCAAAATGTACCCAGAATCTTCTGATTATTTTATGTTATCCATGCTCTACAGGGTTGAGAGCTGAGCAAATGTTTTTAAAATGGTATCCTGTGTGAGGTAAAGAAGTGGAAGCTAAATTTCGGAATGTTTCACTTCTGCTAGAGTCTTCTGTCTTCTTCCCACATTATGAGATCATTGAAACATGAATGCATTTACATCCGTGCCACCAAAACCACACTGAAAGTGAGATGGATAAATCGACTTTGCAGTCTGTTTAAACATAGTGGGTTGATCCGTTAGAGAAAGGTTTGAAGCACGGTGGTGTCTGTTTCTTCTTAACCCAGACTGGAATTTCATTTTATCTTCCTGTAACACTTTGTCTTCCCTTCCCTCACAAGGACATAGTGTTTTTGATTTCAGCAGGCAAGACTCCATACCTCCACCAGACTGGTACAATCTGTACAGACCCACAATCAATCAGGGAGACTCTAATTTATGAAAATGTTGGCCGAACGAAAACGTTTGGTGCAGCTTTTTACCAGTGAGGGTAAACGTTTATGTTGTAGCAACTGATAGTTCCGCTTTCAGGAGATTTTCACCTGGTCTGGATCCTGTAAACATGCAGGAGACAGGGTTTTTCATTTAAGGTATAAACGTCTTTAAAACTTAACATTATGGTTTAGTTTGTGAAACATTGTTACAGTATAATGCATTTCAAATTATTCTAAGATCTACATTTTAATGTATTTAAAATCTATAGAGTTAACAAATGTATTCATTGTCATCATGGAAGGGATCTCTTCATAGTTAGTTGTCTTAACAGTCATAGTTAGATAAATTTTTATGAAACATTTGTTTTTCGGTATTGTTAAGGTCTCAATTTGTATCACATCCAATACATAAGCCGTTTATGGTCATATAGCTATCATGTAGATCGCATATGCTTTAGTTAAAAAAAAAAAACATGGGTGAAATACACCGGAAATCAGCTGATGCACTGACCCAAAAAATACACCTGATTAGCACCTGTAACAACTGATGCCACATTTCCACCAGCTTTATATAATATTAAGATTTTAAGTTATTTGACTCTATTAAAGGCTTATTTTTTTAATTAATCAGGTTTTTATTTTTTTACTGTTTAAAAAGAGGAACTTTGTACCCCATAAAAATCTAGCATTTTAGAAACCATGGGTAGCGATCATGGACTTGGATCTCGTCCCAGAGGGTAGAAGACAAGCAAAGGATTTGATAAAGCTGTTTTTTTGAGGCACATACAAACTCCAGTAACCCTAAATAGATCGATGAAAGAAAAAACTATTCAGATAAACCTATACTTTTCAACATTAATGTTTTTGAATGCTTCAAACATTTTTTTAGATTGAAACTAGTTTTTGTTACTAGTTTGAATCAATGATTGTTGGTCATGTTTTTGTTTAACACTGATGCAAAGACCTCTAAAATAACCCTAAATGTAACTGATACATACAGTTTCACCACACATTTCCTGTAACACGCAATATTATAAGTAATTATTTGTTGTATAACTGTAATTAGACAATCACTTTCAAAAATAATCAGTCAGATATTTTATTTTTCGTAACCGTTTAAAGAACAAGGGGTTGGTTCTCCATGAAAATCATCCTTCTTTGAATGCGAGTGCAACCGTCTCAGACTCAGATATTCTAGCAGAGGATAGAAGACAAGTGTAGGAAGAGGCGGAGGTCTCAGAAAAATCATAAAAAATAATTTGTTTGGAGTTATAGGATTTTACATATATTTTTTGCAGTCTGTTGCAAAGTTTGTTTTGAATGGTTAATTTAAAATTGTTTAAATATTTTGTAATCTTCCTGTTTCTTCCTGTTAAAGGGGAGTTTTCCTCTCCACTGTCGCTACGTGCATGCTTGGTGTGAGGGATTGCTGCCAAGTCAAAGACACGATGCAGGCGACTGTCCACTGTGGCTCCACGCTCATCCAGGAGGAGGGAATGCTGCAAGTCAGTGACAATCTGCTAGGTTCCCTTAGATAGAAAACCTTTTCACTAAATCCGATAACAAACTGAACTTGACAGTAATGTTTGATAACTTGGATCCAATTGGAACGTATGCACTTGACATTTATCTGTCTGTCTGATTCAGTTTGAATTTCCTTTTCTTTGTGTAAAATGCCTGGAGATGACGTGTTGTGAATTGCAGCTTTATAAATAAACTGTACTAAATTGAATATACATGCCACACATGTGGCTCAAATCCTCTATTGTGTGTCAAAATAAGCTGGTAATGAGTTCAATATTTACCAAACAGAGGTTTGATCTTTTGTTCTGGAGATGTTTTCACAGTCAAGGTTTCATATTTTAGATCTTTGCAGGCTTAAAGGTTGCACCAAAGATTAATGATATGGTCAAACAAAAGTTTCATTTAAGAAAAAAGTTTTCACTTATAAAAAGGTCATTTTAAATCAAAAGACGGGTTTTGTAAACAAAACGTTAATTAAAAAGTATTTAATTGTAGTTTATGATAAAATGTTTTTTGATTGAAATTATTTTTTTGACTATTACATGTATTTGATCACAAATATATATATATATATTTTTATTGAAGTGACTTTTTTAATTGATTTATTTTATTAATGAAAAAAGTAATTTCCCTCCATAGTAACGGAGGATTACTTTAACAGACCAAGAGAGTGAAACTCTAAAACTAGAAATTTGCTGAATTGGTTCCTTTTCTAACAGGAAACAATGTGCTGTGAAAAATTGTGGAAGTCAAAGCATCCTGAATCAACTTGGCGTGAAAGAAACGAACAGAAGCACAAGCTGCCGTAACTTTATTGACAAAATCCTAAGGTCAACCGGCAGCGTTTTATTCATACCTTAACCTAAATTCAACAAAGTCAAGGACACTGTTGTGAAACCAAACAGCTCTCTTAACAAAGGAAGCATCGTCCTCATCAAGGGCCTAAATTCAAGTTCTGTGTTTACAGTATACAGCCTGAAGGCCTGCTGACATCTCTGCAAAAAATAGAGACAGGAAAAGGAGATTATCACAACTTCAATCCACTTCAGATTAAAACCAGGCGTAAATCTTTTCACTCATTTAGCACCGAAACAGACAATATGACAGATTTATCGATCTGTTAATGCAAACATTGAGGTACTGTCCATTTCAGAGGCAAAGACTTGCATATTCTCTGCATTCGCAGCCTGTATCTAATCAACTTGACCTTTCCCTCCCAGCTGGCTGCAGGATGAGAAAACACAGGCGAGGAACGGCTTGCTGTCGCGTATACTCTCTGTTCTGCATTCAGACGGGCATATGGGCCAGAGGTTTTGTAAGATAAAACAGCGTATTTGGTCCACGATGCAAAAATAAGACACATATTACATTTTAGACATTTCAATCGTCTAGAAAGGAGAACGTAGTCTTAGCGTGAGTAATTTAGTCTCTCTTGATCAAAAACGCACAAATCAGAGATTTCTGTTCTGTTCTGAGTTTTCTGTTCTGAGTTTTTGTGTAAAACTGTAACTGACCAATACATTTCATTTAATTTCGTAGTTCTGAAATAGACTAGGGATTATGAGGAAATAAAATAAAATAAAATACATGGTAATAAGGCTGTTTTAAGTGTTTAAGTTTTAATCTCTGTTTGTTTGTTGTCAGTTTTTGACATTGATGATGATGATGACGATGACGATGACGATGATGATGATGATGATGATGATGATGATGATGATGGTGGACACAAAATTAAGTCAATTCCAACCAAAATACATTTTTTCAATTTTCTGGTGTTGGGTTTTGTTAACAACACTATCTTTCAATAAGCAGCCAAAGCTTAAAGAGTGCATATATTAACAGTCGTTTTTTGGGTAAACAACTGTTTATATGTGTTAATATATCACACTGTGCGTACGTGAGAGCAGTCAGTGTTACGCATCTCTGCAGCTAAAAACAGTTTCACATTAATATTATAAACCTAAATTATTAGGTTTGACACAGTAAGCTGTCTTTAGCATTTTAGATTAACGTGATTAATATTATAAGCACAATAAATAAAGTATTAAAATTAGTCTGTGCGTATTCCATGTGGAGTTAGTGGACCCTTTTTTTTGAGTTGTGTAATTTCTAAATGATTTCATACATTTCCACGCTCCTGCATGTTTCCTGAATCCTGACAGGGATGCCTTGAAAGCATAAAACAGAGATATTTTGTGTAGTACCCTCAGCTACCTATTATCTGATGACTTCTAAAGCCTTTGGGGCAGCCTAATGAGCAGCCGACCTGCCTCCATTAAAAGTTGTTTCCCTTCTAGAAGTGTCTTACCTTTGCTCCCATTCACTTCACTTCTGAAAATGGCTCTCCGACTCTTCTTATCTCAGTAAACAATTGCACACCAAGGACTGTTGCTGTTAGCTCGACTTGTTAGCACTCATTTGTGGTATTTTTTCCTCTTTTTAAGAACTTTATTTTGGATTTTGAATTTTGAACAGGAAGGATGAAAAAAAGAAAAGAAACAACATATTCATGGGTGCAACAGTATAGGGTCATGGCTCATTCTTTTCCATATATCAAGGTATATCAAAAGTACTTCTGGTATTCTTACTGATGGTAAAAAGATTGGATTTTGAGTTTCTGACTGCCCGACCAGTTCTCATCTAATGGTAAATGTTTATGCTGTGACCTGTGCCATCGCACAGCACCAGCTAATTCAAAGACCTAATGTGTTCAAGACGGCCAGCTTCTGGGTCCACATCATCCTGTGACAAATTTGACATGTTTGTCCTCTGATCCTCCTGATGAGCTTTTTTAAGCACTGTCAGTCTGGCTCAGGGACAGTTTCTGCTGGAATTCGGACACAGTCCAAGCGTGTGCTGTCAAAGGAAAAGCAGCCTGGGTGGGGTCGGTTGGGAGGTTGGTGGTGAGGTCATTGTCCTCAGATTTAATCCACAGCTTAGTTCATGATGCGGGGAGCACCAATTTGCCCTTTGGATCTGGGGGGGAAGGGGTGCCTCTGCGTTGGATGATTAGCTATTTTCCCCTCCATGCGGTGAAAATTAGGGAGGAAATGGCTGTTATTCCCTTGACATGGCCAGTGCCCATTTGGATATCTGCTCTGTTTTCATGTAATTACAATAAGCACGGCAGATACTTCCATTCCATCGTTTTTGTGGGAAATGTCTGCTTTTATAGAGAGTTAGTCACATTCTGTTGCGCTGTTAGGATAGTGGGGGGTCTATTATTCAAAACAATGCAGCTCTCTTGGCAAAGATAATGCAATAAAAACACAAAAACCTGCCTTCAGGATGTGGTTTAAGAGCAGAAAAGGAAAATCTTGCTGTGCTAACGCGACAACATCCTGGCACGGTCTAAAACCAGATCCAGCAAGGAACCATTAACGCGCTGCAGGATAAAATGCGACAGGGTAGCTGCTCCAAATAACAGAACAACACGGTCACATGTAATCTGTTTTACTCCCCAGTGCCTCCACCATAAACATCTCTTATCACCCCTGGAGTTATGTGACCAGATCATCTCTTTGTTGCTCAACGTCTAAGGAATGGGACAAAGAGCATGCGTATCATGTTGATAAAACACTTTCTAATTTGGGGAACAAGGTGTTTGTGAAAACATATGTGATGTACAAAGGGTTCAGGGGAGTTGTTTGGGAGGCCCCACATGTATCTCAGCAATGCAACCAGGAAACTGAGTTCCACAGCAGCCGTTTGCACAGGCTCTGTCATTGTTTCTGCCTCAATTGATCTGATAAGAATTCACCTCAGGCAAAAAATCCACTCCGCTGGGACCTGTTTGTGTCTTAGCACATGACCCTGGAACTTCCTGCTGCATATAACCGACAGAAGATGATTAATAATGGGGTTGCTCCGTTTCAGTGTTTTGATTGGAAGCCAAGGAGGGAAAATATTGGGATTGCTTCACTTACAGATGCGTGCGTAATGAGACGGCACGGATGACAGCACTACTGATGCAACAGAAATTGTGCTTTAAACCCGGAAGGTGCAAGTCTCAACACAACATGGGCACATTAGTGGGAGTGGGAGGCGGCAGTTCTGGCACATTTTGTTCCGTGAAACTTTTTAGGAATTTGAAACTTCCCAACATTATGACACATAATGCTTTTCATGGTTTGCAGCATCTGATTCAAATGACGAAGAAAAACAATCTTAAGATACTTTAAGGTTGTGTCTACACTCTACATACTGCTGGGTATTTCTTCACTCCCCAAAAATGTGTTTGCCATGTAAGAAGCGAGTTTGTTCACTTAAGATGTTCAATGTCTGTTCAACGTTCACACGTTGTCAATATAGATTGGCAGTATAAACGGTGTTATTTACACACACACTAAACACCTTTGGGTTATTTGTTTAACCCAACCTAGCTACTGAGACAGGACTGTGGTAGTTGCAACCAAACACTGGGTCAAAAACTGTGACAAAGTTTGTCGGGTTTGAGAAGTAACTAAAAAAGGAGCCTCATTCTTTGGAAACCACAAGCGTGAACTGCACAACAGTCAGACAACAATCAGAAATCACAGAGCTTCTTCCACTGTTTGAAAAAGAACATGGTGAGATGGTAAAATTACACTGTTAATGACAGTGGATTTTTTTTTTTATTCACTGTGTAAAACAAGTTTCCTCACTTACAGTAAGTACGTCAGAATTACAAGTTTTCCTGAAATCAATACAAAACATACTATTTTATACGGTGTTTTGAACGTGAGCAATAATTGAGAGTTTATTTATTAAAATTTATTTTTTTTTCTATTAAATTTCAACACAGTTTAGTTCATTTAAATACCCCCAATTCACAACATCATCTGAAGGCAAGTCACAAAAAAAGTCAGTTCAATTAAATCATACAGACAGATTTTAAGTATATTCCAACTGATCCTGGTCCTCAAACAACAGAGCCAAGTTCAATTCATTCTTCAAAGTAGCTAAAAAGGTTTTTGTCTTAGGAAACCCTGCAGATTTCATTGAGTCATTGATTTGCAGCACTCATTCCTGCTGGATGAGTGTGTACAGACAGCATGCAGTCGTTTTCATTGTGTCGCGGACTTTCCAGTGATCCCTTATAATGAGCATGCATGAAACCTGAGTGCAAAGGAAAACTCCCCTTCAACAGGAAGAAACCAGTGCGAACGGCCATCTGCAACGACCGGCTAGGGGTTTGACAAGCCAGATCACACACACAAGAAGAGCATAGAGGCACTGGTCTAGTACTTTCCATGGGAGAGAAAAAGGAAAAAGGTAATGACAGTAGAAGCTCCTTTTCTGGCTTCATCTAGGAGAGAAACAGATAGCTCTTAGCCAGTTTTCAAGACTAAAGGATGACAGCGAGCACAGAGAGTCAGTAAAAGCTCAGGGGTAGCTATGTCTAGGAGAGAGACAGGGTTAACCACTGACAGACGGGGGCCAAGTGTGTCATCTATAGAAGGAGAACGAGAAGTTGTTGGTAGACGATTTCAGTCCAGATGTAGCTATTATGAAGAGAAAAGAAACAGAGAGAACACCAAGTTAAAAGTTGAAATAACAGGAAATAATGCAAAATTGGAAAGTAGCAGGTGAATGTGGCAGAGTCAGGGAAAGTGGTCATTATGTCCCCCAGCAGCCTGAGTCTCTAACAGGATAACTAAAGGGAAAGCTCAGAATAACCTAAGCCACTCTAACTGTAACCTTTAACAAAAAGGGACATTTTATGCCTAGTCTTAATAATAGACAAGGTGTCTACCTCATGGAATAAAACTGGGAGTTGGTTTCACAGGAGAGGAGCCTGTAAACCAAAAGATCTGCGTCTCATTCTACTTTTAGAATCTCTAGGAACCACCAGTAAACTAGCAGTCTGAGAGCGAAGACCTCTGTTAGGAACATATAGAGCAGACAGATATCTTTTTCACATGTCCTGTGTTTGCATTTCATGCATGGCAAATTAAATACGTACCCTAATTTTGTGATTGACTTCATTAAATCCAGACTGCATCAAAGTAGACGTTCCAAATCAGTGTAATAGGAACTTGTATTCATATGACCTTCAGCCAACAGGATTATGCGTATGGACGTGTGGGTGGCGGCATGGAGTAGGTGTGTGCGTGTGAATTTGCCACCTGGAGGTGTAAAACCTCGAAACACACGTCACCAAAGAGCAGCGCAGGGCTGGTAGCCTTGGCCCCCCGAAGGCCGTAGTAGCCCCAGGCAGACAGAAACAGGAGACCCTACACCCAACACAGAGGAAGGTTCACAAATATGCACAGGAGCTGCAAACCCCAGGCCAGAGGCGTACAGGGAGACCCACTGGCCACTAATTTCTCCATCCCGTTACCACAGCCAAATCTTGACCATGCCCAGAGCCCAGTAACCCTGGCTGCCAAGTCCCCATATAAGTGTACAGCAGCAAAACTGCTCAGCACAGAGGAGAGGAAAAACACTGCAAAATAAAAAGACTGCAATCACAGAAAATAGACAAAAGCGAAATAAAAAAATGCTGCAAGTACCAAAAACAACAGCAAGTTAAAAAAAAGCTGCTAATTCGCTTCACAAATCGGAAGTGCACCAGACCACTAGGGGGAGTCGACCACCAAGTCCTATGAAACCAGACTCTCAGTAAAAACATTAACGTAATGCTCAGTAGACAGTTGGAGGGAAGAAAAAAATAAAAATTTCCGTTCATCTCTTTTTCAAAGCCCCAATATGTAACTTTTGACTGGCTATGTAACTTGAGAGCTGCGGATCCGTCACTCAGAAAGCCACATGACCCAGAGCGCCCCTTGAGCCTGGCATACACTGTACGATATTTTCAATCGTGGTACTCATATACAGCTCAGACTGTACGACAAAACTGCAGGGTTTAAAAGTTCACAGCTCACAATATCTGTTCTTACACTGTATGGCCCGACGCTCTGATGTGACCTGACTGCTCACACTGTACGTCTAAAAACCACACATCGGGCTCAGCCCCTAGAGAGATGGCGCTACTCGGACTCATCTACCCAGAAGCCAAATGTGAACAGTAGAAGAAGAAAAACGCGGAAGTGTCGATGCTCACTGTTAAATATGAAGCTTACTAGAACAAAAAGCACTGCCTTGGCAATTCTACGAGTTGATCCTCCGTAGTTTGACTCCATATCACACGTACCGCCGCCATGCTTCTCTCCGCTTCTATGTTTTTGTTTGAGAAGACAAAAAAGAATTTCCTTGTTTGCGCGAGGTCGGGGGAAATCGGCTCGTAGCTCTGCTTCAACAGCAGGACGCGCTCACGATTGCTCACGATCTCTCACGAGGGCCGATTGAATTTCAAACATGTTTGATTTTCAACCGGCCGTCCGATTCCTGATCGGGAGGTGGTGGTGAGAGGCGAATCGCCCCTCGTTACCCCCTGTATACAACACGACACAGGACACACGATCAATCTGAAACTCGGCCCGATCCAAATAATTCTCGCACGACTGAAGAATCGGCCCGAAAAGGGCAAAAACTCGTACAGTCTATGCCCGGCTTTAAACAAGAGAGCTACCACATGCTAGTGGCCTACAGGGGCGCTAAACCTGGAACTTTCAGGTCTAGGCCCCCTAGTGGTCAAAAGTTACATATTGTTGCTTTAAAATGACATGGCCGTAATCTTTGACAATTTTATAGAACATCAACATATTTAGGTAACAAGCTGTAAGCTGTCCATTCTGTTCGGCAGATTGACAGCCTGGGGGGAGATACTGTCTCTGTGGTGGCTGGGTTTAGTGTTCTATAGTACCGACCAAAAGGTAAAAGTCTAAACAGTTTGTGTGCAGGATGCATGGGGTCTGCAGAGATGGAGGGAGCATTTTTCCTGACCCTACACCTTCACATGTCCTGGATGGAGGGAAGGTCAGACCCAATTATCTTCTCCGCAGACCTAATTGTTTGCAGCCTGCACTCGTCCGGCTTTGTGGACGAGCCAAACCACACAGTGATGAACTTGTCCCCATGTGGCCAAAAAACAGTGGTGCATAACACACTATTACAGCACATCTAATCTCTTGCTCTCTGTAATGGTTGTTTGAGTCTGACTAAGCATGGTTCCACAGAGGCTCTTAAAGAATAATAAAAAATAGATTTGGGTGTGTTCTGCTTGATGATACAAGTTGGGCTTTGATGCTGTGAACTCCTCCTTTAGAGGTTTTAGACAAAAGGCTGAGAAGCCTATCTGAAGACACTAATCCTCTGCAGCAGAAGCCCATAATGTACAGGCCACAACTGAAACTGACATCCCACGAGAGAAATGAGAGGTTTGTGGTAAATAACCACATATCGAACTATAGTATTCAGAAACGGTGACCCTGAAATTACTTTTCGTTCCACATTTTTTTCTTATGAAACTTTCTCCAGCTGAACAGAAACAAAACTGAAGTTATTATCTTTGGACCTAAAGAGTAACGAACTAGAGTCAGCATGCAGCTTCAGTTATTACAGCTACAAACTAGTAATTAGGCCTGAAATCTGGGTGTAGAGATGGACTCAGACCTGAACCTTCAAGGACACATAAAGACAGTTACAAAGTCGGCCTTCTACCACCTGAAGAACATCTCCAGGGTTAAAGGACTGATGTCCCAACGAGATCTAGAGAAACTCATATGTGCGTTAATCTTTAGTCGCATTGATTACTGCAACGGTGTCTGCCCAAAAAAATCAACCAGACAGCTGCAGCTGATCCAGAACGCTGCTGCTCGTGTTCTCACTAAAACCAGGAAGATAAAGCTCATAACCCCAGTTCTAAAGTCCTTACACTGGCTCCCTGTAGCTTAGAGAAAATACTTCTGTTAGTTGATAAATCACTGAACGGCTCAGCAAAATATATGAAAGACCTGTTGTTGCTGTATCAACCCTCCTAACCACTCAGATCTTCTGGTTCTGGTCTACTCTGCAGACCCAGAACCAGAACCAAACATGGAAAAGCAGCATTTAGTTCCTATGCTCCAAAAATCTGCAACAATCAGCCAAAACACTGAGACTGAAAACCCACCTGTTTAGAGTTGCTTTTGACCCATAATAACAGGGCCATGGACCAACATATCTGATGTGTATTGATGCTTTCACTTGATAAAATGTTAGGTTTGTTACTGGTCTCACAACCGGTGACCATTTTGATGTGTTTATGATGTTTTTATATTATCATGACGTAAAGCACTTTGAACTGCCTTGTTGCTGAAATGTGCTATACAGATAAACTACAGACTTGAAAAACTGACAATACTGTATGTCATGGTTTTGACGTGTCTAACCCACATGCAGAATATACTCAAGAGGCGCGGAGCAGTTTCAGAAATTTATTTTAAAGCAGGGGAGCACGAGCCGATCTCAGGCGATTTATGGTTCTCGCAGCCAGGGAAAGAAAGTAAAGCCGGGCTCGGGCGTTCTGCGGACAAAGAGAAAGTTAGATCAGCTCACGGAGCAACGGGAAAGGTGCTACTTTGTTTCCGCTTACCGCCGAGCGCCGCAATCTAGCCGGGGGGAGTGGAGCGGAGAGACGGACCCGATCAGCAACCCTCCTAGGTGGCAGATGGTGGTGGAGAGACAGGCGGGCGGTCAGGAGGGATCCGTGAGGGGCCCGAGCAGCAGGAGGATGGATGGGTGGCTTGAGGAAAGCTGGAGTAACCAGAGCGGTTTCGCAGGTGTCCACGGATTGACTTGTTGGAGTCAAATGGGCACCGGAGACAGAGTTCGCGGAGGAGCGAGGAACACTCGGGATGAAGGGGTGACCTGAGACGAAGGAAATACTTGTTAACACTCTGAAAAGGAACGTTGTCATGCAACAAGGGCCTCTTAAGCATACCAATACTTGGCTACACTCTGGCATCGTCCAGCAGTCCAAGTGCTGTCTTTATAGTGCAGCTCCGCGCTGCAGAACGAGCCGCAGGTGTGTACCACGCCCACCTGTCAACTCCAGCCACCTGTGGGGAAAGCAGATCATGCGGGGCCGGCAGAAAACTGCACGACGCTCCCGCAGGATCCTGACACCACCCCCCCCTCAACAGTCGCCACCCGGCGACCCCGAGGCAGATGTGGAGGGACGGGAGGCCAGAAAAGAATCAATCAACGCAGGATCCGGAATGGCGGACCCTGGCACCCACGAGCGGTCCTCCGGACCGCGGTCCTCCCAGTCAACAAGGTACTGCCACCCCCTCCCACGCCGACGGGAGTCCACGATCCGGTGGACACGGCGACCCTGGTGATCCTGGGCGGGTGGAGGGGGTTCGGCCGGAGGGCACAGAGGGCTGGACAGCACGGGCTTAACTTGTGAAACATGGAAAGTAGGGTGGATTCTGGAGTGCGGGGGAAGGCGAAGACGGACAGCAGTGGGGCTGACAACAGAGTCTACAGTAAAGGGGCCGGAGTAACGGGGAGCCAATTTACGTGGAGCGCCCCTGGTTGGAAGATCCCGTGAGAGCAGCCAGACCTGCTGACCGGGACGATAGCGAGGGGCAGGTACTCGCCTCCGGTCTGCAAACCGGCGGTTCTGCTCGGCAGTTCTGTGGAGAGCCTGGATGGTATCGGTCCAGATCCGCCTACAGCGGCGGATCTGGTTCTCCACAGAAGAGACGGAGCTCTGTTGTTCGTCCGTGGGAAGAAGGGGGGGCTGATATCCGAGGGATACTTCAAAGGGGGAAAAACCAGTTGCGGTGGAGGTATGAGTATTATGAGCATACTCCACCCACGGGAGGAATTTACTCCAGTCAGATGGGTTAGTGGAAGTGAGACACCGGAGGGCTGACTCGAGCTCCTGGTTAAGCCGCTCCGTCTGACCGTTAGTCTGGGGGTGGTATCCAGAAGAGAGAGAGCACCGAGCTCCCAGAGCGGAGGCAAATTCCCTCCAGACTCGGGAGGTGAACTGGGGACCTCGATCGGACAGGATGTCCTGTGGGATCCCATGCAGACGGAAAACGTGCTTTACCAGGAGCTGAGCAGTCTGTAGAGCGGAGGGGAACTAAATGACAGGCTTTCGAGAACCGGTCGACTATTGTTAAGATTGTCGTCATCCCCTGAGAGAGTGGGAGACCGGTAACAAAATCAAGGGCTATGTGGGACCAGGGCCGTTTGGGGATCGGTAGTGGACGAAGGAGACCCGAAGGGGGTCGGTTTGATGGTTTATTCTTGGCACAGACGGGGCAAGCGAGGACATATTCCTGGATGTCCTTAGCCATAGATGGCCACCAGAATCGCCGGGAGATGTGGGAGAGAGTTCGGTGGGTGCCTGGGTGAGCGGAGAATTTGGAGGCGTGGCTCCAGTGAATCACTTGAGCACGTGCAGCGCGGGGCACATAAACTCGATTGGCAGGACCGTTGCCTGGATCAGGTTCATTCTGTTGAGCTCGGGTGATGACTTCTTCTATTTCCCAACGTAACGAGCCAACGGTGCAGGTGGGGGGTAAGATAGGAGCTGGTTCAGGATCGGAGTCGTGTGGAGAGTAGAGGCGAGAAAGGGCGTCGGGCTTCAGGTTCTTGGAACCGGGGCGGTATGTTATGGACAGGTTAAAACGGGAAAAGAACAGTGACCAGCGGGCTTGCCGAGGGTTTAGACGTTTGGCGGACTGTAAATAAGCCAAGTTCTTATGATCAGTCCAAATGATGACGGGCTGCTCGGACCCCTCTAGCCAGTGACGCCACTCTTCCAGCGCGAGTTTAATAGCTAGCAACTCACGATCCCCAACATCATAGTTGCGTTCAGGAGGGGTCAGGCGACGGGAAAAAAAGGCGCAGGGATGGAGCCTTTGGTCATCAACGGATTGCTGGGAGAGTACAGCTCCAACCCCCGTGTCTGAGGCATCGATCTCCAGGATAAACTGTTTCAGCGGGTCAGGATGCTTGAGAACAGGTGCTTGGGAGAAGCGATTTCTTAAGTCCTCAAAGGCTGCATTGGCTTCAGTGTTCCACATAAATGGGGTCTTGGGGGACGTTAGAGCGTGTAGGGGGGCGGCGATCTGGCTGTAATTTCTAATGAAACGGCGGTAGAAGTTTGCAAAACCTAGGAAGCGCTGGAGTTGCTTCCGCGTCTCAGGAACGGGCCAGGTGAGGACCGCCTTGATCTTCTCAGGGTCTGATCGAACCCGCCCACCCTCTAAAATTAGACCTAGGAAGGTTACAGAGGGTTTATGGAATTCACACTTTTCCGCTTTGACAAATAAGCGGTTTTCGAGGAGGCGTTGGAGCACTAAACGAACATGGTGATAATGCTCGGTGGGACTCTGGGAATAAATCAGGATGTCATCCAGATAGACAAAAACGAATATGTTGAGAAAATCCCGGAGGACGTCATTGACGAGGGCTTGAAAGACTGACGGGGCGTTACAGAGCCCAAAAGGCATCACCATGTATTCGAAATGGCCCAGTGGGGTCTTAAAAGCCGTCTTCCACTCATCCCCCCGGCGGATCCGTACTAAGTGATACGCGTTACGCAGGTCTAACTTTGTGAAGACGGTGGCATTTTGGACAGGTTCAAGCGCGGAGGAAAGGAGCGGCAGGGGGTATTTGTTTTTAACGGTGATTTGGTTGAGCCCGCGATAATCAATGCATGGGCGAAGAGACCCGTCCTTTTTGCCCACAAAAAAGAACCCCGCCCCTAACGGCGAGGAGGAGGGACGGATCAGACCCGCAGCGAGAGACTCGCTGATATATTTCTCCAGCGCCTGACGCTCGGCCCGGGAGATGTTATATAGGCGGCTTGAGGGCAGCGGAGCGCCGGGCAGCAGGTCGATGGCGCAGTCGTACGGACGGTGCAGGGGTAAAGAACTGGCCTTACTTTTACTAAACACCTGCCATAGATCGTGATACATCTCGGGGACAAGACCGAGATCCACCGAGGACTCACCAGATGCGTTAACCTCCGATGGAGGATGTGAGGGAAACGCGGAAAGTAAACAGCGTGAGTGACAGGTAGCTGACCAGGACTCGACCCGCTGCTCGGCCCAATTAATGTGTGGGTTGTGTTCTCTTAGCCACGAGTATCCGAGGACTAACGGAGCGTGTTTTACCGGAAAAACAAAAAATGAGACACGTTCGCGGTGGTTACCTGAAATGATGACCTCCAGGGGCTTGGTCTGGTGGGTAATTTGCGGGAGGTTGCCACCATCCAGGGCGGACACCTGAAGGGGCGTAGGCAGTGGCACAGTCTCGATGCCGATCTGCTGCACAAGAGAACCATCGATTAGGTTAAAATCGCAGCCCGAATCAACTAGAGCAGCGAAACTTACTCTGTCATGAGCCGTGGGAATTATAGCTCGCAGACAGAAACGTGGGGACGCAGGAAGATGTGCAGGCGCGGGAGACGAAAGCTTGTGGTCCGCCGGCTTCTCCACTACAGCCGACGGACCCGGTCCTTTGACAGCTCAGGGCAGGCGCGGATGAAATGGTCAGGTGAGGCACAATAGATACACTGCCTAGCTTCCATGCGTTGCTGCCTCTCTTCTGGTGTTAAACGCACCCGGCCTATCTGCATAGGTTCAGGTGGAGGTGGTGAGGCGGCAGCCGGCCTGGGAGAAATGCGCTCGGGAGGGAGAGGAGCCGACAGCCGCGGGGATCTCTCAGACCTGCCCCGGCCCCTACTTCTAAGGCGGTCATCGAGACGGATGGTGAGCTCAATCAATTTATTTAACGAGTCAGGCTCCTCTAGACGGGCTAGCTCATCCTTAAGGGATTCGTCTAGCGCCTTAAAGAAGACCGTCTTGAGCGCTCGCTGTTCCCAGCCGGCGGCGGCAGCTAAGGTGCGGAACTCCACCGCGAAGTCGGAGGTGCGGCGACCGCGTTGTCTGACTGCCAGCAGCTGGCGGGACTGTTGTACAGGGTCAGATTCGACTGAAAAGACCATCTTGAATTCCTGTAGGAACTCTTGAAAGGAACAATTGAAGTCTTGACAATTGGGAAAACGGGCCTCAGCCCATCTTAAGGCCTTCCCTGTTAACAGGCGCAAAATGTAGGAGATCTTAGTCTCGTCACGATTAAACGCTCTCGGGGAATTATTAAAAACTAGAGAGCATTGAAACAAAAAACCCCCACAATCTCCGCTATCTCCAGAGAACTTCTCCGGCCCGGGAGAGGAGGTTGCGCCAACTGCTGAAGGCGGTTCGGGGGGCGTGGGCCCTGATGTAGTGGGAGGCGACGCGGAGGGAGGATTCAGTGCGGCGGCGCGCAGCGCGTCAGTCAGTTGACCGATCTGTCCTGCGAGCCCCTTCAGCTGATCCTGGGTGGAATTTACAGCAAAACCAAGGTTTTGCAGCTGCTCCTGATGAATAGCAAGCGTCCTCTCGAGTATATCAGCTGGGTTTGTCTGGCCAGAGTGTAAATCTGTCATGGTTTTGACGTGTCTAACCCACATGCAGAATATACTCAAGAGGCGCGGAGCAGTTTCAGAAATTTATTTTAAAGCAGGGGAGCACGAGCCGATCTCAGGCGATTTATGGTTCTCGCAGCCAGGGAAAGAAAGTAAAGCCGGGCTCGGGCGTTCTGCGGACAAAGAGAAAGTTAGATCAGCTCACGGAGCAACGGGAAAGGTGCTACTTTGTTTCCGCTTACCGCCGAGCGCCGCAATCTAGCCGGGGGGAGTGGAGCGGAGAGACGGACCCGATCAGCAACCCTCCTAGGTGGCAGATGGTGGTGGAGAGACAGGCGGGCGGTCAGGAGGGATCCGTGAGGGGCCCGAGCAGCAGGAGGATGGATGGGTGGCTTGAGGAAAGCTGGAGTAACCAGAGCGGTTTCGCAGGTGTCCACGGATTGACTTGTTGGAGTCGAATGGGCACCGGAGACAGAGTTCGCGGAGGAGCGAGGAACACTCGGGATGAAGGGGTGACCTGAGACGAAGGAAATACTTGTTAACACTCTGAAAAGGAACGTTGTCATGCAACAAGGGCCTCTTAAGCATACCAATACTTGGCTACACTCTGGCATCGTCCAGCAGTCCAAGTGCTGTCTTTATAGTGCAGCTCCGCGCTGCAGAACGAGCCGCAGGTGTGTACCACGCCCACCTGTCAACTCCAGCCACCTGTGGGGAAAGCAGATCATGCGGGGCCGGCAGAAAACTGCACGACGCTCCCGCAGGATCCTGACACTGTAACATTGCATTATTCATTAAAACAATGTATTGATTTTGTGTAGACCTTTTAAAATGGCCATATTCAGTTGAAAACATAATTCATGTCAGTGTCAGGCTAATGTTTTGAGACTAAGAAATCTTGTTTTTTCTCAACTTGAGTTTGAGTTTTTATGGTATCAGTGAGGCAAGGAAAAATTATCATTAACACACAAAAAAAGATGATTTACATATTTTAGCCCCACCAGAAAATGACATGCTAGCCTTATTTCCATGATCTTATTGCTCAGTAAGTGACGTTTAACAGCTTTAAAGAAACCTTCAGGACACTCAAGAAAGGCTAGCCAGTGTCAACACTGTCTTCTAAAGATGATTCAACTATCAGTGCAGAGCTTGGAAGTTTGTCAGGTATCAAGCAAGACAGCAAAGAAGCTACTTTTCTCCAAGAAAAACATTCAGCACAGAACAACAATGCACATAAAGAACAACGACTTTACTAGAGAGTCCTGGTGTAAATGTAGTTATGCAATGAAGCTCTTTCAAACTGGCTGGGACATCTGGAAAAAAGAAAAAAAGGTCAACACTATTATGAGTTATGCATCATGCCAACAGTGAAGGATCCTTTGACCATTCATGTGAGGGTTTGCCTCTCATTCGTTTTTTTTTTTGCCTAAAAACCCAGTCATGAATAAAAATATTGCATCAAAACATCCTCCAAAGAACAACCTTTTCCCATTGGTCCGGTGATTTGATGATAAACAATGCAATTTCCCGTTTGATGGAACACCAAATCACAACACAAAAGTGTCTCAGGGACAAAACCGCTGACATTTTGGATCAGAGGCCTTGAGAATCCTAAAATCTTAATCCCAACAAAAACTTGTGGCGAATCCTCATATTCAGACAAACTACAAACACTGATAAATCAGGAATGGTTCACCATTAGTCAGTATGCAAGAACAAAAATGTAGACATCCATCGAAAAAAGGTATACAGTTTTAAAATTAAGTCTTTGCATAAACTCTATGTATTGCTCAATTGAGAACTTTCCAGACTGTGAAAATAATTACGGCTGGATCTCAGTATTACCATAGAAACATCTAATAAAAACATCTAACAACAATGAGATGGTAACATTTGTTTCAAAACCTCCGGTCACCACAGCATATATAGTTTAGGCTTCTTGTTTTACAGCAGTTTCTCCAAGCAATCCCTACAATAATATAGCACACACCTAAGCAGTTGCTCGATACACACGCCACACCAACCATAAAAGCTAATGCTTCAGGTCAGCCTTGAGGTCAGCCAGTCCTCCCTTAGGAATTTCCACAGAGTCTCCTAACAACACTTTCCCTCTCCTCCCGAGCAGAATTAAAGTCTCCTGGGTGTGGCGGTGGTGCAGGGGTGGAGGACGCCATCCATGTTGGGAGGCCCCGTAGCGGCAATCCTGGGTTTGAGTCCAGGCCAGTGGACCTTTGTCGCACGTCTTCCCCTTCTCTCTCAACCCCATTTCCTGTCAGGCTACAGTCAAATAAAGGCCTCTAGTGCCAAAGGAAAATCTTCTACACTGTGCCACAGAAAATAGCTGATAATAACTGCTCAGCTCACATTTTCCAAGAACCTTAGTTCCAAGAGATATGATCATGTCACTTAGCACTGTATGGTCTTACTGAAGAGAGGGAAGGGGAATGACGATTGCCTTGTCACCAGCTTCTATGTCCTTTTGAACCAGGATCTTGAAACAGCATCCCCCTAACATTTTTGGCCTAAAGGTGGGAAGGACACAGCCCGCTGATAGCCCCAAGGTTATCAGCACGGGCCCAAAACAAACCCCACAATTAGCCCCCAGAGAACAGACAGAGAAGGCCAGGCTAATTCAAGTGGAACCAGAGCCTGAAATCTGAGTGTCATGAAAATACATAATGGACATAATGTATGGGTATTTTACAAGAATATCACATTAGGGGGAGTGGTCTGAACCTCTTGTCTAGTTTAGAAATTTGGTAATTTCATATTTTCTTTGTGTGTTTATTTTTAACTGTAGATAGTGAAAATATGAATAATGTGATTACAAGTGTGCCAAAACAAATGAGAGTTTTTCTTCAGCACTTGTCTAATCTTTCTAGCACATTCTGTGCCTCTTAAAAGGGATTCATACCACCCAATGTTGTTTTTTCTCCCTTTTTTTTAACATTACAACCACAGACATGTAATTGGTAGGGAGTTTTGGTGATACTAGCACAAAGTAGTGCATAATCTTGAAGAAGGCATGTGTAGTTTTAAAAAAATGCTTACAAATGAAAATCTGAAATGTGGAGAGCATACGTATTTAAAACCCCTTTTACTCTGTTACTGTCAAATTAAATTAAGCCATTTGTGGTATTTATCTACCAGCTTTGCACATTTAAAAAAAATTGCTGTCATTTTCTTTGTTCTTCTTCTTTTTTTGTTGCCTTGGTCCAGCCTTGGTACAGATGTTCAATTGCATTCAGATCTGGACTTTGACTGGGTCATTCTAACAAATCCAATGCCCGTGCTGGAAGGGAAACCTTTGCACAAATCTTAAATCTTTTGGATCTCCCATCAGTTTCTTTTTCAAGTATTGTCCTGTATTTAGGTTCATTCGTCTTTACCATTGTCCCTGACGAAGCTTCTCTGTTAAATGCTGAAGGAGAGCATTTCCACAACTTATTGCAGTCACCACCATGTTTCATGGTAAGGACGACATGTTCAGGGTGATGGCAGAAAGGCTAAAAGGTTCAGTTTTTGTCTCATCTGACCAGAGCCCATACTTGCGCATTTGCCAACCAATTTGTGTCGTTTGGCAAACTATTTGTCTATTATTACTACCACTTATTAAATTAGCTGGCAACAGATGGTGATTAGTGTCATTTTATTCTACTAATGGGAGGCAGTCATATATATGGGTTTCATGCAAATGCATGCCACAACGTATCATTTTCATCCACTTCACAAGCATGTATGCTATACACAGTTTGAAGTTATACGTTTGGGTTTTTGGTAGGGGGGAAATATTGTATATTGTTGCAGGTTTTAATCCAGAAGTCAGAGCTGAAAGAAAAACTGGGAAGTCATCTTTTCACCTTGCTGTAATGGAGTTGCTATTGAGTATGGATGTGAGTTTTTTTTCTTTTTATTAGTTATTTTTATTAGTTCATCAAATTATTTAGATGACTCCAATGAGTTGTAGATGAGTGATTTAATTTTCTTTTCATGGCAAATGGTGGATTGGGTCATTAAGTCCATGAATATCAGGGTTTTGCCAGATTGGAGTTTGTTTACAAGGTGCTAGTGATGTTTTGGTGATTCTTATAATTTTCCACCAGGCTTTCAGGGTTTTTGTAGCTGTGTTGAAGTACTTAGCTTTTTTTAGTTGATGGATTTATAAAGGGCAGTTCTAATATTGTTTTTTTACATTGACTTTACTGTTTAACCATGAGTTGTTGTGGCTGTCAAACTGAATCCATTTTACTAAGCAACTTGACCATTCAAACCTGTTTGTATGTGTCTTGGAAACATTTCCACAGATGCTGATGTTAAATGAGTAGAGGAAGAGGCAAGACTAATAAATGTGTTTAACTGCAGACCAGACACCAATCAGTTGGTTGATTTGTTGTAGGGCAGCAGCCTGGTTTGTATCAGCAGTTATGTTGTTACAACATACTGACTCATTCTGTGGCGCCTCAACTGCCACCCGGAAAACAAAAGTAAGTGCCTGGTGACGCACTGAAATTTAAAGAACTGGATTTTGTAGTTAGAAAAATAAGATAAAATAAACCAAACAGGAAGCAGTGAAATGCATTAACCAATCTAGCCGACTTAAGAAAAAAAAAGAAAACAAGAGAACGAAAAATAAATACATGTCAAATAGCTTGGCTGTACAGTTAGAATTTAATTAAAAATTTTAAGAAATTAAGAAAAAAAAGTTCACACATTGTTTTCTAGCTTTTACCTAAAGAGAAATGACTGCAACTTGGATATTAAAAAGAAGAAGAGGGTCATGACCATATGTGTATAAACATTTCCTATGCGTTAACAAATAAAACTAATTAAAATGAATGTCAATCCATACTGGCTGACCAGGAAAAGGAAGAAATTTCAGAAGTGTGTCTGTGTAATGTTACAGCTTCTGCTGTTGTTTCTGTTGCCTTGCTGCTGTGTGCATGCATCGCTCCCCGCTCCCTCTGCTGCTCTAACAATTTCCCTGAGTGTTTACACCTGTGGAGGCTCTAATTACTGGGAACTGCAGCACCACGGAGGAGTAATATATATATAAAACACAAAAAAATAAAGCGAACACTAAAATAACACATCCTAGATCTGAATGTATTAAATAATCTTATTAAATACTTTGTTCTTTACATAGTTGAATGTGCTGACAACAAAATCACACAAAAATGATCAATGGAAATCAAATTTATTAACCCATGGATGTCTGGATTTGGAGCCACACTCAAAATTAAAATGGAATAACACACTATAGGCAGATCCAACTTTTATGTAATGTCCTTAAAACGAGTCAAAATGAGGCTCAGAAGCATGTGTGGCCTCCACATGCCTGTATGACCTCCCTACAACGCCTGGTCATGCTGCTGATAAGGTGGCGGATGGTCTCCTGAGGGATCTCCTCCCAGACCTGGACCAACTCATCCACCAACGTGCCGTCCAAGTTTTGGACCAATTATTGGGTCCAAAACTTGATTCTTTACAAACCTGTGTTTAAAGGATAATATTTTAATATACAGCCTGTTTTCCTGTTGCATTTTTACATAAAGGTATAACAATGTTTTACCAGGTCAAAAGAAATTACAAATCCATTGAATAATTCACTTACTATGTTTGTGTGTTTAGCACTTTCCTTAAGCTTTTTTTAATTCTGTATTTGTGTTCTAATACATAATGGTTCTGCAGAAGAACCAGCTATTCTGCGGTGCCTGAATTGAAGCACTTTTCACGTTGTGGCACCTCTTTTTTTTTTTATTCAGTGTTGATTTTATCTCTTGCAATCAGTACTTGAAACAGGAAATGAGACACTATCACACCAGAGTAAATGTGTTTTAACATTATCATATCCAGTTGTTATGTTTGGTACTGAAACTAATAAGTGGTGAAGATTTGCATACACTTTTTCAACAATTCTACTTGAAGAGTAGGCTGATAATACATCACGACTTCAGTGTTGTTTTTTTTAACTAGACGTGAGGGAACACATTTCATTTTAAGTTTTTTTTTCTAATCCACACACCCTCAAATCTAAACTAACAGGCTCTATTCATATATAACTGGGTGTGTACTGTACACACCCAGTTATATATGAATAAATACTCTCCAGCAAGTAGCAGAAAAACTACAAGCCTTTGTAGCGATCAACAACCTTCTTGCATATTTCTGGATGGATATTTTACAACTCTTCTAACAGGTAGAATCAATATAAATTGGTGTCATGATTTAGGCTTTTGCTTGTTTGTTTTGGTCCTTTCTGGACTAATTAGTTTTCACTCCCCTCAGCCAACAGCCATCTGTCCCCATCCAATCAGCTCAGTCCACTCCTCAGTCAATCAGCTCCACCTGCTGCCACTAATTACTGTCAACTCTGCTCACCTGTTCACCTGCCTACTTGTATCTGCCTCTTTCAATCCAGTTCAGCATGCCTGCCTCACCTACGAATAACTCATATTTTTCAATAAACTTTTAATAAGATTAACTTTGTATGGCTGATATCGGGATAATCTGAACACTACTCACAACAATTTGTTGGTTTCCTGGTATTGACCTGGCTTTTGAACACAATTCCAAAAACTGGCCATGAGGTCTGGGTTTTGGGAAGGCTTTGATCTTTTCAAAACAAGTTTGGGTGTCTTTTTGAGATCATATCCTTATTGGAACATCTAACTGTCTGCAATTTTCAACCATCTGTGTCATGTTCCTGGCCTGACTGTGGCTGTGTGAGCACTCTTTTAGACAAGGGATCTCCGCTAAGAGGCCTTTACAAAACAGCTGGATTTATGTTAATAAATTACACACAGGTGGACTCTATTTATTAATTAGGGGACTTCTAAAGGCAATTGTTTTCACTGGATTTTATTTCTAGATATAAGACAAAAGAGTGCCTTAACCTAATATTTTGCTTCACTTTTCAGGACTTTATTTTCAAGAGGTTTTGAAAACTATTTTTCCCCTTCCACTACTCTGCGCTGGTCTAATACACCCTAAAGGGGGAACAGTGTCCTGTGTCCTGTTTACGCCGGTCCCAAACCTGGATAAATGCAGAGGGTGGTGTCAGGAATGGCACCAGATGTAAAACCTTTGCCAAATTTACTGTTTGAGTCAATAACATAATCTTCATACCGGATTAGTCGAGGTCCAGTTGAACAATAAACACCATTTGGGGCTGGTGTCTGATAGAGTACCGGTGGAAATTGGGCTACTGTTGGTCAGCAAAGATGAAGAAGATGAAGATGATGTGTCAGAGAAAGAAGAGGAAATGCAAGAGTCTAGGACTGAGAGTAGAGGCTTTGAATGTTTGGACTATGGCAGGAAAAACTAGAAAGTTGGTTGACATGATGCAGAGGAGGAAGGTGGATATGCTGCGTGTTCAGGAGACCAAGTGGAAAGGTAGCAAGGCTAGAAGCTTAGGGCTCAAGCTGCTCTACCATTATGTGGATGGGAAGAGAAATGGTGTAGGAATTTGTCAGGAATGTTTTGGAGGTGAAAAGTGTCAGATAGGGTGATGAGTCTGAAGCTGAAAATTATAGCTGTGATGTTCAATGTTGGTAGTAGTTTTGCCCAACAGGTGGGATGAGTTAGAGGAGAAGGAGACATTCTGGAGTGAATTAGATGAACTGATGCAGAATATTCCTAGAGATGAGGTAGCAGTGTTTGTTGCAGATTGCAATGCACATAAAACAATACAATTCAATTCAACATGCATTGCAATGCAGGGACCAGAGGTGATGAGGAAGTGATGTGCAGGTTTAGTAACCAGAACAGGAATGCAGATGGCAAGGCACAGAAAGAAAGTTTATTTATATAGCACTTTTCAGAAGGACATATAGTGGCAGACTTTGTAAACAGGATAGAAAATGCTGTAGTGAACATTTTTCTCCAGGAGGCAGTAACAAAGGGTAACTTATATGAGTGAAAGTAAGAGCACACAGGTGGATTATGTGTAGACGATGTAACCTGAGGGAACTCGGTGACTGCAATGCGGTAGTAGGTGAGACTGTTGTCATACAGCACTGGATGGTGGTATATAGAATGAGAGTCACCAGGTGTACAGGAAGATGCAGCATAATGTGAATGTAGAGGTAGCTAAGGGCAGACAATGACTTCTATGATAGGTTGGACAGTAAGGAGGGAGAGAAGGATTTATACAAGTTGCCGAGGCTCAAAGACAGACATAGGAAGGATGGCCAGCAGGTTAGGGGGATCAATGATCAAGATGGAAATGTTCTGACAGGTTCAACAAGTGTGACAGGAAGATGGAAGGAGCACTCTGAAGAGTTGATCAACGTCAAAATGAGGGAGAATAAAAAGCAGAAGAAGCAACCATTGTGGACCAGGAAGTAGCAAAGATTGGTAAGGATGAAGTAAAGAAGGCATTGAAGAGAATCAAGAGTAGGGCAGATGGTCCTGATGATTTACGTGTGGAGGTATAGAAGTGTCAAGAAAAGACAGCAGTAGAGTTTTTGACCGGGCTGTTTAAAAAGATCTTAGAGAGAGAGAAGATGCCTGGGGAATGAGGAAGAATTGTTTTGTACCAATTTTCAAAACCAAGGGAGATGTGCAGAGTTGTGGCAACGACAGAAGAATTAAAGTTGACGAGTGATGAAAACTAGACTGAGGCCAGAAGTAAGCATGTGTGAGAACCGGTAGTTGCATGCCAAGAAAAAAAGTGCTACAGATGCAGTTTTTGTTTTGAGGATGTTGATGGAGAAGTACAGGGAGAGTCAGGGGGAGCCGCATTGTATTTTTGTAGATCCAGAGAAAACATATGACAGAGTGCCAAAAGAGGAGCTGTGGTATTGTATGAGGAAGTCTGGAGTAGCAGAGACGTATTTTAGAGTGGTGCAGGACATGTATGGGAGCTGTAAGACAACGGTGAGGTGTGCTGTAGGTATGACAGAAGAGTTCAAGGGGGAAGTGGGTCTGCATCAAGGATCGGCTCTGAGCCCCTTCTTGTTTGCTGTGGCAATGGACAGGTTGAAAGAGGAGGTTGGTCAGGAGTTTCTGTGGACTATTATGTTTGCAGATGACATTGTGATCTGTGGTGAGAGCAGGGAACAGGTGAAGGAAAATCCAGGGAGATGCAAGTTTGTCCTGGAAAGGAGAGGTATGAATGAGAGGGAACCAAACTGAGCCGTGAGGTTTCAGGGTGCAGAGATAAAGAAGGTGGAGGACTTTGAGTACTTAGTGTCAACAGCCCAGAACAATGGTGAGTGTGGAAATGATGTGAAGAAATAGGTCCAAGCAGGCTAAAATGGGTGACGAAGAGTGTCAAGTACGTTGTGTGGTAAACGTGAGAATGAAAGATTGAATGATTTATGGATGGAGTTAAGGAGAATATGAAGGTAGATGGTGTGAGAGAAGAAGATGCAGAACATAGGGTTAGATGGTGTCAAATGACTCGCTGTGGCGACCCCTGAAAGTGGGAAGCTGAGAGAAGACTCTGTTATATCATCTAAAACCCAACTGAAATACATTGCCGTTTTCAATTGCAATATAGCATAAAACGAAAAGGCTTAAGGACTAAGAATGTTTTTGTTTGGAACTATTCTTTATTACTTTATTTAGGAAGTAAGGACGTATTTTAGTAATGTTCAATTAAGCTATGAGAGCAAGTGTTTCTGTTGACCATCCGCAGTGGATCTATCACTGTGTAAAAGGAAAGATGGCAAAGAGTCGCACCAAACATGTACCCCTAACTAAAGGTGGTGCAGCTCATCTGGGCTGTACAAACGTGTGCTCTAAACAAATCACATTCAAAAGTAACCTAACTATGTCCCACAGTACAACACAAAGCCATAAAACCCTTATCCAAATTTAACTGCTGCTGATTTTCTTTTTAACTTTTAGCCACCAATAAACCGCTCCACCACACATGGAGACACACACAGACAAAAAAAAAAAAAAAAAAACAACAGTTGGCCACACCAATCTCTATTGTGTGACACAAAGCAACAAAACACTGACGAGCACACAATGGAGGGTCGCTATGGAGCACTAGAAATAATCATAACAATGACAGCCCTCGTATTTATAGTTACAATGCCAAACCAGACAGCATCGCCTAAGTGCTTTGTTATTAACAGGAAGACCTGCTCCCCATCAAGAACAGACTGAACTTCTCTTTAATGGTTGACTCATGTTCAAGTTACCAGCAAGGCTATAAATATTAGCTAAAGATGCAAATGCAGTAAAGAAACAAATGAAGGTCTGCGTGTAACGCCCAAACAAACTAGAGCAAAAGGGTCGCAGAGGCAACAGAGGGTCCTGATAGAAAAACGGCTTTCCAAGCACCAGTAGCCAGACAGGGATCATTGGGTCATCTTGCATCTGCAGGGCTCTTCCTGAGTGAAACTCGGTACAATTGAAAGCAGGAGCGAAAGCAGAGACAAAAAGGGAATAGAGATTACTTCTGATAGCCAACGCCAGCATTTCATCAAGAGTAATGACAGCAGCCGAGGGGCCGACGTGTGTGGACAGGCAGCCAGATAGACAAAATGAGGGGTCCTTTAGTGCATCGTTTGATAAGAGGGGATGTTTCTATCAGGTCACCAGAAGAAGCAGGAAGAGAATAAATGACTCGCTTAAGATTAGGCACCCAAGTAGTAAAATACAGTTTCAACATGACTCGATTGTCCGCCCTGAAGTGCAGGATGTAGCACGTACGTTTCAGAACGAGCAAGAAATACGGAGGAGGAAATGCTACATCACTCTCTGTAGTGCCGTTTCGCAGATTTGCACGTGGAAAAAAAAAAGTTTGAACAAGTGGAACACCTCTCAGATGCTGCGGTTTTTGCTCGCTTTACTGAACAAACACAGCTGCAAGCTTAAGCATGCCTCCCCTGCCCCAAACAAAGCATTAGTTACTATGATAATAATCAGACATGCTCAAATTAAAGTTGTGTTTCCTCTTTCGTGTCAAAAACCCCATGAGTTATAAAAGTAGATGCAGTGATCCACAGATGTATTTCATCCCCAGACATTGCTTTCTTTGGCTGATTTTATGAGCACTGAGACAACATACATACAAAAGAGACAACTCAACATCCTTCCTGCAAGAGGAAGCTTCTTTTTTTTTTCCATCAGATCATTTTTCTCTATATTTAATGACAAACAATTTTGTGGGAAAAAAAGTACTTTATTAGTTTATTTTACTAGTGAAACTATGCAGATATTAGTACAAATATCTGCATAGTTTCACACAAATTGTAAAGGCTTTGTTCCGCTGATCTGCACAGACTGCAACCGTACAAGTTTTTAAGGAGTACCTAAATCAAGAAAGTTTAAGATTTACAGTGTCACATGTGGAAAACAAAGTTTGACATGTATGCCGTCATGTTTTTTGCGGTCAGTCGGGCATCATTTGCTGCTGATTTCCCGTTTTCTGACAAAGGTTATTGTGATTAAATGTCAAAGCTAATTTTACATTTATGCTCAACTCTTCTCACCAAAAACCGCACTTTTAAATATTTTATGCACGCTCCATTAACAGCACTGGGCGCATGACTCGCAGCACAAAATTATGCTGTTTCTGAAACATTGTAGTTTTAGGGGAACATACAAATACTGGGCGCTCCGCAATTATCAGCACCACCGCTGGTGTAGTGTTGGCAAAACAACAGGTCTGAATAATTTAGATTTCCGCAGCAACATTCCGATGCATTCAGGTCAGAACTTGGCAGGAAAACAGGGATAGGTCTTGCCTTTTATCTTTAGGCTGCTGGCGATGCTGTAATAGTCTAAGCCATACTTTTTTGGGCTCTTTTGAAGCACTTGTGCGTCATTTAAACACCACAATCCATCTGAGTATTGTTATTGAGCATGTGCGTCTCATTTTGAACATTCCCTTTGGTCCTCCAATATTCTCCAACATAAACTATGAGTGAGATGTTTTCTTGATGGCATTTTCCCGACTTATGTATGAGTAGCACCACAACTTTTAGCTAATTTGATTTTGACTGAAGCAATTTTTTTCTCATTGAGGGATATTCCTACCAACGGGTTTTTTTTCTTTCTGACTGGCTGGGACAAAAATGTGAATATCGCTTCCAGAGTTTGGACTCAAATCTGATAGATTGTGTGTCCAGGGAGCAAAAATTAGGGTAATGGTGATGAGACCTTCCAAAGTCAAAGACTTGGAGCTCAAAAACCATCATTAAAAAAAAAACAAAATACTGTTGATTCCAGCAAAACATGCAAAAACCTGTTCAGAAATTATAGGAAGGGTTTGACGACTGTAATGCCAATAACATTTTTTTTATTGATCACTGAGAAAGGCATAAATATATTTTCATCAAAATGTAAATAACACTGCTAGATGACTTGTTTTAACAACTTTTACATTGTTCTGTTTTCTTTTAAAAGGCACTGGTCCCATTTCCTATCAGAAAACTAGAAATTAACCGAAGTTCTGAGACCACAACTAAGATACTTATTGAAGAAATATGCTGAGTTGTTAAATACATCTCGACCACTGATGGGAGACCCTCCTATCTGCAGGACACAGAACTTGGTGACAGTGTAAGCTAATTTTGCAGCTCCAGTTTGTCTGTATCTTCACTGAACATGAACATTCTTTGGGGGGTTAGAGGGGGAAACGTAAAAAAAAAAAAAAAGGCAAAAAAGAAGGGAGGGGGCTGGACTGTGAACTCTGGATGTGGATTTTTTTGTAAGTTCAAGATAAGCGCAAAAGCTGCAGGACTGAGTTTCCTTATTGGAAAAAAAAAAACAAAAAAACTTCCCAGGCAGCCTGAAACTCATGGCAAGGAAACTCCTAGGAGGGTTCATTCTCTGGATAAACTTTGGCAGCAAGGATAATCCATCCCTGGAGTGACTGTTGGTGAATCAGCATCATTATGGTTTTGTTTATATCCTGGTGAGCCCAAAATGTCTTGGGCGAGGCTTGGGTTTGGCTTTCTTTGTTGCTTGTGGGATTTTTTTTTATTGTTCCTTTTTGCCTCCACACGGTCAAGCTTTTAATTTGGAAAAGTTTAGATTCTTCTTTTCCACACTGGGACACCTCTCTCGTAAACTCCCATGCAACCAGGATAAGCGCTCAGGTTTAACTTTGTTTGAGCGATTCTCTACATCTTCCTTTCAAGCCCCGTCCCAGCAGCAGCAGCAGCTTTAGCACCACCTAGTGGTGTGTAATCAATATTTAACCTAGGAAGAATAAAGCCCTAACCAGGCTGCACTGACTGACATAAATTAAACATAAAGCAACAACCAAAAGGGCCAGATGTGTGCAACGTCGGGTTCACGTCAAGAGCGTGGAAGCCAAACAAAGACGGACGGAGCATGTTTAGTCTGCTTTTGATATCACAGAGGAAATGGGTTTCTCCAGGCTTAATATTTCCTGCTTTCCCAAAGAGCAGAACGCAAGCTTGTGAGACGGCCTTCAGTCTTCTGGGAATATTATCACCTGATGAGCCGGACAGCACGCAGCGGATGAGCCACTCGATTCAGAAAAGAGCAGAAAACACTCCAAAAAAGTCAAACAGCTTTACTGAAAATCAATTACAGACAGCTTTCTGTTCAAATCTTTCTTCATAGTTACAGCTCCACCCAAATGGTCTGATTCTGGCTCTAAAGGGAACAAAACAAAAGTTTGGCACATTCAAAAAGTTTTGTGTTTTCATCAGCCGGGGGTCTGAAGGAATGAGGCTTCAGTGTTCCGAAAATATTTTCTCAATTTCTTCCACCCAGTCAGAAGGAGATTCTTCCTCAAAGTCCCTGTGTGGACAGAATACACAATACAATGCATTTTTACTGTGTTTTCGTAGGAAAGCCGTTTTATGTAACGTAAACGACCCACGGCTAAAACATTTCATGCATTCTGCAGGTTCTCGGAAAGCTCTCCCTCTGCACGTCAAATATTCTGAGTCTGAACTATTGATGTTAGTAGAAACCTACTTACGGACAGCCTCAGAAATATTTGCAACATGAGCCGTACTCATGAACAATAAATGTGCACATTTCAGCCTGGATCTACCAGCACTCAATCCTGCCCCGCATCCTCTGGCCTCTGCTGATTTATGCAGTCCCAATGACAGCAGTGGAGTCCCTAGAGAGGAAGATCAGCAGCTTTCTTCGAAAGTGGCTGGGACTTCCTCGCAGCCTCACCAGCGCTGCCCTGTATGGGACGAGTAACATCCTGCAGCTTCCTCTCAGTGGCCTCACAGAAGAATTCATGGTGGCACGCACCAGAGAAGCGCTGCAGTACAGGGACTCGAAGGACGGCAAAGTTTCAGCAGCTGGCATAGAGGTGAGAACAGGAAGGAAGTGGAAGGCCAGGGAAGCGTTGGAGCTGGCAGAGTCGCGCCTTCGACAGAAGGCACTAGTGGGAACTGTGGCAACCGGCAGAGCAGGCCTGGGATACTTCCCAAAGACCCTCATAAGCCAGTCACGAAGGAAGGAAAGGCACCACCTGATCCAGGAGGAAGTCAGAGCAGGTGTGGAGGAAGAGCGTGTGAGTAGGGCAGTAGGACTACGGCAACTGGGGGCCTGGACAAGGTGGGAGAGCGCTTTACAGCGAAGGATTACCTGGACAAACATCTTGCAGCCAGATTTCCAGCGGGTTCGCTTCCTGGTCCAGGCTGTCTACGATGCCCTGCCAAGCCCAGCAAACCTCCATGTGTGGGGAAAAAGTGAGACCCCTTCCTGCCCGCTATGCTCTGGTAGAGGCTCTTTAGAACACCTCCTTAGCGGCTGCCCGAAGGCTCTGGCAGATGGTCGCTATCGCTGGCGCCATGACCAGGTGCTCAAGGCAGTCGCTGGGAGCGTAGCCTCAGCCATCAACTCCAGCAACAAACAACAGGCTCCAAAGAAGGCAATCTCCTTTGTCAGAGCTGGAGAAAAACCCAGAGCAAACCAACGGGCTACAATAGGCCTGCTCTACACAGCATCTGACTGGCAGCTGCAGGTCGACCTGGGTAAGCAACTAAGGTTCCCCCAGCACATCGCAACAACAACCCTCCGCCCAGATATGATCATGACCTCTCAGTCATCAAAACATCTGATCATACTGGAACTGACAGTGCCCTGGGAAGAAAACATCGAGGAAGCCAATGAGAGGAAGAGGGCTAAATACCAGGAACTGGTGGAGGAGTGCAGGGGGGCAGGCTGGAAGACATTCTATGAGCCTATAGAGGTAGGCTGCAGGGGTTTTGCAGGGAGGTCCCTGTGCAAGGTCCTCAGCCGCCTGGGCATCGTAGGAGCGTCTAAGAAGAGGGCCATCAAATCCGCAAGTGAAGCCGCTGAAAAGGCCACTAGGTGGCTTTGGATAAGGAGGGCAGATCCGTGGGCAGCTACTGGGACGCAAGTCGGGGCCTGATCACCCCCGGCTGGGTCGCCTGGGTGAGGGTGTATGATGTTGCGAGACCCGAAACACCCAATGACCCCAGGATACATCACTGATGATGCGTCCCAGTGCATCCATGAGGTGTATCTTGTATAGCAGCCCTTACTTCAAGGTTATTAATACGCAAATGAGAGAAAAGGGTTTTCACCCGGAACAAAGTCCAGTGATGATCTGAAGCAAATTATTGCAATTTATAGAACACGTGCAGTGAGACTTTTTACATCCCTGCGCCAAGGGCATGAGTGTCATTTTATATTTGGGTCTTTAAGGATCAATTCCAGCTGTTCTTGAATGATAATACAGCAAACTACTTGAAATCTAAAATCTAGAATTGTGTGCTTAAGCCACAGGACTGTGGGGTGTTTGAAGGGTAGCGAGATAAAAACTACCAATCAAAAGTTTGGACACATCTTTGGCATTCAAAGGCTTTTCCTTATTTTTTGTTACTTTCTATATTTTAGATAGAAAGTACATCAAAAGTATAAAGCAGAAGTCTAAAGAATTATGTAGCAAAGAAAGACCTGCGAAATAACTCAAAGCATCTTTTATATTTTTAAATTCTTCAGACTAGAACCCCTTACTTTGGGCCGTCTGGGCATTCTCTCGATGGGCTCCAAGGGGCAGACACCTAAAATGTTCCCAGAGGTAGTAATGAATGAGAAGCTGCATCCAAACGTTTTGACTGGTAGTGTGTATAATATAGGTACACATTTGCTGTCAGCGATATCAGAAACATTAATATCAATATAGGCCCAAATGTTCATACCGGTGCATCCCTAAAAAAAAAAAAAATATATATATATATATATATATTAAAAGTACAAAATACTTTAAGGCCTGGATCTCCCAAATCTTTATCATTATTATCGGGCTGCAAATATTCAAAAAATGTTCTCTTGGTTTCATCCTCCTGATTTAAAACAGTGCCATTTGGAGGCTAAGTCCTGCATATCAACATGTCTCAGGGCTTTGGTTTCTTCAAGCCTCCCCCTCTCCACTGGAGTTTACCAATAACCCAGTCATCATACATATCCTTAAGATATAGTCCTGGTTTAGACAGAATTGTGGACTTGGTCACTTTCTTTAGACCAGCCCTATTCTGGTCCCCCCCCCCGGTAAGCTAGATTCTGAGTTCATTGCTTAGCAAAGACGAGGGATAATGATATGCACATAAATTATGTCTTTGCAAGTTTTGACAACTTATTCAGCCTTCTTTGGTCTAGCCTATTCGGTTATTTTCACTTGAACTTCACGTATATGGCACCAGCCTCCACTTTGGATGACCTGTTAGAAAAACCCTTTAGATTCAAATAAACTCATTCAAAAAATAAAAAAGACTTCATTGCCTCTATTAAAGAGCTATCATTTGCTAAGATAAGGGCTGATTGGCAGAAGGAAATTATGTCTGTGTTATATGCTTGAAAAAGTCTTAGCTTTGTTATAAAGACTTTCTCTTGGCTTATGATTGGCAATAAAGATATTTAAACAAAAAGTCAAAAATTCAAACGTTCAAAGGAGTTTTCCTAAAGACATATGCAGAAAACATGCTGTAAAAGCAACCAAGGTTTAAAAAAAGAACCCGTTCGGCAATTTTTGCAGTTTCCTAGGGTACGGTGTGATGAATAGTGTGGGTTAATACACCCGACAACCGAACATTTTAACTTATTTACTTGCAGCCTCGGTGACGTGACGTAATTGTTTGAAAAAAAGTAATAGAGAGTAGAGAACGGCTTGAAAAATATGACCCAAACAACTATAGAGATATCTATGCAGTAACTGGTGAGACAGCATTTAACTTTTCTGCATTCCTAGAGACTCCAAGTACACAACAAAATGCATTTAAGGGCTAAAAAAAGGATCCCCTTTAAAGCTAAACTACCACTAAGAGGTTAGGGTAAAGGGCAGCCTGGATTCCTCTTCTAAATGTTTTGGTAAAAACCATTATTGTGTTTCTGCCCACATGTTGCTTTTACAACTCTTTATATTGTGTCAGATTGCACACGCTATTAACAACAGGAACCAAGAGGTTTTGTCGGAACCTCTTGGTTCCTAATATGACTGCACAGTAGGCAGCATACATACATTAGCCCTTTAATGTGGTATAAACAAGCAAACTAAAAAGCAACGTGCAGTACTTTGCAAAAGTGTTAAAAACCACTAATGATTTTCTCATTTAAAACCACAAACAGCAGCGAGTTTCATTGGAATTTTATCTGATATGCTACCACAAAGTAATCCATTTGCCCGTTTCCTTTAGCAAGTATTTTCCATGTTTAACAACACTTATGCACTACATGACAAGATAGATCATGCATCATAATAAATATAATATAATGTGTTAAAAACGGGTTAAAAAAGGGTCTTACGTGTCCTCATCATCTGAGCGAGGCTGCAGTCTGTCCTCATCTATAACAACTTCTGGCTTAAGGCCATCGGTGTCATCACCCTGCTGCTTGGAGAGGGGCCCGACTAGAGGGTTTTCATCTGAAAATGGATATAACGGCATCAAGCGAAACTCTTCATACCATCTAGAATGATATCAGCCTCTTATTAAAGATTGTTTAGGTGGAAAAACAAACATGTTTGTTTGCCTCCTCTGCGAATTAAAAAGGTGCTGAAAGCTTTGTTCAGCTGGGCCTTCTCCAGCAGGCCCAGAAGGTTCTCAGGAGGGTCCCGCACCCATTGTTTTCTCCGCCTGTCGGCCTCTGAATCACCTGGATAAACAAGGAAAGAGCGTTGGGATCGCTTCGACAAAGTTTGCTTTTATGCAGCTCAGGAAATGAAACGGCGCTCCTGTCGTACTTTGGTGGCTGGGGCCGGCCTGGCGAGCTGCAGCCATGCTGTCTGATGAAACCAGGCTGGCGTCGGCCAGCATCTGCAGCACAGCACTCGGTGGCTCGGTCGTCCACTGCTTTCTAGGGCCCGGCTCTGTGCTCTCACGGCAGCTTTTAGGTGAACCCCCACCTGGAGGGGCCACAACCTGAAGCTTTAAGACTGATTCTTCTTGAGAAAGCATATAGACTTTATACACACATTTGACACGCAAAAAACAAATAGTCCATCGTATTTTATGTGACAGACTAACACACAGCACTAAATTATTGTCGAGTGAAAAAGGGCAAAGAATAAATGGGTTTCAAAATCTTTTACAATGAAAATCCATAAAGTGTGGCTTTTGTAATTAGCTCCCCTTTAATCCAAAACCCCAAATAAAATCCATTGTGACCAATTGCCACCAGAAGTCACCTAAATAGCAAATACAGTCAGCCTGTGTGATCTAATCTCAGTATAAATCCAACTTTTCCGTGAAGGCCTCAGAGGTTTGTTAGAAGACATTAGTGAACAGTATCATGGACACCAATGAACACAGGACTCTTTCCTCTCTTTTCAATAATTCTGATTATTACATTTTAACTACAACATCAAAGTCACCTAAACTATATCCATCTTTATGGGTATGTATCCTTTAATTAACCAGGTTAATAACTCATTGAGATTAAAACCTCTTTTTCAAGCGGGACCTGACCTAGACGGCAGAATAACACGTAAAACACATCGCCAAGAGGCGGCGCATAATTAACATTAGGGCAGTTGCTTAAGCCAAATGAGCTGGTGTCTCTGTCCTTTAGAAGTGGTGCCATGGACTGCTGGAGACCAGCGACCTGGCCAGACGTGTCATTGATATGCACAGTGCACAGCCCTGTAGATTTAAATACTTGTTGATTTGTCACAAGTCATTACAACATTCACCAACCGAGTTGCATTTAAGATTACACAACGCCTTGCAGAAGTTGCTCCGGTTAATCTAGTAACGGTGGAATGCTGAAACCCTGAGAACACCCTTTCACGGGTAAACGTAATGGCGGCGGCACCATGCAGAGGGGAGGCTCTCCTTCAGGAGGTGCAAAGAAGCTGGTTGGAGTTGACGGTAAAAAAAAAAAAAAAGGATGTAGGCAATAAATACAGAAAGAGAAACCAGTCTAAGGCTTGTTTCCCAAAAGACATGTGGCTCTACTTGCGGTGACGAAACCAAAGTATTGACTCTGGGGTCTGAATATAAAGGCACATCACCACAATTCACTCTTCACAAGAATGTACTGACTAGTGTTGGTCTATCACATCAAATCCCAACAAAATACATCCACCTTTTTGATCGCAACATAAAAAAGGACTACTTTTGCAAAGGCACTTTCAAATAAAGTGGTTGTACCCTCAGCTGTTGATGTTGTTATTAAACTCTTTTCTCCCAGGACGTTAGCCACTTTCAGCCCTTCCTTCCTGTTCCATCGACCCGTCCTGCTCTTCTCCTCCTCTGTCTGCAAAACCGACAAAGAATCCAAACCACCACTGTAGATGAAACACACAGGAACATCTGCAGCACCATCTGAACCTGCACGAGCTCGCCTGAGATCGGATTACGCGGACGAGGGAGTTGTGCGAGAGCTCCAACTGATATCGACCTCTCTTTCTGAGGCTAGGTCGTACGATCCCTTCGGACCGAGAGCGGCCCTCGGCGCCTCTACCTGGGAGGGCAGATGTGAGCGCAGGAGTCGGGACACCCGGTGAGAGGTCAGGATGGTATGCACCGACGGCCTGTCTCTTGGGTTGGTCTTGAACATGTGCTTGATCAGGTAGTGCAGCTCGTAGGGCAGGTGGCCGGGGAGGGGAGGGTACGCACCGCGGCACACCTTAAGGATCAGCCTCTTCCAGCTGGACGCCTGGAACTGGACGCAGGAAATGAGAGTGAGCGTCCAAGAGACAACAAGCCGCACCAGAACATTCCAGCCACAAAAAAAATAAAAAATAAAAATACACAGCGGATGACTTAGCCCAGCTGACAATATGGGGCCCCTGCGATTCAATAACAAAGCTTTGCGGGGTCTCGCTGACTTCAGGGGACGACCGACTGAGAAATATTTGGACAGAGGCCCGCGGTTAAACCCCGGGGAGGGAGGAGGCGAGTACCGGGTGTCGCAGGGTGCAGAGCTCGTAGAGGACGCAGCCCAGCGACCACACATCACTGCAGAACACACAAAGACAGCAGTGGTTATTCATTGGACCCAGACATTCGTCATGCACAGTCACAGAGACGCAACGTTACATAATCCACACCGAGCTGGGAACCGAGACCAAGACTTGAAAACTCCACCTTCTTTTTCTTTGTTTTTGTTCTTTTTTTACATGTCCTGTCCTGACGGCTCAAGGGAACCGTAAGGTGGGTCCGGTTGCCTTGCAGTGTCAGGGATAAAATGACATTATTCCTGTTCCACTACTGGCTGTAGTCAATTATTGGCACTACAGGCCATGTTAGGTTCAGAAAAATAAATACAAAAATAAATAAAGAACATGACGGTCATAAGAGGACACACATTAACCTGCTGGTAGATGGTATAATTAGCAGCAAGTGAATTTAGTTCTTAAAGTTGATGTGTTAGAAGCAGGAAATGGGCCGAATTGAGACGGCTAGAGGAGTGGCTCGGGTGTTCCTGGTCTGCGTCCAGAGAAAGGATGGAGCCACCATCCTGCAGCCATCAGGCCACCGGGCAGCCGACACGCCTGCTAAGCTAACTGAACACAACGTAGCAGGAATGGGTTGTTCTCCCTGCATCGCAACCCCCAACTAGCAACGGCGTTGTGTACCCCGCCCCATACATCCCAACTACCAGCAATCCAAGGAAAACAACCCTTTAGGAATACTCCACCGGTTACCTCATACCCCCACAGAGGCTTCAACGCCACCCCCGATCATCAGCAATACCGAATCAGGCCGCAGCGCAACACCCAGGGCCAAAATCCAGATTATTGATGCATTTTAACATGCAGAACTGCAGGTCACTGAAGAGGAGAATTCAGCTATCAAACAAGGCATTCAAGTAGAACTGTGCAGTTTAAAATTCTGCAATGTGACAATCTTTATTCAAAATTAGATGCTTTGTAAACGGAAATGATTATAACCTAACTTTTTTTTTTTTTTAATTTAGCCATAAAGGAGCTGTGGGCCATGGCCAAAAACAGCACCGGGAACACCAACAAATCCATTAAAAACACATCGAGTGACTGGAGAGAGTAAAAAGCGAATCCCTGCTCTCTGAAGAACATAGAATTAAATGCTTCCAATTGTAAAATTGCAAGGAAATAAGTTAGGGATTTAATTATGCTGTGCAGGACATGATTGAGATCGCTGCAGAATTTGTGCAGCTACAGTCTGTGTATGTAGGGCAATGTTTAATGTGCAGGCAGCAGCATATTACAAACTGGCAGGCTCTGTAAAGGCAAGCACACCGTGGGCTCAGGGAACCTTCGGAAAACCGCTGACAGGCAACAGTTGCTCACTGCACCACAAATCCTTTTAAGCACCATGCAAAAAATAAAGAAAAAACTCTTATCGCTGCAAGGGGATAAAGTTCTTGAGGAAAACTGTACTCTGTGGTTACTTTAAATATATATATATTTTTAAATCATGGACATCCTCCTGGCTATAGAGTAAAAGTAATATCCAAACTGGTTATTAGAGGAATAGAACAAATCGTTGCAATCTAGCTTTATATTTCTAATTAGCAAAACCTGTTTTTGCTAACAACTTCTAAGACAAACAGAAAACATAATAAAAGTCCTTTTTTGCAGCAAAAAAAGAAAAAAAGCATTGCTGTTTAATCACTTTTAATCAGGAAATAGAAAACTCATTAGATTCCTATTTGCTGCAACATACCTCTTGTTGTTGTACGGTTTGTTGTCCCAGATTTCCGGTGCCACGTAATACGGGGTCCCAACATACGTACAAGCATAAGCATTTGAGCTGCAACAAATTTACAGTCATTTTTTTTTTGTTTTCAAATAAAACAGCAAAGGCGACAATAAGAAATGTGCCCAGAGAGGTCCTCTAAATGTGTTTTCCTGCAGCACCTGTTCAGAACACAAGCAGAGCCGAAGTCCCCGAGCTTGACTGAGCCGTCGTCAGTCAGGAAAATGTTCTGTGACGTTAAATGAGACAGAAGTGGGGATTTAACACGAAGCAAAACAGAAGAGCATTGAGTGACATTATGCTCAATAACGCGGTCGTGCGCTCATCTCTGTTACCATTAAACAACTCAGTTCAGTTCCTATATTAATCCACGCCGTGATGCTTCTATACCTTGGACTTTAAATCTCTGTGCAAAACCCTCTTGTCATGAATATGCTGTGCACCTGCACACATCTGGGCGAACCACTTCAAGATCTGGGAAAACATTTAAAAAATAAATAAATAAGGGACAAAAATAAGCACAGTACCAAATAAAAAAAATAAAAAACAGCTGCAGGCATTCGACCTACATTATCAACAGTGAAATGAGAGGATTTCTGCAGCTGGATCCTCCGAAGCAGATCTCCTCCACTGCAGTACTCCATAACAATGCACAAGAGGCCGTCCGCTGGACACACACACACACACACACAACCACGTTATCTTTCAGGTGATTAGAACAGAAGCTCCAAAGACGTGTGCACAGCTCTGGACAAAAGGATTGAACTTTTTCCACATTTTGTCCTGTTGCAACCACAAACTGCAATGTATTTTATCTGTATTTTACGGTCTACAAAAAGGGATCAGCAACCTTTATAACCCTATGAGTCATTTTTGCCCTCGGTTTAGCACAGCTAAATTGTTTAGAGCTACAGAAAATTCATCCATCTATCAGCTACACCTACTTGGAAAAAACCCACACATGCACAGGGAGAACATGCAAACTCCATGAGAAAGTTCCCCAAGCCAGGATTCAGACATATGACCTTCTTGTTGCTAGGCAACAGTGCTACCAACTGCACCACTGTGAACCCCGCCACAAAAAATACATGAAAATTTGTTTATTTTGGTGTTTAGTTTTTAACATAGAGAGAAACTTTTACATTAAGAGAATTAACAAATTTTCTTCAAAGGAACATCATTTTTTTCATAGACAATTACGAAAAGAAAGCTTGTATATTGAAAACAAAGGGACAACAATTACTTAATAAAAATAAACACTGCTTACAATATTAGTGTTGTTCTGTGCAGAAATGCAATATATATATATATATATATTGCCTGGAAACGCTAAAGCTAGTATTTTTAATCACCTTTGCATTTTAATACATTGCTCAGTTTTCCAGCACTTTTGGACAAAGTTATTAAGACGGTGGAGGGTCTAAACAGCAACATGTTGCTGAGCTGCATTTTGCAGATCCTTGGTCTAAACCAATACAAAGCACAGCATTATGAAGTGGAAAGAAAAGAATAGAAGGCTTTCAAATTTTTTAGCAATAAGAACCTGAAAAGCATGGCATGCATTTAAATTTGGACCTTTATGGAAGAGTGACAAGGCAGTTGTTGTTGAAAGAAACCCATAAGAAAGAAGAAAGCAAATTTTAGGTTTCTGGCCAACACCATAAAACACTGTGTGGCTGAAAATGAACACAGCAAACAGTGTTGCACATAGTGGTGGTACCATCATGCCTTAAGGGAGGCTGGTCAGCGTTTATGAGAGAATAGATTGAGTTAAATACAGAGAAATCCAGGAAGGAAATTTGTGAGAAGCTGCAGACTTGAGACTGAGGCCGCTGATCACTTTCCAACAGGACAACTACCCTGAACATACAGTAGGAGCTACAATATAACACTTTAAATCCAATCATGTGTGTCATATTTGCTCAGATAAAGTCCAGATGTAAATCCATATGAGAACCTGTGGCAAGCCCTGAACATTTATGTTGTCAGATGTTCTGTGTCCAGTTATTATTATTTATTTTTTTATTTAGAAAATGTAAAAACCACGACTTTGTGTGTCCATCCCATCGAATTAATACGAAAAATACTTTCGGAAGTTGTTGTGAATGGTTTTCATTTTGAATTGTTTTGTATTACCTTCGAATGTCTCTCTGAAAGCCACAATGTTGGGATGTTTCATTCTTGACAGCAGGACTGCTTCCTTTCTTGAACTCTGCACTTTGGACTGATTCTGTAAAATGAAACAAGAAGCCGTGAGCTATTCACCGATTTTAAATATAGGAGCAATCTGACTAGCCCTTTACAGAAGTAATAATATAACGATTGCCTTTGAACGTTATTCAACAGTGAGAGAGTTTATATTGTTCTAAGTTATCAAAATGTTCCCACTGAGTCATTACAAAGGACGACTCAATTCTATTTTAATCGATTTATGTTACATTTAAATGACACGGTTATCTTCGTAGTACCCACCTTTGGCAACTGTATTTCCTTAAGTACATATTTATCCTGGGTGTTTTTGCATTGCACCAACACAGCCCGACCGAAAGACCCTTCCCCGATCACACTAAGGTGGGAGTATTTCTCCATGATGCTTCACCACACCATACAAAAAATAAAATAAAAAATAAAACCCGAAACGGCACACCAAATAAACCAAGTAAGTTAATGTCAAAAAAATAAAAACACTGATTAAAACGTAGTTTTTTAACCGTATAGTTCACACAAGGTTAAAATCGGTTAATAGTTCACTGTAATGCCACCAGACAAATCTAGCCATGGGCTCGTGCGGTTTGTTTGGTCGCTACTTCCTTGTTATTGTGTGACGTAGCAAGGGACGAAACTGTAGTGCGCAGCGCGGCCACTAGATGGCGGCAGATTACAGTTTTTAATTTCGTGTTAACGTCCGGAAGGATGACCTGCTTCAACGGATTTACCGCGTCATAATTTGATGAAACGACATTATAATGCGTCATAACTACTTAAACAGTTTTTTATATTGTAGAGATTTTTTTTCTTATTAAATGTATGAACCATCTTAATACTGTTTCTGGGGGAGTGGTGGCGGCTTAGAGGTTAGAGCAGGTCCCCTTGGGTCCTGGAGAGGGCAGCAAGTGCCCTGGTTGGAATCTCATCTGTCACTCTGGGTCCCTGAGCAAGACCCACAGGCCCCAGGATGTTCCCAGGGCGCTGCACAGTGGCAGCCCACTGCTCCCTGAAAGGGACGGATTAAATGCTGAGGACAATTTTGATTGGGATTTAGTTGCAATGAGAACTAACGATTATTCTTATTCTTGTCCACTGTGGATAACTTTTACTAAAGAATACGTCAATATTTAAAGTTCAGCATTTAAACTGTTTACTTTACACTGCCCAACTATTTACATTTTTTTATTATTGAAAGCTAATAGCCAGACTGATGTAAAATTGATCAATTTCACTCGGAACATAGACTCGTTAGCAACTTCATCAAGTACTGCGTCGTACCATGTTGAAATCTCTTTCGCCCTTTAAACTTCCTTACTTCTTCATTCTATAGATTCAGCAAGGTGTCAGAAATATTCACCAGAGATATACATTCACAGGATAGCATCACGCAGTTGCTGCAGATTTATCAGCTGCATGTCCATGGCACAAATCTTGTGTTCCACCCCATCCCAAAGTTGCTCTGTTGGACTGAAAGCTGGTGAGTGTGGCAGGTCACTGGAGTGCTGTGAACTCATGGTTGTGCTGAAGGAACAGGCCTGAGATGGTTTGGGTTTTTGTTACATGGTACAATATCTTGCTGAAAGCAGCCTTTAGTATATGGGTGAACTGTAGTCAAAACTGGATGTACAGAAATACTCAGTTAGACTGTGGAGTTTAAATTATGCCAAACCGGTATTAAGAGACCCAAAGTGTGCCAAGAAAACATCCCCCACACAATTTCATCCCCATTTCCTGCCTGAACTATCACAAGGCAAGAAGGAATCCTGTTTCATGTTGTTAATGGTAAAATCTGACCATACAGTCTGAATGTAGAACCTCAAACGGAGAATCATCTGACTAGGACACATTTTCCGATCTGCTAATGTCCAGTGTTGGTGAGACCGTGTGAACTGTGGCCTCAGTTTCCTCTTCTTAGCTACGATCTGGTCTGGTCGATGCCTTCCAATATGAGAGTTTTCGAGCCCTAACAATGCTTCCTGGGAAGCTCATCCTTCACCTCCTTCTTTGACCCAATCCTACTGGCTGGCTTCTCCAAGAATACACCTGCAGCACTGCTTATGCCATCACCCTCATTTGAGTCAATGCCAGGGGCAAGACATGTAAAAAAAAATCCCATCACTGTGCAGTCAGAAAGAAAGTAGCTGTTCGGGTGAACTATAGCAGTGGGAGTACTGTTTCACAGTTTTGCTGTGGTAGTGTCCAACTTTCTCGAGGGTCACTGCAGGCAGACTCAGGTTCAAGCAGGTAAGGTTGAACTCTTTACGACTCACATGCAATCTTTCAGAATCCACTTTCAAATTATGCATGAAGTCACTCATACACCATAAGGTTTGCCAATGCCAGATTGGTTCTTGCGCCTTATTTTGATGTAATTGACACAAAGCAGGATAAGCATTTTTGTTTCTTCAGTGCATTCCTTTAAAAGTTAGTATTTTGTAAAGCCTGCAGTTAAAGCCTATTGTACTCCTTTGTATTCTGCCCACTTGTGGAGACGTTTCAAGCAAAGCAGTATGCAGAAACTTAAAGCGGCATATAATGACGCATTGAGGACGCTGCTCAGGATGCTGAGATAAACCAGTACAAGTCAGGTATTTGTTGGTGCGGGGGTTTGCACTTTTTACGTAGTGTTGTTACGTAACCGTATGTGCAGCTGCATGTGTAGATTAGCTAACTCTGCAAATGACACGATCTTAGCGCCGACGAATCCTGCACGACGTTCAGTCAGGCATAAGTCCAGGATGTGGATCCATTGGCATTTTAGTTTGTTATACATTTGTGATTATTTTAATTGATTTTATCTGCATTTTCTATTTTTTTATTTTATTGTTTCTTTCTTTTCATATTAATTTATTTGTTTGTATGGCAGTTAACATGGACCTATTTGTGTCTTTAAAAAAGTGATGATGATGATGATGATGATGATGACGACGACGATGATGATGATGATGATGATGATGATGATGATGATGATGATGATGATGATGAAACTACATACTTTATCACCCAGTTTGCTGGGTGTTTGCTTTTATTGACAGCTTTAATTTTTGAGAAAAATACACCACTGGATAACATAAAAAAAAGTAAAAATGACAGACCGAAATTACAGTTCTGTTTCACTCAGAACCTTGTGCACTATGAGGAATTTCTTTCTTAAACGGCAGTTTTTGAACAGTCCCCGGTGAGGGCTAGTGATCTATTTAGCTGCTGACCTCGGACTGAGGATGGAGATGCTTTTCTCCCCGGCAGAACTACTAATCACACTTTTAAAAGGTGGGCAGAGTGTGTCAGGTTGCAGGGTCAAGCCATCGTGACACGGATAAGAAGAGAGCCGTGAAGGAAATGTAATGAGGGCAGCTGAAACGATCCCTTTTCCCTGCTTTTGCAGCCATGAATGCATGAAGAGCAAATAACCTAGGATGGCATCAGTGTAAAAGAGCTTTATTTGGTCGCTGATGGAGAAGCCTGATATTCGTTCACAAAGATTGGAACTTTTGGATATGAGCCAAAATGACTGGCAGCTAAATTAGGAAACAGATGGAAATAAAAAAGTGGTCTTCTAACAGCAGAGGGCCTCAGGAAATTTCCTAATTAGGTCTGAAAGGCTCAGTTTGGAGGGGGACCTTTATCTAAGAGAGCGCAGCTCAAGTATTTAGACGATCTGAAGTTGTAAAATACTGGGGTTTATTTTACAAACACAAGTAAACCTTTTGACCTGGGAATATGTTATAAAGTAAACATGCAGCAACAATTTCTCCTGTCGTCCATGTTTATTTGTTTAGTGAAGAATCACAGTTCCTTTCATGCACATTCATCGTTCTTAAACTTTTGTTTAAGCATTTTGTCAGCTAACAACCACAAACCTCTTTGTATTTTTTCAGGATTTTACAGTGTAGATGAACAAAAGGTTGTGCATAATTTTGAAGTGGAATGGAAAGGATATGGATTTTGGTCTATTCTTTTTTTGTGAAATATTCCAAACTCAGTCAGATTGAAAAGAGAGTGTTTGTGAACATGACTGTTCAAACCTTTAATTCCTAAAACCTCTAATTCTGAGTTGGATTTAGGCCTTGACTTTGACTGGGCCATTCTAACACTCTAAACTCTTTCAGTGTAGCTCTGTCTGGAAGTATATGTATACATTGATCAGCTTGAAATTGAACCTTAACCCCAGTCTTCAGCATGTTGCTCCCTCTAAAAAGCTCTGTCTATAGAATGGCTTGTATTTAGCTTCCCCAACCTCTCCATCATCTCTGTCCCTGCTGAAAGAAATGCTTCCCCACAGCGTGATGCATTCATCACCATGTTTCACAAAGGTGTCCTGCATTAAGAGTGTTAGTTTTGCACCACACATAGTGTTTTTTTTTTTTTTTATTGCGTGTAAACCTAAAATGACCATCTGACCAGAGCTCCTTTTTGCTAAATGTTTGCTCTGAACCCTACCTGGATTGGAGAAAACTGCAAACCGGACTTTATTTCTACAATGGCTTTTGCCTTGCAACTCTTCCATTAAATATGGATTTGCAGATTTTTTTACAGATTTTCCCACCTCAGCTGGGAATCTCGGCCCTAATTATTAATCAGTGACTGCTTGAGGCAGTCGGTCGCAATGGATTTTATTTGGTGGTTTCAGAGTAAAGGGGGCTGAGTAATGCTCTTTGCCACGTTTGCATTTGCAAATACATATTTTGCACCTCGACTTCATAATTATGTAATACCTTTTGCTGATTCATCAGATAAAGACCCTATAAAACCCATTAAAGTCCATGGTGGGGAAATTGTAGGGGCATTTTTTTTTATGTTGGCAGGTTAACCTCCACCCTACTTTTAAGTCTTTTGCAGCCTCTAGAGGGTTCTTTTAGGATTGCAGCATATTTAGCTTATTCATCTTCCTGTCAACTCTGTCCAGCTTCCCTGTGGTCCCACTGCTGGAAGTAAAGCAAAGCCACAGCATGACGGTGCCACTACCGTGTCGCATGGTATGGGAATGGTGTGTTCACTGTCATGTGCGATTTTAAGTTATCCACCAGACGTCATGTTTTGCACGTATGCCAAAAAAGTTTACACACGTATACATTCACAAAAGCAGTATAACATAGAAATTTTAAATAAAATTTAAATGTGAAACATATGTTTCTCCAAATCAAATATATTTTTTTGATGATTTGTGGTATCTGGCATTAGAGAAATGGAGCCTGGAATTTTAAGTTGATATAATGCAAGTTGTTGGCCACCAAAATGTTAAAGTGTACTTTACTTTTTCAGTGTGTATTTGGTATAGAATCTCAGAATATGGTTGGTTTATATTTATACTCCTCTTGAATAATATTAAATTCCCATAATACCAGCTGAACTATAATGCAGATATCCCATAACTGTGGTTATATTAGCTAAATTAGAAGAGAAGATGTGGCAGAGAGCATATCATTTCATGTAATGTGATCTTATTCAATGCCTTCTCTGCTTTCTATTCACACCCACATGATGAGAAAATACAGTCTTAATGCTGTGATGAATTTAGAAGCATAATCTATATTAAACACCTAATATACCAAAGAAAAACAGTGAGCATTTTGACATTCAGTGTGATGGATTAGTCCATTCAGGCAAGTTATTTGCTGATTGATTTCCATATCACCCTTTATTGAATGAAATGCGGCGGTCCATGTGTAAATTGCATGCACAAATTGAAGTGCATTTGATTTGTCAGTTCAGGAGATGAAAACCTCACCCACATGTTCCCTTGGTGTTCAGCACAAGTCCTCGTGTTGCTCTAAATAAATGCATCACAGCCTGACGATAATATATAGCAGGTCAATTTTCTAACGTTTGCCTCATTATTTTCCACTTTTCTTGCTCCTTTCCCATACATTAGTCCCATCTCTCTGCAAATGGTCAGCTAGAGCAGCAAAATAAAGGAGAATAAATAATAAGGCACAGTGAACCAGTTTGTTCATAGCTTCTGGACTATGGCACTCAAGCTGTTCAGGGATACATGGAGGGCCTTTTTAGCTTTTCTTGCTGTCTAAAAAATGTCTCATTAGGTCTTGTGAACAACTCTGAAAACATCTGGGTGCAGAGATGTAGGAAAAATGGGCGAGAACTCATCATATACAAGTGAATATAAGAGATACAAGTGAAATATTTTAGTTTAATTCTACTAGACAGCTGCAGCAGGGTGGATAAAAAACAAGATCCTCCTCAAGGGAAAATTTTAGAAAAGCTGGAAACTTATAACAACAAAAAAACAAACAGATCAATTCTTGCTTATTGAATAAGAATAATTCCCCTGCAGATGTAAACATGAAATTATGTCTGGTTCTTAAAATCTTACAAATAAAAATCTTAAGTAATTTACATATAGATTAGTACTCCCAAATAAAGTCAAATAAACCATGGGAAGTTATTAACTAATTATTAAGTAGAATAAATTATCTTCTGATCTTTATTAAGCTCAGTATAATTCAGGCGTTTAATGTTCTAAACTTCAGCCTCCCGAAGCCCATTCAATGCAACTATAAGTTCATGGGTACAGTTGTGGTAAAGTTTAAATCAGTTACACAGATAATTGAGAATAGAACGAGTGCTGCAAAACTGAATGGAGACGGTCAATAAGGGAAGCAGCCACACGATCCGTGGTAACTCTGGAGGAGCTGCAGGGATCCACAGCTCAGGCAGGATAATTTGTTGACTCAACAACTATTAATTGTCCACTCCACAAATCTGGCTTTTTTATGAGTGCCAAGATAAACTTTTGTTTTCTTAAAGAGCCATAAGAAGTCCAGTTTGCAGCTAGGGAACATACCAAACACATGGGACAATGTGTTCTGGTAAGATGAGACCAAACCTGAACTGTTTGGTCTACATCCAAAATACTATGTGGCAGAAAACTAACACCAAACATCATCCGGAGCATATTATCACCCCAGCATATATGCAGATGGAGATAAATGCAAGAAAATGCCAGAAGAAAACCGGTAAGGGGCTGCAATGAACTGCAGCGAGGTGGAGATTCACCTTCCAGCAGTTCAAAACTCTTAAACATCCAGCCAGAGCTATGTCACACTGGCCTGGCCCAAGTCCAGACCGAAATCCAAATGAGAATCTGTGGCAAGCAACTGATGCCCTCACTATGCAGTTTGACTGAGCTTGAAATTAAATGTTAAATGGCTTGTACTTGTACAGCGCTTTATCAAGTCTGACGACCCCAAAGCGCTTTACACTACAGTCAGTCAGTCACACCCTGACGGTGGTGAGCTATGTTAGTGACCACAGCTGCCCCGGAGTAGATTGACAGAAGCATACCTTGGTGCCACCGGACCCTCTGACCACCGCCAGCAGGTAATGCGGGTGAAATGTCTTGCCCAAGGACACAGTGACTGAGATGGTCAGAGCAGGGATCGAACCGGCAACCTGCCAGTTACAAGAAATTGAGCAAAATTTTCATTTTCTACATTCACCGAGCTTTAAGAGACATACCAGTCTGGACAAAGACTTGCAGCTGTAAAGGTAATTCTATAAAGACGTTGATTCAAAGGGACTAAATAAAATGCATGGTATGCTTTTCTGTTTTTTTTTTTATGTATTAAAACACAAATAATTTTTACAGTTAACTATACAGTTATATGCTGCTTTCTGTTGATCTATCATATTCTATCCCTTTAAAATAAACTGGAGTTGGAGGCCGTTGGTAATTTTAATACCCACAAATTGAATGTCTTCGATGCAAAAGAGCTCGATTGTATAAAGATCTAGCTTTAATGAGAACGCGTGTCGCTGTTTTGATACTGAGGGAGCTTCTAAATGCAAAACAACCTCCCTGGTTTCTGCTTCTGCATAAATGACGAATGAGTCTCAGGAAGCAGCGGTGGGGCTATAAAGAAAATTAAAATAAATGAAATTAAAAATCTACGGGAGAATGATTTTCTCAAGGAAGTCAGGCTCTAGTGGTTCAAAGTTGGCCTCTTTTTTTTCTTTTCTTTCAGCTATAAAGGTATAAACACTTCAACGAGACGTTATACTTACAACACATTAATACTGACAGTATTCCAGCGTGATACGCTCCCTTAAATTAATCATTTTAAAAGTTGTTTTTCTGAAAATATTTTAATTAATTATTATCATATAAGTTTTTTTTAAATAAAATATGCCCTTCCCATCTTATTTATGAGAAAAACTTAGTATAACACTTTAAGATATCAAATGTTCAGTCTCCAAAACTTTAAAAGTGGACACACATACACATTAACAACCAGAGAAGGCTGTTGTTATTAATCGCTTGAGTACAGTTTTATATCCATATTTATGTAGCTCCATGAGATATTGCAGCAATATGCTGTAGCAACTCAGGTGAAACATTTTAATGTATAAGACAAATTACTTTAAATTTAGGCCTTGTGGAAACTTAGATAAGGACAGCATGTTATGAGGATTCGGGATGTTTGATTTTTCACTGATACGAAACACTTTCAGGGGGAAACAGAAAATGTGGTCTCGCTACAAATCGCTGGCCGCATCTTAAAATCGATCAGCAGTTCAGACAAAATGAATGAATAAGCACGAATAAACAGCATGAGATCAATCTGAGAATAATCCACAGTGGGGCTGCTGCATTTTGGGATGCAGAGGGTTCCTGGTATGACTCTGTTGTAATTTTTCTAAGGGGTTAATTTTACTCTGATGAACAAGGACGTTATTTCTGTCCTGGTACACAGACCATGACCCTGATCCTCAGATAATTATCTTTAATATGGGCGCCGTTCTCACTTCTTTGTCCTCCAGGCTATTATTGGGTTTATCCTTCACAGATTTTTGGAGCCAACAAATATGATCAAAATACAAAAACTGCACAATCTCTACATCAGGGGTCACCAACATGGTGCAGGTAGGCACCAAGTAGCCCTTGAAGACCCCACGTGGTGCCCACGAGACTGTGCCATTGACATGTAAATGGCAACTCAATTTCTCCCTTGGGGATTAATAAAGTAAACCTTAACCTTACAAAAACACAATCTGTAGTAGTTTGCGTCTCTGCCACTGTTTAGTTTTCTGTTTTGGGTTCTTTCCTGTTTGATTTCTGTTATTGTTTATGTTCTGTCTCTGGCTTGTTTTTGAGTTCTGCTAGGATCTCCACACTGATGCCTGGTCTGATTACTCACTCTGCACACCTGCTCAGCTCTACCCCGCCTGCAATCATGTCTCACTGGTTTCACCTGTTTCCACCTCCATATAAACTGTGTTCAGACCAGTCATCTGTGCCAGATCATCTTTTGGGTGAGTCTCTGTCCAGCATAATCCTGTTTTTGCCTGTTGACTTTGACCCCTTTGTTCCCGAGGACCTGAGCCAGCCGGACCTGTTAAGCACCTGTTTCTGTTCCTGCCTTTTTTCGGACTGCTTGTGAGTTGCCTGACCTGGTTTGCGTTTTGACTGAGAGTTTGCCTGACCCGTCTGTTTTTGTAACATGCCTTCCCTTTTTGGTTCGACGGTCATTTTTTGGGTTTTGCCTGTTTTGTTTTCTTCTGGTAATAAACAGCCTCTTTCTGAAACCTCTGCTTGTCTGGCTGAATCCTGGGTTCCCCGACGTGAATCATTACACAATCCACCAATGAGCTGCATCTAATACTTTATTTTATTCCATCTGTCTTCATGTTTATGTCACACCTGCATTTATATAGATTTAAAAATGCTAATATCTGTAACAAAGCATGAAAAATATATTTATTTTGCATAAAGTTAAGGTGCACTCTGACTCTTGTAGTTCAAAGGTCAGTACTGCTTGCCCTTTGTATGACACAACGCCAGTAAAGTAGCTCTCAGTTTAAAAAAAGTTAGTGACTCTTGCTCTACATGATTAACAAAACAAACACAAATACACAAATATACAGTATTTGGTGTTTAGATTAGTCTAGTGATATTGCATCCTTATTTTACATTACGTCATTTTTGCTTGAGCTTGTAGGTCTGGTGTGTTGGTTAGTTATTACTAACTGTAGTCATACTAGTAGCAGTAGCTGTCATAGTCCTTGGTGCGTTTTGAGTTTCTTTTCATCTCTGTTTCTTGACTGTTTTTTATGTTTTCTAGTTGTTACCAATTTAACATATATGTCTGCCAATAAGATTCTTAGTTCATTCTTGTACTTTTTGGACATTTTGTATTATTTCTGTTAGATTTCGTCCATGTCTTTTTCTCTGTTCGGCTGTTCATTACAATTCTCCCCTCAGCTCCCCTGTTTTTCTCAGTATCAGCCATTCCTCACCTCCACCTGATAGCTCTCCCCTGTTTCTGCCTCACCTCTCTCCAAACATTTTATTAATTGAGGGCATCAGTAAATACCCTGAAACACTGAAAAAATGTAATGATCTGTCTTGCATAACAATAGACGCTGCAACATCCAGTAGCAAACAGGCTTAAATCGCAGGCAACTAGACTTTCGTTAAGGTTTCCTGGTTGCCTCCCATTTAATCCTGTTTGCTATTGCGATGACCCGGATAACTGAGAATCTGCACAGGGATGCAACATTCAGTGTTGTGAACTAAAAGGACATCAGAAACAACAGTTTTTGGGACCCTTTATGGGGCTTTCTAACAGCACAGGACACTTTCAGGAAGCTGGAAAGAAAAAAGAAAAAGGTTATCAGAAATCTGACCCAGACAAACAGATTCTGATTTGAAATGCAGCCATGCAGGTGGGTTATTTTCACTATGTCTTTGAAGATATCAAGAATAATACAGGAAAAAAACTAAACACTGTATGATTCATAGTGACCACTAATAATGAACATTATATTTTCTTTTTCTTTTTCAGAAACCAAATGTGTTCAAAATCTGGACTGTATGATTTACCTTTTGTCTTTACCCAAAAGATATGTTGTGGTGAAAAATTATCTCCAAACCTATAAACTTTTAACGAATGAAAAGAGTCAAAAAGAAAAGTGTGATTTTACAGTAGATGGTAATGGCTGCCATCTTTGTCCGTCCTTTGGCTGACATCGAAACCTGAATCATCAGTGAGACTAAACGCTTGGATAATTGGACTGATTCAGATTTTGAATGCTTGAAACATAGGACAAAAAAACGAAAACTAAATTACTAAATAAAAATAAAAACAAAGCAAAAGAACAACAATAAAGTACAAAGAATATTTACATGTTCAAAGGAGCGGGTAGATGTCCTTGATAAATTAGGGTCATTACAATATTTTATTTTAGATATAATTCCATCCAATGTATCTATAAATAATGCTGTGCATTTCATACAGTATTGGCATGCCAGTATAAGCAACACCAGTAATGTCTTATTAAATATTGTTTTAAATTATTTAAAGTTTGGACATTGCTTTATATTTGCATTTTAATTGTTTTTATAGTTTTACCCCAGGTACCATTACACAAAACTCTAATAATACAAAAGCAATGGTAAAATGTACAAAACAAATAAAAAAACACAGAAATGTTGTGGTCTCCATACCAGATCATGTCATAATATGTCTAACATTTGCACAATTTTAATAAAGGCGTGTGAATTTTGGAACAGTTTTGACATTAAAATAATGATTTACCACTGTTTACTGTATGAAACTTGATTTAAAAATCAATCGTCATATTTTTAAAGGTCAGAGGTAAACTTAATAATCTCCAAGGTAAAATCTGTTGTGCAAACATCAACCACATAAAAACAAGCCGACAACATTAAAAATGGTGATCACATAAAAAAAGTCTGATTTCATCTTCACATTGTTGAATTCACAGATTCTTTTAAAGGCAAAAAAGTTTAAAATCTCAAAAGAAAGCATCATAAATACATTCAGTCTTTTTTACTGTTAAAAGCAAATAAATACATGTAAAAGGCAAATTTGTCATGATTTTGGTGCTGTTGCCTGGTCTGTTCACCCATTTCACACCTGTTGTTACTCCGCCCTGTTCTCATTACTGCTCACCTGTTCCACCTGTGTTTGACAGTATATATTCACCCTCCAGACAAGACAGCAGTGGCAGTTTATTTCGTCCTAGTGATTGATCTATCCCAGCATTTCTGAAATCTGATTACCTGTTCCTGACCTGTTCTGTTCCTTGGACCTCTGAGTTTGCCTGTTCCTTCCTGATCCGTTTGCCTGTTTCTAGACGCCCGCCCGACTTGATATCCTGCCTGATCTCTGTTTACCCGTGTACAGACCTCTGGTCTGTGACCCGACTTCGCTCTGGATTATCCCTTGGTACCTCATCGGCTTTCTGACCTCCTGTTACCGACCATTGACCACATTCCGGACATCGGCTCCTGCTCGACCCCTTTGGATTTTCCTGCCCTTGATTTTCTACATGGTTTTGACCTTAGCCCGTCCCCCGACCATCGCTTCACCAGGACTGAACATAAGACCAGGTTAGTGGCCTGCACGTTCGTGTTAAATCACATGCTGACCGACGGGGTCACTAACCTGTTGTCTCCGCCCGCAGAGGTTCCTCGCTGAGATCACCGGCGCCTTCCGCTCAGTTATATTCACAATAAACTGTCTGTTCGTCTTGAATACTGGGTCCTTCTGTTCTGAGCCTTGACAACTTTCTGACACACAAAAGAGCAAACTCCCCTAAAATGGACAGACACGGCAACATCTGCTACAGCAGGGCAATTGCCATTAGCCAAAAATTTATTTTATTACAAAAGAAAAAGCATTTTAACACAAACGTATTGAATGGATGTGTGGCTCATTATCGGTAACACAGAAAAGAACAGAGTGAGCTTTTTCCTCTCCACAAAGATCCACTATCCATGAAAAGTCAGAGTGACATTCGTCGAAGTGAGTAGTAGAGGACAGTTTCCCATCTGCCACCCAAATCACTTCCTCTGCTGCAAATGTGTGGTACTTTGTAAACCATTTTTTGAATTTTTTTTTTTTTTTTTTTTTTTTTTAGAATTGTTCAATTTTTTCATAATAGTCACTTCTTTTGTGATAAACGATGCTATTTAAATCCAGTGAATCTAAACGTTTTGATTTAAATGTTCGTTTTCTGGAGAGAACTTTGCAAAAACATCAGCCTCAAGCTAGGTTTATAAACTTAGCCATTAGGTGTAGTAATGTTTATTGGCATTTCCCCTTGAGTAGTGTTACATTTGTATGGAACAATTCTTTTTAGGCCGAACAGCTGAGTTCAAAATGTGCGTTGCACTCGTGAAAAACTTGACAAATCCTCTCTGCCAGTGCCAAACTGCTTCTGATAGAGGCGGCGTGAAGATGTGAGGCAGCATCTCCCTGACTGGAAAAGCGAGGCTTGTCATCACTGGAGGCGATCTCAGTGCAGACAGATGACATGACCAATTGGTTTGGTCCCTCCACCCTGAGGGACCAAACCAACCTCCAAGATGTCAATGTTTGCCCCAACAACAATAGCGTGCTATCCCACAGCAGTGTGTGACCAAGATGGTGACTCCTCACTCCTAAGGGCCATAACAGTTAAATGAATAAATTGCTAACATGCGTTGTTTATTCAAAATTCAATTATCTGTTCCAAACAGCATCAAAGAAACTACAGAATAAGCTGTTTAGCATTAGCAGAAAGCATTTGGCAAATTGTTTTTAGGGAACCATGTACTCAACTCTGTTGCTCAATCCACAAATACATTTTTTCATTCAACTGTGACCCCATTAAGCAAACAACAAAGAAAAACACATAATTTTCAAACCGTAATAGGATTTATTCTCCAGCAGTATTGTCACAACAGAGAAATGGTTAACCAAACACCGGTATCCTATATTTTGGTGCTAAGTAGAGATGATGAGCAGGATTAACAGCTGAAAGCTGTTGTAGCGTTCTCTCCCTTTTCTCTTTCACCTTTTTCTCCTTTTCTACCTTCTTGTTTGAGTTTCAATTTAACATGAAATATTCCCTGCATTAATTATAATAAAGCTTCTTGCATGTATAAATCAAGCGGAGCACTATGGCGAAAGCGGTAATGCTCCGACTGTGAAAGTAAAATCTGTTGAATGCTTTCTGGCATTAAGACAACAATGCTTATTGCCACATTGCCAGACATGACACACACACACACACACAAAAAAAAGATGAGCTGAAAGGCGGTCAAACCCGTGACGATGTTAAAGCGGATATGCACCGGTAGCAACCGAGGCGTTTATACTGGAATTCAGTTCTTATGAAAGACCACCTGGATAGAGCAGCTCTGTTTGAACAACAGCTTGAGTCCGGTTGAAATATGTTATCATGCTAACAACAGAACGGGAAACAGCATCACCCCATGCCTCTGTGCTTTTGTTGCAGGGCAAAAGAACCAGAAAGGTTCTCCTGGGAGGTCTCAGTTGTGGAGAATGTGGATAGCAGAGTTGATTACAACAAACAGAGACGCAGCGTTGTCCCAATTTTTAGATAGCGGTTCAGAAAGTGCTGGTTGTGCAAATCTTCTCTCCATAAGTCTCACATTATAGCCTGCCAGGGGCCTCAAATATTATCGCCCTTAATTATCTCGTGTTGAAGCACTATGGGTTTATGTTCTTTACACAGAAACAAGGCTGTGGAGTTGAATTCTCTTAAATAATAGTTCAACGCTATTCAGTGTTTAATGCAAAGTGATGATCTTTGCTGACTTTAAGAAGCTTACAGTGCGGACTGCCTAGAGATATCAGATCATCTCTGATATCTCTTGATAGTCTGATGATAAATTAATTGACTTTCAAGTCAGTAAAAAAAAATGCTTTAATCAAACTTCAGTTCTTTAAAAAAAGGCTGCTGCCTGACTATGAATTTAAATTTAAAATAGCTTGATCGATCTGACTTCTCTTGGTTGGTCCCCAACATGCCACTCCTCTCTTTGAAGCAATTTGGAAAAGATGTTGAAATAAAGCGGTGAAAAGGAGGAGTGAGGCAAATTGGAGGCCTCCTAAGATTCGGTTGTTTATCTCACCCAAGTGTTTTTGATGAAGTGGTCCTGACGCACAGCCTGCAGGTTTATTTAATTGCAGTCGTCAGAGACAAAAATGTCAAATTAGCATCTAACAAACCACACAACAGCATGCTTGGTTACATATTTTTACTATGCTTACGGCAGCAATGAGTTGTTTTTTTTCCTGAAGTGAGGTTTTATATTCAAACAGTCGTCCAAAAGTCCTGATTAGATAGCGGATGGTCACAAATCATTTGAAGTAAAAGCTGAGATTAGTTTCGGCGGAGCTTTGACGTTGCTTGCTTGATTGCTTGGTAGGTACAACAAGCTGCACATGGTGTGGCTCTTCTCTGAGTAATTTTGTATTTGCCGCGCAGGGCGAGGTCTGCAGTGCATGTTAGATATTTGTTAATCGGTTCAGAATCGTCCATGTCTTCATCTCTAAGCGTTAAAAAATAGATTTTATCCCCCACCCCTTCATAGCTGGATATGTAGGGTTATTGTCCTGCTGGAAGGCAAACGTCTGTCCCAGTCTCAAGTATTTTGCAGTCTCTAACAGGAAAAGCATTCCCACAACATGATGCGTCATGGTGTGGGAATGCTTTTCCTGTTGGAGCCTGTCCTTCATACGGTTTGTGGAAAACTTTAAACTGGATTCTTATGACTTTATCTGAACCATAGCTTTCTTCTTGCCACTGTTACATTAAGACCATAATTGTTCTGTCATCAGATTCTTATACCTGAGTTGTGGATCTCCTCCAGAGTGACTGCCTCTCTGATTAATGCTCTCCTTGCCTGGGTCGTCATTTAAGGCAAATGGCCATGTCTCGGCAAGTACGTAGTTGTGCAACTCAGGATTTTCTTCAGGGGTATAGGTATAGTGCAGTAGGTAGAGTAGCCAGAAATTTTACTCAAGTAAGAGCAGCAATACCTGAGTAATAAAATGACTCAGGTAACTTTTCAAGCTGTATGCGAAACGAAATTTCGTTCTGTACGCACTCTGTGCATACAAAATGACAAATAAAGTTGTCTAAGTCTAAGTCTAAGTCTAAGGTAAAAGTAAAAAGTACAATGCAGTAAAACTACTCCTAAAAATACATTTTGCTCAATAACTTACTCAAGTAAATGCAACTGAGTAAATGTAACTAGTTACTACTCATCTCTGCATGACTGTAAAAAATATATATATATATATATATATATATATATATTATATAAAGTATACATAAATAGGTATTCTAAGATGCTCCTTTCCAGTTTCAGTTTATGCCATCTTGAATAGAAGAAAAGGCAAATATTTCTATCTGTAGAAAATGCAAAGATGGTAGACCAATAAGACTATAAAATAATTAAAGGGGGTTCTATAATGCCATAAAAGTCATCTTTCCTTTTTCTTCCTTCTTAAATGTATAAATTACTTTCTATTAGCCTCTTAGATAAAAGTCGGGTGAAATACATTGAAGTTTGTGACCATGTCTCGGTAAGTATGTAGTTGTGCAACTCAGGATTTTCTTCAGGGGTATCAGGTAAATGGGGCTACCTACATAGCATGCCACACCTTACAGGTTTTTATTTAAAAATAAAATAAAATAAATCTTATAAAACAATTATGTGCTACTTTGTGTTGTTCTGTCATATCATCATAAAACACTACTAGAATACATTGTGTATGCCCGTTGTTGGAGGCTCAGTATGGGGTTTATTTATGGTTGTAATGTGAGTAAACGGTGGAAAGTTCAAGGGGTTGTGAATACTTTTTTCAGAGTTTCCTGGTACAATGATTTGTGTGTTTTGGGATGTTTCTGAACAGATGTCCTGGCATTCATTCTGTGGATTAATTCAGATTTTTTATTTTTTTTTATCTGGACCAATAATGGGAAACCATCCTGGCTCAGATGAAGGCGAACAGAACCAAATCCCAATACATCTGAGAGCCACCGCTTCCTCCCATCGCACCCCAGCAACTCTTACCATTGTTTCTCCTGATGCTGGACTCATGACTATGAACGTCAGCCAATGTGATGGAAGCATGCAGTCACCAAGAGATTTCAGAAGAAAGCATTTCCACAAAATATGCCTTACAGCGCCTGGTTTTATAATCGGCACTCACTCTTTGTCTGAGGTCTTCACTGGAGTCGTGACTAATTTCCATAAAGAGGAGTCGTGCAGATCGCACTGAGAAACCTCTGCTCTTTCAATAAAATCCACACATTATAACTAATGTGATGTTCAAGAGTACTTGACTCTTTTCCATAATTGCACAATATATGATTAACCTGCTTAAAAGCTTTTTTCCCCCAATCAAGTTGATTTAATCGTCTTATTGTGAAAAAAGATCATCATCAGCTTTCTTGCCCTGCTGCTTTGTTTGAGACCGCCTATTTTAGGCATCCTAGCTCCTTACCCATGCCAACAATAGAGGACCAGCTCATGGGGAGCTCAGTGCCGCCTCATTCAATCACTATCTGCAGCTGAAGTGCTCTTGAGCAATGCGCTGAACCCGAAACAGTTCCCCAGGTGCTGCCAATGCGGCATCCCACAACTTCAGTGCCTCTTCAGATGTACTCGGCGGCTTATTGCTCACTCCTGGAAGATTTGGAAGTGGTTTAAATGCATCGATGAAATACTTTTTCTTGATGCTTACTCAGACATGGGCTTTGAAAATTTTTTTTTATTATTTTTTTGTGACAATGGCATGAGAGAAAACAAGCATGTGGCTTACTTACCAAGAAATGAACCCTCTATTACTTTTATATCAGGCTTATTTTATTGGTGAGTGCCAACAGAAAATCTAGGAAGAACAGATTGCATAACCATAATGAATTAATCAGCATATCTGAAATAAAAAAAAGAAACTGCTCCATCTGGGAACTTCGCTTTTTACTTGGTGGGACGTATTGTATGGCAGCGAGATGCCTCCTGAAGCTTGTGAACAGGTTTGCCCACATTTTGGTTTCAGTTTTCAGTCTTTACAGAGTCCCCCTGTTGTGTGGTGGTTTAAGCTTTTGACTTTAATTTGGGGGACCCGGGTTTGAATCTCAGTTGTGTCAGGAAGGGCGTAAAAGCCGGCTTAAAAACTCTGCCAAGTCTGTGTGTAGGTTGTATTGACATGCTGTGGCGACCGCTGAGTACGGGAGCAGCCCAAATGACTCACCAGATTTCCTGGCTGCTGTTTGGCAATTCAAAGCTTCAGCTACCTGTAAAGATGTTCTGCAGGATTGAGGTCTAGAGGCTGGCTATATCTATAAATATAATCAATTGGAATCGTTTTCTGGTCTATCATCATAAGTTACTTAATTAAAGGCAGTGTGTAATCAATCTTTTTGATGTCATCCACTTAGTCAGTTGGGCAATGTGACTTACTGAAATAAATCACTCAATAGAACTCTGTTTCACTGAACATGACTGCAGAGAACGGTAGAGCAGCTAAAAACTATACTCAATTAAGAGTAGCATTACTTCCACATATTTTTACTCTAGTAAAAGTAAAAAGTTGTCAGTCAATAAATTACCCAAGTAAGAGTAAAAAAGTATTCAGTAAGAAGGCTACTCAAGTGCTGAGTAACTAACCATAACAGCTGATGATTTAATATTAAAGAAATGTAACGTTATGCGCATATTCTGGTATTTTAAAGACAAAAGATACACTAATGACACTAAAGGCTAAAGAAACACTTTTCTAAATTATTTTCTTTCAACGTTAAACCTGAAAGCCATACTTAGAGCAGTTAATGTACATACAGCATGTTAGAACAGTGCAAAGTACTTCCAATGACAATATCTACTGTTTACTGTTTATTTGACCGTCAAATGGCTCAATGACCTCAGCAGATAGAGAATAACATTAAAATAACAAAGTTTGTGTACAAATAAGAAGTCTTACTTCAACATAAAACCCCAGGTTTTTGTCTCTCTGGTGCATTTTTGGTTAAAACAAGTCAGTTCTTTATTCATGAAGTTACTCGCACTTGGTAGAGTAACCAGAATTTTACTAAAGTAAGAGTAATGATACTTGAGTAATAATATGACTCAAGTAAAAGTAAAAAGTACAGTGCAGCAAAATAGTATATTTTGCTCAAAAACTTACTCAAGTAAATGCAACTGAGTAAATGTAACTAGTTACTACCCATCTCTGCATGACTGTAATATCTATCTATCTATCTATCTATCTATCTATCTATCTATCTATCTATCTATCTATCTATCTATCTATCTATCTATCTATCTATCTATCTATCTATCTATCTATAAATATATAAATTCAGAGTCCAGACTATCTATAAATTCAGAGTCCAGACTATCTATAAATTCAGAGTCCAGACTATCTATCTATAGGAATCTGTGGCAAGACTTGAAAATAGGTAAGATGCTCCTTACTAGTTTGAGTTTATGCTACCTTGAATAGAAGAAAAGGCAAATATTTCCATCTGTAGAATATGCAAAGGTGGTAGAGACATATCCTGATAAGACTTACAGCTATAAAAAAATTAAAGGGGGTTCTATAAACCCATAAAAGCTGTGTTTCCTTTTTATTCCTACTTGCATGTATGTATTACTTTCTATTAGCCTCTTAGATAAAAGTCTGGTGAAATACATTGAAGTTTGTGGCTATAATGTGACAACCAATGTAAAGATTCTCTCCTGAGACACCTAAGAGCAGTAAATGCCCGAGTGTTAGACTTTCACTGTTTTTGGTATTACTTATATTAGACAACTGACACTTCATCACAGCTTTTTGGCCTCTTGAATGAAACTCAGCAATGGCTGGCGTTATTACAACACTCTGAGCTTCCTGTCAGAAATCTCTCCAGTGACCTGATGCATCTTGCACGCATCGCTTCACTTGACCCGAAAACGCCTGTGTGTGAACATGTTCTTTAAAAGATAAGTACTCGCACCGTTGAAACTGAGCATATTTCCCTGCTCAAACATTCGTTGCAAGTTTGCCCTTTAACTTCAAACAAATCTCCAATTTAGAAATCCTGCTCGCCACAAGCCTGCATATCCCTACGAGTGAACCAGTGAACCTTGAGATGTAATCCATCCACGCCGTGGGAGTGTGAGCTTCGGGACACAGCCTCTGATTCTAGTTTCTGATATGGGGTTTGTCTGGTACGTTATCATGGATTTCTACCACGTACGTTGAAACATGTTTTTGTTAAATAAATCAAATCACAAAATACAGCTGACTGGCGGATTCTGTAAGGAAAAGAGATAGACTTAGGAGTGGTTTTTAATCAGAGCTTCTTCCACTCTGGAAGTGGGTCTTAAATGGCCATGCTGCCATATTTCATTGCTAAAACAAATGTAAATGATTCATTAAAAAGAGAAAAGTTTATGTAATGCACATAGACACCTTCGATTTTATCTTTCACTCACAACAACTGTTTTCCAAGGTCCCTTCAAATTGTACTTGTTAAGCTCGTCGATCTACCCAAAATAACATCTACTTTCACTCTCATGGCTGTCTGGACGATGCAAAATGTGAACGTCTTCGTAAACCAAAGTGGTTAGTTCAAAAAAAGGTTTGTCTGCAAAGACATGTTTATGTCAGCTTTTTAAATAATCCAGGATTTAACACAACTTTAATATTGATTATTGTATTAAAACTGAAATGTTTACCTGTCCTTTTATTAATTTTTTTGGGTGTGTGTGTGCCACTAGGGGCCTTTAATGAAAGTAGGCGGACATGAAAGGGTGCTAAGAGAGAGTGGGAAGATGTAGAGCAAAGGTCCACAGGCCGGAGTCACACCCGGGTGGCTGCGTCGAGGATCAAGGCATCCATATATGGGTCAGGTACACCAGGGGTTCTCAAACTTTTCATGGCCAGGGACCCCTTAGCAGCAGTAAATTTTTTCCAATGACCCCTTTGGATGCTGATAGTATTTTAAACAGCCTTTTGTACTGTTAAATACATCAGTAATTAAGCATGTTTTATATAATAAAAATGTATATATATATATATATATATATATATACATAAATTTTTTATGCATATATAAATATATATATATATATATATATATATATATAAATACACCTAATATTAGAGATTTGGTGGAGATTAGATCCTCATTCTCAATAAAGCCAAACTCGTTGTAACTGGATTCCAACTCAAGACAGAAGAAGAAAGAACCATTGAACCCATCAAGAAGTTTTCCCCAACTGGGCCATGTTCATCTTTTTGTTCTGTGAGGCTAGGCCGGGTTCCGATTTTCCCTGCCCAACCTCACATATGTTTACAGCGCCACCAATGAACATTTATTAAGCATTTTGTCCTGTCATATTCACTTCCTAATCTGTATTAAGAAACCACCAAGACGTCCAACCAACAACTGTCTTAAAACAACCTTCTGCTCAGTTTAAAGAAGCATTAGAGCCAGCGTTAGTGTCCCCGTCAGCCAAACCGAGAGACAGTGAGTTCATCATCATCATTTGGTTTACATACAAATATTTGAATGGTGACTTTAAAGTGGTATTAGTGTTAATATCTTTATTTTTCAGATTTGTTTGTCTGTCTCTTTAGGTTAATTCAGTGTCAGACCATCAGGTGACAAAAGACAAAGATATTCCTATTTTGAAATACACAGAAGATAGGATCAAGGATAGGATAAGAACTCCTGAATGGTTTAAGGACCTTCATGTAGTTTATTCACTCTACGCAGTGACAAGAAGAAGGCTTGGGGATGCTCATTTTATTTTTGCAGTGGTTGTTGAGTGATTCTCATTGTAATTTAGTGTTGTGATAAAAAAAAAAGAAAACAAGGCCTAAAAGGATTTAAATTACAAATTTATTGTAGGCTTGAAGATTTTATCTCTTTTGTTCCCCCCCCCCCCAAATTCTAGTTACTGTGATTCAGTTTGTTGTGCACGAGCCACTCGCTGTACCTTCAGTCACTTTATATGTAAATAACTCGCCCGGGGATGTTCATTTCATTTCACCCGTATTTATTTTAGCCAGAACAGAACAAAAGTCAGCTTAGCCTTTTGAATTGAGCTTAAGTACTATATGACTCAACAGATGATTCAGATTTGATTGCAATGAGGCAGATACCTGTTCAATCTAGTTAAAGCCCACCTTACAGAGACAGATAAATGAATACTGGGAGTACAATAACACAAACTATTTAAGCTCTCAATGTTTACTGTTCTACTCTAATATTCACTTTGCAATGTTTAATAGATCTAAGAATTAATAGCTCAACGTTTCCTTTTAAGCAGATATGCTTTTAAGAGCAGCAGAGTACCATCAGGGGAAAATATTCATTACAAAGAATCAATTTAAATTTATTTTTTTTTTTCAGTTCAGCTGCAAAAGATCATCTCTCCAAAAGTAATTTCGGAACCTACGAAGTAAAACAAGGCAAAACACAAGCAAACACGTAATTATACTCCTGCACACAAAAGTCTCGAGCTGTGTTGCTTCTCTTTAGATTTCTCATGAAAGGAAACAAACTTTCTTGACTTTTGGTTTTCAGATACAGTATCTTTGGGTGTTTTAAGGTCTTTCAAAGTGTGCCTTTGGGGACTTGCTGTTTTTAAGCCCGTTTGATGTTCACTCTTTCTACCTGGAAGAAAACGAGAAAAGCAGAAAGAAGCAAAACCCTCAAGGGACTTTCTGTAGTAAAAAATGAAGATGGGTTTTAAATAGTGGTAAATAACATCATTTCTACATGAGCAAAGAACCCGGATTTGAACTGTAATTTGTAGTCTATCCTAAAAGCAGAAACTGTTCTTCTATCTTTGGGCTAGATCGGCAAAAAGTGTCACTGATTGTACAGTTTAGAGGCAAACATTTTTATTTTTGCACTATCAAGAAGATTTTTAAGGAGGTTATTAGTCAAAAAATTAAACCCCATTCAGGAAGTTTTCTCTAAGGTTCCAAGTCAGGAGCAGTCTTTTTGGTTAGAAACATGCTTTCAAATAAGGTCTGCATGCTTCAAGTATTTCTTTAGGTTTCCAACATTTTTGTTCTTTTTGATCCTTTCTGCTTTCTAGTAAGTAAAAAAAATCATCACAGTTGCATCATCAAGATGTTTCCAGAAGATGATTTAAAGGACATGTTTAGATTTAAATTAAAAGAATATGTGGGAAAAAAATCTTCCCTGCAACAGATAAATCTTAGTTTGTTTATTGGGTAGAAGATTAGTTGGTAACAGAGGCTAAAACTAATAGGATTGGCCACGATCAAAGCAGAATTTTACCATCTTAAAGCAGTTATAGCCCCAGAAAAATAGCGTTTTTATCCAAACTCTAATTTCTGACCCTTCAAACTGTCGTCAGATGGTCTGATTAGTCACCAATGATCTCCCTCTGTGAAACAACAAAATTAGCAATAAGTCAAACATCTTTTTACTGGTTTTACACTGATTTACCTTTACATGAATCATGCATTCTGATTAGAAAAAGCAGTCCATGTTTTGGTTCCGTGTGTCACACAGGAAAATTATTGGTTACACACAATTCCCTACATCCATTTCCTCCATCTGCTTTTTTTGTAATAAAGCCTCCGATGCAAAAGTTGCAATGGTTTAAATGTTTAGATAAGTGTTTTTAAAACTCAAGTTAAAAACAGTCAAACTTTGATTTAGTCAAGGCTAAAGCTTCCCCCCAATGCTTGCAGGAAAGATGTTACCTGCTTATTAGCTTCAAACAGAACCTTGTTTCAGAAACTCTGAACAACCCATTTCTAATCTTGTCTGTCAGGACATTTTCCCCAGGCTCTGAAAACTACAGACCAAATCAACTTAATAGGAGTCAAACCTGACTGCTGGAAGAATAAGTAATTACAACCCACTTTGTACTTAGCACTTTGGTAAAGACGATTAAAAAGGAAGTTTATGAAAAATCAAAATAAAAGATCCAATGAATCCAGTCTGGTTTACAATTTTACTGAAACTGCCTTAGTCGAGCTTTTATATAGGGGTAGGAGTTTATAAGTTCTCACTTCTTCCTACCCCATTTTGAGCATGATATGTTAACTGAAACAAAAATCTGTATTTTTTTCTTCTTTCTTATGCACTTCTTGTTACTGTGCACTATTTTATTTTTATATTTATATCATGTTCGAATAAATTTCATTTCATTTCATTTCATTTCATATAGCATGCATGTTATCAGTGAGACATCAAACATAGCGCACCTCTTATATGTCTGCTGATGACACACAAAATTCTGCGTCACCACAAAACCACAGTACCATACAACGATAATATGCATAATAATAATGAGTAAATATTTCAAAATTCCCTTCAACTTAATACCAAAATGACCGAAGCGATCATATCTGCAATGTTGGAGATCAACACAAAACTGAATAAAGGGGCTAAATGCTAAAAAGGCGTTCAATAGACCTAGATTACTCTGGACTCCGATTTAAATTTTAACAATTAGAAAAAGTCTATTACCAAACCAGCGTTAGCAAAAATGGAAACAAAAAGACTAGCGCATGATTTAATTTCAGTGGGTTAGATTGTAGTTTAGCGCTATCCATCAAACCAATTAAAAACTATCAAAAAAGGTGAATGTCAGCAGCTAATTGATAAGTGCTCAGCAAAGCAGGCTCCCTGACCTGCACAAACACTGCACCCTGAAAAAAGCTAACTCCAGCCTGTCTGTCAGTACTCCCCCCCCCCCTCGTCTCTGAGCTTCAGCTTTTACCCTCTGGGTCTCGGTTCAGGATGCCTTCTGTTCAGAGCACAAGGTACAAAGATTCATTTATTCCCAGTGCTCTCTGGTTGGAGTTATGGCTGAGAATCTGTTGTTTCTCTACTGATGGCAAATGTGTTTTCATGAATTGTTAGCTACTGTGATTTCTCAAAGAACTGATGGATTTAATGTTAATTATTGTGAATTATTACTCGTTTATTGATAGATTCACAGTTCATTTTACAGCGTTATCAGCACTTTATGTGCTTTTGATAGACAATTTTTTGGTTTTTTTTAAGCCCTCCATTGGTTGCATCAGTTGCATTCAGTGCAATGCCCTCTTGTTAAATGCTGCTTTGTTTTTATTTATAGTGACTTGTGTAAAATTAACCACCCGTTGGGACATGAATAGAGATCTGAATCTGAATGTGAATCAGTCGGACAGCTGCAGGACATCCAGTGTTGCAATCAGAAAACCAGCTTTCTGTTTGTAAACTGACATCTTTCTATATTGTACTGATCTATACTGGATGGAATGGCCTACATGTTTTACAGAACTGTCAGAACATGTACAACCACAGTGCTCCCAGGACCAAAATGAAACAAATGGCAGGTAGCATTTAGTTTGTATGCTCCTCAGCTTCAGACGTCACTCTCTTAAAAACCAGAGATGCAGAAGTTCTTGGCTACTATAATACATGATCGAAAATGTTAATGTTTACTGCAGCTCTCTCCATTTTTCATGTTTTAGTTATTTTGAATTTGCATTTGAATTTCTATGTATGTTTACACTTTCTATTAGTGTTTTTAGAGAGAGCGTACTGTCAATGTATTTCTTGTTTTCAATGTAATTTCCTTTACCCATTTGTCTTTAAAGAGCTTTGAAGCACATTGTGTATGAATGCCATGCCTTGCCTTTAACTGGAAGCTTGGAATACATTTAGACGATTACATATCCTAACCTTCACTCAAGACCACTTTAATTTTTGCTCATCTGAAGCAAACATCTTAGAAAAATGCCCGTATGCTATTTGCAAAGCACTAAACAGAGCACTCAATACAAAACAATACAGCTCTTTTAAAATGTAAGCTTTTGTAGAGCTAATTAATTCTCTTTTCAACTACTGTGTAACACAAGAGAGAGCAGAAAGTTCCTTGTCTATTTTGAACAGCAAGACTTTGGTAGGATGATGACTCAGTTTATTTGTCATAGTTGTCTTTCTAAACAGACATGAAAAAACTGTAAAGCAAGTAAAGTTGGAAATGTATTGAATCAAGGAAACAAAAACAACAAAAAAACAAATCTTATCCAGGATTCGCTTTAAATCAGCAAACCTTTATAAAATATAAAATAGCATTACAGGCATCAGGAGCTTGTGATTTGTCTGTAATGAAGGTCCAACTTGGCTATCTTTAAATGATTCCCAACTGAGACAAGGTTAAATATGATGCCCTTTTTTTTTTTTAAATCAAACGCCTAATTAAAAATTTTTCAGCAATTTTTTTTCAAAAAAAAAAAAAAAAAAAGATGTCCTGGACTATCTGTGAATGCAATCAGTGTGTGGTTCTCATTACATAATCAAATTATTCTCCCCACCGTGAGCAAATTCTCTTGTCAGCCTCCATTCACGTCAGTTCCAAAGGAGCTCTGATGTTGCTGCACGAGAGCAGCTGTACTTTCCAGTTTGCACACATTTTGCATTTTTTAAGACAATCAGCTGCCAAGTTCCCACATCGAAGGGTGCACCCTGTCAGTCGGAGGCGTGGGGTGTCGGCATCAAGGAGCAAGCGCTCCAACTTTACCCCAATATGTCTGCCTCAGCTGGTTGACTCGCTGCAACAATCGCTGCTGATATCAATCAGCGTCGTAGATCAGAGAGAGAGGGAGAGAGAGAAAGAGAAGGAAGTGGAATGCAGAGGAGCTGTGCTAACATATTAAACATCAGAGCGTGCACCAAGAGATATTTCTTAAGTCAGAACGGAGGGGAGGGGTGTGCGTTTCCATTATCTGCTGGATGCTGAGCATTGTGAGAAAATGGAACCGCTAATGAGGGCCAAATACGTGGAGAACAGTTGCGTTGTAAATGAGCTGACTTTGTGCACATATGCGCAATGGATTCGGTGTTTGTTAATCAAAGGAAAGAAACTCGCAGGGGAATAAATGGCTGAAAATAGAAAGTGAAAAGCTAGGTGCAGCTCGCTTCTCTAATGACACATAACCTTATCATTATTGTCATTCCCGCCATGCAGGCGGGTTCAGTAGCTGTGAGATACCCCCTGACATTAAGCTGCTAGGCTGCTGGAAGCGGAGCCCCTCAATATCCCAGGGTGTGATTACATCTCCGGCTTTGTCTGGACCGCTTTGGGGCTTTAAAGTTGAGAAACCTGATCAAAAAGGCAAATACTCTGACTAGAGGTCATGGGATTTAGCTCATCAATAACAGGCAAACGTTACATTCACAGGGCTCCCATGTGGAGCAAATGCTCCTGAGATAAGGAAGTCGTGGGAAAGGCTTTTTAGGAATGTGAAGGTCTTCCCCGTTTTGCTGCGGGGCGAGCTTTCGTCGCTGTTGGATTGATGAAAAACACACTTGAAAGCAGGATTTAATTAAACATGTATTTACAAAAACAATAAGCATGACCAAGAATAATTTGAGAGTGAATACAAAACACGTGATAACGTGATAAAATACAATACCGTACACATTGTATATCTTATGAACGTGTTAAATAAACTCTGCTTAAATTTGTGAAATCTGAAAAAAAGGCTCAGCCGAGGAGGCGGGCGGCCAGTTTTCTGGACTGCTTTACATTATCACAGGTATTATTGCATTTCAGGTTGTTTAAGGCAAGAATGGGAGACACAGAGGACACGGGAACACTCTGGGAATAATAAGGGAATATATTTTCTGCTCTTTGCAGGCCACACAATCACATGAACATTGATGCCCGTGGAAGATATCGATCAAAGAAATAAAAGAAAACATAATGTAACAACTTTACTAATAATCTTGGTCCATACATCTTTCATTTAGGAACATCTTTTACGAGAACTTTTCAGAGCCGTGTGTGTGCTGCATTATGAAACAGTCTCTGCAGTCGTCAGATGAGACGCGTCCCGAAGATTGTGCAGAGCACCGAAACGACTTGCCGTCTTTGGTGCCTGGTGTGCTGTACTAGTCTGAGTCCACGCAGTTGGAGGGCCCTCCCTTTTGTCGTACCGCCCGAGGTGTCAGCCTGTCCCTTTTCTCTCCGATTCTCTGGTCAATACGGGTAATGCTTCTGCTTCTTCCCGGCAAAGCAGGAGAGCCAGGTGCAGAGGAGCATGGCGGTGGCCGCACCGGCCCCCGTGCAGTAGTACGCCCAGCCGATCTGACAGGAACCTGCAGAGCAAAGCACGAGATTAAAGACCTTTTTTTTCCTTTTTCTCCCCCAGTCTTGATTTCAGCTGCCTATGAAGTTGGGTAACTTCTTCAATGTCAGATGTCTAAGAAAAAAAAATGATCAGCAGGTTGATATAAAAAAAACAAAAAAACAAACTTCCAAAAGTTTTACAACTCTAGCAGGAAAAAAGTCAGGCACAACAGAATTTGATGCAACGAGAGACTTTAATCTGCCTCTGGTTACACTATTTCTCTCATATTTCAAAGGCTTGTTGGAACCGTAGATAACACAGTTATTTTTCCGCTCATGTTTTACAGACGTGCCAAGCCCAGAACCCACTGAAATGCGCACGTCAGACATGCAGAGTCTGCACCTTTTATTATGATGTAACAGGACTCTCCACTTAAGACTACCTCCGCCACAGAGATTTCAATACAACAAAAAGTGGAAGCTGCACAACAAGTTGGTCCTGCTGTGTTGAACTGAAAACGCTGTTACAATGCAAAGCGGCTCTTCATTCCCTCCTGTGATTATTTAAATACATGTTGCGGTTTATGCTGAGCTCGTGTGCAGGATATTAGCACGGGCTCTTTAAGTCTATCATCCCAGGAACCATAATAATCGTTAGCAAACATTGGGATAGAGTTTTTTGGGTCTTCAAAAGAGCATTCAGGGAAAAAGACAGCAACAATAGTTGTCTGCGAACTAATTATTTAATTATATTTTTTGTATTTCTTAGCAACTGTGCCTTTGGACGGTTCATTGCTAAAAGAGAAATCGATTAATATTTTTTAGAATTGATTACTGCTCAACCTAGTTGCTGGGAAATCTTTTACTAGACAATAAGTAAAAGGAAAAAAAATCAGACAGATGTGCTTGTCACCAAAGACCACTTAGTCAATTTTGACAATGTTAGAACATTTGAAAAAGGGCTTAAATGCTCTGCAAGAGGACCGGTTTAAAAGATCCTTTGCTTCTTTTAGAAATGGAAAGCGTATGACAGGACCGTAATGTGTGGTCTTGTCTCCTGGGCCAACTTTAGAACATGCCTGATGCTAACATGACAGTGTAAAGTGAAGGAAGCCAGATGTTTGACATTTTTGTTCAGGCTGCTCCTATATTTCCCCTCTGCTTGTGAGAATCGTTAAAACAAATGTAAGGGCTTAGTTTAACCTCATTCACAAACAGTCTGCTATGTGACAATTGAGCGCAAAGGACTGGTAAGAATGTTTCTGAAAGCCCGACCAATGGTACGACAGGTTTGAAAAAAAAAAGGACTTTTGATCTTTTGTAATCGTTGCAACAACTGTCCCTGTTGCTCATTTTAAGCTCCTCATTTTGTGTAGAGCTCGGACAGATCCAACACTTGATACCAATATCTGGCCTGACATTGATACATTTGTTGTACTAGACCAAGATCTAAGACTACAGATCCATCCACTGATCCAGACTCAATAGTCCCGTGTTGCTGCGAGTGATGTTTTGGTTAATCCTTCTATGAAAGGGAGCGTTCTTTCTACCAATAAAATTGTTGCATGCATGAATGATAAAAGATACAAAATAATTTCATTATTAACTCCAGATGTTTCAAGAAATTGGCTGACAACTGGAAACGAACATTTTTCATTTTAAACAGCTCTGATTGGTGAAAGCCAAAAACTGAAAACTGAATCCTTTCCGGTCAGTAAACGTATCTTCGAGCGTCCAGGTCATGCTGATAACGACGCTTCACTGTTACTGAGTGAAGAAGATTCAAATTTAGCTATTTTAAGTATCGTAGGGGTATTTAAAATAGAGGATGCACAGATGTATACGCAGCTGTATTTTCTATGACTATAAGAAAGATTATAAGAAAAAAGATAAGAAATTATAAGATAGATTTTAGTTCTTTCTATCTAAATTAATCAAATTAAGCTTATTGCTCCTTTAAATGTTTTTACTTGGTTTCTTAAATTAGTAAATTCCCATTTGTTTAAGCTTCTTGGTGTCGCTTTTCTCACTAGCTCACAGAATCACATGGTGTAATGTCGCCTCCGCTCATGAATATTTAATGAAAGATTCGCTGAACGGCACCAACATAAAATAATATTCTTGCTGGATGTCACAGCTTTCGCGACTGTTTTATTAACAATGTACATCCAACAACGCACTGGAGTCAACAGCAGCTGCTTTTTTAAACTATCGCTACATTCTGGAGTCTGTTATGGATGTAAATAGTAAGTGTTGCATGAAAAAAAAAACATTCTCAGTGGGAGAAATCAAATCTTTCAAAGGTCAAAAGTAAACACACATGTTTCACAAAGCTTCATTTTCCTGCAAATTGCACAATTATATTTGCTTCAGTGGCACACTTAATGAGAAATAATGGCCATTTTTCATAAATAGCTAGGGTACCGCATTTTTTGTGTTTACAAAGTGGGAATACTTCATTTACAAAATACCCTGTGTGGTCAGAACAGTAAGTGGAATTTGTTATGCTTCTTTGCGTTCAGATCTTCGGACTGAACACACATCCAGTGTTTGTGATCTCCAAAGGAATTCAGAGCTGTCGACTGCGCTCCTCATGATTAATAAATGAGAAAGAGGAATTAATTTGTGTGAAGATTTGTGCTAAATCTGCCGCTCGCATGGGACAAAAAGAAAAAAAAAAGGAAAAAGAAAAAGAATCACCAGCCTGTCATGGTGCTAATGAGAGCTACAGCTAGAGTCTAAAACAAGAAATAAATTAATTTGCCTGGAGCAGCTAATGACACACTGATGCAAGCATGCTTGTTAACAATAATGCTCAAAGAGTCCGCTCTTTCAAAGAGGAAATCACAAAATGAGAACTGGATACCCAACAAAATTACTTCTGTTGACGTGCTCTGAAATCTCATTGATGTATATGGGAAGGTGAATCTTTTATGATTGGATTCCTCTGAATAACACGGAGCTATAGACATAGATCCTGTATATAGATCTATATAAATCCTGTCAAACCTAACTAGAGACACATTGACAGCTGTTAACCGTACCACACCACAATTTGCCTGAGAGAACCTGTTATTTTCTGCAGTGTTCGCTGTCTTTGAAAGCTACAAAACTGTAAAAGAACCAAGATAATTGGTGCTTTTTGTCTTGTTAAAGGACACAGTGTTCACTGATCTTTCATCCAGCTGTTCTGGGTAATTTGTCATAACAATTACTGACAGAAGAATGTGGTCTCATGGCAGTTTGTGTAAACTGGCACAAAATAAATCAATCGAATCATGTTCTTAGACCTGGCTTTCGTGGTACCCATGTGGAGGAACATGAAAAGGGGAAAACGTAGGTTGGGGTGCAATTTACAGTAATACTGACTTAACCAACATAATATCTCACAGCGAACTCTGAGTGCTTATATGTCATCTATGATGTTGTGTACCGAATGGTGGAAAACAGCTTGATCCCTTACTAAATACACAGGCTAGCTTTAGAATTAGTGCTAACCAATCACAGGCGAGCAATGCCTAATCAACTGACCTTTATTTTATGTGCCCTTTTGGTTCTCCACAAATACAACATTAACCTGAATCTTCGTCATGGTGCTGAAACTAATCAGCGACTGTTTGCAAAAGAGACTAAAGGCCAACTGACTTGCAAGGTGATGAAGTAGTCATTCCAGTGTGTAAACAGAAAAAAAAAGTTCTGAGTTGGTTAACATGTTTACTGCCTCTTAGAACCTGCGGCCTAACGGTGACTATAAAGTCGGCTTCTCTTCTGTGACTTATTTGAATTTCAGAAAGATGAGTCCTGCCTCTCGCCCAGAAGCAGGGGTGAAAACATGCAATTATTGCCGGCCTATTTTGGATGACCTAAATATAACAGAGGAGTCTGGCAGGTCACCGTTTTCACCAGAGCATTTATTATTGCTAAAGCAGATGTCATGTAAGTATTTACTCAACAAAAATAAAGACAAATGTAAAAGCCTTGTGTTAAAAACGAAGTACACGCCATGAGTCAGTAGACTCCTGAGGATGTTATGACATTTACACTGGCATCTAATACAAATGGTCTTTTTTTAAGTTAAAGCTGGACCAGATGGTCATAAAATGTGTCTGTTTGTGGTTTGTGATGCTTTGCCATGAAAGTGTATCCTTAAAGGTGCATAGCCACGTTAATGGACATTTTTTTCTTTTTTTATTTATACATCAGTAATTCACTCTAGTTGCATACAAAGTTTTTATGAAAATATGGAAATATTTATTTATATATATATTTTTTTCCCGTATATACATATATACATATATATATATATGATTCCAAATGGGAAAAGACTGGAATAGCGCCTGGAATACAGTATGAACGTTGGTGTTCACTGAAGCGGAAGCTGATGCTGCCGAGGAGCAGATGTGACCGCATTGACATGAGTAAACGCACTTATTCATACTGTGATAATAGTAATACCAATGCTCTTCTTAGGCTCTACAGTCTTAAGTACAAACAACATAAATAGATCGATTGATTGATTGGTTCTTACCTTGATGCCGTGTCCCTGTTTCTGATTATAAATGGGAATTTTTGTTCTCCTCGATGTTCTGATATGAGGCTCTAAGAGTTGCTCTACATTGGTTTATTTAATTAATAATAGTTGGTCTTTGATCACGCAGAGCTGCTGCTTTACTGCGAGGCACTGTAGAGGGGTCAGGCCCAATCCAACATTATTTTGTATTCGCCATCTGGCTTTTTAACAGTTCTGCAGTACTGCCAGTAGATAGCGCTACATCTGTTTATATCTACCCATCGCGCCCGTTGCTGGGTTCTATTTAGGCTCAAAACACTATCAGGATGGACGCTTAGTGTGTAGCAACTTATTTTATCATGATCAAACCTTTTTTCTTTGAAGCATATAAAATGGCTATGTACCTTTAAGAAACATTTTAAATTGATTCAGAACTATAAATGGAGGGCACATTTTTGGGTGAAGCACAGCTTAACATAATGAAGGTTGAAGTTTTTTTTTATTGTTTTTGATGAGTCTAAAATCCATTCTAATACATTTTCCATGTAAACACATCCCGCTTGTCAGTCGTGCGAAATGAGCTCAAAATGTTGACTGTGAACACAACCCAATCAGCCTGGCTAATGAGAAAATTTCTAAATTCATTTTCCGACTTTATTCAACTAAATCACGCTAAGTAATTTCCCCCTCTCCCCTCTGAAGTTTGCTGATGCTGCAGTTCTTAATAAAATATTCAAATGAAGTAAAACATTCAACACTGTTTGATTAGCATCAAATATAGCAGCAGCTGTGAGATGAAAAGATTTTCTACCTCCCAAGTGTCTGATAAAAAAGCGTATTACTGCCTGTGTGTTGGACCTGATAATGCCAGCTGCATACAGAGCACAAGTTGAGTTCCTAGTTATTCTCAGCACATATTTATAGCTGTAACCACCAGCTCACCAGCTAGAGGAGGATCGGCTGACTTTATATCATGAATTTTAAACACCAAGAAATCATGGCTCTACAGAATGTGACAGCACGAGAGGCATGTGTCGGTTTTCTGAGAAAAAGGGGCAGTGTGCCGTTGTTCAGTCCCGATGCATTACCTTTTCTTGGATTATTCAATAAAAGAGCTAAAACACCTAGTAAACAAAAGACAAATTTATGAATTCATGAAATGTGTGGCACCTTACCCAGTTTAAACTGGTCTGAGCTGTTGCTGCAGGTCTGCTGGACTTCTTCACTGTCCCATCCCAGGGGATAGAGAGCACAGCCCGACCCAATGAGCAGACCTAAAGAGGAAGATGAGAAAACGATGAGGTGGCTGCGGTAACAGAGTCCATCACAGGGGACTCCCAAATATATATAAAAAACATAGCTGGAGGTTGAGAAAACACGGCTTGGAAAAGGAAACCTGCATCAAGGACAAACTCTCATAATTAAGCTCCCAGAGGAGGGCTGCCATTTCTTTTGGATGGATCCCTCAGGGTTTACATAATTTAGGAATCTTTTATTGATGTTAATAAAACTACAAAGCATCTTGTGTTTTCCTCGTCATTGTTCCATCGTGATTAAAAGTGTCTTGCAGAAGTGTTCGCGCCACTTGAATACGGTTCAATTTTTGTCACATTCACGCCACAATCTTCAACATGCTTACAACAAATTTATACTAAACACAAAAAATAACATAACTATATAGTGGAAGGAAAATTATACATGGTTTCAGTTTTACATGAAGAAAACCATCACCGCAGCACGATGCATCCATCACCCTGTTTCAGCACGGGGATGTTGTGTTCAGGACGATGTGGAGTGCTGGTTTTCTCCAACAACCAGTGGGCTCGTCTGACCAGAGCACCATATATGTTTGCTGCCTCTCCAACATGGTCTGGGGAAAACTGTACACATGATTTCTCATGGCTTTCTTTTAGCTATGGTTCGATAAGGGCCACATTGGTTGAATGCATAGTTGTCCTGTCAAAATGTAAAGTGAGTCTCCCACTTGAGCTGTGGCTCTCTGCAGCTCCTCCAGAGTCACAACGTGTCTTTTACTGGTGTCTTTGATTCCTAGCCTGTCCGTTTAATCAGACCTTGATTTTTCAGATGATCGATTAAACAGTGGTCAACGAGATGTCTAAAGCTTGGGATACTGTTTTATAAGATTTTCCCTGAACTGTCGGAATTATATTGACTAATAACATGACTCTTGAAGATAATTGAGTTTTATTTTGGGGCATCGGAGGAAAGCGATAACAACGGAAGCCACAAATGTCACTTCCACCTATAGTTATATATAGTTAAGGGATCCCTTCTGTTGGTCTATAACATAAACTCAAAAGTAAATACATTGCAGTCTGGGATTGTAACATGTCAAAATGTGGAAAAGGTCACGGAGCATGAATAATTTTCCAAACAACTAGAGGGAAAGGAAGGATTAATTAAAAATAAAAGCAAACAAAGAAGCATAATCTACAAATGAATTAATCTCAAGCATGATATGCCTTGACCAGGTCAGATACTGGCTTGGGCACAGGTAGCCTTTACCTGCCCCCCCCCCCCAAGAAAAAAAATCCTTGGATTGTGATTTGACACCCAATCCTATTTTTACTGCAGCGGAAACAAAGCACTCCTCTGCCAGCGTATCATCAAACTCGCGCAAATTAACAGCAAACATTATGCAAATCGCTTGGCAATTTCTCACACAGGCAAGAGTGAAAAACACAAGCGTTTTTTCCACCCGCTATGCAATAATTACTGTAAAACTCAGGAGAATCCTTGAGGGACTGCTTTATGTCAGTGATTAAAGAGACTTATGACTGTGCTTAAAGCTGCTCACAGAGACAAGAGTAAAATCTAGTCAAGGCCATTACATTAAGGATTAATATCCTCAATATTTGCCTGTAGCCAGGTCTTGACAAGTTATTCCCTGAATGTCAAGGACTGTCTCTTAAAATTATCCTGTGGGGGCCCCTTGTAGGTGGCTCTTCCATCACATTAGCCTAATCCTCTCTGATGTGTCTGCCCTGCTATCAGTTTTGGGATGTGAGGATGGCAGCTGAGGAGGGAAAAAAAAGAGAGAGAAAAAAAGAAATGCAAGAAAACGCTGCCGTCCAATATGATTAGCCCTACCATGCGAGGCTGCCTATTACATCTAGACTTGATAAGAAGCAGAAATTAATCCACATGCTAATGGAGATGGGCCGGAAAAAAAACGGCTAACATCTGGGGTGGAGGGGGAAAAGTGGAAAAAGACATCTGTGTTTTCTCCACCCCATCAAAGTCAAAAGGACAACGTGTTTCTGATGCAGTTGTGTGAGAAAAACAGAGTGCCTGACTGTGGTGGTGCTGCTAGAAAATCAATTCAGTGAAACTCTGGCATACTGATTAGAGCAAGGGGATATAAAACAGGCTTCTGCCAAGTCCCTATCATTACAGCTGAGTATCAGCGGGGGGGATTCACGGATATTCACGTACGTAACAACTCACCCATTTCTCTTCAGAGCTTTAAGAGAATTTCAGATTAGTCTCTGCTTCACCCCTAAAAAAATTACAGCATTTAGCTGAGCATGCAGGAAGAGTAAAACAGAAGCGGCGCGCGTTAATCCCTTGTTCAAGCAGCCACAGTGTTACCCAAATGAACCCAACACCCGCCGTCCTATGGGGTGAAAAAACAATTTGAATGTTTTCAGTCACAGTATATAGTGTTATTTAATGTGCTAAGATTCAAATTTGTAAGCGTATGGACTGTAAAGTTTGCCAAAGTGATTACATATTCATGATTATTATTAAACACAATTTACAATTCTCTTTTAAGTGCAAGGCAGACATGCACCAGCATATAATCAAATTGATTGTCTTTGCAGCAGCACAAATGAATAAAAACAAATGTCTGTGTTAAAAAAAACCCAAAAAAACAACAACATTATGGTTTTCTTCTTTTTTTTCAGCTTTTCCTTTTTCATGGGTCGCAGAAAGTCATTCAGCTTCATCTAACACTATCTTCTGCATCTTCCTCTCTCCCACCAACTAAGTTCATGTCCTCTTTCACTCCATCCATATATCTCCTCTTTGGTTTTCCTCCAAGCCTCCTGCTTGGCAGTGGAGGACGTTGTAGACTGTTGCAGCATTAGCCGATAACATGGGGCAGATAATATGGCCTCATGCTAACAGCTAGCAGCGCAGTCTCCTTACTGCAGAGCATCTCTTTGATATTTAAAGTGTAACTCACCCTGATGTAAAGGCATAACCCCGCCCCCAGACACGTTTTGAAAAAACGCCGCCAAAGTGGGAGGTTCCAAGAGATGCGGCTAAAAGTTGAAACACGTGCAGATTTTTTTCCTCACCTACTGACTGCGTAGAGCAGGGGTGTCAAACTCATTTTGGTTGAGGGGCCGCATACAGCTTAATCTGATCTCAAAAGGGCCACACGAGTAAACTCATTGCAAGATTAAATAGAACTAATAAAAGTGGACTTGTTGATTTTTATATTAAATTAATTTCACTTATATACAATATATTATGAATAACCTCAGCGTTTATAAGAAAAGTATGTGCAATTTCAACAATACTTTTACTCAGTTAAACATTTACTCAAGTGCATTATGCATAAGAACTGATCACAGTGATCGTACAATGTTGAAAAACATTTATTCACATTTACATTTAATTAAATTTTTTGGAACTTAAAAACACTGTCCTGCATGACAAAATACATCAAATTTTAATTAAAACACAACCCCCCCCGTGGACAATATAGGAACTGCGGGTTTTCAATTAAATGGAGTACATGTTCTTTTTCAATAATTGTTTTATCATTCTCTTCCTTTTATCTCCTCTTTCTTTCACCTTTTGTTTTTTTTTCTTCTTGTTCTTCCTTTCCTCTCCTACTTTCCCATTGTAGTGTCCATATCATTTGAGATATTCCCCGCATGAATCATAATAAAACTATTCACATTCATAAATCAAGCGGAGCACTATGGCAAAAGCAGTACTGCTCCACTTGATGAGCTCTTTTTGGCATTAAGACAACAATTCATATTGCCACATTGCCAGACAGGACACTGGGAAAAAAAAAAAAAAAATAATTTTTTTTTTTTTTTTTTTTAATAATGATAATGCATTTAGCCCCCGGGCCGGACTAAATAGTTCGGCGGGCCGAATCCGGCCCGCGGGCCGTATGTTTGACACCCCTGGCGTAGAGGGTCCCTCTACGGACCACCGAACTCGGGAGATCGAGTATTGACGTGAGAGTATGTGCCGCAACTTCCGGAAGTTCTGCTAGCAAAAACAAGCCGGGCAGTAAACGCAAAGCTGCAGTTGCTGCGCGAAGAAGCTCAAAGAAGATGCTGTTTAAGGTCCTTATCTGTTCTTATCTGTGCTTTTGAGCTCCTACCAGTGACGTGAAGTCAGGGAAAGCAAGTTGTCATCAAGGAAAGAAAGAAAATATATAATGATGATAACATAATATAAATTGTGATTCACTCAGTCATTTGTAATAAAAGTAATTCATTTATCTAATTTGCTCATTTTTGATCATATTCTCTTTAAAATCGCAGACTTTTCGCTATTTTTCATGTAAATCCTTGGTGGCACTTGATAGCGAAGCCGGTGAGGCCGCAGCGAGCTTGGCCTCCCCTGGGATTGCGCAATCCCATGTTAACTGCGCTGACTTCCATTCTGTGAATGCATCTTCCTGTCTCTAGATCATAAATTCAATTGTTCAAACAGTTATGACCTGATTTTCCACAATTTAATATATGTGGATTACGAATTGTGTTTTGGGCATCAAACTGTGTGCAGGTAACATGTTTTCGTGTCCTGTTGGGCGATCATAACCGGCAAAGGACTGGTTGTAGGTGAGGCCGGCAGTTCCTTGGCCTCTAGGCAGGGGGCGCTCAAGGAGCACCGCTCGTGATCCCAAAACTGTAGAGTCACAGCAAGTTATGGATGTATTATTAGCGAGTTATGCTGAACAAGTAAAGCAGTAAAAATAAAAACATACAGCCGGAACAGGACTGATCAGGGAAGGCTTTCCTCCCTGGCAGTGATCTCCACTGAGACTGAGAGAGTTTTAAAACAAACTGAAGAAAAATAAAGAGAACTTTTACCGGAGCGTGACCGATATTTTTGTGCAGAAAGAGCGCCGCATGGACTTCATTTATAAGTAGAGGTAAGAAAGCGATAATTATTCATGTTTTGTTTTCATAATGAAATGTGCATAATGTGTGTTATAGTTTTTGAATGTGTTACGAACGCAGAAATCCATCATAACTCATAAACTGTTACCAATCAAATGACAAATAATTTAGTATTATTTTTTTTCATCAAAGAATCAATATTTTTTCCATGTCTCTTGGTGAATTGATTTGGCTCAGTCTCCTTCAGCACTTTGCAATGAGTCTACTCTGTAGAGTGTATATATTTGTAAATCTGACTCTGATGACGTCAGTGCCTCACGAGTTATGAACTCTACCGCACGTCACTGGTAAGTACACAGTTTATTGAAATGTTTTACTGATTGAGCTGTGTGTGGCGGACCTATATGGTGACAAACCTGGAAACTGCGTCATGTTTAACTTTTCAGTTTGGATCTTTTATTTTGTATTTTCCCCAAAGAGGATTTGTTTTACTTCGCCAAAGTGTCTCTCTTCCTGTCTGACTCATGGATTTCCCATCAAAACGTTGCATAGCTCCGACCAAAAGAAAGCAGGGGTCTACCAATAGTCGTACAACTTCAGCAAACCACAAGGCGGTCTGCCCGGGCCCATTCCCTTCGACCAGATCTAACAGCTATGACGCGATTTTCTTTCATATCGGATGGATCGGATGGTTTACTGTGTTTTGGCCTTAAGTGTGGTGATGAGCACTGGGGGTTGCAGGGCTCAGGCTGTGGTCAGGATGAGGGAAAGTGACACGTTGAAACATGGAGTGACGAGGGAGACATCTGGTGGTTTTGCCTCAAAGTCTTTTGAGGTGGAGGATTTTTCACCCCCCTCGTCACTGGAGGTTGAGGGAGGCCAGCGGGGCATGGTCTCAGTTCAAGCCGCTGGCTCAGTGCGGTGATTCAGAGAGGCAGAGGTAGACAGAATGAGTTTAGACTCTGAGTGCTAAAATTATGTTAGCAGCATCATTGCTGACATGGGCTAACAATCAAACACTATCGGTCAACACTCTCAGTGCTAGCAAAAACTTTGATTTTGGGGTGAGTTACACCTCAAGTGCCCATAGATACACCATATACCATTCACAAACACCCAAGAACCCCTACTCTCTTCCTATCGCTCTCCTGGATTCTGTCAGCAAAAATGAAATGAAAACCATCCATGTGAATGTGTGTGACCTCAGTTACGTGGTTAGGCACGTCTTAGTTAGGTCAGCCCTAATTTCTCAGGGGGAAGAAGGATTTGAGCCAAAAAGCAACACTTTCGATTTAATTGGTGATCTATCTTCCGATGTTCGTTGTCATAACATATGGATAATGATCAAAAGAATGAAATCCATGTAGATGAAGTGAGTTTACTGAGTAGCCTTATAAATAGAGTAACGCTCTATCTACAAGGCTTCGTCATTCTGGGAGTAACGCTGCTGCTCTTTCTTGAGTGAAGTCACTTGAGCTGGTTAGGACTTCTGATCAAGGTGGCTCCTGGGGATTTGCTGGAGGGATTGTGATGTGACAAAATGTAAGGTTTCACTCCTCTAAGATCTAATGGATGGATGGATTGTTACAAGCAGCAGGAGATCTCTCACAACAACAAGGACAGAATTTAATTTCCTTCATGTGGCAAAATCCTAGCAGGTCTGACTATAAACTGTTGCTGTTTCCTGTTATTTTTAAAAAGGCTCTCTCTCAACATGCAATATTTCAGAGGGTGAAATCAATGTCAGGACTCGCATTTCACCATGACACCATTAAGACACGGCATAGCACAACTCACTGCGGGGGCAGACGAATAAAAATATGAACAAATCACTGAGGTGTAATTCAGGTCTGCATCTAACATCGTCCCACGTTTGTCGTTCGGCTTTTATGCATTCGATTTATTTATTTTTCCTGGAGATGGTTTAATCCACCAAATCTCATCCTCCACACTCAGTATGTGGGTTATTGAAAACTGGAGGTAGGGAAGCCGCAGACTGGGATGTGGGAAAAAGATTAGTAAGACTGTAAGACATTCTTTCACAGAATGTTTGCGAGCCAAGTTGTTGAAAACATGCAGAGCTCTCAGAGGCAACTACCTGTAGGCTCTGATTCTGCATGCATGCATGCTGCTGTGCAGAGATACTTCCTGTCCTTCTTTTCACAGAAGATGACACCAATACTCCACAATTTGCACAAAAGAGGCATTTGGGGAGGCGTTTCATTTCACGTGTGCTTGTCAGCTGCTGGAACACCCGACAATTTCTGTGGCTGTTTGAGCCACAAATAACTACGGTTTGGGGAATTTATCTTCTTTAATGGTTGCAAAAACCCATCAAAAGTTCCTAACTTTAAAGTCCTGAAAGCAGCTGAAAGGTTCTGGGTTAGAATCCCACAGACAGTGAGCTCCACCCTTAGCTTACTTGTGGCTACATGCATTTGTCATCATAGCCCTGTGTTCAGGTATAAAAGCATCTCAGACAGATAGACATGTGCGCCCCATTGTCCCTGTGGGAAGTCGGACTCAGGAGTTTGAATCGCAAGCATCGGGAGCATTGATGGATAGTATTTAGAATTACTGTTTTGAACCCATGTCAGCAATAATGTTGCTAACATCCCTTTACCGCTCAGAAACTGGTAAACTTAAAGGTGCAGAGCCACATTATTTGACTTTTTTTTATTTATACATCAGTAGCTCACTCTGGTTGCATACAATGTTTTTTATGAAAGATTATCATGTCCTGTTAGTGTTTTTGTTGTTATTTTGGTATTTTATTCTTTGATTTTGCTCAATCTGTTAGTAAATAAAGCCCTTAGTGTATATTTACAATAACAACGGAAGTACAACACTGTGCATGCACAGCAGGGGATAACGCAAGGAAGCGGCTAATGGCTATTAGCATCTCCCAGCGAAACTATGAAGAGTGATCTTAGACAAGACTTAGACTTAGACAACTTTATTTGTCATTTTGTATGCACAGAGTGCATACAGAACGAAATTTCGTTTGCATACAGCTTGAAAATTACAGTAAATTACAGGATAAGGTGCAGCAGTGATTTAACAGTAAAACAATTGAAATGTAAACAATGCAGGAGAAAGAGACGGTGTGCGATCACAGTGTACTGTACAGGTGAGTATTTTTAGAAACCATTTGTAGGTGCAGAAGTGATCCAAGATCCAGTGAAAAAAAATGCAATAAAATAAATTATTTCAAGAGGGAAAAGACTGTAATAGTGCTGGGAATAGAGTATAAATGTTGGTGTTCACTGAAGCGGACGCTAAAGTCGCCATTCCCTCAAATGTGAACGCAGGGTTGATTGACGTGAGTAAATGTTCTGACATGAGGCTCTTAAAGTTGCCGTAGATCGGTGTATTTAATTAATAATGGTTGGTCTTCGATCACGCTGTTCGATCACACTGCGAGGCATTTCAGAGGGTCAGGCTTGGTCCGGCATTATTTACAAGTGATTTATTTATTAAGCAAACCGGCATTATGATAGTTCTGTTTATATCTGCTCATCGCACCTGGTGCTGGATACTATTTAGCCTCAAAAAGGACCATCAAAACACTATCAAGATGGAGCCTTGGTGTATATAACTTTCTTTTATCATGATGAAATGTTTTTTGATCTTTTTTTTTTATAAGCATATAACGTGGCTATGTACCTTTAACTCCCACCCCGTCACTCATCCCCACTCTTTGCCCTGTATCTCTTGAAACCACCCACTTTGGTCGCATTTTTCAAAACGTGGTTGGGGGCGAAGTTATACATCAGGGTGAGTTACACTTTAAGTATGTTGGAAGATCTATTAGCTGTTCTGTTTCAAAGCCTGGAGAGGCTTGAGAAAGTACATCCAATTGCAGATGTCTGGTGTTGTTGGCTTTCTGGCCGGCTACTCTGGAGTCTGCAGGGTGCTTGACGGAGTGCGCTCTCTGTTGTCATTGTATGAAGATAGTTATTGAAGTCATTGTCTTGGGTTGGGCTCCTTGGCTTTGAAGTGAATTCAATGTGGCACTCAGTCTGCAAGTTGCTGGATGGGGGCAGGATCCTTTAATTTGGCTTTCGTCATTGGGGGTGGGGGCTTGCACTGTATGAATGCTGTGGGTTTGTGGGGTGACCTAGGTGGCTTGCTGGGTCTTTTGCCTTGTTTGGCCTCATGGTGCTCACTGTTTCAGCTCTACATCTGTGCCATGCTGCTGCACTTTTCTCCAGATTTGCGGATATTTAGAGGCAGCTTCCCCTTAACTCCTTTTGCCAGCATCTCTATATTTTAACTTCGGTCAACATCTGCTTTCACATGCATATATTCATGCAGCCATGTACATAAACACACAACATACAAACAAGGACAAAGGAACAACTGCAGCATTACATAACCAAACAAAGAAGCATGGCCTAAACCAGAAAGGAAAATCAACACAACACACAATGTACTGAAATGAAATGTGGGATTTTCTAAAAATTTCATCGTGAGATCCTGCCACTGCAATAAAAGATAACATGCTTTTCACAAATCCCTACCAGGGGGACCAAGAAATGTGGCAAGTACTGTACAGCATTCACACTTGCTCAAAACTATACTATGAAAGTAACGAGAAAACCCCCCCATTAAACTCTTAATGTAAAAACAACTTCACCATTTGCAAACATGTAGAGTTATATCTTTGTGCTGCAAAGAAATGTCCTTTGAAACAAATTCTCCTCAGTAATGACAGCCAGGATCTTTTGTGTATTTCATTTCTTTCCCTGAAGCACAGACTGGAACAACTTAATTTTGCTCCGAGCAAATGGTCGTCTCATGATGAAACTGTTGCAAGATTTCAAAAAGCTGCCATGAGGATAGTTGGGGGGGGGGGGGGGATTCAATAGAGGGCTTTTTTTTTTAGAGGCAACAGAGCAGCTACATGACACCGTAGAACAGGATGAATTATAAAAACTGACACCACCATACTCTTTCTGAAAAAAAAAAGACTCAAAAGACCCAGCTTTCTTTAAGTAGCATCAATCACAACCTGAGTTAAAAGTTTCATATGCCTTCAGCTTTCGGGGAGTTCAAAAACCGGTCTATCAACACATATCTCGGAGCACTGTTTGCTTTCCTCTATGGCTTTTGCCAATAATCAATTTTTTTTGGCTCAGTTGCTATAGCAGCCAGCTGATACTTGATGGAGTTCAGCAAAGGAGGCGAGGAGGAAGAGGAAAGGGTCAACTTCAGTGTGCCGCGCAGAATATAAAAGGGCAGGCCAGCTTATTCACAGATCGAGTTTCAATTGATCTACCCTCGGTCATTATCAGAACCACTATCGCAGGCCTAATGGCTCCATGAAAGACTCATGTATGGGCTAAGAAGGAGGGAAAGTTGGGTTGAATGGACTTAACCTGATACAATCAGCCGCACGTATCCAACGCCCAGTCTATGTGTTTTGCTCTAATATAGTGATCTTTATTCTTGCCTTAGATTTCATCATCATAGCTCAGCTGACTTTTGAAAGGGAGGTTTGAATGGTTTGAAAAGCACACGGAGAAGAGATTCCTTCTATCAGGGCTGAGCTTTATTTTCTTTTAAAGCTTTTTACCTGAATGAAAAACTGCCCCCTTTTCATATGCCCCCTCATTCTCTGATTTGCAGAGTGCAGATGCCTTTTGTCAAGCCCTCCTGCTCTCTCCTCGTTGAGACCCCAGGAATTTCTTTACCCTCCTTCATACTCCAAGACAATGCCATTCAAGGTTATCATTCAAGAGGCCAAAGAAGGGAAGGGGGGGGGGGGGGGGGTAAAGGCGGCCCTAAAGCGGGAGAGATTTTTGGTGGCCTGGGAATTGGAGTTGGGGAAGGGCTTGAGTGACCCGGATTAATGTAAAAGATTCCCTTTTGGGTTTGAGAGACTATCAAAACAGTCAAGGAAATCACTTTGCAAAATCACAGACCTGTGACAAACTAAAATAACTTTCACTCTAATATGTCATTTAGTCAATTTGTATTTATTTGCTTCTCACAACAGATGGCAGATCAAAAAGTCGCTGAGAAAGAGCAAATTCTGATCATTTCAGACAGATGCTGTTGACATATTAACGTCTGAATGACGTAATCATTCTACCCCTGTCAGCTGTTTTCAGGCTTTTAAGTTTAAAACCTCAGTGCAAAGTTTCCCTGTGTCACATCAAGCTTTAAGAAGGTGTCTGAACCATCTGCTGGAGGAACCCTTTGGGCATGTTGAGGCATGTCCTCTCCCTCGCTTGAAACTCGAGGCACACATCAACACGCTCAGCATGCACGCCTACATTTCTTATCATGTTTCAATTCTGTCTGTTGTCCGACTCGCATCAACAAAGTCGCTTTCAGAAGGGCTTTCAGCGATGTAGGCACTGCTTCCAGGGAAAGCTGAAGAGCTTTTCCTTTTTTTTTCTCCATGGGCGAGATGGATATCTGGAGTTCTGTTTGAACGCAGGAGGAAGAGATGGTGGTTTGAGTGGGTGGGGAAAAAAAGGATTTATATGAAGCATGAGAAGAATGTGTGCCATGTTATGTGCACAGCAATTCATTTAACTTTAGCATTTAGCTACAAATAGCAGGAATTAAGTGTCGTTTAGCCAATAGCTTGGTCATTGATATTTTATTAATACTGACTGACTTTTAAATAAAAAAGTAATTTACTATACTGCTGGTGCACATCGCTTAAAAAGAACAGTCAGAAAATTATTACTGGCCTCAAAGTATGTCTACTTTTCTTTGTTATTAATTTGAATTTTAAACACAAATGGAGAAAAAAAAGGAAACAATATCTGCCAACATCAGAGCTTTGACACAAACAGCTTCTGACAGATCACAAAGACTGCTACCATTGTCTCCAGGAAGCATGTCCCTCCTTCACTCCGGAGTGAAGGAGGGACAGTTTGACCTTTTTGGCTCCAAAAAGGTCAAACTGCTTACTCAGACAGTGAAATATTTGGTCATATTCATGTTAAATCCTTATTTTTTTCTGCAACTGTACTAAAAAAACAGACTGAATTTTGAACCACAGATAAAATTCCCTGGAACATAATGTATAGGGATCAATTTATTTTATTCGTATGTTCCTTCTGTAGTCCTACTCTGGAGGAGATAATTTTGTTTCACACTATGGGTTAAAGTTTTGTGATATTTTGGATTTAGGTTGTTTGTTTTGCTGTGATCCATTCAGTCAGTAGTCTTTCCTACCTCAGTGTTTTCCTGGTGTTTGTTTTATAGTCTTGTAGTCTGCAATTGGGTTTTACATTATTTTGCCCATTTTTAGGTTTTGCTTTCGTTTCCTGATTTTTGTGCTTTTCTTATCTGTGTTTTTGCTTTTGTTCCCTCGCAGCTGGTGCAGTTCAGTAATCACACTCTCCTGTTCCTTGTCCTACTAATCACTCCCCCCAGTATTTATTCTCCTGGTTTGTCAAAACTTCCACTTACCATACTCATGTATAACACCGCGTTCCATTTAAGGCAGGTTCACATGGCAGGATTTTAAAATATTATTATTAATTTGTTTATTTGATAGGGAAAGAACAAAAAAATAAATACATTGTTACAATTTGAAGTGCAACCGGTGCCATGTTCACTGATCATTTAGTTAATAGCTAATTTGCAGACCAGGTCCCTAAGACAAAACAAATACAAGCAATAAGATACAAACATAAAAAATACAGAACACGTAATACAGACTATATACAAAAGTTGCTCTAATGTTCACAGGTTTGAGCCATTGTTTTACTTTTTTGTTGAACTGTTTTAGGTCTGTGAGGGTTTTTAATTGGGCAGGTATGGTGTTCCAGATCTGAGGCCCTTTTGCTGTGAATGAGCTCTGTGCGAATGTGGTTCTACATTTAGCTGATCTGCAGTCACCGCTGACAGCACCTCTGCTAGTGACACCTCGGGTGCTATATGTTTGTATCATGTCACATATGATTTCAGGAGCAAACTAATTAATACATTTAAAAACACATTCTAAGAAAGAATATTTTATAAAATTCTCAAAACTTAATAAATTATGCTTTTCTTGAATTCTGCAGGAGTGCCATCGTATGGGCTTTGGGTCCACCACTTTTAAAGCTTGTTTATAAAGAGAGACTACACTTTTCATTGCTGATTGGTTAGCCTGGGCCCAGACAGTGATACAGTATGAGAAATGGGATAAAATCATAGCATAAAAGTATAGTTTAGCAGCATTTATTGAAAAACAATTCAAATTAGTCCTGCTAGTGGGCCGATTTTCAAAGCCTGAGAGACACCACACGTAAGGATAACAAATCTTAGATAAAACATGTTTGTTCATAAAGTGTGTGGTATCCGGTCAGATGGCGAGCTCAACACACCACACATGAACAGATTTCGCCTAAGATCATTCAGATATCAGATGGCAAATTTTGCAAATCCTGTCAAGATCAAACGTGAGTTCAGAATAAATAAACATGGAGAAACAGGAAAAATAATGGCGATAGTATTATTAACAAATAATAAAAAATAGATTTTAAATAACAATAAACTAAGGTGAAAAACCAAACTGATTAGATGTTATTTTAGTTTAATTTTGAAAATGATGAACTCACTACGCCACTTGAGCTTTAGCATCTTAGATATCTATCAGTTATGGTCAGTGGCGTAAAAAGTGGGTATGCACTATATGCAGTGCATAGGGGCGCAGCACCATGGGGGCGCCAAAGTGATGGTAAAAAAAAAAAAGTTTTGGTATTTTCTATATGTAGCTGCTATTGTGCTTTTCTTTAACATTTTTGAATTTCCTCAATGTTTTAAATAACATTTTAGAACAAAACATGTTAGAGTAGACGCCCTATGTCATAAGATTCCACCGTAGAATTTTGACACAAGAGGGAGCGGGGAGAAGCATCCCGCTGCAGCCTGCGGGAAGGCTGCAGCAGGATGTACTTGGGAGCGGGGGCGCCGTGAGCGCTGAGCGAGCAGATAGAATAGCCTACGAGTAGTGAGTTTAGTTGTCTATGGAAAATGGATAAATCAAGAAAGCTGTGGGGGGCGAAAAATAAAAAAAGGAAGAGGGAAAGGGAGATGGCATGTCAAGGGATGCAACAGCAGTTAAACAAGTGGATGGTGAAAGGCAACAGGTAGGAATTAAAGTTTGACGGCTGTGCTTGGAGGCTTGCAAATAACGTTATTCACGTTAAGAGACTAGCTAGCGATTACTAACGTAGCAGCCAAATGGGGGTTCACAGCTTGCTTAGAATGTGCAAAACCGAGGTTGCTGAGTTGAAAACTGGAAAATATAAGGCAGGAATTTGCTTGAGGCGGTGAATTGGCGGGGCGACAAGTTTTGCGTGGATCGACTGGGGGGGGGGGGGGGGGTAGTGTGAGTATAGCGCTGCGGGAAACCCTGTAAGGTAGCAGGTACAATACAGGACAAGAATCTGGAAAACAGATACATAAACTGGTTTATCATGGAATCATTAATATAATGTTTTACCATTAGCTGTTGATGTATATAAGTAATGCAATGACTTTGGTTTACCATGGAATCATGCATAGATTTGCTCCCGTTACTTAGGCTTGTATATTCATACAATATGAATATATATGAACAGACTAGCTAGTGTTTGCTAACAGTGGGAATGTAGCAGCCAAATGGGGGTTTACAGCTAGCTTATCAGCACATTGTTGCTGCGCTGACATAGTGGAAAATATAAGGTAGCATGTACAATAAATGACCAGAATCCAGAAAACATAATTTATGCAGTAACTCATGCATAAATAATATGCAATAAAGATGTTGTTTTACCATTAGCTGTTCATGTTAGCTGTGCTGTCAGACATGTAGGCTGCTTTACATTTGTTGGGTGACATGGAAGCTGTAATTACAGGGTCACATCTCTCTCTCTAAAGGTCTGTGCTAAGGCTATCCATATTTCTACTTTTTAAAATCCAAAATGTGAATGTAATTTCAACAGCAGCAAAACCTTACTGCATAATAGTTGTCTTATCTGATGCCATCACTAGGCTGATTTAGAAAGGCTGCATTAAGTTGCATTGGTTATAATGATAATGTTAATGTTTGTCAATTTGCAACTGTTTATTATGTGTTAACATTGTTAATAATATACCATCTAATTATTATTATGGTAGGCCTACAGTGGCTGATATACTTAACAATAAACCTTTATTATTTAAAGACCATACATGATGATGTCTGGCACTTATTTATTTATTTTAATCCAGGGGGGGGGGGAGGCGCCAAAACTGTTGCTGCATACCCCTCTTATACTGGGTAGTTGCGCCCCTGGTTATGGTCATAAAGACAGTGACAGCCTGTCCAATTGGCAAAATTACAAGCAAAGTTTGAATGCATGGCATCAGAAATATAACCAACTGTTGCATAAAAGCAGCCTTTTCCACTTTCAATACTGAGTAAATCAAATTCGGGATAAAGATTTGGACTCGATATATTGTGCAGACAAAAATATGCGGGGTAAACCTGTGTAAACAATGTGTTTAGTGTGAAATTTTGCAGCTATTCAGTAACCCCCACAGTATGTTAAATACTTGCCATTCTGACAAAACCAAAAGTTTACTTTAAAAAGATGACACTGACCCAATAATACATTTTGCACACATTTTGAGAGAGCACACAATGCCTTATTCGGAAGTAAATTCAATTTATATTATTTGTACCTTTTTGTAACTGAAAAATTAATTTTTTTGTGTCTGATATTTTTTTGCATGTCAGCAATAATTAAACAAGCTTTCTGATTAAGCTTTCCTGCTCCTGCCACATATGATGTTCTGTTGTGTTAATGTTGGCATATATATATATATATATATATATATATATATATATATATAGAGCTTGAGTGCAAATTGCACCTTATGTCAGGATATTTTCATGTTTTTTGCAATCTTAACTGGGTGCCAACACGTTTCCATCGCTGTGGTGTTACTGCTCGTTTGCTTTATTGTTCAAATGAACATCTGAACAGTACAGCATCTATTTAATAACAATCAGCTAACCTGTGAAATTAGGAAATTAAATTATGGTTATAACTGATGTTTATCTTGCTGTTTATCACAACCAGCATATTTGTTGATGGTTATCGTCAACTTGCATGCAAAACACTGAGGTTTGAGGCCTTTGGCCAAAACAGTTGTTTTTAATGAGAAACCTCTTAATATCAAAGGGCTTAAAGTTACTTGAATGTTCAACATGTGAACAGACTCTTTTGAAATGATCTGTTTTTATTCTCTCCCACAAAGAAGTTTGTCAGAACTAAAGGATAAAATAAATCCCATGCTCGGTATTTGTTTACCTCACGCCACTCTCCTGTAACACTTTCATTTCTTTTTTTTTATCCACCCATCAGTCACCGATCCTGGCCAAAGGGCGGAGCAAGCTGTTTGTTTCATTGATCTCCGTTCAGTGCTCTTGCTACAGGCATTCGGGTAAAAGCTGGTCTTATCTAATCACACTATTCATTTGTCACGCAGCTCCCAACTACAACCGGCAATTAATAAACACACCAATTACAAGAGCAAAATTAACTCCTGCCTCATTAGGCAGTGGTCAAAACAGCATTGCAGGTCTACAGCTAAAGGAGCGCACAGCACTGAAGGGAACTTGCAGAAGCTGAAAACGGGTTGTTCTGAGTGTGAAGGAAGTAATTTAATGGAAAGCATTTTTTTAACATTGTGGGCAGCAAAATCTTTTTACTAAAGGGCGCGGTTCTTTTCTGCTTTTCCCCCTTTCCAGGAAAACCTCTGTTCATATTATATTCCTGCTTCAGTCACCCCACCCCAGTAAATCCAAGAGAAAGTCTAGCTTGTGTCTTATGTGAATACATTTTAAAAACAAGAATTGGGATGCTCTAGTTTTAGCTTGCTGTTGATTTGTCTCTACTCCACACAAGGCCAAAATTATACATACAAGTTAAAAATTATACGTCACTTTTAACTTGTATGTAAAAGTTAAAATTACTAGTTGGTTAGGTGTCTTAGCAAGGTCTTGGCCACATGTGTTTTTTTTTTTTTTGTAGCAATCGATAAGGTTGTGGAATATTTCTTGTTGGATATTTGGCCGCTTTTCTTTGCAGAAAAGGTAAAATTAATTTAAATCAGTTGGTGTTCTGCCACAGACCCGGCTTTCTTAGTTAACAATTTTCAGTCGGGTTGAGTTCAGGTCCCTAGGGTGGCTTTATGTTAGCCTTCTTTATCCATGCTAAAATCTGTTTTGACTGTCGATCGTGTGATCTACACTCTCCCCCTCAGGGGAAAGAAAATAGGTTAGCGTGATCGAGAACAACCAAGGCACCGAGATTCAAGCCTATCGTTAACGGGAAAATACAAGAACACCATTGTCACTCTCCACAGTAAAGCCAGATTAGTATCAATAATCACTGAGAGGATGCTCACCAGTATTGACTATTTCTAAACAGACACCTTCACCGTCAACTTAATTTAGCATCTGCCTACATGGACGAGCCAGATGCCTTCAGGAGAAGGCATGGCAAGACAGGAGAAAGCTCGACCTGTTTGGTCACAATTACAAAAAAGTTTGTTTGGAGGAGCTGAGGTGTGCCAAAGAAAACTGCACCAACTGTTAACCACGGTGGGGGTAGGGTTCTGCTGAGGGGCTCTTTTGCTCTCAGTGATGCTGGCACATTTGACAAAGCTGGTGGAATAATGAAGGCAAACTGTCTAACATCAAATCAGCTAGATTGTTGAGACTTGGACACAGCTGGGTGCTCCAACAGCAAAATGACCCTAAACTCACATCAAAACTGGTTTGGACATGGATAAAGCATGATAAGATTTGTTTTCTGAGATGGCCCGAATCTCAACCCTAATGAAACTTTGTGGATTATGCCTAAAAGCCCCATCTGTGCCAGGAAAGACTCAATTCAAATAAACTCTTCTATTTTTGCAAAGAAGAGTGCTCAAACAGCCAGTGAGAATTACACAGGAAGCTTGTTGACGACTACAAAAAGACATGAGGGCTCAACTTTGTAAGAGACCTTCAACCAGATATTATTGGGTGTGCATTGTATATATTTATAGCTTGTTTGTATAATTTGGACGATGGAGGGATTAAAGAAAATCCCTAATGAGTTCAGACTTGTGCACCCATTTCTTGTTTTCCAAATTCACTGACAATGTTGTATGATCATTCTACCTTGATAAGGGATGATTGAAATGCATCCTTTAAGCCCCACTCGTAACATGATATGCATGCCCATGACGACTGCATGCAAACATTTAAAGTCAATCAAGTGGAAATATAACCTGACTCTCGTCCAGATGGATTTCGTTCCGCAGAGCTCCACACATCCATCTGGGATTGCTCCATTGGAGATGTGTTTCAGAAGGAGGAGCCTTATCAAAAATCCTTGCATATGATTGGATAAACCACTTGTCCGTCATCTTTACTGAGGAGCGACAAGCTCTTGCCAAACCTGGTCGGTAGAAGGTCGAAACCATCGTTTCCACTAACAAAAGCCTTCAAAGCTGTCTGGTGTTCTTTTAAATAATTAATATTTGGTAGATTGGACAAAACTGATGAAATAGCAGCATCAGTGTTACCGCTTGCTTCCTCGCTGCAAGCCGCCATTGTTGTCTTAATCAAAACAGTCGCTTCTCTGATCCGTCAGATCTACGAAAATCCTGCCCGACAATCCTGATTGGCTCGTCCACTTTATGTGGTATTGAAATCCCTCCCAACGGCAGCGAGTCCAGATGGATGTGTTGACGCCGCGTGGAGCTCTGCGGAACGACATCCATCTGCCGAGAGTCAGGTTAGTGGAAATATACATTCTCAAAAACCGCCACTCACATGCGTAGCAGTCTGAAATTGAATTTGAAAAGTGACAACAGTCCCTCCATGAGGGAAGAGAGTGGAGTGAAGAAGAGAAAGTTGAGATACAAACAACAAAGCCAAAGGGTATGGAAATCCTCCTCAGGGTAGGATCCACATTACAGGGTCCTAGAAGAGTAGCTGTTCTAACTGGGTCATGTCTGATGTGTCGAGCTGCAACCTCCTCCCACTGACACAGCCTAACAGAGAGGCATGGCAGTTGGGTAAATACACCTAAAGCACAGCATTCCAGTCTTAATTACTATTTATAATGAAGTGTAAGCATGCTAATGCAAGGCCTTCTGGGGAGATGCATATCAGGCTGTAATATTCATGGTAATAGCATCCAAATATGCAATGAATGTTTTAGTATCTGCCACGCAGTACTGCCAGACATCAAAATGCCTCTCTGACAGTACTGGGGCTCATCATGTGAGCAGCTTCATACCGCAAACACAAAGAGCCTCCTTTCAAAAGACAATGCAACGCTTCAGGGATCGAGCAAAAATTGACTCCCACTGCCAAGTGGACTAAGTACTTCACAGCCTGTGTTTAAAGTCCCACCCTGCTGCTTTCATGCCTGCTTCTGGGACACACACGCCAGCCATCTTACTCCCCTTGGGGGAATCCAGCTAGATTGTGTATAAGCATCCTTACCCTCCTCCAAAAAAAATCTAAAATTCACTAAACTAGCAGGTCACTCATAGAGCCTGGATTTCAATGTGTGGGCGTGATGTAGAAACCATTCAGGAAGAGTAGCGATCTCAACAGGTCATGGGCCCACTCTAAAGTCTCCAAATAGTAGTGAAAACATTCCCACATTGATTTTAGAATAAGCCGCTTTGCAAAACAATTTAAACTGCTTTTCCTCTTTTTGTCACATTACAATCACAAACATTAATGGCTTTTGGGGGATTTTGTGGTACGGACCAACACACATTTTGAAGTAGAAAGAAACTGATACATAGTTTTCATTTTTTGCAAACAAAAACCTAAACAAGTGTGGTATGAATTTGTATTCAGCCTCCATTTAATCTGATACATCAAAATAAGTCCAACGTAAACAAATACCACCTAAACAAGTCACCAAATTACTAAACAGGTCACCTATGTGTGGCTTTAATTTCATCATAAATTTAGATCATAAAGCTTCCTGCTTCATAACAAGGCACATTGAAACAAAGCCTTAATTTGCAGTGAGCCGCAAGCCCTGTAGGCAACACAGCATACATGTCCAAAAAGGTGCCTTGGTCAGATGAGAACATAAAGTGCATCCAAGGCCGACATGCAAAGCATCATGGGGTGAAACTAAAATCAGAGACCACCCTGAACACACCGTCTCCAATCTGAAACACGGTGGTGGCCGCATGATGCTGTGAGGATGCTTTTTGAAATTGGGTTGATGGAAAGAAAGATGGAGCTAAAAGGAGAGCAATCGTGGAATCAAGATAGTGTTTGGGGCGTGCAGAAAGCTTGGGATGGACCCAGTCGCAGCTGTCAGTGCAGCGGTAGTTGCTCCTACAAAGAATAGAGGAAATGTGTAATTTTGAAAATCATGCTTTTCCTGCCAACTTACAGTAATGCATCACTTGTGTGTGGCCTTATGACAAAAGAAAATCACAAATAAATACAAAGAAAAAAGAACTTTTAATACAATGAAACTAAACCAAAAACGATAGATCTAAAATTTTATGTTTTAAGGGTAAATAGGTTTTAATATTGGGGGGGAAATTTGTATTCACATTCCATTGACAGCTACGTCTGAATTGCGATCCAAAAAGGGTACCTCAGTTTGTGACTTTTTTTTTTTGTCAGGCCCTTCATGTTTTATGCAGAAGAAATAACCTTTCATGAGTTATCGCTTCTGCATTGACAGAAAAAGGTTACACAGAAGCTCAAGTAGCTCCTCTTTCATTACACGCTCTTATCGTGACATTTGAGAGTCCCTAAGAAAAAAAAAAAAGCGACAGAAATGAGAGCACAATATATAACATGTCAAGTAATCTGCGAGCTGAACAATAGGGCAACAGGAGGGGGAGATGGAGATCAGGGCGCGCAGGGCATTTTGTATGGCACTGAATTGCAATAGTGATCCTATAATCATATCATAATATCTGGTTTATCCCGTCCGCTCAAGGATAAAAAGTTATTTCTGCTTCAGTGATTCCGTAGATTGAAAATAAACAGATGTCAAGAAAGGCTACCAGCTCTACTTCATATGCTTTGTCATTATCATTCTGTTTATTTAGCCCTGCGCGGAGGTAAACCGAAGGAGGAAAACATTGCTGGAGAAACTAAAGCCTGCTGGGGAAGGCTTACAGGGCTATGAAAAGAGTTCTGTGCTATTTCTCTCACGGTTAGCAAATGTTCCAGATCAGGTCAAAATAATTTTATTATCGGACAAAGTTAACCTGAGCCAATAAAAAAACCAGTTTTCAAATTATGATTTGTTAAGGGAAACCAGCTATACAAACTCCCCCAGTAACTGCTCCCTAAACCTGAACTCTCATTGATTTATGATTAGCAGCAAGTTGCCATCAAGTGTTTGTATTGACTGCCAGTGAGTCTTTTCCATCTCTGTGGAGAAACCTTGGCCTGCTCTTCTTTGCAGAATTGTTTTAATTCAACCACACTGGAGGGGTTCTGAACATGAGCCGCTTGCTTAAAGGCACTGCGCGGTATTTCACTGGCATTTAAAGTCTAAACTTGGACTAGGACGCTCCGAAACCACAAATTTCTTTTTTTTTTTAGCCATTCAGCTGTGGGCTCGCTGGCACGCTTGGTCTCGTTGTTCTGCTGCGTAACCCGAGCGTGCTCGCGCTTCAAGTCACACACTGAGATCAGGACTTTTCCGGCACAGAACAGAATTAATGGTTTCAACAATTAGTTCCTGAAGCAGGAAAGTAACATGTCTGACTGTCAAGTATGTTTTCTTTTTCCAAGCTACTGTTAGTTTTACAGCAGATGGAACTGGAAACCAAAAAGTCCTAAAGTTGTCTCGTCAACCGACAGAATATTTTCCGCAGTGTCTTGCCGATCATTAGCACATTTTTGGCATATAGAACTCTCCCTTGAATGTCATTTTCCCCCAATATCCAGTTCTTCAGCTGTGAACGCTCACTCTAAACGAGGCTAAAGAGGCTTGCACAGTGCTTTATATGTTGTTCTGGGTTCTTTTGTGACCTCCTGGATGAATCTTGGAGTAATGGTGGAAGGTCAGCTACTCCTGAAGGTTCACCACAGCTCAGTGTTTCCTCCATTGGTGGATAATTACTCTATAACCGTGGTTCACTGGAGTCCCAAAGCCTTATAATTGTCTGTTTAACCCTTCAAAGACAGATTTCATTAACTGTGTTTCTCATAAGACTGGTTGATGTGCTGCATTTTGACATCTTTTAGCTTCATGTTGTCAAAACAAGTCCTACTGAACGAGATGGGGTTAATCACCGTTCCTTCACGGTTTGAAAGGGGAAACAATTACATTTTAACATTTAACAGGTTGGTGTGGATAGCTGGTTTTCTTTCAATTCAATTTTTAATTAAATTGTATTTATATACCGCCAATTCACAACACGTCATCTCAAGACACAAAGTCAAATAAATAAATAAATAAATTAATTTAATTGACTTTGTAATGAAACTTTAATTAATGAAACTATTGTTTGAAAACTGCTGTTAGTCTTTGTATTTATCTTGGGCTGACATTCAAATTAGTTTGATCTGAAACATCTAAGTGTGACAAACCTGAATAGATCTTCTTGACTGAGCTTTTATGATGTATTCTATGCAATTGCTCAAATCTACTCAAGAACAAACCGAGACATGCCACTGTTTTCTTTGATGCATTGATAAAAAGTGCCTCACGGTGCAGCCTGATGAACCATATAGAACCTGGAGGCATTTCTTTTTTCAAAGAAGTTTCATATCCTGCTGCAATCCAAATATAATGTCTTCATTCTTGCTTTAAAACGTTTCTCCATATGAGTGTTTATCCAAACTGAGACTGTAACATTTATGGAAATCAGACAAGCTGGATGGGAACACTCAACTTAAGTACTTGCAGGTGGTGTACTGATGAAGCGGTTGCATCAAGCTATTACAGAAAATGCAGGAAACACACCCGCAACTATGTGAAATGAATCCCTGTTTTTCCTTTTTAATGCTCCCTCGTCTGTTATAGGAAAATGTGACTAGCTATGATGTAATGCATAATGAACAGAGGAGCCGTTCTTCAGCGCAATGTTTTTTCAATGAAACTGAAACTTTTAATGGGAATGAGCTCTGGACAAGTTTCTTTCTTTTTTTATTTAGCTTTGCAAAAAAAAAAAAAAAAGACCAAAACACATTTACTCCCACACAAACACATGGATTCAATCATGCAGAAGGCTTTCATGCCTTAGGAGGCACCTGATCACATGATCCGGAGTTTAGAGCACAGGCAAAAGAATGAAAGAAAATCGATATTTTTCTAAGCCCCTCTGATATTCTATTTTTGAAAAAAAAAAAAAAAGTTCAAAGTAAAAAAGAAGAGATGAAAAGATTTCAAATTTGGGAGGAGTTTTGAAATTATTCCTGTCAGACTTTCTACTGCCTAATTTACTTTATAAGGCAGTGAAAGTAAGGAATGTTTTTTTACTGTCTTATTCAATTGGTGCTTTATCCTTGTTATTTTGTTCAGTTACATCTCATGAATCTCAGTAAGTCATAGAAAGTTCCATTTGGTTCACAAAATGAAAATAAAACTCTTATTTAAAACATTAATTTAAAAAGAAAATCCTTATTTCTTTCAACATTTGTTTTTATAAAGCTAAGACCTGTTATGTTTTGCGGTGAAGGACCAAAGCGGCAACAAGACGACAGCAGGCGCATGCTGAAAACAATAATATTTAATGGAGCCAACTCTCTGAATACACAAAAGGGAACCAAAACAGAGTCCAAGACCAGAGTATGAAAACAGGACGACGCAACACCAGAGGAACAAAAACCTGGGACTTAAATACAACAGGGAAATTAATGGAAAATGCTTAACACAGGTGAGTGGGATTGACTAATTAACACAAACATCCTAGCATCATGACAAGACCATTTATTTAAGACCCTTTTATGCTATCAAATCACACAATCATTGCAAAAGAAACTGCCTGTTAAAAGTCCTTTAGCAAAGCAAAGTTGTGTGGAAGGAAAAGGTCTGTGACACTTCACACACTTTATCCGTCCCTTTGCTGACAAGCTTTATGGAGGTGCTGATTTTATTTCCCAGCAGGACTTGGATATTTTCTGTATTTTTGACAACCCTCCCTACCTGCTGAAATCTCTCCCTCTCACGCTGAAATTAACAACAGGCACGTCTTGAAATGTTACTTTATCTAAATTGCTTTAGAATTTTCACTTTTGCCTACCTCTCTGTGCTTTCTCTGAGTTCATTTTTGAACATGTCGATGAAAGTAAAATTAGCTTCCAAGACAAAGAATGCTGTCATAATCATGACTATAGACCAATACTATATAAATGATAGCTTAAAAAAAAATAGTCTCATTTTGAAACCAGTCAGGGAGCAGTTAGGGCTGATTAAGTTGGAAATAGTCCAATCTCTGTAGCCCACAAACCGTGACAAGGGTTGCGGTCAGGGTTTTTGGAGCGCCGTTCCAGAAGCTTTATGTTAGATATCTTTCATGCTTTGAAGTGTGTTTGGGATCACTGTCCCTTTGACCCTCAATTAACTCCAAGCTTCAACCATCTGATCCACAATATTATCCGTTAGATGAAAAGAAAGCTGGAAATATCATTTGAAAATATGGACCTTATAAAACTTTGAAAACAAACGTAAATCTGATTATCGTGGAGAAGCTATCCCGGGATAATTTGTTCTGTGATATTCAATCATATTTGGTTAACAAGAAAAAGCCTTGAAAAACAATTGAATTTCCTATTCTGGTTAATTTTATTCAATAACTAGGCGGGTTTCTTTTTTGTGTATTAAGACAAAGACTACAACATAAGAGGTGAAAGAAGAAATTTTAGCAGATCATGTGGTTTGTGGACTGAATGTGATTGGAAATCTGCGTATTCTGTTCCCTAAACGGAAAGATCAGTTTCGACATGCTATTTTTTTTACCAATTTCCTGAAGAGCTAATTCTGTTTTCTACTATTTAAGCCGTCTGATATGCAGGATTTTGTTTCTGCTTAACAAACACTGCTCTATTGAAATCATGTGCCAGAAAGTTTGTGCTGAAAACCAACAACTTTTAGTCACTCCAAAACAGTTAAAGTATTTTCAGTGCGGAAAAATATCAGAACGATGCTTCAACGCTGCTTGAAAAATCATATATTTTAAACCTGGGTTACATCTTTGGGCGTCAGGATCTTTTTTTTTTTTTAAATCTCTTTAATCAGACGTCTAGCAGCGAAGGGGTAAATTACAGCCACGTCTCCCACTAAGATTAAAATTATCTGCGATCTCCCTCAATTATACAAGTAACGCCCTAACTTCGACTTATATTACAGAGGCAACAGAGCTTTATAAAGTCTCATTATAAACTTCCATCAGTATTCATGAACATGAGCGTCTCTCGCTATAGCTTAAAGTGAGAGAAACAATATGGGTCTGCTGCACTGATGATGTGTTTAAGATCAGCTTTGGGGGATAAACTGTTTAATTTCACACCGAAATTAACTTCTTCGTTATTATAGGAATCTGGCAGCTGAGACAGAAGGGTTGTCTGCAATGTCCACAAAGATTGTTGTTCACTGTTGAATGAAGGCATTTCTAAAACCTCCTCTTGATTGAATCAATTTGTATGCTGATTGCTCCATGGCTTAACCACCCAAGATCAACCGCCTTGCATATCCCAACTGCAGATTTTCAGGCATGATTTTTTTTTTTTTCTTTCTTTTCTTCCGCCATGAATGTTGATTACTGCACCTCAGTTATGGCAGTCTCACAGCGACTAAATAGCCTGCCAAAGGGCTGTCGAGAATGTACCACTGGACATTTCAGAGCTAGTCTGTGTGATTGATTGAGCCATAAAGTGTTTGTCCATGGGGCTAACAGGACTTGGATAAAAGATTAGGGGTCTGGTGAGTGTTGATTAATGCTACAGGATATAGGACTCCGGTCAGTGGTGCTGAAAGATTTATATTAACAGGGTCTCGGCAGCAAGATACATCCAAGCACAACTGGAGAGGTTTGAAGTCAACGAGGACGAAACAATTGCAGGGTATCCCCGAGACAAAAGCTAAATCAAAACGGAGCTGTCACCAGGCCGTAATGAGACAAACATGAGCTGACCAGGAAACGAAGCAGGACAGCAGGAAATAAACCAAACGTAGTGATGCGAATGGCGACAATCTGTGTTCCCACGCACAGGGTCGCATTTTGCCACGTCACAGCCACACACGTCAATGTATTTTCATTGGGATTGTAAAATTATTGCAAAATTATCACCTGCTTTTGAAGTGGAAGAAAAGATCGATGGTTTTCATTCAGTTTTAAAAGCGTGACGCTGATTTGTGATTGCCCGGCTTTACTCTGATACCGCCAAATAAAATCCAGCCAGACCAAATCCCTTGGGAAATCACCTACAGTTACTAGTAAATAGAGTCAACTAGAGGTCTGTTTGGGTCAGTGTGGTTTGTTAGAGAACATTAGGAAAGAAACAGAAGCAGAAAGATGGAGGAAGGAACAGGGGAGGAAACACAGACAGGTCAGGGATAAAGTTGTGGAGAAATCTATCTATCTATCTATCTATCTATCTATCTATCTATCTATCTATCTATCTATCTATCTATCTATCTATCTATCTATCTATCTATCTATCTATCTATCTATCTATCTATCTATCTATCTATCTATCTATCTATCTCTCTCTCTCTCTCTCTCTCTCTCTCTCTCTCTATATATATATATATATATATATATATATATATATATATATATATATATATATATATATATATATATATATATATATATATATATATATATATATATCATACAATACCTGATTTGTAAAAAAAAAAAAAGGCAGAATGTATGGCACAACTACAAATCTACAAAGCAAGAGCAAGGAGAGTATTACTCATCAAAGCAGTCAAAAGGTCCACGATACCACTGGAGGAGCTGCAGGGATCGACTGCTCAGGTAGGACAATCTGTTGGCATAATCAATCGACACAAGTGCACATCTCATCTAAGCTCTCTTAGTTGATATATTTGCGCTCTCTTCAAATCATGTCTTTCTGGAAGGGTGGCAAGAACACGGCCAAAGAAATCCTCAAGAAGTCCCAAACTTGCCATATGTAGTTTACCACAAGGGCCAAAGCAAACATGTGGGAGAAGGTGCTCTGGTTAGCAGAGAACAGATTTGAACTTAAAAATACTGACAAAACATTATATGTAGTGGAGAACCAACACCCTGAACACCACATCCACAGTGTGAAAGATGCTGGTGGTAGCATCAGGCTGGGATGCTTTTGTTTAACAGGTCAGAGTTGATGGGAAGATGGATGGAGTTAACTGCAGGGGAACGGTGGCAATAAACCTCACATATGCTGCAAAAGACTTGTGAGAAGAGGTTCACCATCCAGCAGGGCAACAGCCCTAAAACAGCCAGAGCTTCACAGGAATGGTTCAGATCAAAGAACATTGTTGTGTTAGAATGGTCCAGTCAAAGCCTAGACCTAAATCCTATTAAAAATGTGTAGCTAGATTTGACAACTGTCGTTTACAGAAGCTCTTCAGCTTCTATGCAAAAAAGTATGGGGAAAGGAAATGTTGTCTCTAGATGTACAAAGCTGCTAGAGAGTTACCCCAAAGGACCCGCAGCTGTGATTGCACTTAAAGATGGTTCTTAAAGCACTGAGTCAGGGGAGCTGAATACATTTAAATGTAGCAAATCTAGTTGGGAAACAACTTCTAATTGTCCTACTTCACAGTAATGTAGCACGGTGTGTTGATCTATCATACAGAATCTCAGTAAAGTATTAATATCTAAGTATTAATACTTTATTGTGGTTGTATAATCAAGAAATATGAACATGTTTTCAGGGTATGAAACCTTTAGCGGCGCACTGTATTATTTCTTTCTTGTAAATGAATTTTAATGTGATTATAGAAGGAGAACACTACATTCCTCTGCATATTTATACAGGGCATTGTCTTTGTCGAGCAGTGCCCCACCCCTTGGACTTAGACGGCCTGATTAGTATTCTGTGGATTCATTTAGACACAATCGCTGATGTCTGGGAACACGGGAATTTTTGATGGAGAGGAGGTGGAGTTCATCCCCCAAGCATAAGTCTCTACAAAGAGGGAGAGAGGGTGTGTGTGTGGGGGGGGACATCCCTTCCCCCAAAACTGAAGGTCACCCTGTCCTTACTCTGCTACTGATCTGATGATTAGACACACGGCAGTTTGGGGGACAGGGGTGGGGTTTTCTGTTCACACATGTTGTGCTGCCGTTGGCATGCATGGATCTGAGCGCAAGTTTGACTTCTAAGGGCAATCGCTCATAATTCATCACCCAGGGGTGTTTTTTTTTTTTCCTTCTATGTTTTATTTGGTGTACAAATGAGATCAGACGTTTCTACCTGCAGAGCACCCAGCCCTCAAGCTGCCATTTCTCCAACAATTAAAATCAATGTTGAGACGAATGAGGGGAGGACGGGCGAAGGGAGGAGGACACCAGGTAAACTATTTCAGCCGCTCAAGCGCTTCATACATTCGGGAGGGAAAGGAGAGGGAGGGTTGTTGGGAGCTTTTGGATGCATCCCAGCAACCTGGCGATGAATCATTCCTCTGGGAAGCACTCACACATTTCAGCCAGATTAATAAAAAGAAAAAAAAAAAACACCAAAAACCCTGTCGCGCATGAGAGCTTTGCAATAATAAATCACAGGCATGCAGCCACTCTGCAAGAATCCAGTAAAGTTTTGCTTTGCTCTCCCCTCGCTGCTGGACTGTCAGTCTTATGTGTCCCCCTCCTTGCCCCTGCTGTTATCTGTTTGATATACTGCATCTCTTTTTCACTGCCTCCCTATCTCTGAGCAAAATATTTTTAATTATGGGAGAATTATCAAATAGAAGCTCGAACTCTTCCCAGTGTTGCTTTTTAATGCCTTTTTTTTTTTCTCGGATTTCACATCAACTTTAATTTTTTAGGTTGACGCCTGCAATTAAGGTTATGAAACCTGCAGCAATCTCAAAATCTTGCCAGTTGAACTAATAAATATAAGACGTAACGAGCGGGAAAGTGAGCATACCACGAGAGAGAACTCTGTGTCATATCATTTTTTTTTTCCACAGTAGGGAAGAAGTTCTTTGATCCTGTCTTTCACTCACCAAGAGAAGGGAAACACGCAGTCAGGGCACGAGAACTGGGTTTTTCCAGATAGGGAAAATGAGGAGAACGGTGGTGGCAAAAAAGAGAAGCGAAAAGCCCGCAGCAGTGGAAGCATGGCTGACGGGAAACTAAGCTGCTGAGGCAAGTGTCAAACAAAAGAAGTTGTTAAAGGCTTTTTGACTCACTGCGTGGCGTCTGAGTTTGTTATGACAAGAGTGAAAATTAAGTTACCGCAGAAGGAGGATGCCAAGGAGTGATCACAGGCATCAAGACTAATGCGGACTTTGTCGGTAGAGCCAAAGTGTGAAAAGAAGCGAGCTCACGTGAGGCGTCGGTTCACGTGTGAGAATTAATTCATAAATGTGCCCCTTTTTGTTAAGTGCATGCTTGAAATTCCTTTCTGTATCTTGCACCGTTTCTGTCATGGAGCCAAAGCTAAAATAGGCTCCCTCTCAGCGAGCAGCAGAGCGTTTTGTCTCCAAAGGTCCCTTCCCTGCTTTTGCCTTCAAAGCCAGCGAAGGGCAGAAGCATCAACTGAACAGCTCTACAGAGTCCTACCTAGGCAGAGCACTTTCATTTAGAAAGAAGGCAGCACTTCAAAGGTAAACCTATGGGGTTGAGAGGGAATAAAAGGAATAAAGAAGATTCTCTGCTGGGTAAGAAAGTATTCTGAGACTGAGTCAAACTGATACATTAAGAACATAGATGCAGCCCACTTAGGTTCAGGTGTAAAAAAAAAAAAATAGGTAAAAGAGTTCTTTATTTTGAAGTTGTTTTATGATCTTTTATTTTAGTTTCATAGCGTCCTGCAAAAAATACTTATAAACATTACAACCACAAACTTCCAGGTAGAACATACTTCAAAGTAGTGAATGATCACATCAGTCAACCACCTGGGAACCCTGCAGAACCACGTTTTGCTGCATGTCTTATATACTATCTCTATACCAGCTTTGCACATAGAGACCAGCATGTTTGCTCATTCTTCTTTGTAAAAAAAAAAAGAAAGAAAAGAAGCTCGAGTTCAAACAGGTTGATGGAGATCGTTAGTAAATAGCGGTTTGTGCCAAATTTGCTACCATTTAAACCACCCTGACGTGGATCTGGCTGTATATTTAGGAGCATTCTTGTGCTAAAAGGTGAGCCTCTGTTCCAGCCTCAAGTGTTTTGCAGCTTCTAACATGTAGTCATCCATTAGTCCCCTCTATTTAGCATCAAACATCTTTGAAGCAACTCCGGCCAGCTTCTCTATCCCTGTTGAAAACAGAATTCCCACAGGATGCCGCTAACAGCACCATGTTTGACTGTGCGTGTTGGGTGTTTAGGGTGACGTGCATTTTAAGTGTATCCCTGCATATTGGGCTTTAGATTGTAGTTCATTTTAGTTGTTTTTTTTTTTCAGCAATGCCTTTTTTCTCACCCCTCCTTCATATTGTAGTCCTTCTGATGACAGATTATCCCACCCGAGTGGTGCATCTCTGCAGCTCATCCAGATCTACCATGGGCTTCTCTAATCAATGCAATTTTTGCCCAGCCTTTCAGTCCAGGTGGACGGCCATGTCTTGGTAGGTATGCAGTTGTGAATATCTGGAGCGTGTAACGAAAGTAATTTCCCTCTGGGATTATTAAAGTATGTCTGATTCTGATTCTGATTCTGTGCCATGCTCTTTCCATTTTCAGATGATGTACTGGACTTTGCTCCAGGGAGTGTTTAAAGCACGGAGTATTGTTTCATTTGTTTTTTTTTTATCTTGAGGAAATACACAGACAGATTACAAAAAAACAGAAAGCAAGATATAGCTATTATATATATATATAAAAATTGTGCCACAGTTGATTTGTGACATGTATCTGAACAGAAACTGCAACAAATAAATCTGTGTGTTCCTACAACTGTGACTAAGACGAGGGGCCATATTGCAACGGTTTAAAGGTAGCCATTTCTGCTGAGAGTAGCTGCAATGGGATTAGAGGAACCCGGAGGGCACAGATGGCACTGAAATCCTTTGAGACGTTACAAAAAGGTCACTCATAACACAGGAGAGCCGCACTCCCACACCTACTCGACCACCCACTGCCTGCTACCAACGGACTCCTGGCTGGCTTTTAGATGCCTCTACAATCTTCTAAGCAATGCTCCGGATCGAGTCTTTTAAAGAGTGGCAAAGAGACAAGAAAAGATATGGATTTAAAACGATAAATGACTGGATTTGAACTTGCAGTTTCACTGACGAGACCATTGCAGGGGCTGAATTCAGGGAGAAGTGCCTTAGAGGAAAGAGATTTGATCAGAAACTTGAATGAAAAAGGAAGCAAAGATGCATAAAAAGACACTGGTTCTGAAAGAGCAAAGAAATGATCTTTTTGGAACCTAATAAATTAACTTGAAGACCATTGTTGCCCTTTTATCCTCCCATTTACACTTTCATTTACCATCGTCCTGCAAGCACTTATGCTGCTTTTGTTAGGTAGGCTACAGAAAGGAGACTGTTCTGTCCCTCCTGTTGTGGTTTGCTATACTGCTGTGCATGTTTATTTCCTGATACCATACGGGTGCATCCTCTCTGGGTCCGGGCTCCTCCAGCAACGCCATATGGCGAGGCCAACGAGGCAGGCGCTGCTCTGTAAGGCAAGATCTATGTCCTAGTTGTTTTCTTCAGGGAATATAGTGTCATTTCCAGATTTCATGTGTGACATACCAATGAAAATGACAAAAACCTAAGTAGAAACACTGAACAACAGCTGGTGAATCTAATCAACGTCTGAAAACCCGACAGGCTGCAAGGTAATGATCTCTTCGGAAATACTTGCATCTAACTAGACATTCAATCACTAGCAAGTGTTTTTTTCTTTAGGCACTGTGCTTGCGTAATGCTGTCAATGTTATGTCTGAATGAGCAGCTTTGGTAAGTTGCAAAACAGTTGTACTCGCAATAAAACCAGGTCAGTCAGGGAAAAGTTTACGTAAAAATGCCATCACACCAAAAACTTGAACTGTGGCTACCCCTGCTGCTAAAAATGCCACAGAAATGTGTTCTCAGTGCCAGAGGCCGTTCCAATGACATCATCCGCATCATAAAGAAACTGCACAAATAACACCGCTAAGTTAAAATAAACACTATGATATCAAACTTATCTATTTCTTTCTTTTACCTACTCTTTTAGTCGATTTCCTGCTTTGTCAGCAATCTCACATTTTCACACATTTTATGGCCACTGATTGAGTTGTCCGGCATCAAAACACATTCACATCCCTTTAAAAATCTGAATTTATCTGAAGCTAGAAGTACTAATGCTGCCAACTGTTAATGTCCTGCCATCCATCTTAAAAATGTACCAAGAAACTGGCTTGTTTTGGTCCATTTTATGCTCAGCCCTGATGGTGGCTGGCTAGCTGGAGACTCTAAAATCCAATCTTTTTCCCATCAATGAAAACGTCCTACTCAGTTCACCCAGGTCACTGACAGCAACTCTCTTCAGTTTGGCTGCATTTACAGAGGGAGGAAGATGTTAGTTTCAGTGAGGTGTTAAAATTAGTCACAGGTATGTGAGAAGCTTCTAGAAAGGAAACTGTACAACGTGGAAAGGTGGCCTAGGGGTTAGAGCAGTGAGCCTGCGTTCTGAGAAGGTTGCAGGTACCCAGTGCGAACCCCACAGACTGGGTCACTATGGGTCATTGAGCAAGGCCCTTAGCCTGGGCAGCTCCCTAAGGAGCAACCCGTTCGCTAAGGAACAGGTTAAATGCAGAAGACAAATTTTGTTGAAATGCACAACTCCAATGACAAAATAAAAGATTTCTTTCTTTCTACGACATGTACATATCTGCTGTTCAGTCAAGCCGTGCAAGAGAGGAAGACACTTTTAGCAGATAACAGGAAGGCTAAATGAAGTTCAGCAAAAAACAAACAGGCTCCTTCAGTTCTTTCTGAAAACGTTCCAACAGATATCCAGGAGTCTTTGTCAATTCTGGTGGCTCGCTGTTGAGCCACCAGAATTAATTAGATAGATAGATAGATAGATAGATAGATAGATAGATAGATAGATAGATAGATAGATAGATAGATAGATAGATAGATAGATAGATAGATAGATAGATAGATAGATAGATAGATAGATAGATAGATAGATAGATAGATAGATAGATAGATAGAAAGATTGATTTCTCCAAAAACTTTATCCCTGACCTGTCAGTGTTTTCTCTGCTGTTCCTACCTACATCTTCCTGGTTTATTGATTGCCAGGTGTTGGCTGTCTGTTTAAAATCCATATACTTCAGCAAAGTTTTTCTTTTTCATTGTTTTGAGCTTTCAGTCTCTATTTTGCATGGAACCTGCGGGATTTGTAAATGTTTTCTCCCTTTTGGAAATCTAAGAATAAAGCTAAGGGTCTACATTCTTTAGAAAAGGGGTTTACGGCTCCATTGTTGAAAACCACTATCCTACATCTTTTAGATGCACCCCTGTTCATCTAAACAGGCTTCTTTAGGACTGTATGACACGCTGAGGAAATAATTCAGTTATTTCATTCAGGTCCTTTGAAACAAGGATGCATCTAAAGGTTCCAGGCAAGTGGCTCCTTAGGACTACAGTTGTAGACCCCGACTTGAGAATATACACAAAATGATGCCATGCTAACCAAAATAACCATGTTACCGTATTTTTCAGACTATAAGGCACACTTAAAAATCCATTTTCTCAAAAATTGATGGTGCGCCTTATGTATGATTACCGTTGTGCTTACTTACTTATTTTATGTGGTACAATGTGCTCAAAAATCTGTTATAATATTTAAGTACGACTTTGGTTAGCAACGAAGCCGCTCCACTCAATGGATATTCGGAGCATTACGGTAATCTGTGTCACTACTTGATAGGACCCATGAGCTGTCTACAAGACTGCCTGACTGTAATGTCTAAACTAGAAGTGCATTCATGTAAGGCAGCCCGCACCCGGAGTACGCGCTAGCAACAATAAACCAAGTAAGTTTATTCAATATAAAAGTTACGTTTATTTTGGCCTTATGTTAGAAGCAGGGCAGTGTAGTCCAACTACTTTATGGTCCACAAAATATGGTAATTGCTGATAAAAGATATTAAAGAATAATTAAAACGTCAACCATGTTATAATTTTTTCTTAAGTTCAATGTAGTAAATCCTTGTTGTAATGGTGGACAATGGAGAATGGTGCACACCTCCATATTGCACCTGGCAGGGTGGTGTTGATTGTGCAGGGCTTATAAAAAGCATGCTTTTATTTCCGGAATGAAACATCTATAAAAACATCTACTTACCAACGTATCGCCTTTGATGAGATATTGTCATGCTGTACAGAATACCCCCACAAAATTATACTTCAGAGCTGAAAAGGGATGACAAGTGAGTGTTTGCTTTGCTCCAACTAGTGCAAGAACCAGTGTTAGAGACATTTTGTCTTTCACAAGGCAAAAGTTCATCTAAACGTATCTGAAGTCACCACATGTGTTATATATGGATTTTAAACAGACATCTGACACCTGGCAAACCGATCAATAAACCGCAGGGAGCAGCACAGATGAAATAACGAAATGTTGTTTATATTTTTTAAGACTACATGAAAAAATCAAGTCGGACGCATGGGCAGAAATTAGATTTTTAATATATATAGCTGCTCGAAATATCAGTCTTATGCTGCACGTGTCCTCCTGTTTAAAGTGAAGCTGACCATCTGATGTAAAGCATAATGTCAGCTGAGTGAATGTAGACTTCTTCCAGTGAAGTGCGGGGAGCCTTGAAAGTGATATACAGCACATGAGTGAAAGAGAGTACTGTCTGTCAACTACAGCACAGCGTGGTTGAAATTCTTGCCAGGCCACACTGAGCACACTGGGTGAGAGCTGAGGCTTGGCAATGGAAGCAGACCGTTTCTTCCAAGATCCAGAAATTACAAGGCGTACTGCTACACTATTTTTGCTCAGTGCATAATGACAAAAGTTGGGCTGGAACTTTTACATGCTACCTGGGGAATACAACAGATTCTCTTGCATCTACTCTTTGCCCCAGTTAACACCATTTTCTCCTCTTTGCTTTATTTTGGGAAATGCGTTAAGTCTCATTTTTGCACCACTGATGTAACAATAGAGCCAGTTTGTGGAAGGAAGTGTGGAACCAACTTTGAGAGGAAACTCTGCAAATAGATTAACTCCACCCTGCTGGCCAGACAGGAATGTGGAATATGTTTTATAATGTAAAGACATAAAGATGATTTGGACTCCATAATTAAACTTCTTGCCCTGAATAAACAACTGTCAACTGGAAGCTGACCGGGCGGAACGGTTTTACCACAGCTTTTATAGGCGTTTAACACAGGGTTCCTACGCTCCTTATGTCAGACTTTTATACTTCTCCAGACCTGAATCTTAAGAGTTGTTTTTCTTGTACCAGAGTCCATTTTATAATTTTTTTTACACAATCTGTTGTATTCGTGTTTATCCGAACCTGACAAAAAAACAGAAATAAATATGTGCAAGACTTTTCCAGACAGCGCACCAGCAGCTATCTATCCTTCGATGGTAAAAGGAAAAGAAAAATCAAATTGATGTAAAAAGATCTGTAACAAATTGAGACTTTCTAATTAATTCAGCCTGCCCAGATTACATCCTCCGATGAGCTCTTACAGTGTGAGGACGGTGTGATGGAGAGGCAGCACCACCCATGACATCTGCGACAGATTAAAATGTGTAATGTGCCAGCGATAAACGTGTTAACACGGGGCGGTGATGAATTTGACACAGCTTCCCTCTGGAACGCAGCTCATCCATAATACGTCTTTTTTACTGTTTCTTCGTACTGATGGCTTAATTGATGATTGTGTGCAAACAAAGCAACACCTGCAACACAAACCTCAGAAACGATAAAAGCCATTGTAAACAAACTGCTTTTGACTTTACTTTTCCTCTTATTAAACATTTAACTGGAACGTAATTAGGCACCGAGCCTGTTGTAATATCGAACCATAAAGCTGGATGGTGCGTTTTATCACCTGAGTTAATTTTTCATTGGGAATAAACTGTTTTTCCACAATAAAAAAGCATGGAAATACAGCTCCCAGCCTGATGGCGTCTCCTGCTGCCAGGGCTGTTTCAGCTGTGCTCTGTGCTAAACTACACGCCTTCATGGATGACTTAGGAGGAGAAATCCAAAGCATGAAAAACAGCACCCCTTTCTATCCATGGTGGTCGACCACAGCATATGCTGCTGCTTATTATCTCACATGTCGGCTTGTTGTGCGTTGTATTTATAGCGGGGAAAAACTTGATTTAGAGTTGCTCCATCTGGAGATTTGCTGTGGGGATGGGTACCACATCCTCCGTTCTTCAGTGTAAAACATCCCCTTCTCTCCCCCCCCCCCCATCCTTTACCGCTTGCTGGCTTTTATTTAAAGAAGACGGTGCGCAAGATAGGAGGGCTTCGCTCTTCTCTCTATGTCTTTCTGACACCAGCTGCTGCGCAGTTTATGATGCTAGCTGGGAGGAAATGGGGAGGAGAGAGTAAAAAAGAAAAAAATCCCTCCCACTTTCTCTGGTGGTATGTAAAGATTCCACAGGCGGCCTCCAGAGCCCCTTCCCTTCCCCCATTCCTCAGATCCCATCAACCTTCAGCAGTCCCTGAAAGTGAGTGGAAAACAGCAGAGGTAAGGAAGCTGACGTTTGGAATAAGAAGGAAGCATATTAAATACCTTTTTTTTTACCCTTTGAATTACAGGCTGAATCTTTGTTTTGCATAGTGCAAAAATATGTGCAACTGGTTTTTGAAAATATTTCTTTTTACCGAAAAAGGCAACAAGAGAAGGTGTCGATTTCTCCCATTTAGGTTCACTTGACAGTAAAGCTAAAATTTTGATTTAAAAAAAAATAATGTTTTAAGACAAGGGTCCCGCTTTCAAGGAAAAGAACATTAAAATAAATAAAGCTGCAATGAGGAATGGTCAAATGGTCTGAAACTGGAAAATCTGATCCTGTTCTGGACACTGAATGCATCACTATAAAGGATGCAAGGTTGCCCAGACAATGGCCATGTTTCCATCCAGTTCTCATGCCAATTTCAAGCAAACTTTTAACATGTTGCAAAAAAAAAAAAAAAAAAAAGGAAAGCGAATCAGACGTGTTTACATCTACTGGTTTGTAGCGAATTAACCAGACGACACAATGCGTAACGTTGTCATACGTTGACGGTACTCTGTAATAAACAGGAAGTAGACATTGGCAACTAGCACGGAATACAAATCAGTGATGGAAGGAGGTTTTAATGAATGCGTTGCTATTTATATTTTTTTCACGGAGAAGACCAAGAAATGCTTGAGTCTCTTCGGTGGTCAACACGTACCTGTTCCTTCCAGCCCTGTTTCCGTGTGTTATGGGAACATCTGGGAGGACGGCAGCAGCAGAAACAACTGATCATGTGAGGTCAGAACTTATTTGACAAAAGTGTTTCCATCCCCTTTTAGCACATTTAGAGCTAATTGAAAAGTGTGCATAAAAACGTTTTTGCGAAAATTAGTAAGTTAATTCGAATGTTGCCTTTTCCATCAACCTTTTTCTAATGCAATAGTTCAAAATGTGCATAAAACACAACTAATAACACTTTTGTCTATGGATATTGTTACTAAAGGAAGAAGACTCCAGTCCAATGACTAGACGTATATAGACACTTTTTAATGCTTCTTTAAGATTGGCCAATTATTGTCTTTATTTAGAGCAGAAAACTATTGAAATGTCTTTTTCAAGCCATATAGGTCGTCACCAAGTTTGCCCAAAACAAAGATATTAAAAGCTAAGCTTGATTAGCCAATTTGATTGACCATAAACGTTTTTCAGCTACATTTAGACATCAATAGGTGTCTTAATGTGGACATATTCTGATCTTTAACATTTTTAACTACATTTTACTACAGATGGAGGGCAAGGGGAGAGGGTGAGATAAAGTTACATTATCAGTACAGTGTTTAAAAATAAAGTTGGAAAAGGCTCAATAATGTAAGATGTTTTTTAAAAGAAAATTATTTTGTGCATACCAGAAAATGTTTGAGGTTTATTCTGGGAGAAGGCGAGAGAAAACAAGACTTTCAACAGATGAGGGCTGAACGAAGTACAGCTTAGTTGCTCTGTTCTATCCTTTTGAGCTTTCATATTCCCCTTTTATGGAATATGGTGGAGTCAGAAATGGTGGCAGCTTTCGTGAAATCTCAGATTCAATGTAAGAACTTAAATTCTCAATAAATACACACTGTGTCCTCGGTTTTTCTACACTAACTTCACAAACTGTACTTTACTGCACTCATTCATAATTCAATAATCATGTTGTTGTTGTTTTTTAAATCCTGCTCATTCATATAGGGGCATAATGTAACTACTGTTTCTAATTGTGATTTTGATTAATGTTCTTATATTTTCTAAGTTTCTCAAACAGAAAGGGGAATCAGCTAAAACTGGAAATCTTCTAGGCATTGCAAAAGCTAAGGGTGTCAACTCAGCCACAAACGTCTGATGGGTGCATCTCTAAAAACCAAGTTTTGTTCACTTCAGCTGGCCAGACATGAACCCATTTCCTCTGTAACTACATTTTACAGGGCATCATAACACCTCTTGATGGGAGTGAAAGTCATTGCGACGGACAACTGGTAATGTGATCTTCCACCCATGACTGACACTGAGTTTAAATCTTTCTGTAAATGCTCTTATTTCATTACTCTCTAATGTATTCTTCACTTAGCATGCTAGAGCAGAAAAAAAGGGAGAGATGAAGAGAGGAAAGGTCCAGAGATGAGCTACCATCACAAATGCCTTATTTCATTAGTTAATTTTCGGATTATAAAAAAAAAAGAGCTAACACGGGGTAATGTCTTTTAAAAGTCATCATCTGGATCTGGCTGAAACAGGCTTCCTTTTAGCCGAGACGATCAAATTTAGTTAGGCTGTATTTGACTTCCACCAGAATGGAGCAAACACAGAGCTCTGCCTCCTTGCTGGGGACATCTCATTAATTTGACCACGAATAAAAGACTTTCAGAGAGTACTTGCCAGAGAAAACAACTCACCACTGATTGTATGTCTTTAGCAGTTTGGTAGGACTTACATTTTTTTTCTCTACAGAAAGCGAGGATGTTATAGGAATAAAATATTGGGGCGAGACTCATATTATTTTCTTTGGAAAATGGGACACAATATGGTACTGGGTAATGTTTTTTTGATTTAGAAAAAAAACAATACAGACATGGGCTGGTCTGAGATTTTCAAGGCATGATAATCTTAAGTAAAAACTACAGTTTTTAAAATGAAATATAAATGCATGTTATGTTTTTTTCTTTTTCTCACAACCAAGAAGAAAAATGATGTATTCTTACTGCTCTTAAAATAATATAGCAAATTGATCATTACAATTATGTTAGACATGTTACTAAATATCTTGTAATGGGATATCAAAGTAAAATCAACATAAATCATTTTAATTTCTCACCCAGGATGGAAGGAACATTCCCTCTAAACAATCACTCCTCTCCATCGACAATGTCTTAGTCACGTTTTTCTCCTTTTAAATCCAGAGTTACGGTCCGGAATGACTCCAGTTCAGAGTGTAGCTCGTGTTTACTTCCTGCTATCTGAGCCAATCATATGAAAGTTCCCAGAGTTCCCGAAACAGAGCGCAACATTTGACAATTTTATCTTGGCAAAAGAACAGCGGCCTGCTAACATGGAAGCCAGTAAGAGAAGTGGACTAGAAGTAGAACAGAATACAACATCATATACCTATCCTGTGGAAGTAAAAATTCAGTGGCATTTCACTGCAACAACGGCTGGTCTCCATCAAAGGCATTGTGTGTGTGTTGTTTGGATTTTAACCACCAAGTGTCATTATTACTTATAGCTCCTTTAAAGTGCCAGCATTTGACATCCCAGATAAAGACTTCTTGTTAAACCAAACACATTACAACAGTCACTACAACTTTCAAGTCATTTGTATTGCAGTATTGAGCACTTGACACAGAAAAAGAAATCAGAATTATGGACAAGATGCAAACTATTTGTAAGCACTTTGGACTAAGACAAGCCTAGAAACGACAATATGCGGATTAATCAAACCTGCATTGAATTATACATTGCAGATTATAGATCATTTTAAACTTTTACTGTAAATATGAAAACCAAAAAGAGAGGATGTTATTTTTCTCCAAGAATATTGCTAAAACGTAGTTTTGTCTCATTCCCATAAAACCAGTATCACTTAATGTCTCCTCCCATCAGCTAGATGGTTCCCAAAGTGGAGACGTTTTTGGAAGAGTTCTTATAAAAATAGTACTTTATTCATAATCTTACAAGTGTATTTTCAAAATATTATAACTTTAGTCTTATAATTTCCGCCCAAAAAAGAAAAGAAATCCCACCCGCCAAAAGGTGGCCACCAGTCTGTGGCATTGTAAGCTGGAAAGTTTGGGAACCCCTGCCCTAAGGTATGATTATCATGCAAATATAGTTGATAGTCAGGACTATTACAGCTAAAAAATGTTATGTGTGGCATTTATGTATTGGTGATTGATTAGTTATGTAGATTTGAGAAAAAAAAAAGAATAAAATACTGGTTAATTTAGGAGCTTTGATGTGATTAGTGCACAAAATATTGAACCATTTGCCATTCTGATCCTTTCAGGGTAACACAAGTAAAACCAGCAGGTGTTAACTGGGTAATTATTGGGCTATCTGCTCAACCAACAAGCCCATAGCTGGCTGCTTAACAGATCTGCCACTCATAGCTTCCTAGCTGTGGTTTCCATTATAAATGTGATGGATGGCATTCCTTTAGTTTCTACATTTTAAGTTTTTCACTATCACAAGTATTTGTATCTTTTTTATGAACAAGGGGAACAGTAGTAGCCTTAATTTAACCAGCTGACTGGCAATGAGCAGAAACAAGCAGGGGAAGAGAAATCTTCATTATACTATGCTTCTCACAGCTAGATTTAAGTGGTCACTCCAGTGTATGGTATGACGGTATTTTTATTTATTTATTGCAGTTTTGCAATTATACGTTTTAAAGCCTTGGTATACTTTGACACCGGTAACAGTGCCTTGTATTATCCTTAAAACTCAAGATGCACAGTATATTAGATTAAAGAGGTCGTTGCAATATCAGCTTGGATACAACACAGTATTTAATAGGGACGTTTCAAGTGCCGTACATTTACAACCAATTCATTTGTCCACCTGGATGGACTCACGCCACCTTTGATGTGCACATCCGACACAGTTTAGAAGAGTTAGGAAAATGTAGGTTAATTCCAACGGACTGCTTCATTGCAATATTCAAAAACAATGTTTAAAGTATTAACTGCTTCCTCTGGGATCTCATGTAATTTTGAAGTCCAGTGAGCGCACCGCACAAGCAAATCAATGTCTTTCAAACAGTAATTTGTCCTAAACTCTTTGCACTGTGAAGAACAAACAGGGCGATGGGGAGCATCTTTAACAGCTTCTCCGTCTTCTGCGTGAGTCTGCATACATAGAGGACTGATTTGTTTGCTGTAAGCGACCAAGCTATGACTGAAATGCACAAACGGAGAACATTTATCATTCAATTTACCACAGTAGTTTAGATATAGTGTTTATAAAAGCTCATCTAGGCACAAATGCTGCAAATTAACGCATGCCATAAATGCCACGATGGATGCACGGGACAGCTGCTTTCTCAGTTTGCCTGTGTTATTGCGTATCTGTCCCTATCAAACAAACTCAGTAAATAAATCAATCAATAAAATGTGGTTTCACCAAATGTGTGCAATGTGTGACCAGCTTTCAAAACAAACCGGTGGCAGACATGATAACAGGAAGCTGCACAAACAGCCCCCGTCAGCGAGGCTTCCCGGGCTATTTGCTCATTGTCACCTCAGTGTGTGAGCAGGGTCACGCTTGCATGTTGCCTCCGGGGAGGCCGTTGGGGGGAAAGGGCCATCTTCACTTATATTGTTTTCCATGCTCACCAAGAGTGTGCTGGGCTAGAGACAAGCCACTGGTGGCCGGATGACAGCTTCGGGTTCAGCATCCTGTCATAACTCTGCATATGCAAGCACAGCAGGACAGACGTGAAGCTGGTCTCAGCCTGTCTTAAAGACAAATGAGGCAGTGGCAATGGGTCTATAGGGCCCTGGACTCCCTGTAGGTACCCCACTATCAGGCTGGTAGATTAGGTCTGGATTACAGTTGACATTCCACAGCAAAAAGCAATTGGATGATGGAGAGAGTGGGTTGTTCTCCAGCGTGTCTCCTAAACTGGGTGTTCGCCCTTTGATTCTGTGTTTCTAAAGTTTCACGACTATGTTATTTGCTGATATTAAAGATTAAGATGAAAAAGCTTGGTCAAGTGGTGGCTTGTATAAAAAAAAACAAAAAAAAAGAAGTAAAGAATCGAACATTTATGATGCATGCATGACCTGCAGACATTACTTTGTGCAATGTAAAGGATCTCCGCTGCATGAGCGTGTACAGTACTGTGCTAAAGATATTTGGTTTTTGTTTCTTTCAACAGAGAATTATTTTTGGATATTTTCTTTTTTTTCTCTCACATTTCAGCTATATCCAGTCTTTGGAAAGGTGGTCTGTGCTTAAAAAACAGAGGACAAAAGAAGTGTCAGACCTAAAAAAAAAAAAAAAAACATCTTCCAGAGGAAGAGCATTCACAAAAAAAATATTTTTAAAGAAGTTGAGGAAATAATTTGTCAAAGAACTGACTGAAACTCCAGAGATTTATTCAGCTACTGCATGTTTAAAACCCGCCGTTCTTAAACAGTGGTACAAGAACCATTGGTGGTACTTGGGCTGCGTTTAGTGGTACTTATTATTATAAATTAGATAGATCTGAACCACAACAGACAAATAAGTCGTTCAAGCACATTTACTTATGCTTCAATATAACCTTCTCAAAGGAGATATGGGGTGAAGAAACTTTCAAGGACTCCCTCTACCTGAACCTGAAGCAACATGAGAGTAAATCATTAACTTTTACCTCTGAGGATGGAACGTGGACTGTGGAAAGGCACGACACCCAACTGAACCGGTTTGGAGTCTTAAAGCCGGTGGTGATTTGCTAATTAATGTGATCCATGACGAGGGTGTCATAGGCAGCACAAGCTAATAGCAATGCGTTCCTTTGCTTTTCTCTACTTTCTACCACAATTCCAGCAAGTTCAGTTTGTATTGGACTTTTTGTCTGACAGATAAAGTAGGATAAACGTTTTCCAAATTTCAACTTTTCTTATGACTTTTTTAACTTCTTTCTGTTAATTTTTACATGTTGAACCATGAAAATTTTTATTTCTGAGTGAAAATGGTAAACCTAATTTGGTCTAATCTTGAAACTAAACTGGTAGTGTTTTCATAGCACAACAAGTTTATTAAACAAAAATCCTGTTCAGCCACTGTTATAAAATGTCTGTAAAGACATTACGCCTTAAAAAAGCTTGAAAACCAAATGTATGTAGGAGCCAGCGCTATTACTGTAACATGGCATGTATAGCTTTGGACTCCATCTATAAAAAACACTGTCTGCTGAAAGTTGTTGGTGTATGAATTAAGAGTAGAAAAAGAGAGGAATCAAAACAATACCACCTGAGCTGCTAGCTTTACAAAAACAATTCAGGGATGTCACAAAATGTATAATTCATCCTCTCCTCTAGTGAGGCCTCCAAGTAATCTTTTCTAGAAACTAAACTTCCTAAATTGGGTTTTAAATCATTCTATCTTTAGAATTTTGCTAACTACTCTGCATAAAAAACATCAGGAGGAATAGTGACAAATTCATAGGATTCTGAGTCTGCATGTGTTGAGGCATATATATATATATATATATATATATATATATATTTAGAAAAAAACGATAACTCCATGTGTGCTTGAGGTTACATGTTGACAGAACATTCTCTCTCTTAATCTAGCAAACCCCATATTGGAGATGCATATTGCAGTAGCCCAGGATAAACTCTGGTAAGGGCTATGCGATTGCAATACTGATGTAGGCCATGTAATATTGATAAAATATAGTGATATTTTACTCTACTTTCAAGTTTTGAAGGACTATGAATTGGTATTGGCAAATTTCTATCCCCAAATGCTTATTTCTAAAAGCCTATTTCCAAATGATGTGATATTTGGAAAAAAGAAAGCCTGACAAGGCTGAACTCTTTATTTTGTTGTTGTTGTTTTGTTTTGTTTTTTACCAGATACGACTCAAGAAATTAGGAACAAATTGTGTCTTTGAGAAAGGCAACTGTTAACAAAGTGTCAAAAGATTTAATTAAATTAGTTTTTCTCTCTGACAATGGTCGGTGGCTGAAGTAAAAATGAGTAAAAAAAATGTCTGATAACAAAAACCTGGTTTAGAACAAGAAAATGGTTTAGATGTTGATATATGATTACAAATCAACTTAGTCCTATATGGGATGCCTCAAGTTTGTCATTTGTACAGTTTAATACATTAGTGAATAATAAAACGGGATCCTATTCCCTGGTGTTTCATATCATCAGCGAGCGCACCACATTAACGGCCCTCAGCCCATTTTCACCATGTTCATTTTACTACCTCCACCTATTACTCTTCCCCTGAAGATATACAGCCGACCATATACATGCCAATGAATCACAGCCCTGCTCTGCCACGTGACACGCCGCCCTTGGTTAGGCGTTACTTCTCAAGATCAAGGTCTAGCAAAGGGATAATTATTGCACGGGGCTGAGACAGGGGAGGATGTCAGAGGATAATATGTTTAGGCAACGTGTGAGTTTGCCGCGTTAATTGCACGACCCACAGCGTGGGATCAATCGTTTGGTGCATTTTAAACTCAGAAAGGGAAGGTCAATAGACGGGCGGCAGAAAAAGGAATTAACAAAATGCTGCACGAGAGGAATGCAGATCAAGACGTCCGGGAGTCAGAGAGAATGGAACCGCCAAGGGGGAAACACTCGCTCCTTGCTCCTAAGGTGTCAAATAGTGCTCTGCTGGCAGCTGAGGAGAGACTGTAGATTTCTCTTCACAGATCAATGGGTCCTGCAGATGCAGCTGTCACAAGCCTGGGCCTGGTGCCCTGTTTGTGTTGGTCTCCACCCTGCACTGTTCCCACAGTTGCCATCGACTAACCACAGGGCTCACTAAGTAGAGGAAAGGAGTCCGCTCAAAGCAACAAAAGCTCAAAGCGAGGACACTAGTGGGCTTCCAGCTGACAGATCTGTAGCTTTGATCGTGATTACAGATTGCTGTGGCTCAGGACAGGTGTCTTCCCAATCCCACAGTGTCCTGCTGAGAGCCTATCAGCAAGGAGTGGAAACAATGGCAGCGTGAACGCTATACTTTAGTGACAACAAGCCTTAAAACGTGTTTAAACCGCTGGCACTTTTCCCTGTTTTTCAGTTGCAACTAAAAGCAAGTTTGTTAAATCCCAGGAGAGTAAACTTTGCTTCTGTAAAAAAAAAATCACAAGTTTTTAAAGAACCCCGGTTACTTTGTGCCTCCACTGGGTTTTTGCTTTCAGCTTTACTGACAGGGATCACATTGCAGCAACGAAAAGACACGGTGACCACACGGAAATCAATTGGAAACCTCCTGCGCCATTCTCGGTTTGAAGTTTGCAATGGTGCGTGAGCGCAGCCGAAACGAGTCTCTTCCAACCCGACGCGTGCCGCCGGGGGAAATCTTCACGCGCCGGTTGCCAGTAACCATCCAACAACAACTGCCGGGGAAAAAAAAAAGTGTTCAGCTCCTCTGAAGTCTTTCACAGCGAGTATCTCTGGAGCACAGGAAACAAAGCCGCGGAATGAGCAGCGACCACATATTTACCATCTTCCTTTGGCGTATGTTTTCTTTATGGAAAAGTGAATTAAAAAAAGCAGCAGGGGATGTGAATTTTAAAAGAGGAAAGCTCCAGACTCGGGCATATACAGTCGTTTAAAACGATAAGCTGTCAGATTTTTCTTAAGAACCTTTGACTTTTTATTTCAAGTTGTGTTTTTTTTTCCCCTTCCTTGCTAAGTCATAAATTTTAAGCCCAACATTTAAGATTTTAAAAGTGCATTAAAACTTCACTCAGTCATAAGCATGCTGGAAACTTCAAAGAGATAAAACAAAAAAAATGTTTATTTTCAGTGCTGTTTGTGGACTGTATAAAACAGTTTAGCAACATGTCAGGACACATATGTTACGCAACCGTTTTCAATATTTACAGTGCCACGCGAAAGTATTCACACGTTGAACTTCACCACATTTCGATACAATAAAGTCACAAATATTAAATCCCAACTGAATAAATTCAATTGGGATTTAATGCGATAGATGATCACAAAGCGGTAAATTACTCGGAGGGGAAGGAAAAATCTGAAAGCATGGCTGATAGAAAGCTCTTGAAAGTATGGTTCCACTTTTCAAAATGCGCCGCAAATTAAGACCGTTGCAATATTTGTGACCCAAAGTGCAAGGCCAGTGGTAGGAATACTTCTAATCTGAGAAAGCGCCTGGTCACTGCTGCTAATTTTATGTCTTTGTTGCTATATTTAGCGACTTTTCAGACCCCTTTTTTTCAAAAAGCGACTAGCAACAAATCTAGTGACTTTTTTCGGTGTTATGGGCAACTTTGTGAACGCACCAATCTTTCTGCAGTCACTGCCTTGAGGCAGCAGCGAGAGCTTCCTCGTCCTGAAAACCCGCCTGGAGTCATAGCAAAGAGAGCAGAGAGGAGACCCACTCCACTCAGTTTCCACGTTGCAATTGTATCTCGCCCTGGATTACAAAGCGGGATGAATTGTTTTTTTTAATGTAGTCCTTTTTTTTTCTCTGAAACTGTTGCAATAAAATAATTCCCCAAATTTGAGTCACACACAGCTTCAGTCGCTCACTCACCTTTGACTAAGAGCCTCTGATAACGGTCTTATTGGTAAAATATGTTTTTATATGATGTGGATTCAAGCAATGTATTAAAAATTATGAAATATTTCATAAAGCCAATTTGTAGTTCCAAACATATTACAGCTGTCAAGTTCAGCTCCTCTGTACTTTTATTTCCCTTTTGTTCAGTGTTTTATTAGCAAAATAATAATAATTTTTTGTTGGTCTGTCATAAAAAACAAATCCCCATGAAAAGGTTTGTGGCTGTAAAGTGACGGAATGAGAAGAAGTTCAAGGGGTGTGAACACTTTTGAGAGGTGCTTGTTTCACATTGTTTGAAATCATGACAGAACATTAAATCAGGCAAAAATCCAGAGTGAAAAAAGATTCTCAAACAATGCAGTTCGCTGAGCCTTGTGAAGGTAACAAGAACTTGCAGCTCATGCTGTGCAGTCTGATCAGAAAGTTTACTTAATTATACAGGAAACATGACTCGCGATGATGTTCTTCCTAGGATGATGTTCGCTGCACAGGTTAGCAGCAAGTGAGGCGATCCTTCCACTGACAGAAATAATGTCTAACTCCGTGCGACTGCAATGCCTGAGAGAAAAATTGTGAATTATCGCAGAGCTGCAGACACAATGAAGGCAGGAAGAGACGATGCTGCGATAATGACAGACAATCACTCTCCAAAAACCCAGCGTGGTATTCCAGGACCTCTGTATACCTCGTGGTGGCCAGCCCCCGTTTTTATTGACATTTTGTGTGTGCCACTGGAGTCAGTTTACCAGATATCTTTGAAAATCACCTTCCTGTCCCTCCTGCCTTTGGGTGATTCAGTGAAAACAACAAAATGACTTATGTCAAACTTACCCATATCTGCAATAAGCATCACTGCCAGCATTACTAAGGAAAAATATATTTCTTGGTTTGTCAACTGAAAGAGAAAGATGCGGGTAGAGATATGAAGCAGACAATCGGAGCAGTAAAACACACTTTGTCTACTCCCTGTCGGCCTGACAGCCTGCACTGTCTTAACGCGGGTGACTTCTCCTCTTCCATTATCTCCCTTTTTGCACACGATGAGCCATTCGGCATCTGTCATGAACGGGGCTGAGCACTCAAGCCCACGCTCTGGCCACCGGCCCGGTCTCGGTGGTTATCTTCAAATGTCAGGTGGCGGAGCGCATCAGAGTCGGTCAGAAACGTGTTCAGCAGAGTGGCTTTTACGGATTTCATGTTTTCAGCCAGTGGTTTTCGCAGAGATTCCAGGACATTAGGAAAATTATCACCGACTTCTGACCTGCTTTCCCGTTGTAGGAGATGTTCTGGTTTAGTGGGCCGTTTTGAAGACAAGAGAATCGACTTAATCTCCTTTATATTAGGTGTAACTTATTCCTGAAAGAATCACTTTGTATTCCCAGGTTAAAAAAAGAAGGGTTTCAAAACCACTAAAATCTTTCATCATAACATTCCAATGTTTAAAAGCCCTTTTAATGAGCGTAGTTTCCTCCGCCTGTATTGGCATGCCCATGGAGTGAGCATCTCTGCCCCTCCCCCACATGTTGCTGTGCTCCTATTGCTTCACTTGTCCCCTGGTTACGAGAAAGACACTTTTTATTGTTTGTGATTTTTTCCAGTCCCAAAAATGTTTGTGTCTGAGACGTAGATTGGAGTCACATTTAAGCCAAACAAACCAAATACTTCATGCCTGACTTGCCTGAAAGATTGTAGACTCAATCTGGACTCGAGGTTTTGGAACTTAAATCTCATGAACAATCTTTATCTTATGCAATGAGGGGGAAAAGTAAGTTTGTAACGTGAATGATCAATATTGTCCCCTCGTACGTGTCCTAGTACATAGAAATGGCCATTTTATCAAAGTAACATCACATACAGCACATATGGGTTCTGTGAGGTGCTTCGAAAGAGTTTGTGCCATCAAAAGAATTTAACGGCTAGCTTGTCTGGTTTTATTTAACAGCATTGCAGCAAATAAGCCAGAGACTGCAGCTCTGAATGATACAGGCATATTATTCTGGTAAGAGGCGCATTTAATTTATTAATTATGCAGACATCTGTGCACCTTGGGCTACTGATGCTTCATAAAAACCAGTTCATGGAAGGCATAGCTCCATAAAAATTACTACTCTTTAACGGAACACTTCATCAAATGGCTTTGGGTCATTTTAAAACAAAATAAGTTCTGTCATATTGCTGATTGTTAAGCTATGTCGTTAAAAACACCGTCAGTTCTTCAAAATAAAAGTGCTTCCGGTTTAAATTTGACTTTAACTTATGGCAACCATCAGGGGCGTGCATACATAGACACTAGGTGGTGCTAAAGCACTAGGAAGTTTGCCCTTTATCAACGAAAATGCCCTTTTGAAACTCGTTTTTTTTTTTTTTATTAATATTATTAATATCTTACTGAGTTCGGTTTTGAAATGATCTTTTGAAAACCTGAGCCATTAAAAACGACTGAAACAATGCCCCGAAATGAGACACCTCCTTGCGCACACCCGACCAGCCTATCTCTCTTCCTTTGTCACGTGAACTCGCGCGGTCGCCCGCAGGGCATACCAGATGCGCAGCATCATAACAGTTCAGTAAGCGTCTTCAGATAGCAGGAACAGTCGCTGACAGGCTGCTTCTCCCGTACCCCATTAGCCAGGTAATATACAGATCAAGCAAAATCATTTTGTTGTGCATTAAAATGTCTCTTTCAGCAGCACCAAACAAGCATTTTTGCCGACTGGTTACGGTTAGTAACCCTGTGGTGCCTGGTCAAAAGAGAAAACGGAAAGTGCCAGTGCGTTTCCAACACAACCCAACAGTGTCTCAAGTAGGAGCTCAGTTTGAGTCAGTGGAGGCATATTTCAGGAGTAGCGTGTACTTCACCTTCCTGGATATTATGACTGAGGAGATGAACAGGAGATTCAAAGGGGAGAACACTGGAAGCCCTACATCAAGAATCATTGAGTCATTCCAGCCCTTAACTGTACATGCTAACTGGGTAGGCACACCAAACACAGAAGCCATGGAAGCTGTGCACATTCTCTGTGAGTTCTATGGAGAAGATGAGGAGCAGCTTAAGACAGAACCAAAGGTCTTCCACTCCAGCTTTACTTCAAAGAACCTACAAGAAATATTGTCAATACTGAGGGAAAACAATGGCCAGCTGATCTTTCCTGCCTTTGTCAAAATGATCCAAATATATGCAACATTACCAGTGACGACAGCTTCAGTTGAAAGATCATTTTCCAAGCTGAAAATCATCAAAACTAAACTAAGAAGCCTGTGTGGAGAAGAAAGGCTCTCTGACCTTCTTCTGCTTGCCATTGAAAAAGACATTGAGGTAAACCACAACGAGGTCATCAACATCTTTAAAGACATGGCACCAAGGATGCTGCTTTAAAGTAGCACGCTTTAGACTGTTCTGTTGGTGGTGTGACTTTTTTCCATTGAAAACTCACGTTTAGAGAATGTTACAAATAAAAGTCAAATTTCATTCAACATGCGTGTGTATTTTTTTTTTATAATTAAGTGTTTCACGTGCGCTAAAAAGTGCCCTCCCTCCTCCTGAGCACCTGCCCCCAAAAATGTCTGTGCACGCCACAGGCAACCATAGCTATAATTTTTCTTAAAGATAAATGCATATTCATAATTCCAGTTGAATGTGTTATAGTTTATCAATCTAAAGATAATCTACAGTAGTTAATAACAGGTGTTTAGCTATTGAATTAAATACGGTGAAAAAGATATAGATGTTAAATGTTCCTGTGTTAAATTAGGCTTATAGAAAATGGTTTAAATGCAGAACATAACCATCACTCTGTGTATTAGAACACTAGAAGGCATGCATCTACGGCTTAAAGCAAAAGCAGCAGATCATGTTATACATTTTTCTCAAAACAAATTGTGTTAAATGTTGTGAAATGGCGCTACATAAATAAACTGAATTTAACTGAGTTAAATCTGCTATAGAAGAAAACTGTGATATTTGCTTTCAAGGTTGTAATACCTTGATAATCTCATACTGGCCTATTAGTCTGTTTTATATGCACGTTGTATAATAAACAAGCCAAATTTAATCTTACTCGTGTCTTTAGTTGTCCATCTTTAATGGGGAAAAAGAAGGCTGACAGTGGAAGGAGGGGGAGTTGCCTTGGGGGGATTTCCAACAAAGAACCAGCATTAGAGTACCCCTATCGGGACAGTCATGACAGAGACACATTCAGTAATGATCAAGGCTTAGCTGGTAGTGCAGGAGATAAGGAGATGTGAGTGATACCTCCGCTAACGGAGCGATACGTTAAAGCTCTCAAAGACCTGACTCCACATATAACCACCCCACAATTGGAAATCCCACATTCTGCTTAACCTTCACAGGTGACACAGCCGTCTTTATGGGTCTCAGTTATAACCTTGCTGCTTCCTCCCCAATTTGCCCGCAAGGTTTCAAAGTTAAGCAATAACACCTTTTGGACTATGTGACAGCCAGGGTTTATGTTTTTCCCTTTTTTTTTTTTTTTAATCAATACGCGGTGCCTAAACCTAAATAGCTCATCCGCTAAAAGACTAAAATAACAGATTGTGATTACTTCATCCTGCGAGGCTTTATTCACTGTGAAAGAACCAACACAGAGCAGACGAATGGCGGCGGTCAGTGTTTGCGTTATCTTAGAGCTTCTCGGCAAAGATTGGTGTTTTCATTACACCGCCAACCCTATAAGAGCTGAAAATAACTTCCACTTAATCATTTCAACTGATCCACACCATCTCCCGCATGAGACATCAACTCGTGGGCCAGCTCAAGCAATAGCTGGAATATGTGATTAAAAAGCCCCAGGTTCAGACTGCGCATGAATCTAAATCACACCCAGGAAAACTCTGCGCAATATTTGGATGTAACCGGAGCCAAGTTGCTATGGCAGTGCAGGGAGCCCACTATGATAGGCCTGGGAACCACAATGGAAATCACAATGGCTCAAACCCAGAGACACAGCAGAGAGCAAAGTCATTCTGGTGGATCAAACAGCACCTTTGTTCCCACGTTCCCGCTGGAAGAGAGAGGAGCTCGGCTTTTAGCTCCGGTTTTCTGCCGTATTTTGTTTTTCACTGAAGCAGAAAGAGCCCAGACATGAGTGAAGCAAGAAGTAAATGAACACTCAAGAGAGAGCATGTGACTAATGGAAATAAAGGGGATGAAAGTGGCAGCAGTGTAGGCGGAGTGGGCATGGAGCGCAGACTGTCTTCCTAATGTTCTCTGCTCTTATAGCAGGTGAAAAAACAGATAAGGTATCGTGGCTGATATCAGTGTCTGCCAACAACCGTGGAGCTATTTCTAAATCGCAACTTCTCATAGCAACACTTTGGTTTTAGATCCGATGTGGATTTCTTTTTCTAATAGCCTCTGTTTGTGTATCAATATACAGTTCTTCCACATAGGGTGCTTTTTCCTATATTTGGCCATCGGCTCTCACCAATCTTTATAAGTACATACAAATAAGGGGGGAGCAGCCCTCTGTCCTGTTTATAGCCTCCCCCGACTCTCTGGGAAGAAGCTTTCTTTTTGCATTCCAGAAACCTTATGTTATGCTTACACAAGATCCTATTATGAACCAAGTGCCTTAAAATTCAACCAAGCCTCTATGTCACATGGTGAACATCTAGGGTCCTCTTTCTTATCCTAGAGTACGTTAGCAGACTTGGCCGGTTAGTTTGATACGCTATAAAATATTTATTTTCAAAATTCTCTTATTCATTTTATAGAGTTGCACAATAAATTAGGCCCACTTAATTTTTGGAAAAATTTGAATTTGCATTTATTTTTTGGTTCATTTAGCCAGTTAACACATGCCTATTATGATTTGACAAAACAAATGACAGGAATTTGTTTGGTAATGTCATTAGTTTTGCAGGCGTTGCACAAGATAGACTTCTGCATTAATGATGGTGCCCTGATAAGTCAAGAGGTTAGCTATTAACACGCATTTAATGGACATCGATCTCAGCTTTAATTAGGTCTCTTAGGCCAAATTAGTAACCTAGTTACACTATATGTATTGTTAATATTGCATTTTTTAAGAGTTCCCCCCACCCCCGTTCTCTCATTGTGAATGTGACTGTAAAGGGTATAACGTTCATTTTTTGTGATGGAAATCCAAAACGGATAAACTCATGTCCACATATTCAGAGTAATTCCACAGTGTTCTAACTTTTACAAAATCATTTCATAAATGTTTTTTTCCGCCTGTCTATTACAAGGTTTTTGAATCAGTAATTCAAAGTAGAATTCTCATAATAACACGGCTGCCTCGCTGTACTTTGCAAAATACACGACAACAAAATAAAATTCATCAGAATTTGAATGCCTGATGCAACATAAAATCAAAGATAAACGGAAACATACCCCTTCTGTCAAGGGGAGCAGTCAAGCATGCCGCCTAAATCATGCCAGGAGCTTGTTGATTGAAGCAAAAAGTGTGTAGTCGAAGCGCAACTTGCTAAGGAGCAGCTAACCAAATATGAAACAGGGGGAGTGTGTGTGGTTTAGCCTATATGTATAATGTATAATTTTGAATATACAGTCATATTCAATAAATTAGAATATTATCAAAAGTCCATTTGTTTCAGTAACCCAATTAACTAAGGCACGCACGACACCATCCACATCAATGGAATGGCTGTTGAGTGTGTCTCCAGTTTCAAGTTTCTGGGGACCCACATCTCAGCAGACATGTCCTGGTCAACCAACACCTCCTGCCTGGTCAAGAAGGCTCACCAGTGCCTCTTCTTCCTGAGGACACTGAGGAAAAATCAGCTATCCTCGACTATCCTGGGGAACTTCTATCGCTGTGCAACAGAAAGCATCCTGACCAACTGTGCAACAGTGTGGTATGGGAGCTGTACTGTTGCAGAGCGCAAGGCACTGCAGCGGGTGGTAAAAGCCGCCCAGCACATCACTGGGACTCCACTACCCACCATTGAGCACATCCAGAAGAAACGCTGCCTACATCGAGCCCGCAGCATCCTTAAGGACTCTTCTCACCCAGCCCACAGACTGTTCTCTCTCCTGCCCTCCGGCATGCGTTTCAGGTGCCTCCGGACTTTAACTGTAATATGCAATTATCTTCCACTGCACTTTAATTTAAATAGCTTCTGTCCGAACTTTATTTATTCATTTTATAGTAATAGCCACCTGTATATCACGCTCACAATTCTGCCTATAGTAATAGCCATCTGTACATATATTCATAGTACATGTAAACTCTGCTATAATAACAATCATCTGTATATTATGCTATTGTACATATCTGTAAAAACTCTATTTATAGTAATATCCACCTGTATATTATATTCGGTACATATCCAGCTGAAAACTTAGCTCACAATACTAGTTATCTACATATATATTCATAGGACAAATCTATCAGTAAAATTCTGTTTATAATAGTATCCATCTCTATTTTTATTCTGTAAAAACCCATGTCCTGTACTTATGGAACCATTGTTTATCCTGCATTTGCTGATATTGCACTTCTGGTTAGACCTAAACTGCATTTCGTTGCCTTGTACCTGTACCTGTGTAATGACAATAAAGTTGAATCTAATCTAATCTAATGTAAATACATTATATAGGTTATTAACTCACATACTGATGTTTAAAGCCCTTATTTCTTTCAATAATGATGATTTTTTTTGCTTAGATATAATGAAAACATGACATTTAAAATAAGAATATTACATCACACCAACAAAATAATAAATTTTTAATACATAAATGTGGGCTTAATGAAATGTGTGTTTAGTACTTGCCTAAAATTTGTTATTTTCAAAAGGTACTTTTAATCCGACAAATGAGCCTCAATGGAACTCACATTCTCATTTATTGAATAGGACAGAAGCATCTTTGGGTTTTCTTAGTTCAGAGTATGTTTGCATCCCTTGCCTGCTAAATGAACAAGAAACCTATTCTATGTTACTTATTAAACATTAATTTAGACAATAAAATAGATTAAAATACAGTTATTTTTAAACATTTACTGGAATTTGAATGCCTGGTGTACATGGACACCCAATAACTGTAGACATTTTTATTAGGGGCCTATGTTTTCTTAACAGAGACCATGTAGAATGGCTAATTTAGCATCATTTTACCATTACTTAGAAAGAAAAAAAATTACAGTCTAGACCACATAGTCAACTTGAAGCGTTTTTGTGTCTGGCTTGTTTACTCCTTCCTGCTGTTGCTAAATATTTTCCCCTTATTCAAGTTCACTTAAAGGGCAGTCGGCACGGTGCCATTTGACTGCTGAAGCCTGAAAACAATCTGCCCGAGGAGGACCAAAATAGACTCGGGGAGCAGAGCGGACTGTTAACAGAACGCCAGCGTGTTGGCTCTAAATCTCAAGGCAACTTGTAGCTCAGCCTGTTTATCTCGAGCAGCGGATCTCAAGCCATTAGGAAACTCCGGGGACTTGCATCTTTGACACTTCCTCCAGGTTCTCCTCTGTGTCTGCGCTCCAAGCTGCGGTGGAAACAGGATCCTATTAGAAAAGCCCACCCAACAGCTGCTGACCAGCCAGAGCGAGAGCCCTGGGAAGTACAGCACAACTAAATTCTACCCAAACAGTAAACAATTCCCAGAGTCTACGCCACATAGCCATAAGCCACAAAAGGGTGATTATTCACCAGCTTACGCCGGCCTCAAAAAAACGAGAGGAAAAAAAAAATGAGGAATGCGCTTTTTTTCTTCTTCCCCAAGACCTAATTTCATGCAGCACATTTGCAAGCTGTCATTCTATGATAGTGATGAAAATGACATTTTGCTTATTACTGCAATCTACCAAAGGGCCCTTGGTGCGTTATTTTCCCCCTGGAAGCTTCAAAATTAACTAAAAAACACACACACACAGTGTACATTTACCTATTTCAAAGGCATTCTTGTTTGTATTGATCACTCGACAAACAAACTCAGTCACACTGTCTCTCGGGGGAGCTGTCATTTCTAGTTCACACGAGCTGAATTTGTAATGGGAGAGGAGGGGGAAAAAAAAGAAGAAATTGTTGACTCTGTTATCATTCAAATCACAGGCTGAGCAAGATGTAAGGATGTTCATTTGAAATGTCTCGTTTTAAATTTGCGGTCGTGATCGGAGGCGAGGAGCGGAATACATTTATCCTAAATTCCCAACATTTCTGGGGGCAGACAGAAGGAGACGCCGGCCTCAGCAGAGAGGTCACTGATACGCTCGGCCACATGCAGACCTAGAGTGGATATAAAAAGTCTACGCACCCTCGTTAAATTACCAGATTTTTGTGATGTGGGAAAAAAAATTTACCCTAATAATTTATTTCAATATGTTCTCCACCTTTACCGTGATATGTATTATGGACAATTAAACTGAAATACAACCAAATGTGATAGAAATGTGAAACAAAATACAATTCAATAACATATTTTCATTCGAAATTTGCTTGTGGTGATGGCATCTTGATTTGGATTTGTGTTTCTCCATCCTCTTTATCTAGAACTTTCTGGAACACACTTGAATGTTTAGGGTCAAAACTTAATAAACTGCAAACTATGACTTTAGCTAAAATGATGCCAGGGAACAAAGAATAGAGAGTAACCCTAAAGGCAAGAATCAAATCAACTGGTGGTTCAACAAAAAGAATCCGCCTTGTTTGTTTCCCAGCTGAATAATTACAGATACTTGTACATTAACTCTTCACAATCCTGACAGGGCTGTGCTGACTTGTTAGCCAATGAATATTGATGGACTCTATTGAAAACACACTCAGAGGTACGAGAAAAATGACCATTCCTCACTTCAAAGGGTAATAAAAAAAAAAACCTTTCACACGCGCAGCTGCGTCCATCAGATCGTGACTGGACTCCCGACAGACAAACGCCTGGGCACAGGTGACCCCCGTCCCCCACCGATCGGATCTGCAGCTGCTTTTTACGCCCTCCTCACCTGTTGTTGGTGTCTGGCAGCATGTCGGCGATTGTCTGGGTGACCTTTCCCAGGGGAGTAAACTGATCTAATCCTCCGTAAAATGGTGGAAACTCATTTAGATGTTCGGAGATGGCTCTGAATCCTAGTCTACATCTTCATATATCTGAGAATTTTGAACTCTTTGAGAGAGAAAATAACAAGGGATTCTCCACTTGAAGGGAGAAAAAAAAAATACTCTCTCTTCAATATGTACGCGCGTTACCTCTTAGGGCATGGAAACATGTTTGTATCAGCAGTTTGACAACAAAGAAAGGGGAAATTACTGAGGATTGTCTTTAGCTAATATAGAGTCCTCTCTGGACTGTGCTTCCTTTTAAGTTGTGAATCTGCCTCCATATATCCAGCACCAGTTCTGCTTTCTCACAGCTCTGCTATTTGACCCACCAGAGGGCAACACAAAAGAAGTATTGACCCCGCATTCCCCTCACCAGGATGAACGGGATAATTAACTGTAGTGTTAAAGGCACGGTGCCTCTGAGACTGTAAAACCAGGCCATGAATACTGAGCAAACTACTTTATCCCACAGGAGTTAGAGCCAATCTATACTTATACATTTATTCAGCCTCTGACTCAGTGAGCGCTGTCTAGCGGGGTCAAATGCTGGCTCCTCCGTTATCCTCTTTATCTGATATTGGACACAACATGTGGTGTATGTTTTCTTCCTGGTCTTCCGTTTGTTCGCATGCAGAAAGGAGTTTGTTCTTGTTTTTTTTTTTTTTTTCTGGGTGACTAAAGTATTGCTCACCGTGGGCACAGGCTCCGCCGCTGACATCAAACATGCCCTCCACAATGTGTGTCACCTCTGATACAGAGACGTGGAGCCTCCACCATCTGTGAGGCATCTGTCTGCCGGGTGATTCATCCGTGCGCCCATATTCGCCGTTTCAGGTGTGTTTGTAGCCAGGATGTGACATGTTAACATCTATTTTTTCCCTCTCTTTTGGTCCCTATTTTTGTTTTCTCTTCAACCAGAGAGAGGGCTACAAAAAAAAAAAGAAAAGAAAAAAAGAAATCCCCACACAAATAGATTTGGAGGATATTGGCATGCAACAATAGAAAAATAAAGTATTACCAAAACATATGTAGAGTTGCAAAGTTACCACTTTGGCCTAAGGGACTAAAATTCAATCTGAGATTGACCTCTTAACATGTTAGGGCCTGACCGTTAAAGTAAAACTCTATTTCATGATTCACCTGCAAAACTGGCAGCATTTCTGAACATATTTCTGTCTTTTTGCTGTATTTAATGATAAAAACCATGCGCTAACAGGCACACTCTAAGACTTCCAGCATTACAGTCTAAAAACGTAAGCAAATGATAGGGCTCCATGATCTAAGGAAAGGATTTAAATAAAATACGGTTGCTCAAAATGACGATGAAGATACTGATCATGATTAACCGACATTTTTTTCATTTTTCTTTCTTTACCGTTACACAATCTCCCCAAAACTCTCTGAGTTTTATCTTCTTAGCCACTTAGATAAAGTTCATCCAGTCGGCTAAATGTCTTATCTATATGCAGAGCCGCGGCTTTTCTCACTTGAAATATAATAACCTACAAAATATTGCATCCAAGCATTCCTTTGCGATTGCAATATTGCACACACTGATGTGAAGACGACTGCAGTCCAATCTACAGTGCAGTTTTAGTAAAAGCACTGCGGTAGCAGACTAAAGCTGCTTTCTATACAGGGAAAATATAGCATTGGTGGCTTATCAGCTTTATAAAGCTGACTAAACAGGTGAGACGTGATGTCAAAGTCCTCCGGGTTTGGTTACATAGATGTTTACTTCAAAATGTGGATGTGAAATATTTATAGCCAGCGGACTAGAGTGGCTGTCACAAAAGTTGTCATGCTGCCAAACTTTTTTTCCCTTTTTTTGACAAACTAAGACGAATTTAAATGTAATGCATGTGATAGATCAACACAGGGACTTCAAAGCAGACAATCTAAACCGTTTCTTTTGAAACTCTCATGTTTAGAATCGTTGTCCTGCAGGAGCCCCGCAGCATGATGGTGCCGCCACCATGTTCCAAGTTGGGGATGATGTATTCAGAGGGATGGACAGTGTTGGTTTCCTTCCACGCAAAGAGTTATGCATATAGGCTAGAACTACCCCCCCCCCCCCCCCCCTGCACTTCAGCTGGGGATCTCTGCAGCTCCTCCATGTTTCCTATGGAGCTCTGATTAATGTTCTCATTTCCTGGGGTATCAGCGTAGGTGGACAGCCATAATATGGTGGGTTTGCAGTTGTGCCATACTGTTTCTTTTTTCAGATGACAGAACAGTAGGATGCTCAAAACTTGGGGCATTGCTTTATATCTTGCTAAAAGGGTATTAATCCTTTAACAAGGAACTGCATATGTATATGCTTCCCAAATAATTCAGCCTACATAACATTTAGTGTTATGAAAGACCCTGATTTTACTCACAAGGGTTTAGATGCATTTATAGTACTGAGCATGATGGTCTGAATCACCATGCGTTATCGTTTTCTTCCACTTTGCCTGGATTCAGAAAGACACCCCTCTCCTCCTCCTCCTCCCCCAATAAAAAAGCACAGTTTCCAACCCTCAGCAGAGCTTTTTAGTCATTTACTTGGCTCAGGTGTTGTGATAAAAAGGTGCCACTGGTGCTGAACAAAATACAAGCAGGGGTTCCACGACTTGGCTTATCTTTAATGTGACAACGTTCCATTCTCGCGCGCTGCCTTAACGGTGATAGCGAAACGTTACAAGGTATAAACTGAAGCTCTTTCACAGAGACACACACCAGACGATTTCTGCGCGTTCACGGAACGCCACCCACGTCCTCAGATCGACAGTCTCATAGTTGAAAAGCTGTGCATATCTGAAAAAGACCTTTTCAGCCCAGATCCCACCACTGTGCCACTGTCTGTAATATTTCGGGAGGGTATTTTTTTTTTTGTGCAGCATAATTCTGACACAGAGACAGCTGTACACAAAGCAAAGGTCGCTGAATGCTGATAAGTTTATGTCAGGGACACAGGCTGGAACCCGGAGGTTTTCTGCAGGGTTTTAATAAGGTTATAAAAAAATCAGATCTCAATTTTGGGCCTAAAAACGGCTCAAATGTTTTTTTTTCTTTTTTTTTGTGTGTGAAATGCATTGGCAGCAATAACTGTGGGTTGATATTTCAATATCGTGTGTTTAAAGAAAATTGCCAGTGGGTTGCTAGCGGGTCAGAGCTTTAAAAGCTAATTTAAAACATAAAATAAAAATCAATGGCTGGAAATCAGCACAAAAGCTTTGATTGGTGCGTCTTTAGCAACAACCCAAAGGTATTTAATTAGAAACGGGAGAGAAAGAGAGCAGCTGAGTGCTTACAATTCAACAGTAGATGTTCTGGGTTATTGATTTTTCATAAGAAGCTGTTTTCTGTGAACACACCAACCCATTTACAAGATAATTCTTGAATCACCACCAAATTCCTGAATTCATTCCCCTCTGCTGTTAAGCTCCCCCCGGCTCTCTGTTTTTACAGCTGCAGCAATGCCAGACATGACTGCAGACACACCAGACACGTTTTCTGGAACAGTTTTATACCCAGTGACAGAAAAAAAACAGCTCAATATGCAGCACGCCTGCTGCTGTCCCAGCGAAAACAATGACTTAACAGAGGGGTTTGCTGAAATAACCCTTCTGTCTCTCCTTTGGTTCCACACACTTCCTGTTTGACAAAACTAAATCCCTGCTGATGCTGGGCTTTCCGCCCCTTTTCTCTGTTACTGTCTCACTCGTTATTTTAACATGATTATTTCCTGTATCTTTTTCTCGGCATTTCTGTCTGAAGCCCGGTCAGCTGCTCGGGTCACTGCTTACCGACCTCGTCGGGGAGGAAGGAGGAGATGAAGGAATAGAGCAGAGGGAGAAGATGGGTGGACAGAAAGCAGAAATAGGGGGAAAAGGTGAAACCAGAGTTAAAGAGGGAGGGAGCTAGAAATGATACAGAAGAAAGCAAAGAAAGAGAAAGAAAAAGGAGACTCTATAAAGAAAGTGAGGATAGACTGAAGCACTGGGGAGAACAGAGCGCCTCTGGCACACAGGCTGCCTTTTTACGGCTCTCTGACTTCAACAATCCTCGTAGTCGGTGGGGGTTTGAGAGAACTGTACGTCCAGAAAGAAAGAAAAAAAAGGCTGCTGGGCTGAATGAGCGTATTACAGTGCAAGAGTGGTTTGTACTTTAGGTGATCAATCAACCCCGAGGAAGCGAGATCCACTTTATAACCATTAGAGGCCGGAAATGTACCCAATGAAGAGCGAGAGAGTGTTCTAAACGGCATTACACAAAGCTCATATCCTCAGCAAAAAAATAAATAAACCAAAAATATATAAAGTTGTGGCTTAAACACATGGGCTGCTGCAATCTTCTTGGCTCGCACGCGATCCCTACATGACAAACAAGACAGCGCAGTTCATCATCGTCACCCCAGCAAACTGGCAGGCCCGTGCGGAGGAAGGAATACAGCGCATCTGGGAAATGTTTACCCACCTCTCCGGAAATGTGCCGTCATGTGACACCATTAAACAAAGAGTGTCAAGAGAGACTGTTCAAGACGGAAAGAGGAGCTCTTCATCCTGCAGCCTTCCTCATATGGATGCGATTTCATGTTGCTGTACCTCTTGAAAGTGAGAGCGTGCGGCGAGAGGGGAGCGGAGGCACACATTCTGGGACTGGGCGGGATCCAGCTGGCAAGGGCTCCCAAAGCTGACACAAGGACAAAGCTCCTGGCTGCGCTGGTACGGCTCTGACATAGGACAATACGGGATGGAGCCAAACAACCCTCGGTAACATTATGGTTGCAATAAAGGCCGGCCATCTGTAATTTATAGACGTGTCTTTATACCTATAACTCGTGCTCATGCCCTTGGTCTACCCTCTGAGCCTCAAGGGAGAGTGCCAACAGACGTGGGGAGGTTAATTTCATGTGGCCTCAGTGGCGCGTGACCAACCATCTATATTACATTGTGCATATGAACAGTATGTATCTCTAAAGGGACAGCTCCAGCTTTTTTTTTTTTTTTTTTTTTTAAAGTGAGGTTTGGTTTACGAGTAACACATATTTAAATCTTTTGGCAACTTCATTTCCTAATTCTGCTGACGGATGCTAACCAGAGCGGCGAGGACCAAAAGCAACATGCCTCCACTGTCTTAAAACAACTACAGTTTCAAAAATGTCACAACAGTTCATGCGAAGGGATATTTTATGAAGCTTTAAATGTCATCATGTTTGCATTGGGCATTTAATAGAGTGGGTCTCAAAAGGGTAAACATCTGCAATAATGTCCACCAAGACATCGATAAACAATTTCAAACCATTTCCCACGTATAACGTGGCTTCGGAATTCAAGTGAGGACAAACAAAATGTACAAGGAGAAAACTAAAAACAGTTTCAAAAACCTGCCAACCTTCAGCCTTCTTGCCTCACATCTGCCATCAATTCTAGAGGTTCAGACTCACTTTAAACAAGTAGTATTTTCTTATCATTTGCACCTTTAGCTATAGTTTGCAGAGAGGTAACAAAAGTCAAAAGGATCGCATTGTACAAAGTTATCAGCCAGGACAAAGACACAGCATTGTACAGACAACAGGGCTTTGCCTATAACTCGAGAAAATGTGAGACAAACTGGACGTTTCTCCAGGATTTATGAGAATACAAGACTTGAACTGGTCAGGGAGGCTGCCCAAGAGGCTGACAGCAAGGAGCTTCAGAAATGTCCAACAGCTTCTGGTTTTGTATTACACGTGACAATAAGGGCCCACATTCTCCATTCGTCTGTAACTGAGGAGTAGAGTTAAAAGAAAGGACTATTTTCTTCCAAAGAAAACCTCTAGACCTTCTTAAAATCTCACAAAACCCTGTGGAAGAACAGGTTTCTGCCTGAAGGAACCGAAAGTGAAGATTTGGTCTATAATTCCAGCTGGTATGTTTAGCACACAAACAGCACTGTAAATTTTACAGTTTATCCAAAGAAACTTTATCCAAAGAGAAACATGGCAGAGGCAGCATCAGGCTCTGGGCTGACTTCTATTTATTTTAGGTTTTTTTTTCTACCTTTTACGATTTTGTTCTGTATTTATCTTGTTAGTTTGTGTAATAGCCTTTTTAATTCTATTTTTACTGGGCTGTACCAGGGCCAGGGTAAGAAATTTAGTTCCACCGCATGTTTTAACATGTGTGAAATGACAATAAATACTCCCTGAATCCTATTCTGATGTAATTGAGGTTCTGTTAGGGTGGGTAAAGTTATGAACCGTTCCAAAAACCTGTCAGTTTTGACCTGAAAGCTGAAAATGAAGAGGATATCACTGCGATCTCCCCTGAAGAGAACTGTGGGCAACAGATGTCCGCACAGTATGAGAGATTTGGAGACCTTTCACAAGGCAGCGTAGGCAAATATTTTCAAATCACGACGTGGGGTGCCGACTGATTCGTCTCAAAGAAGACGACATTTTAATTTAAAGGCGTGCACAGCAATCCTTTTTATTTTTTTTATATTTCCCCTTCTAACATTTGTTTGTTTTGAAGAGCCAACCAATGATATTCCTACATCACAAACTGAAAAAAAACAATACGATGTTTCCAATTAAGGTAACTGTCATTGATAAAAAAGTAAAGCTGTGTTAAAAGCAAAAATATTACAGCAGCTGAAGTGTGTGCTAGGGGTGTGACAATATGCCCACCTCACCAAACATAATTACTCACTTGAAATGGTTTCACTCAGTTGAAAATATATCTCGTACAAAGTAGGAAACAAAAAAAAGCTAAAACCTAAAATCAATGGCCTGTAGCATCAAACAGCCTCTCGCTAGCAGCTGGGCCAAAGCTGCAAATGACTCCATAGGAGTCTTTATAGCAGTAGACGATGTTCTGTAGAAAATCCAGCTTTTAAACAAACACACTAAAAGTGACATTGCTACGTTAGTTTCCTCTCATTGGCTTTATACTTAAGAAGGCCTTTCATAAGCAAATACATGCTGGGATTGTCCACAATCCCAGCATGTATTTGCAGGACAAGGATTTTGAGAAAATTGTTCATGCTTTTATTACAATTCGTTTGTATTACTACAATTCCCTACATAAAGGTTTAGATCACCATAATTTCCATAGCCTTCAGATGGTCTAAAATGCAGCAGCCCGACTTCTAGCTGGGACTAGAAAAGGAGAGCAGATATCACCAGTGTTGGCGTCCCGGCTTCCGGTATCTTATCAAATTGATTTTTAAAATGTTTTGGCTAGTTTTTAAAACTTTATATGACTTAGCTCCACCTTATTTGCAACATCTGTTGCAACCCCATACACCAACAAGATCTTTGAGGTCAAATAATCAGAATTTACTAGGTGTTCCTCGATCCAGACTCAAGAGTAAAGGTGACCGGGCCTTTTCCACTGTGGCTCCTAGCCTATGGAATAATTTGCCTTCTCATATCAGGTGGGTTCAAGGCTTATATCATTTTAAGGGGCTTCTTAAGACCCATTCTTATTCCTAACCTTTAAGTCCTCGAGATTTGTTGTAATTGCTGAAAGTTGTCATGTGATTACTTTTCTTTTCTTTAAGTGGATTTGCTGATTACAGCACTTTGGTGCAGCTGCAACTGTTTTAAAAGTGTTCTATAAATAAAGTTAATATTGACAATTTTTTACTTAGGAGAATGTTTATTTTCAGACAATTCTTTTTTATTCTGTTCAATAATTTGATCACTGTTAATTAGGTGTGATGATACATCCAGTTGAAGCCAACAACATGAAATGTTACGCATTTTGAAAATGAGAATCAGGTTTTGTTTTCAAAAACAAAGGCTATATGTATTTCAAACTATGTTTTAAAGGATCCAGGTGGTATAGAATATTTTAGGTTTGATCTGTTTGATTCTTAGGTACTTCCAATGCTAAAAAGGTTTCATAAATCTCAAAGAATTACTGTTCAGTGAAGAATAATCGAGTTCAGGTTTGATCACTTTAAACATTTTAGATTTCAAAGTAGAGGCTTAAAATGCAGTCCAGACTTGCATTTCCAATGACATCTCTTCAGTTTAGCACAGACAAGAAGCCGTGAGGCAGAGGCCAATTTTAGCCTTGTTAGCAGCTAATAATTAGCCACTCAACATTTCTCATGGTGTTTATGCATCATCTATACGTTTCTGTCACTCTTTCTCTTTTTCGCTGGATACCAAAAAGGCTGCCTGCATTTTTTATATATTGATGCTTCTTCTGTGCAGGCCAGACAAGAGGTTTATTAATTAACTTTGTCAACACAATGGGGAAACATAACTAGTTAATTTCTTACTTCAAAGGAAAAGTGAAGGAGTCAATACAGGAAGCCAAGCTTGAAGCACGCCTATAATAATCACTTAGATCTTAGCCAGACATAATGATAATTACTGTAGGGTTTCACTGTTGCTAGATCTTGTGCTATGAGATCACAATGCTTTGCTATTTTATTGATTTTTAAACGTCTATGCTTTTATATATTTATATATGTGCTGTTCTCAGCAAATGTTTCCCACAGCAAGATCATCAGTAGGGCACTGCCTCCAACCTCAATTTCCTGTGTAATAACCATCAGCCTTTTTGTAAATTGCTGTCCAAAGTTAACATTAAGAATGCCTTAAGGTCCTTAAAATATTGTCCACAAAACCACTATGACATTCTTGATATTGGAGTTGTTGTATTATGGTGGAAATCCACTTTAGCCCTAGTCCCCCTTGGTTTAACCAAAAGTTTAAACCAGTGGAAACTGATCCGGATTCATAATAAATTAGGAGATAAAGACCTTTCTACTGCATGTAATATATTAACTGCTCATAATCCTTTAACAAACCCCTTAAGAATCCTGAACTGTTCCTTTCAAATAAGCATAAAACTCAGATGAAACACAGTTATTTCTGTAAATTCTCAACGCATATCGTTCATTTCCTGACATTCCACGCCAGTGTCTGCAAAAATGTAGCAAGCGGGAGTAAAAACGGTCATTCAACCCGAAAACTAAATAGGGAAGCTCTCCCCAAAGGCACCGCCGCCAATTATTTGATATTTCACATCAACTGCAGCTTTAGTGGAGGCGGGGTGGGAAGTATTCAACCAGAGCTGCCAACAAATCTGTTCAAACTGTGGAAGTAAGAGCCAAATTGCTGCACCATTTCCCCCCACAAACACAACCTTTTGTTCAGGAAAAAATCTGAACGTGTTCTTTTCAGCTTCTGCCGAAATCATTTCTGTTTATTTCCACCTATTTGAAACGTCGGATGCATTTCAGGTCAGAAACCCATGCTTTGCAAAGGTTCAAAAGATAAATACGTGTCAACTAAAAGACGAGTCTGTCATTTTGCTTTCAAACGCTTCACAGGGGAAAAGGAAACCATATGAGACTACCCCATTTTTTTCTGATCTCAGCTTATCAAAGAGCTGTCAAAGCTCTTGACTAATATATAATGCAACAGACATTAAATGTATCCACTCAATAATTTATTCTTATTGAAAACTGATAGCAGAACATCTCCCTTTACAAACTAAATAATTCTTTGTAGTTTACCGAACATTGACATAGTAATTCAGATTACTGAATTCCCTTCTGGCCACAACCCTCCCTTATGATCGTGAAAATGCTGCATGGAGCTATTTCAAACCTGAGCTACATCCCTGAGGGACGCAGCACCTCATAAGTTCACGCAGCAGCAGCCTGTAAGAAAGTCCTCTGCATCTCCGGCGCACACCATCCCAACAAACTCCCAGAAAAAGCTGAGCGCAGGCCGTCAGTGTTTGTCTTGTTGTTTTCACCTTCGGTTTTTGAAGACTCAGCAGTTTCGGCACGTCCTCAATGAAATACGGCCCGCACCCTCCGGCTTCCAGCGGCCATCTCGCCGGACATTTTCATCAGGAGCTAAAATGAGTTTGGTCACACTGATATTCTCTCCAGGTCAAAACAATATTTTGAAAGATTCAGCTCTGGTGTGGAAAAATGTTTCAGCTGAGCTCCCTCTGTTGTGACCACTAGCGTTCAAATGATCGATTTTATTTGATTCACTGTCTCAAAAGGAGAAAAAAAAAAAGGGTTTTCTGATCTGAATTAAATCTAAATTTCATGCCCGTATGAAATAAAAACTGTCCTGGCCGTAGCTGAGTAAAACCCAAAGCTGGAGGAAAGTTCAAGATATTTAAAAAGGAGAAAGATTAAAAAAGTTGTAGAAACTGAAGGAATAAACACAGACGTAAACACAAAATGCAGTTATCAACAGAATAATACTTTTTTCAAGGGTAAAGTGCTCCCCAAACTCCCAAATGCAAGCGTGAGACAGACTGTCGTGTTCTTTTTAGTCAGCAGGAGAGGCCATTATTGCTAAGCCTCTTTCTTATTGATGAATCATGAACACTCTCTGAGTGTGGCTGACTTTAGTTTAGCTTTTTTCGTGACCTCCTGCCTGAATCGTCCACACTGTCTTTTTGGTAGGCCAGCCGCTCGGTTCCCCACCGTTTAATTAATTTGTGGTTAATTACTCTAACTGTGGTCTCTGGAGGGACAAAGCCTCAGAAATGGCTTTGCAACCATTTTAGGCAGGCAGGTTTCAATAACTTGGTTCTCATCTGTGCCTGAGGTTCTTTAGATCAGTACGATGCACTGCTTTTACTCTGTCTTGACTCTATAGGTTAGCAGTAATGAAGCCAATTTGTGATTTTGTACTTCCTCGGGTTCTCTTTGTCCGTTACTAAAATTGGTTTGACAGTCTGAAACATGTAAGTGGGACCAGCCATATTAAATCTGTATCAGGCAAATAAATACTTTTTTTTTCACAGCAGTGTACTACAAAGGAAACACAAGAGGAAATAGCTGATCAAAACAAACACATAGAAAAGCACGGATCAGTGGAACTGAAAGAAGTACAGAACTCAAACTCAAATCTAATCATCTGAATGAGAATGCGTTGGCATTTTGCTTTCGCAACAAGACTAAAATGTGCAATGCTTCTGGTGGTGAGAACAGCTGCTTTTGCCTTTTGTTATTTATCAAACAGACACACATTAATTAGCCCTCCATTATCTTTGAAAGCAGAGCAACAAGGGCTCATATCAGGTGCAACAGAAAAACAGCATTTTGGCATTCATCCCATCTTTTTTCTCTGCCAGTTTGAAATTAATTTTGCGATTGCGTTTTCAAGTTATCATTGGCTTTGGCATCTAGCAAGTTGACGATATAAATCCCGTAAAGCCAGTCACACGGCAAGAGAATTAGACTGTCTCAGGCAAGGTTTGGAGATCTGAGACAAAAACCCAGATGTCTGAGCCAGTTCATAGCACATGTTGATGAAATCGCTCCATTTAATCAGGTCTGAGCGGCAGCCACAGTTTGGAAATGGGCATTTTGAAACATCTCCTGATTTTATACATTAAACATTACTTATACATTATACATGGAATTATTGGGCATTGAGTCCACAGCATTTTATGTGTAAGAATGATAACAACTTGTCACACCCAGTCCCCAAAACAATCAGTAAGGAGGAAGATAGTTCTGTAAAAAGTTGAGAGAAATGAAAGTGCAACAGAATTTAAAAGGTACAAAATGTATCTACATTTATAATTAAACACTGGACCATAAATAAAAAAATTCAATGTTCCCGGCCACTCTGTCCCCGATCTTAGCACCACAGTGTTTGGATAAAGTTTAGGAAAATTGAACTAAACCTGTTTATGAGCCCCAACTCCACCACAGTTGTTTGTTTTTGTGAAAGATTCCCACAGAACATCCACGCCAACTAGGGAGCAGGTCAGATACCGGAGAGTTTTGGTGGATCTAACAATCAGAAATATTTAGAAAGAAATCCTGAAAACATAAACTGTGAGTAGATTCCCTGTTTCCGCTGAGGAAAGACATCCCCACACTACAATGCTGCAACCACTTACACTATATACCCAAACGTATTCGCTCACCTGCCTTGACTCACACATGAGCTTAAGTGACATTCCATTCCTAATCCATAGGGGTTCAATATGACGTCGTTCCACCCTTTGCAGCTTGAACAGCTTCAACTCTTCTGAGAAGGCTGTCCACAAGGTTTAGGATTGTGATTATGGGAATTTTTGACCATTCTTCCAGTAACACATTTGTGAGGTCACATACTGATGTTGGAGGAGAAGGCCTGGCTCTCAGTCTCTGCTCTAATTCATCCCAAACATGTTCTACAGGGTTGAGGTCAGGACTCTGTGCAGGCCAGTCAACCAGACTCTGCCATCCATGTCTTGATGGACCACATGTTGGAAGAGGAAGGGACCAGGTCCAAACTATTCCCTCAAAGTTGGGATCATGGAATTGACCAAAATGTCTTGGTATGCTGAAACATCCAGAGATCCTTTCACTGGAACTAAGGGGCCAAGCCCAGCTCCTGAAATACAACCACATACCATAACCCCTCCTCCACCAAACTTTACATTTGCCACAATGCAGTCAGACAAGCACCGTTCTCCTGGCAACCGCCAAACCCTGACTTGTACATCAGATTTCCAGATGGAGAAGTGCGATTCATCACTCCAGAGAACGCATCTCCACTGCTCTGGAGTCCAGTGGCGGTGTGCTTTACACCACTACATCCGACGCGTTGCATTGCACTGGGTGACGTATGGCTTGCATGCAGCTGCTCGGCCATGGAAACCCATTCCATGAGGCTCTCTGTGCTGTTCTTGAGCTAATCTGAAGGTCACAGGAAGTATGAAGGCGTGTAGTGACTGACTCTGCAGAGAGTTGGCGACCCCTTTGCACTACACGCTTCAGCATCCACTGACCCCGCTACATCAGTTTACGTGGCCTACAACTTTGTGGCTGAGTTGCTGTCGTTCCCTAACACTTCTGTTTTCTTATGATTCAGCTGACAGTTGACTGGAATGTTTATGAGCGAGGAAATTTCTCGGCTGGAAATGTTGCACAGGTGGCATCCTATCACAGTACCACGCTGGAGTTCACCGAGCTCCTGAGAGCGACCCATTCTTTCACAAATGTTTGTGAAAACAGTATTGCACGCCTAGGTGCTTGATTTTATACACCTGTGGCCATGGAAGTGATTGGAAGACCTGAGTCCAATAATTTTGATGGGTGAGCAAATACATTTGGCAATATAGTGTATTTTCCGTGGGAATGGCAGATTCAGGGTGACGTGCGGTATCAGTTTTTGACCGCATTTAGCCTTCTGCTTCTACAGTTTCTGACCATTAACATATGAAATCTAAAACCTGCCTCACATATTCTGTTAAAACATCAGAAAACGTGAAAAATGTCAGCCAGTCTCCTGCGTGTGTCAGATGTTTTTTCTGGTTCAACGCATATGGACATCAAAGCTAAGAGTTGAAATGAATCATTCATGATGAAGCTCGTAATGGACTTCATGGCCCCATGAGAAGGTTTCAAGCATTTGGTTCGAACATGCTGCAGCAGGGACACGTTAAACCTGAAGCACAACAGCCACTGAGACCTGGAATTGGACAACCCTAATCTAAACAGTCGCACTAGCTGTAGGTTTGGAGTTGTTATCCTGTTAGAGGGCGGTCCTCTGACCCAGTCTCAAGTATTTCGTAGCCACAAACAGGTTTTCTTCAAGTGGTGCCCTGCATTTAGCTCTATCCATCCTCCCATCAACTCTGAACAGCTTCCATGTTTCATTTTCCTTCCACTCCACAATAATGTGCTACTTTGTGTTGGTGTGTTGCATAAAATCCAAATGAAATATGTAGAAGTTTGAGGTTGCCACATGTCAAAATGTCAAAAAGTTCAAAGGACAGCAATATTTTCTAAAACCACTGTAGAATAATCTTCTGATAGACACGAACTGACACTTATTGTGACAGAAGGATCTGCAAATTAGGGAAATGGGTTTAGAGGTGGCCTAAATAGTGACAGCGAAAAAAAACAAACTTTAAACAGCTTTTCCTCCTGCTGTGTGCTGTTCTGCTTGAAGTGCCCGAAAAGACAGAGCAGGCCTCCGCGGGAGGGGGTGAGGGACCAAATCCCTAACAACCAAATCCGAGTCAAGAATCTTTAAATGTCTGAAGCACTCGCCTGTGCCACATCCGTTCCAGAGAGTGCCTCACTCTGTATGACTAAAACAAAAGACTGTAAAGCGAAAGGGTGAGGCTGTTTAATGTCAGCCTGGAGCCTTTGATTCATGAATCCGACGGTGTCCCATGCGGAGACTAAAATCCGCAGACATTAGCAAAGAAAAGGAGCAACGTTCACTTCGCTGTGCTGGGATGAAACAGCGGTGGAGAGTTTTCCTGTCAGGGGCTCCAGTTAATCAGATAAAGGACCAATGAAACCTTTCAGCTCTAATCCGCTTCATGGGAAGTGAGATATATTGTAAGAAGATTTCAGCTTGATATTTTATTTGTGGCAGCCCCCACCACGCTCTGCCCTTTCCCCACAAAACGCCGTTAATTAGTGGTCCACAAGAGGATCAGGTGAAACACGGAGGGATGCGGCGTCACACAGCCCACCACGAGACTCACGCTTCACTTTCGCTGCTCGTCACATTTGCTTCCTCTCCCTGCTCCCGCTAATCACCGATATCTGATCGCGCTCCTCAGTGCCGCACTCCGCCGGTTTCACTGCAGATCTTTGTTTCTCAACGCTAATAAGAAGCGAGTGCCCGAACGTTTCAATCACCCGCTCTCCCTCGGCCTCCCTCGCCCGCCTGAATATCTCTGCACTCTTTTTGGAAGTGACAGAAGACAATACACGCAACGGCCCACTGAGCTTCTCAGTTGTGTCACGTCCAATTAGCCCTTCTGAGACATCTCTGCCCTTTGGCTCGCTATAGCATTCAGGATGAAAAGACCTGAGCGGCGTCTCTTGTGTTGTACGCCTCTTTCTTCATTTTCCCACTGTCTAAATTCATGCGTGTCTGGATTTGTGAGTCTGCAATAAGAAAAAAAAAAGCATGGCAAGCAAGACAGACAGGACTTTTTTAAAAATCCTACAACCAAATATAGCAGCTTGCATCCATGTGGTGCTTAAACGCAGCTTTCCTTATATAAAAAGGGCAGACTTCAGAGTAAACCCAAGCAGCCTTCACCTTGATAATCCGCCTTATTATACATCATTAATGCCGAAGAAGTTCCCAAGAAGCTAAGCCTTTTAGAATTAGGACATGGTAGTCTGCTGTAGATTCTTGTTTTTTTTTTCCTTCTGGAAAAAAAAAACCCAGCAGCTCCATCAAGTCAGCTTGCAACCTGCTTCTCTGTCCCATCACATTTTAAATCCAAGCTGAAGTGATGGGGATTGCAAACAGCAGAGTGGTGAGCCACAGTATGCAAGCAAACGTTTTCTGAGTTAACGAGAGGGGCTGAAGCGCCGCAGCTTCTTAAACTGGGGCGAGGGGGGAAAATTTGCAGCTTCAGTGGAAGCCTTCCTTCAGACCTCCCATCCCGAGAGAGCACATGTTAAAAAAAAACAAAAAAAAACAGCGCACACACACAAACAAAAGCTGGTGCCGGGCCAAACTGGGTCTAACTTGCAGCAAACAGACAAACAAAATGGGATTGCTGCAGAGTTGACAAGAGTCTGTTTCACTGAGGAGAAAAAAAAAACAAGAAAAGAAAGAAAGAGCTTCTTTTAAACTTAAAGAATCAAACTCAGCGTTTGAGCTCATTTGTGGACCATGATGACTTCCCAGAACTTCAGAAGGAAAGATTACCATACGCAAAAAGTCCGTGTTTAAGAGAACCCATGTGCAGCAAAGAGCTTGCAAACGCAGCAAGTGTTGTGTTTCATTAGCAATCCAGTTTGATGTGTGATGTCTTTAATCATTCTCACAACAATCTTGCTTCATCCCAATAAAAACAGCGCTGCAGAAGATATCCAGAAACTATCAAATAGACTTCAGAAGTACAACTGGGAGCTCACTGGGAGACTTCATTTCCTGTGCAGCAGAGGAAACTGTGGATTTACTGGGAGAACCACAGAACAGCTGGCAAAAAAAAAAGAAGAGCTGCAATATTTAAACATCTTTGTTTTCTCACCAATGTTTTTGTTGAAATCTATTTTAACAAGAGCTTAAACACACACTTTAAGAATAATTTCTCCAGTACCATTTCGAAAGTATGTATTTACGGCTCTTAAACTTATTCACGTTTGTAATGTTGCAACCATAAATTTTAATGTATTAGGATTTTATATGGCATACCAACACAGAGTAGTGAGCTATAGTGAATTATAAGGAGGAAAGAAACGGATACCTGTTTTCAAGATTTCAAAGCTGAATAGAGACACCTTTTGCTGTCATTAGAGTAGCAAGTCTTTGGGGGAATGTCACGAAAAGTTTTGCACTTCTGAAAACTCACATTTTTCTCAATTTTTCTTTCCAAAATAACTCAAATTCAGTAAGATTAGATGGAAGTAGCTGTGAAAAGCAGTTTTCTAAACTCCACATATTCTCAGTTGGATTTAGGTCTGGACTTTGACTGGACCATTCTAACACATTAATATACCTTCATCTATTCTAGGGCATCTTAGCTGTATTTAGGGTCACTGTCCTGCTTCGAAGGACTTCCACCCAAGCCCTGAATCCTTTTCAGCCTTTAAAAGGTTTTCCTCCAGGATTGCCCTGTACGTAGTTCTATCAATCTTTCCTTCAATGCTGACCAGCTTACTCCATCCCTGCTGAAGACAAGCATCAGTTTAAGAGTGTGGGATGGTCACAGGGATGTGGAATTTAGTTTTTCAGCTCAAATGGCGTATTGAATGTAGGGCAAAACGCTCAGTAGTGGTCTCATCAAACCAGAGCGCCTTTTTCCCACATTCCTGCTGTGTTCTCTACATTGTAGCAAACTTTAGATTGCACATCTTGCAGCTTTCTTTTCCCCGCTATACCATTAATTCCTGATTTGTGGAGTGTCCTATCAACAGATTTTTCTACCTGGGTAACAGACCTCTGGAGCTCCACCAGAGTTACCGTGGCTGCCTCTTTGATTTAAACCTTCGTCGCTCGCTTGCAGTAGCTGGCCACTCTTTCCATGTTGGAGTGATGAATTATACCGTCCTCTCGGAGATTTCCAATGCTTGGGACATTGTTCTATAACCAACACACTGCTCTATAACCCAGCTTCATCTCTGAACTCTCCGCTGTCTTACTTGAATTTCATGATGCCATTTGTTCGATACCTTTCTCGAATAAATAGATGTTTTTATACCTGTATTAAAGTTTACTGCAGTTTACTAATAAGGTGACTTCTAAAGGGAATTGGTTGCACTGGATTTTGTTTAGGACATTAATAGGGAATGCAATTGGAAAACCAATTGCGTTGGTCTATCACATAAAATCCTATTGAAATACATTAAATGTAGTTAAGATTAAAGTTAAAGACTAATGTGTACTTTTAATTCAGCATCCACGGAGAGGGTACCGAAAGAAACCAAACATCGCTTTGCTCACCTCCAACGAACTGGATGCCACCAGCCACACGACCGATCGTACGAGAGATGAGGTCAGAAATGCAGCAGCCCATCAGACCCGTGAGGGCCACAAGCAGGAGGAGGCCGCATCCGACGCCCGTCACCACTGTGCAGATCCTCCAGTGCAGGCTCGGGATGCCGTGGAAGGAGGCGTAGCGCCCGCACTGCTCCAGCATGACCGTGATCTGCTTCTCCTCGTCTCGTACCGGGTAGGAGCAACGGCGGAAAGTGCCAAAAGACACGGGCTTGTCCATCTGCGTTCCCAGCAGCCAGTAGGGCATGAAGAAGCCAACGCAGGAGGCAGCGGCACACAGCAGGGACAGCAGGGCCCAGATAACACCCGTGCACGTCAGACTAGACGCCATCGTAAATACAGTCACTGAGCAGGACAGCAGTTAAATGAGCAGTTGCTGTGTCGCTGGAAGGCTTGCAGTGAGCATTTAACACTTGCTGTCTTCACCTTCTCAGTGACTCTGGATCCCTGTGAGGAAGAGGAGAGACCCAGATTGAGTGCTGGTGCACAGAAACGTCGTGTAAACAAGCAGGCTGTGGGGTTTTAAAACAGCAAACAAAATCAGCTAGATAAGGGGGGGGAAGAGAATTGTTCTATGCAATCATAATAAAAGCGTTAATAGAAAACAGAATGTGTCAAATAAGTTATTATTTCTAATGGCTTATTAAGACTTTGCAATTAATTCTGTTTTGTCATAATAAATAATTAAATACAGACAGAGATATAACAGAAATCGCTTTGTTGTTTATGTTAAGATCCAACAACATAACTCAGTATAGATTAAACATAATTGTGATTTGATTAATGGTAAACAAAAACGCTTCTAGGACCAAACTCTAGCAAATGGTTTAATCAATTCAATTTAGGTTAGAAGAATGAAACTATTATTTTTGTATTTCATTTATGCATTTCGACTTTTTAAAGGAGAAACGAACCAATCAGGCTTTTGCTGGCGGACACTTATTTCTGGTTTGCTTTGCTGATGCTGATTTTGTCCACTTTAGCTTTTCCCCTGATGGATATAACACAAGAGGAGAGGAAGAAAAAGGCGGTTATGTCATAGAGGTATTAGTTTTGAATTCAACAGCAAGGGCAGGATTTATAAGATTGTCACAATTAATGCGTCAAAGCAATTGTCCCTAACCCTTAACTGATGTTAACTAAACTGAAAAAGGGCAAAGTTTTTGCTGTTCATTTAGTGAATACTCTTCGACTTTACAGCCTCTCTACAAAACATGGCTGTTATTAATACTGATGCAAGCTTGTTCTTGTGTGTGGAATTTTATGTGGAATTAGTCAAATGGTTACAAAGCAAAAATGCACCCTCAGGCTTTTCCTAGTTAATTCAGAGTTCTGATTTTCTCTGACGCTTGACCTGCAAATTCTGATTCCACCGTTCCGTTCGTGTGTTTTTTCAAAGGACTATACCACGTAAAACTGTTACAATGTGCTGCGTGTTCTTGGTAAAGGTGGCAGTTTTAAATTCAACAGAAAATAAATAAGCTGCCTGCCTATCCCAATTTGTGTCTCATCAGTTTTATCAATCTAAAAAAAAAACACATCAAATCACTATTGATCGGCGTAAGATCGTTAATTCCCATCATTTTTTGTGGAAGTTAATGTTTTTAATGTATTTAATTAATATGAACAATAATTCATTTTCAAACTTGTCCTTCAAATTACAGATCCGTGCCATTCAATGCAAAATTGAACAATTCTGATCTCTGACTGATTGCTGCATCTCTACAACACAGGAATGTAAACAATACTCATGCTTATTCTTTCCAACACCAGTTATCTTATAAACTAAAACACAGAAAATGTAAAATATGTACGGTAAGCTTTTGGTAGAGGTGACAGATTCCAACAGGAAACTTAAAACGCTACACTTTTATCATCATTTATGTCTCCAAACAGAATCAGATTTTTATAAAATTCAAAAAAGCGCACCCAAAATACATGTACTATGCTCTTCTACTGAAAAGCAGAAAAAAAACCCAATGATTTCAGAACTTGACATGCTGATCACTGATAAAAGCCGATCAAAGGAAATAATTGGCCGGTTCCCATCTGGCTCATCGATCGAATGCCATGTGAACGATATTGGTATAGCACTTATTGGCATCTCTTTGATTTTGTTGCCTGATACATGTAGCCTACTAATGGCTATTACAATGACATCAGACGCAGGTTATTGTTAAAAAACAACCAAGTTGCAGGTTTATTCATTTTCTAAACTGTAACATTATATAACACACATACACGTGTCATAGTGAAACTTCTGCAGCTTTTGGGCTGTTTATTAACAATAATGAACTGCTATGCACCACCAACATCAACTGATCCTGAACGCATTTAGTTGATGAACCAGACTTCGGGTTGTTGTACGAACATGCAGCGATCTCTGGTTAGGGGTGACCCGGTGCAACACACCTTACCATACCTGCTTCAGACAAAAAAAAAAAAAAAAAAGATTGCAAGACAGATACAAGGTTGAAAATCTTACATGTTATGAGACGTCCGATACAAGGTGCGCACGTTGTTGCGGGGGGGCTGTTTTACATCTGCTGGTGCCAGCTGTGTTTGGGTCTTAAAGCAAACTTTTCTCCGGCCGAGGAGGTGAGAAAATGACTCCGAGCGAGCGAAGAAGGGATCCAAGAACACCAAATAAGACAAGTGACTGCAGAATCCGCACACAAATCACTTCCTCCTCGCCGACATGTGAAAGCGAAGATTTGAATCAATGATTTACTCCTGCGCGGCGCAGAGACGGACGAGCAGAGCGGTACGCACTGACCGGACTCCCGATCACACATTCCTGCTTAGCGAGAGAGAGAGGGAGGCAGAGAGAGAGAGAGCGAGAGAGAGAGAGAGAGAGAGAGAGAGAGAGAGAGAGAGAGAGAGAGGGCGGGGAGGAGGCGAGTCCATGAGACGCTGCTGGGAGGTGACCATCAATCACATAAATCCCCACCCAGGGGCCAGAGTCAATGCTGCTATGGTCCTTGCAATCACTTAGGCTTGGAAAACAAAAATGTCTCAAGAATCATCCACGAACTTCCTGCTGAAGAGGTTTATTGATATAAGAAGCTGTTCTGTCCGTCAAATTCTTTATTCATGTTTTTTTTTACTGCTTTTAAAGATCAGTTCTGATCTTTTAAAAGGGAAAAACTTATTAATATTATTATTATCGTTGTTTTCGTTATTATTATTATTATTATTATTATTGATTTTAACATTGCTTTTGTATTCTTGAAATTATTATAATTTTCCCAGCAGATTTTCATCAAGATTTTTAGTTTAGATGGGTTTTTTTTATGTATCTAAATATCTTAAATTTAGTCTCGCACTTCATATGTAACTCCATGCTCGTAAAGAAGAAAACGTGGACGTTGACAATCGCAATCAGAGCACAGCGTATTTTAATAATTTAAAAATCGCAAATATAAAAACTCTTAATCAAAGCTAGTATCTCCTGTTGCCCATAAAGCATACCGCATTAGTTATACCAAATCATAACAAGTCAAAGAAATGAACACGGCTGATCAGAACCCAGAACTAACACATTTGTCAATTGATCAGTGCTGAATAGATATACTGAATAAATCAATAATATCACTATAAACGTGCAAAAAAACCCAAAAACGTTACAAAATCTAATATTTGCTGAGAATCTACTCTATTAATATTTGATTATTCCCCCCAAACATTTTTGTCACATGTATTTGACATCACTTTCCCAAAAAGCGCAAATTACATCCATCCATCCATCCATCCATCCATTTTCTGACCCGCTTAATCCCTCATGGGGTCACGAGGGTTGCTGGTGCCTATCTCCAGCGTTCAAATTACATGAAATTGTAATTTTATTTCAGGGTTGAACCATCTGAAACAAGTATATCACCCAGAACCCGCCTTTCTGTAATATCATCCTTGTCGTATATTCACAACATTGTGTTTCAGAAGCTTTATGATGAAGCGCAGGCGTAAGTAAGAGAACCCAGTGCCCGCCGGAACGTTGTATCGCTCGCCCAGAACTCCGGTCGGACGTAGATTCCACACGGACCAAAACAGACTGGGTTGACGTGGAAGTGGATTTGCGCGATGGCAAACACTAAAGAAGAAAGTCCAGTCGACGGCTCCACTTTATCCTCAAATTCCAATGTGCCTTCTCAGCCTAACAATCCGCTGTCGAGGAAGCTGAATAAGATCCTGGAGACCCGGCTGGACAATGACAAGGTATGCTGGGAGAAGGCTAGTTTCCTGCTAGCATGCTAACAGCGGCTAAGCCTGCCGTTTCATTGATGTTTTGGTGTTTATGACAAGTGTTGAATACATTTGACTTATTCTCGTTGGCCTCGTATATTGTCCTTTCTGACCAATAAACCCCAACCGAACGGCTATATGGCGTGTTTAGCTATTAGCATTAGCGCTTCATTTTTATTTGGCTATTTATTTACTTTAGACATGTTTATTAGTTCTGTGATCAGAACACCTGAGAACACTTGTAGGCTACGTAATCACAGCTAACGTTAATGTATTTTTTCCCAGTAGGGTTCATTCTGTTTAATTCTACATTTCTCACGATACTTTAAGTTAGACAGGATATTTTTTATGTGTTTTTTTAGGAGATGCTGGAGGCCCTAAAGGCGCTCTCTGTCTTCTTCACTGAGAACAGTCTGCGCACCAGGAGAAATCTACGAGGAGACATAGAGAGGAGAAGTCTGACCATAAACGAGGAGTTTGCACGAATATTTAAAGAAGTTAAAGAGGTAACATAGCTTCAATTCAAATAATTCTCTTCCAATTAGTGTGTCCCTTCTCTGACTTCACGTTTCGTACCGATGCGTTCCGATTTCCATCTTTGCTTGCTTCTGTTTAATTTTGGAAGCAAACCATTTCGTATGCATATACGCAGCCATTGCTCGTCATTTTAGTTCTGTAGGTAGGTTATATTTTTTGGTCAATTATAGAAATAATTATAAGAATAATCAAAGCTCACTTATCTATTTATTTTATTATTGTTTCCATTGATGGTAGGTCTGATCCCTATTTGGGACACTTGGCCCAAACAGGGATCAGACACAGTCAAGGAAGGCCTTGAAAAGTATTGAGGTTAATTTAAGTATTTTGCAAGTCAGGATAAGTATCGACAAGAAAATAGATTATGGAAAGCAATCATATATTCAAGATTGATTTCTAATTATCTGAAAGTTAAATTCTTCCACCCATTAGTCCATCAATCGATCCAGCCGTCAAGAAAATAAACGTTTGCTTAAATAGGCATGGAAAATCTGAAAATTTCAGTCTTTTAAATCTTAGAAGAAACTCTGTATGTTGCAGATTAAAAGTCCTTTCTTTTGTATCGCTGGTTGTCAAATCAACTCCCTCTGTAGGGATAAACAAAATAATGAAACATTGCAGTGCAGACAGCTACGTATAGGTAAAAAACGATCAAACAAACAAAAAAAATTATGAAAATGTTGGCGGGACTAAATGATCAGCATAGAGGAACAGGTGGTTTTCAAATTTGTGTACTAGTCGCAGAAACTCCATGTTGGTCGGTCTTCTATGCCTTTCAGTGTGCTGTTGGCACAAATATTAAATATGACATAATTATTGTATTTGTGAACATTATGGTCAACTAGGGTTTTTTTGTACCTTCTCTATAGGAGCTGGAAAGTGTCCACGAGGATGTTCAGGCCATGAGCACATGCTGTGAAGAAATGACCAATAGATTAAAGGTATGAAAGTGAGATTTGCTTTCTGATTGTTGTATTTAGACAATTATTTTATCAGCACAGTTGAGAATAATATATTGACATCAATTACATATGTAAGACATGTTTTTTGCAAATGATAACATACCTTCTGCTCAACAGGCTGCAAAAGAGCAAACTCAAGACCTCATTGTTAAAACAAACAAGCTGCAAGGGGAAAAGTGAGTACATTCTTCCTCTACAAAATAAATTGTAGGGGGTAATAATATTCTGTTATATAGGATTAATAAATTCAGTTGTCTTAGCAGTTTAAGTTTATGCCTGAATGACAGTCATGCAGTTGCATAAACAGTGTTTTCCATAAGTTGAGAATTTACTTGTTGGCGGTGCGGAGTCGCATGATGCCAGTGTCTAAATCACAGAAATCTCACATATCAGGTGGTAATTATTTAGACTTAATATTATGTAATTACAATTTTACATATTTGACTAAGTCACATATACCGGAGCTCATGTCTTGCGTCTACATAGGTTAGGCGCCCACATACTCGGGCATAGCCCCGGCGGCATAGGCAGGCATTGGGGGGGCCGTGCCTGCCCTTACTTGCAGGCAGAAGGTAACACTGCTTTGTTCTGATCCTTGTGCTCCCGAGCTGCTGTAGTTGCCTCTCCTAGTATGAATGTTTATTTCAGTCAGTGTTCAGCCTGACATCAGTGCTTATGTTAATCAAAGCATCTGTTTATACTTGTTCTTGACTTTTGAGTTAATTGAATGGACACCACTACACGGTGTTGCCAGATCTGACTGTTTCCAGCCCAAAACACAATGTAAAACCTGTCCAATTACAGAAAATCCAGCCCAAATCTCAAAATGTCAGCTCAAAGGTCCCCAAAAATGTGCAAGCAGACAGTCAAATAACCTGCACACACAAGACCACTTTCCCAATGATGTTGTCATAGCAACCGCTGAATGTTTTCCCAACAGCCTCCCAACATGAGTTGTACATCTAGCCTGATATAACAAATCTCTCTCCATCCATCATTTTGAAGTAGATCAGTAGATCTTAACCTATTTAGGTCATTTGCAATTGACATTGACTACTTCATAGTGACTCTTGATGAACTAGAGACTATTAATCATTGAATATGTCAAGCTCGACAGATTCCACACATTTCAGAATAAATGAACTAATAAAACGTGTGTAAGGAGATGTCATTTTATTAAAATGTAGAAGTTTGTACTTTTCTGCCACACAATGAAGACTATTTTGATATATTTTTCCTATTAATTATTTCTAAAAACTCGTCAAATGTCATGAGAAGCAGCCCAAGTAGAGTCTATGTATAGGAAACACGGATAAATATTGAATTAAATGAAAAGTACTCAACAAGTTGGTCCTTGATCCTTCCATCCCCCCTGACAGTCTGGTTGCTACTTTTAATGACACTCTTCACTCTGTTCTTGATTCCCTTGCCCCTATTAAATCTCGCTCTGTCACCTTCTCCCACTCTGCACCCTGGTTTACCCCTGAACTTCGGATCCTTGAGGCAAAGCACCTTCAAAAGAAACCTGGATTAACAACTCACATCGACATGTACAGAACCACCTCCATCTTTACAGAGAAAAGCTTAAACTATTAGTCTAACTTAATAAATAGTAACCTCGGAAACTCTAGGACCCTCTTCTCACCACTTAATAAGATAACCGAACTTTCAAATTCCCTTCCTCCTCATCTGTTTTCTAATGACACATGCATCTCCCTGCTCTCATATTTTAATGACAAAATCCTTAATATTCCAACTTTTTGGGCTGCACAGTGGCGCAGTGGGTAGCACTGTTGCCTTGCAGCAAGAAGGTCCTGGGTTCAAGTACACCCCTGGGTCTTTCTGCATGGAGTTTGCATGTTCTCCCTGTGCATGCGTGGGTTCTCTCCGGGTACTCCGGCTTCCTCCCACAGTCCAAAAAAAAAAACATGACTGTTAGGTTAATTGGCTTCTTCAAATTGTCCTTAGGTGTGAATGGTTGTTTGTCCTGTTTGTCTCTCTGTGTTGCCCTGCGACAGACTGGCGACCTGTCCAGGGTGTACCCCGCCTCTCGCCCAGTGAACGCTGGAGATAGGCACCAGCAACCCCCGCGACCCCATGAGGGATTAAGCGGTTTGGAAAATGGATGGATGGATGGATCCTTAATATTCATCAGAACCTCAGCTCTGCTGTTCCTCCCACCCTCTCTTTTGAGCCCCTTCCCATCTCTTATAATCATCCTTTCTCTGGTTTTGCCCTTCCGGACATGGCTGCCATCTCAACTATCTTCTGCAGCTCTAAATCCTCAACCCGTCTCCTTGATCTCCTTCCCATCCTGCCTTTCCTCTCTGCTCCCTCACATTACAACTATTATTCACTCCTCCCTGATAACTGGCACTGTTTTATAGAAACCTGACTCTGACCCTAATAATTTCAGTTACCTTCGACCATATCAAACCTTCCATTTATCTCGATAATCCTCAAAAAATAGTTGCCTCTCAACTTCAAGCCCATCTTACCACCAATAATTTATATGTGCAGTTCCAGTCTGGCTTTCGCTCCTGCCATAGCGCCGAAGCAGCCTTAATTAAAATCACCAATGATCTCCTCTCCCTCCTGATGCTACTTGATCTGGGTACCATTTCACACTCTGTCCTCCTTCAGAGACTCTCTTCTATCGGCATAACAGGTGCACCCCTCTCCTGGTTCTGTCCATACCTAACTGGCCGTACTCAGTTCATTCAATTGAAAGCCTTCCATTCCTCTCACTCTCCTGTTACTTCTGGTGTCCCCCATGGCTCTGTCCTTGGTACGCTGCTTTTTTAATTATTTATCTCCTCCCCCTCGGCTCCACCCTTCGCCACTTTAATAGGAAGTTTCACTGCTATGCCAATGACATCAAGCCTTAACTATCCTGCCAACCATCTGCACCATTCCTCAAAACTTACATTTTTAAAGCTGTCTACTCTCTATAAATGTTTTATTTTGTATTTGTTTTAGATTATTGATGCCTTGTTGTTGTCTTGCTAGTTGCTTGGTTTTAATTTTGTACAGTGTCATTGAGTGTTACGAAAAGCACTTTTCAAATAAAATGCATTATTATTATTATTATGTTTAATCCAATATACTTTATCCTCACTAACCATATGACAAATGTTGCATTTGATACCATGACACTGTGGAAACACTGGTATACTTATAAACATACTTTGTGGTCAATTGTGAATTAAATATTAATATAAATATTAGATATAATATTAATAAAGTTATGTTAGAATTACAGAGAAATCTTAACTTCTGACGAAATTACTCATTTTGGAAGCCTTTCCCGTTTTATTGTAATTTCCATGAAGGTTTTCTTCCATATATGGGTACATCTAAAAAAATCTGGAAATTAGTAAAAACATATATTTTTTCAGCAATTCTTTTTCAAAACTGAAATTCAAATGGTGTCCTTATGCACGGAGTGATATTCTAATGTTTGGCCAAACATGTCATAATCTGGGGGTCCATTCCCCCTAATGACTGTTGGCCAACTGTAGAGTCAATAGTCTTGTCCATGATTGTACGTCATAAACACAGCATCCCTGTATTAAAAAATATAATTTTCCAGTGGTCTTATCTAATAGTCAAAACTTCCACAAAATCATCAAAATTAACAAATATATGCTCTAAATGTCTTGTGAATCCATACAACAAGAGTTTTACTTCTTGAATTGGTTTTCTGAAATGAATTAATTAACAAACATTTTCTAATGTTTTTTATATTGTTATTTAAATGAACAATAAGCATTTTACGGGCAGGGAGGAGCTAAACCCTGAGTGGCAGCTGGTCACATGGTCGTACGTACACTCGCGGCCGGCCCTGCTATGTTAACAAGAGACTGGAGAACAACACAGAGAGATGGTGTGTGACGTCAGACTATAGTCCATCTAAAAATATACCTTTTAGTATTTTAACAATTTTTTAGTTCTTTCTATCTAAAATAATGAAATTTTTCTTATTACTCCTCTAACCTTTATTTTAATGTGAGTCAGAATTTTTTCTGTTTAGTGAACGTACCAAACTGTGACTTATGTGTACCTTTACACGCATACATATACATATAAAGAGGAAAGTTTCTAAACTGATAACTTAAAAGATTTCCATTTTCGCCTTTTTGAAGCTCGAACTATTTGGGTAAAAGCAGGAAAGAGTGATTAAAAACAGCTGTGGGAGGAGAACTGAATGATTCATGAAGGTATTATCACCTCTGTAGTTGTATCATCACACATTGGAAGGAGATCAACTCTAATGAAATATCTTTTTTTTCTTTTTTGTCTGAA